>JAYKKI010000051.1:5010000-5645000 GCA_039881145.1 Druceiella hillmani | reverse complement strand
TTGGGGACAATATTAACACTGTAGCTTTTAAGACACACTTCACTTTTTTTGGGGACAATATTAACACTGTAGCTTTTAAGACACACTCCACTTTTTTTGGGGACAGTACACAATTAATACTGTAGCTTTTAAAACACACTTCACTTTTTTTGGGACAGTATCAACACTGTAGCTTTTAAGACACACTCCACTTTTTTTGGGGACAGTACACAATACACAATAAACATTGTAGCTTTTAAGACACACTTCACTTTTTTGGGGACAGTATACAGTACACAATTAACACTGTAGCTTTTAAGATACACTTCATTTTTATTGGGGACAGTAAACACTGTAGCTTTTAAGATACACTTCAGATAATTTTAACCACTTTTTTGAAAATTGTTAAATACTCTGTTATTTTCCCTAAAAATTCTGTGAACATACTTGTAACCATCCTTTACTCAGAATAAAAAACAAGTGAAAAAAGAATTGTATACAAAAATATAGCAGCATTTAAGTGTCCTATATATGCAATAAGATGAAATACTTACGTCAAATTCAACATCGAACTCATACTTGAGCAGATTGTGGACGTACCAACATTTGCCGAACCACCGTGTACCAGTCTTATCTGACTCGAGACGGAACCAATCATTGTCTGCGGCTTTGTTATTTTGTACATACTGAAATAGAAAATCACAAAATGCCTTTCATTTTTATCAAAATATATTTTGATAAAACAAAAAATATCAACTTCAGGTTTCCTTTCACATATACATATAATGGCAGCCCAGAAAGATCAGATATCTTCTAAATAAGAAACCCCTTATATTTTCCCTTTCTTTATAGGTACTCTATGATACTATACATATATAGATACTTTATGATTTATATATATATATATATATATATATATATATATATATATATATATACACACATGCACATGCACATGCACCTGCACATGCACATACACATACACATACACACACATACATATATATATATATATATATATACCTTATATACTTAGTCATGAGAATGAGATAATATTTTATTTCTACTCATAAGAGGCTTAAGTATAAATGCAATTTGGCACCAACACTTGGCCGTTCATGATTATCTTAATAACAAAATTTATGTGAAACTGTTTTTACTATGAAGAAACAACTATTAACTGGATCTTTATGCAATTCTTTGTGCTTGTTTCAATTTTCAGATTTGTTGAGTTGTTTTTTTATAAGTGTTTCAATTTGCGTATTTTGTATTTCATGTCACTAAGAACGGTAATTCATTACAAAAATCCAGTTTATATGGGAAATATTTTCAAATGCTTTTTTTATCATAAAATAATCGCAAAACAAAATCAATGTTAATAACACATAAACAATAAAATTGCCATTCAAATGAACAGTCAACATTTCATATTGTGGTGAAAGAAAAGAACCTTATATCAGTTAATCATCTCATTTATCCTACATTGTTGGGCGACAATTAAAAATATTTAATTAAGGTTTTCCAACATTTTGTGAATTGAAAATATTTAATTATGGTTTTCTGATAGTTTGTGCATTTCGAGGGAATATTATTTTTAAAAAAATCTCCATAAAAAATTATTCTTTTAAATTTCTTCCAAGATTCTAAAATTATTTTATATCAGATGAAATGTACTCATCTCATCTGATATAAAATAATTTTAGCACAGTTTTTTTAGCTTAAATTTTTGCAGTACAGTTCATAAAAAATATTTTTTCTATAGCTAATATATATATATTAACTATAGAAAAAAAAAAGAAATATATATATATATATATATATATATATATATATATATATATATATATATATATATATATATATATATACATATATATATATATATATATATATATATATATATATATATTATATAAACAACCAAATATAAAAAATTAAATATTATTTCATTTTTTATATTTAATTGAATGTTTTTGTATAACAATTTGTATTGTCTTCATTAAGAAAAAAATTATTAAATTCGATGAAAAAATACCATAAGTAATTTAAATCGAACTTTAAAAGTTGAAACATATTTAAACAATATGTTTCATTAAATTAAATCATGAGTGACCTTTAGTACTATCAAAATTTTCTTTGTTTAAATTTTCTTTTCTATAAAATAAAAAAGAAATACAGTGAAAAATTTACTTGATATAAATACTACTTGTTGCATTTTGATTTCAAATTACACAAACAACATTACATTACCTATTTGAATAAAAAATCAATACTTTTAAAGTTATCTGAAAAAGAATCTTACGCAAACTGACGCAAAACTTTGGAATACTTTCAACTTACATATTTGCTATCACGTATACTTTCGTTAGATCTTTTTTATATCAAATGTGACTTATATTTTCGAAGCAAGAGTACTTTTAAAGTAAGAAAAACGAATTCTCAAGTAAAAACACAAGTTCTTATATGTCAATTGGCAATTTGACCCTTAAATTAAGGCCATAAAATTCTATAAAACAAATGAATAATAAAAAATGCTTTAATATTCAATTACTGTTTGAAAACTATAACATATTCAATAAAAATCACTACCAGATTGACACTCTCAGCCAGCTGATACAAGATTGAACTAAAAAATTAGACTTATTCGGAACAAATCATACATTACCTTAATGAGTGCTTGATATTCTTCTTTTAATCTGTTCACCCATAATTCTTTATCTCTCGGGCCAGCTTTAATTTGTAGTAATGGTATACTACTTAAAGTTTTTCGTGTTCCCTCATCCACCATGTTTCAATTTGACAGCAGGTGTCAACGTGTAAACAACTTTTAACCACAAAGAAAGTAAACTGTAAGAGTTGGTCTATGGACTTACGGGGTGGTGTCTGCTCGTACCATTTAATAATGGACTTGAGGGTCAACATCTTTGCTAGTACCATTTAATAATAATACCTATCTAAAAAATACTAAGCATATAAATATATTTTGATTTCAATGCAGTTCTTGTGTTGAAAAATATGTGTCTATAAATACACGTATTTAAAGTGCAAATTGGTTACGGAAAATTACCTATTTATTATTTGATTTTTTTGCACATGTATTCACTATGCAGATAATTTCAATCTAATATGACCCTATTTATTAAATAGTTTTGAAGTTTAATATAAAAAAGTATGTTAACCTTAATTTTGTTATTTACCTTATATTTTAATTATCTTTGTAAACTGAGATCTTTCGTTGCTATAAAAACATTAGGCGTCCTATCGAATATTTATGAATAAGATATCCACTCAATTAAAAATTAGTTATGAGTAGTATAGCCACTTGTTTGGATTTTTTTCTAACTGAGATGAGCTGTTCTATCACTAAACATATATATTTCATGCCGTAAAGCGGATTCAAATTAATTTTTTTTACTTTCATATAAAAATATGCACTGCACACTTATGTGCTTATGGCTATATCACCTTAAGAAATAACTGACCATCTTATCCAATTGTACTAATGATATGGTCACATAATCAAACCTAGCATTGCTTATTAATTTGTGATTCATTTTGAGATTGTGTTTAACAAAAAACAGGGAGAATATTGCAATTCTCAAAACTAAACATATTACAATCTAACTGTTCTACATTTTTTTTTAAATCTGGGGTCAGTTCAAGCTTTTAAGTTAAATAATACTTACTTGGTTATTTTTTATGAAAAAAAACAATATTTCCAGCAGATGCGCTAGAAGCCATCGTTTATTAATATTAACTAGAGATATATATTGAAAGAAAACTGATATACTTCGATTGACTATTTTATACGACTGGCCATATTATATCTATTTTGAAATATTTTTAAACGAGTGGATAACCTGCCGTAAAAAGATGTTTCAAAATCCCCAATTCTTAAAAATAAGTTTATACCTCAATTAAATATCCGTATAAAACTCGTGTATAATAGCTGTGACAACACAAGTTTTTTTTTTTATTTTCAGCTCTTCCGAAAAGCTTTCAATATTTTTTTCAGCTACGCACGTGTATAACACTACATTAAAACAAATTCCTAAGTATATTAGAAATGAATGTTAAGTTTCAATGATCGATCGCTGAGTCCGTGAATGGCAAACTCAAGAATTTATAGAGATCCATATTTTGAAATACAAATGTTGAAAATTTAGGATTTTTTGTAATATTGTCTATTGATTTTTTTAATGATTGTGGGGACATTTTGCGCATGGCGGAATTAGTGAGAACTTGGTCTACGCATGCACTGCCGTGCACTTAGACGTATATAAAATAAAAATTACTATTAGTTTTATGTAATATAAATACTATTCGCATATTCTTATAATTAAATACGAGTCAATAAAAATTTATATTATTTCAGGACGACAGATTAAAAATAATTTCTTTACTTATAAACTAATTAACAGCACCATCCGGAGTGTGTATTTTAAAGTTTAATTTTCCTAAAATTAATATCACACATTGTAGAAAAACTTACATAAATTGATGGATAGATGGCATTAAGACAGCGTTATATTTCGGCCAAACGCGTTCCATCAATACAAAACAAAACAAACCTCAGCGTTCCATCAATACAAAACAAAACAATTCGTAATTTACAGCGAAGTTTATAACGAAGTCTACATAGCAATATTTATATAAAATCGAAAATAATTTTATAGTGTAATGAAATGTCACTTCAAATGCTTAAAATTAATATTTTGATATTATAACATATCCGTTTACTAAAAAAATATGAAATTAAAAATCGCACGGTCTGCTTGTTTCATTATTTTTTACTTTTATTGTAAGTAATTAAATTAAATGGGAATGTACAAATTATTTGTTAATGGGTATTAAATGGGTACCATAAACTGTAAGCTAGAAAAATAATTCAAAACACAAACAATGAGGTTTTATTTCACAAAACTAACAAGAATTAAATAAAACGTAAAGTTTTTAAAATAAAATACGTTAGCAAAGTTGTCAAAAATAAATTAAAACAAATGAGCTTAAGAAAAATAACTTAGTCATCCGTGTCTCTTTAATTTATTAATGTGGATATTATGACTAAACACTAAATTTTTAAAATTTTTGACGTGTCTGTTTGAAAACAGACGTCGTCAACAAACACGTCAAAATTTAAAAAAAACGGGAAAAAAGACTGTTTAATAATATTAAACATTTTTTTCTTTATTTTGTTTGCTTACGTAATTCAATTATATCGTTTAATTCTATGGTACGGATGCACATGGTGAAACTATTAGTCCTTTTCTTTTTGGCCAGATATCTAAACGTGTATTTACTTACCGTATACAATGCCCTTAAATTAATTAGATATCTTTAACGCTCTAAAAGAGGTCCTCAAAAGTTGAGATAATCTATAACAACTTTAGTCAGCTGTCATTAGTATGAATAAGTGTGGTTGTCTATTGTCACTATTTTTATTTATGAAAAGTATCCATCAAAATTCTTTTCTGTTTTATGCCAAAGTGTTTTAATTACAATGCTAAATCCTGAGAATAATATTTCATTCGGAAAAATTTTAAATTTAATATTATTAGAATCAATAATATTAAATTTTAATTTTTTACGATGTTCATTTTTTACTTATTTCAATTCATCTTTAGGGCAAGAGTGAGATAACAATTATGAGACGACGATATTTAGTTGTTTTACCATACTTGTACTTTGTGTGTGTGTATGTGTGTATCTGTGTGTGTGTGTGTGAAGCGTGATAAGACAAAAGTTATTTGATTACCGCCGTTATCTATTGATAATGTGTACTCACTAACTGGAACTGTATCTTTCGTTCGTTTTTTAAAAGTATAACGTATTTTTGTCTGCTCTGTGGTGTATATTTAATACAACATCATTAAACCTTGTATGTGCCAGTTACACACTAAATGACGCCCGTAAAAAGCATATTAAAACAATTTTTCAGTAATTACAACAAAAAAATGTACTTCGTAACAATAAATTTTATTGTTCAGCTTCACAGATGTGCTTTAATTATTAAAGGTACGCATATAATAGTTACAAATAGGTTGGTAATTTTAGAAGTATCCACATTTGGCTACAGCGGTCATATGCATATGAATTAATGCTAGAATAACACTAAACATGCTGTAAGGACCTATTGGTTTTGTTTTATGCTTATCATTTCTAATCGCTTAAAATTTCTTTTCGAGAAATTAAGGGATCAGAATGTTGGGCAAAAAAAAATAAAACCGAGATTATGGTATCGAAACATTTCGAGGTCTCACAGCTCAGTAACTTTAAGCATAAAAACCAGAAACTTCGGAAAAAATCCTAGTCAGTTTAATTTTTATATGCGCCTTTGTTTTGACATTTTAAAGTACGCGTATATTAACACCAAAACAAATTTTAATAGAAATATTCAGCTTGCTGGAATTTTTATCGAACGTCAAAGCTAATATTATTGGATTTTAAGACTGTAGATTTGTCGTTGCCAAATCGTTACTCGTCAAAGTTTTTGTAAGTAAATATTTAAATAACACGACTGTATTGCCAATAAAATATTAACAAACATTCAATTCGCCGTGTACGAACCACAGAGTGGGGGCAACGAAATTGATCGCAGCGCTTGCTGTGGTAAAAATTGGAATATCTAAAGGCTCCTTTTAAATATTGTCATAGATAATATAATTTACTTACGTATATTGTCATGCTTACTTCTGGAACAAGTGCAGTTTAGTAAAAATGCGAATTTCACTGAGACTTAATGAAAGAATATATATAGAAAACGATGTATTTAAACAAAATAAATCTCGTTAATCATTATTTTATTATGAAATTTAATTGAAAAAACATAAATATGAATATTGATAATAAGAGAAAAAATTAAATTAGAATTAATAACAATTTACAAAATTTAAAAAGATGACGTTTATTTCACTTAATATTTTAAAAAAACATTCGATTCTGTCAATCTTAAAAATTTATTATTAAAGTTTATGATTTTTTTAATTAAAAATTGATAATGGGGAACAAATGCATTTTAGCAACAATAAGAATTTCGCTGTTTATGAGCCATAAAAAAAACAAAAATTTTAATTAAGTAAAGAGGATCCTTGAAAATATATTTAAAACATTTATATATCATAAACTAAATATTTAAAGGTTATAATTTTTTACCTTTTCAACACTTTGTAAATGTTAATAACATTTATGTTTAGATGTTTGTTGAGTCTGTAGTATATAATTATAAATTTAAAGTGAAAATAGTGAAAAACACTTTACCAATAACTAAATAAAAATATTAATTGTAAGTACATTTTTTAAAATAAATGTTTGCAATGTTGAGCCCTATTTTTTCAATACGCCATTTTATGATTATCCTTTAAGTAAAAAAAATTACTAAAAATGGTATTTTTGCTATACTGAACTCATACCAATTTTTTTACGCATTAAAAGCAAATATTCTAAACATGACACGAAAGTTTTTTTGTATTTAATTGTAAAAATACTTCAAGAAATGACAAATTGTAATTTTACAGATTTCTAATATTGAATTGAAAATTAGATAAAAAAATAAATGGGTAGCTGGTGTAAAATGTATTCCGTCTGACATTGTAATGTTATAAAATGGTTAATAAATTTATTATTTTACTCATTTTGTTGAGCTTAAAACAAATGAATATTATATATTCTGGGCACTGACAACTAAAATCTTGTTATTATTCGTTAATAAAAGCATTTATTTCGATATTTTGCGTTATTTTTATATTATTCACGTAAACATTTACCAGAGGTGTTAATTTGAAACGTACTAATAAAATTGAAGCGCCTATAAAGCTGCTGGTGCTAGATGGCGCTGATGTCACGTACCCAGCCAATAAGGAATCTTATGCACAGCTACGCATAGATGGCGCCACTGAAGTAAGCGTATAAAAACTACCTGTCAAAAAAGCTGTAGATTTTCATGGATGGAAAATTGAAAACTTGTTGCATCATTCCTTTACTTAATATATATGTGACTAACACATAATAATAACAGTTGTCTTAACGTTCGTTTAAAAATCGGCATGCTGTATCGCACTGGCTTTAAACTAACCTTTATTGTCAATTAAAGTAATGCAATTTAGCATTGGATTGAGAGAAAAGAATAGCGTCATATAATTTTACCAGAACAAAGAAGGACGATGCTGTTTCGTCGACGATGTTCTGTCCTTTATTTATGAATGACAGGAGACGTGTTTTTATAACTTATTTTGTTTTATTGGCGTCGTGTCGTGTCGCTTTCAACATCGACCTCAAATTGCCTCTTATAAACTTAGTTATTTCTTTAGATAGTCGAAAGTATTATTTAGTTATATATATATATATATATATATATATATATATATATATATATATATATATATATATATATATATATATCTATATATTCCTTAATTCTCGAGTACGGTCTTTATTGGCTTTTCTGCAAGTGCAATATAATTTTTATAAGATAACTATAAAAATTAGTCGTTTAGCTTTTAGTTCGTCCAATTAATTTTACTAGTAAGACTAAATTTAAGAAATTAGGCATAAACATATATAAATAACCTATATTGTCAGACATGACAACCACTGTTTTTGCTACGTTGACATAAAGTGAAATAAGGCGCCATTTTAATGTGCCTAACTGTCAAAATAATGATTTCATAATGATACAGCGTACGGACGTCTGCTTAAAAGTTAATATTTTCGTAACGTTTACATAAAGTAGCATGATACAAGCTAGGGATGATTGTTTAAAATGTCCTCAAAAAATATATTACACCTCAAGTTTTTCCGAAACTGCTAAAATAAACGTAATGAAGAAATAGGGTTACTAGAATGTAATCGGAAAACTGTAGTGACGATCCTAATTTTATAGCTTTCGAGTAAAGTAACATGACACAACATAACGGCTGAATGTTGAAAATGTCTTCAAAAATATGTCAATCTTCCACTTTCTCTATATCCGAAAATGCTAAAATAAAAATAACGAAGAAATAGGGTTACTGGAAGTTAATGAGAAAACTGTAGTGGTGATCCTAATTTCATAGTTTTCGAGTAAAGTAACATGACACAACATACGGCTGAATGCTGAAAATGTCTTCAAAAATATGTCAACCCTCCACTTTCTCTATATCCGAAAATACTAAAATAAAAATAATGAAGAAATAAGGTTACTAGAAGTTAATGAGAAAACTGTAGTGGTGATCCTAATTTCATAGTTTTCGAGTAAAGTAACATGACACAACATACGGCTGAATGCTGAAAATGTCTTCAAAAATATGTCAACCCTCCACTTTCTCTATAACCGAAAATGTTAAAATAAACATAATGAAGAAATAGGGTTACTAGAAGTTAATGGAACAACTGTAGTGATGATCCTAATTTTATAGTTTTCGTCTAAAGTAACATACTCAACATACGGCTGAAAGTTGAAAATATCTTGAAAATATATGTTACCTATCCATTTTCTCTATATTCGAAAATGCTAAAATAAAAATAATGAAGAAATAGGGTTACTAGAAGTTAATGGAACAACTGTAGTGATGATCCTAATTTTATAGTTTTCGAGTAAAGTAATACGACACAACATACGGCTGAATGTTGAAAATGTTTTCAAAAATATGTTACCTATCCATTTTCTCTACATTCGAAAATGCTAAAATGAAAATAACGAAGAAATAGGGTTACTAGAAGTTAATGGGAAAACTGTAGTGATTTTATAGCTTTCAAGTAAAGTACGGCTGAAGGTTGAAAATATTTTTAAAAAATATGTCACCTATCCACTTTCTCTACATTCGAAATTGCTAAAGGCAAACTTATGAGGAAATAGAATTACTACAAATTAATCGGAAAACTGTAGTGATGATCGTAATTGTATAGTTTTAAAGATATTCACGATATTTTTAAGCCTGTGAAAAGACACTAGACGATATATTTACATTATAAAAAAAAATTTCAATATTTTTAGAAATACTATATACCCTTAAATGTTATACGAAAACATCACAGTTGGAGTTAAACTCGTATTTAACTTGTTGTTTTGTAATCTGTAAATTACCTCAATATTATAGTGAAATAAGTTTCTTCCCTATATTTCGTATAATTTAATTTAAAAAAAACACATTCAAGTGTTTTTAACCTCAATTACACCAAAAGGTCTCTTAAGAAACTGTGAAATAAATTAAAATATCATTCTTTTGGTCAAATTAACGTTAGTATCATAATTTCACAGCACAATGATGGGTTAAATATATCCATATCTGGTGCCAGATTTAAGTAGTTCTCTCTTGTTGTTCATCCCGGATAATTCACTCGGAGTGAAAGAAAAATTGAATTCACTTCTTGTTTACACAAATCATCCAAAATAGATTGATCGGTTCACTTCAAGATGGCGCCAAATGAACTCTGACATGCCAGAATAAATATGATTGACAGAGAGAAAACAAAGAAACGAAAGAACAAAACAAAACACCATGAATAAACATAACTGTTTACACCTGTCACTCTGGAAGAATCATCAGAAGTAAATAGTTTTTACTCCTCTACTTTGTTCATTCATCATCCTAGATGATAATTTTGGACCATATACTGTTAACACATTCACTTCGCTTTGGATAAATCGTCCACGATGGTCGTTAAAAGCGAACCGTCTAAAACCGGCATAATTTTGACGTTTATTGATAATTCCCGCACACTTCCAGTTAAGCAAGATGATCTTATCGCCACACTTAATATTCCGCGATTTATGATAGAAATTGCGCAAATATATCTCGTACGCCAACATATATCTCTACTGCACTAAATTATGCTATCTCCAATCTCTTACGAACGGTCACGCTTGCCCGATATCTACAAACAAAACGCATAAACACCAGTGGCAAAGCGCCAATGTGGAAAACGAGATTCGGTCCCATTTTACTTGCATATACTGTTAGTTATGTAGAATATTGCTTAAATAGCATATCAAATTTTTTTTCCACATTCCTCTCAAAAATATAAAATGAAAATAAGCTACATCTTTTTTATTTATGGTTTTATTAGGTAAAAATAATTTATTTGTCAATAAAAAATATTTCATAATCATAATTATGTTTAAGCGTGCTTCTGTATCGTAAACAGAAACACTATGAAAACAAATCAGGGGTTCACCAGGTTGCGACGTAATACTTTGATGATGTTGAGCGGATGCGTTTACTTCTGGACGCTTCATCACTGCGTTAACGTTGAAACAGTGTTTTGAACGTAATGAGATACGAATAAAATCATTAATTATAATGGTTTTAGCACATTGTTTGCCTTTTTGTATCGTTAATACATGATTTTTTTTACTGCAGTCTGATTTTATCTTTCAAAGGACATTGGATAGATTCCCCTCGTAGTCAATAATTCAAAGCATAAAATCAAAATAAGCCTAATTTGTTTCAGTTTTTGTTATGCTATCAGATGTGATAAAACTTTCATCTTTATGTACTAAGTAGCTCTCCATCGGCATTTTATTTGCACTAAAATTGTTTGTAATAAGTTCATTTTATCTATTTTGGGTATTTTTAATCGTAATATTTATTAAAATGAGCTCTTCGTTGTAATATTAATTTAAATTACAATAAAGAGTAGACATAGATATTAAAACGCTTATAAAAAGACTAAATCGAATCGTGAAGTTCTGGTTTAATTTTATTGTGTGTTAAAACACAGATAACAATACATAAATAAACATGTTATGTGTGTTAAAACACACATAACAACACATAAACAAACATGTTACGTGTATTAAAACACATATATCATAAACAACATAAATACAAATATTACGGACTTTTCATAAAGTATAGATATGTAATAACCAAACTTTTTTCTAGATCTCCTTGAGATACACACCTCCTTCTTACATTTAAAACACTCATAACAACACATAAACAAACATCTTATGTGTGTGAAAACACATATATCATAAACAACATAAATACAAATTTACGGACTTTTAATAAAATATAGATATGTAATAACCAAACTTTTTTCTAGATCTCGTTGAGATATACAACTCATTCTTTCATAATTTTGTTTTATAAATAACAGTCTTGCCCATAATAAGCCAAGAAACAGTAAATTTGGTCGGTGTTCTCTGGTTTGATTTGCTACTAGTGCCACATCATGCGGAACCGTAGAGTTTTGAAAAAGAAATCATAGCCTATATCCGTTTGAAATAGTGTAGCTTCCAGTGAAAGAGCTTTTGGAATCGATCCACCAGTTTCAAAGTTTACTTCCACCATATAAACAAACGAGAAAAAACAGACTCACACTCTAATATTAATATAGTTAACATTAATACACGAAAAAACAAAAAAAAACGTGAAAAAAATACCAGAAAAAATAAACACTAACATTAGTATAGTAATCAGTGCAAAAGTTATCTTTGGTCAGGGACATATCGTAAATAATAATAATATGTATTTTCTATCAATGAGATTTTTTTATTTTTATTATATATTTAATTCATACCATATATAAATATATAAAGATGGACATATCGCTGCAAGAGCAATCTCTTTCAGTCAACCATGGCCAAGTATTATAAGCAGTTAGTTCCGAAGTGGACTGCATAAAATTGACTGTGTAAAAAACTCTGACATTTTGTCAGACATGCTCAAATTCTATCGTCAGATTGAATTTGAGCATGTTGTGAACATCAAGAAATTGTACGAGGGCGAGGCCGCGGGAAAAAGCTAGTTCTTCTTCTTAGTCGTTACACTCTTGGCAGAATGGTAGTGTCAAGTGTCTTGCAGATGAATAATGTGACAGGAGATGGGATATTTCACCATTCCTCTCTATCAGCTGTTCTCCGGGTGCACTTGTCTAGTGGCACTTCCATGTACCACCCTGTACCACCAGGCAGTCAATATTTTGATTACCTGCTGTTACACCACGACAGATGACCGAAGTATTATAATATGCGAGTTTGTGCAATATTAAACCAACACTGCCTGATAACGATTTCTCAAAGTATAAATGCTTTAGTACGAAACTCAGTCCACGGTAGTCCAAGCATTTTTCTGCAATACCACGCTTCCAGGGCGTCTATCTTTTCTCTCGATTTCACGTACTGTCCTCGTCCCGGAATGCTTTAGTACGGAACTCAGTCCACAGTAGTTCAAGCATTTACTGCAGTACCACACTTCCAGGGCGTCTATCTTTTCTCTCGATTTCACGTACTGTCCTCGTCCCGGAATGCTTTAGTACGGAACTCAGTCCACAGTAGTCCAAGCATTTACTGCAGTACCACACTTCCAGGGCGTCTATCTTTTCTCTCGATTTCACGTACTGTCCTCGTCCCGGAATGCTTTAGTACGGAACTCAGTCCACAGTAGTCCAAGCATTTACTGCAGTACCACACTTCCAGGGCGTCTATCTTTTCTCTCGATTTCACGTACTGTCCTCGTCCCGGAATGCTTTATTACGGAACTCAGTCCACAGTAGTCTAAGCATTTTTCTGCAATACCACACTTCTAGGGCGTCTATCTTTTCACTCGCTTTCACGTACTGCCCGTCTCTACGGCGTAGAAGAAAATGTGGAACATTAATGCACGAACGAGTTGGATTTTCGTTGTTATTGTATGTTACCATTCTTCCATATTTTCTACAGTTTGTCCATTGCAGACCTAGTAATGTTAATGCCCACAGGTTTAATTTTGATTACTTGAAAACCTTGTGATGCAGTTTTCAAAATATTTATTAGAAAACTCCGGCATGAAAGGGAAATTTGATTTATACAAGTTGAAGGAAATTACTACAAAATATAATTTGATAAGGATTAAAACAGTTTTGCAACTGCTCTAGAAAATTTAGTTTAAAATCATATTTTTCTACATAGTAAACTGTCGATTATGGATTTTATGTAATCTATGCATATAATAAAATCGTAACAAAGTGAATTTTGTACATGGAAAATATTTTAAAACGGGTGATTGATTTAGCATGGTGAATGATAATAGAAGACAGAAAAAATATTGTAAGAATTTTTGTTTGTCTATCCGTCTGTTTGTTAATTTGTTCTTCAATCACGCAAAATTTATTGGACCGATTTTGATGAAATTTGCTATGGTTGTAGTTTATATCCTTGAGCAACATATAGGATACTTTTTTTTGCGTATTACGATATTAAAAAAAACCATAACTTGAATATTATTGTTGAATATTACGGTTTTGGATTGGTACTACCAACGCCATCTATTAGCGTTTTACTAATAGTAATGATAATAATAATAGTGGTAATAATAGTTTCGACTATTAAACCGTGGGGCACAGCTAGTAAATACATAAAATCCGTAATAAACGACTCTAGCAATTTAAGTAGCGCACGCCAGGATAACTTTTTTATGACATCACCTACATTCATTGTCACAAGTCGGATAATCTTCACAAAATATTCATAAATTATAGATTTAAATCATCCTCTTGAATCAACCTACACATTAATGAAAACCGGAAGAAAATTCGTCCTCTGGTTATTGAGAAAATCGTATACATACAGACAGTCGCGGCGGGAGACTTTGTTTTGTTATATGATTGATGCTATAAATGTTTTTAGCATGCTTAGGTCTGCCTGTAACTAACTAACTATATAATGGAACCTACGAAACTAAATTTCGTACACTTTTAATTGTTGTATCATCATGAAACTCTTGGCACTTGTGTGTAGATCTGATGAAAACACTACAAAATGGTACCGTGGGACTGATTCATTGAAATAGAACGGAAGCTCGGATTCATTGAAATAGAACAAAACAAAGTATCGTAACCGTGTTCAGGTTCCTAATTTTTGTATCATCATGAAACTTGGCGGTTGTGCATAGTTCTGATGACAACACAATAAAATGGAATATATATATAATAAAGTACCATCGGACGGTTTTGCTGGAACAGAACCTGAAGTTATGGAAATAAATGATTTTGCTCCTCAAATTGAAGTATATTATGTGAATGAAAAACCGACCCACACTTTTACTCAAATATTATACTCAATACCAAAAATGGCTTACACTAAAGTCCCTACCGAATAGACAAAAAACAGATTCGATAATTATTTTTTGCTTTTTAATGCAGTATTTACAAAAACTTGTGTTTTTTTAGCTTTTCAGACCATTAATTTATTTTGTGGCTTATTAAACCAAAAAGTTATTTTGGTTTTGCACTACATTTACAAAAACGTGTGTTTTTTAGCTTTTTAGACCATTAATTTATTTTGTGACTTAATAAACCAAAAAGTTATTTTGGTTTTGCACTACAAATCAAAATCCATTTTGGCTTCCCGTTACATGTAGGTCTTGGTTCACCAATGATGCATACTCTAAATGCAGTTAGGGTTAAGTCCAATATTTGCGAACGGTGGCTTGCAATAGGCTATATGCGGATTGCGTGAGCGGTAAATCGTGAGCGGCTGCATCACATATGCAGTTATGAACCAATTGCATACAGTGTTTCGTCTGTGAAGCATCTTTTGATTCTCGTGGGCTTGCGGATGTGGGAACGGTTACTATGTGGTTGGGCAATCGCTGAAATGTTATAGTTGAACGACTGGGAGAAGATTAATGTCGTTCAAATAATAAATCAATGGTTTCAATGGCTGATGGGTTTAATGACCGAGATTGAATTCGTGACAGAGTTATAAATTGTCATAAGACATTTTGTTCACGAAAAGTGGGTTTTAAGCACCGAAGGGAATAATTTTTTGTATTTTTTTACTAACTTAAGAAAAAAATAAATGAAACTACGTGATGTAGTATTATTTCTACTTTCTTTAATTTCTTTACGACGACCTAGGTTTCGTTTTATTACAAGATCTTCAGGTGGGATATTAGCAAAGATTCATCTTTGCTTATTAGCAAAGATATTATTTATTAGGGATATTTCCCACCTAAATGTGTTGTAATACAACGAAACCTAGGTCGTGGTAAAGAAATTAAAGAAAGTAGAAATAATACTACATCACGTAGTTTCATTTAATTGTGAATAATGAATTTCTACAAAATTGACGCCAAATATATTCAAAAAAATAAAAGGTGATTGTTATTCCTGGAAAAATTTGGACTATCCTTAAATATTGGTGAATTCATCGCATAGCGATCAAAAAATGTAAATCAAAGCTTGAACAAACTTATAAGTAAAAATTTTACAAAGGAAGTAACAGAAGAAAGTTATTTTTTAATTTTTTTTTAAATATAATCAAATTCTTTGAAAGAATTCAAAAGTTGAAGTTTCAGATTTTTTTGTACATCTTCATTGTTCGTATAAAAGCTTTTTACAAAATTTTTGGCAACTGAAATTGATTTTTTTACAGAATGTCAATACAGTCACGTAAAAAGTGGAACTTATGTATTCAATATTCTTTTTTTAATATCTTTAAAGCTATTTTTGTCTATTTCTTTCGGAAAACTACAAACTTCCCAAATATCTATATCTTTCGGTGATATTGAGTTTTTCAGTAAAAAGTAGGAGTGTTACAAATTGCATAGAAGAAATGCAAAAAAAATATATTTTTAAAACTACAACCTTATTTTTTTTAATACTATCAAATTATTTGCACTTTTTATCTTATTTTTCCTTGCTCAAATTTTAGCTAAATTAATTAAAAACCTTAAAATATAAACGTATTGACAGTATGTCACAACAAAAATACACTATTTTGAGCGTTTAAATTCTCCGAAATTAATTTCTTGATTTAATCAATATTGATTGCATGGTCGCCATTTTGGTTTTGCAAAATTTTCGTATAACTAGGTATCGTTTGCATAAATGAGGTAAACTTATTGAAATCTCGTCTATCAAAACCGATACGAGTGTTTAGGTTCTACTACAGAATAACGCAAATACCATACACACGTAAATAATTAGGTATACATATAGGTACATAAAAGATCATTAAAAACCGTAAAATATAAACGTATTAACAGTACGTCACAACAAAAATATACTCTATTTTGAGCGTTTATATCTCCGAAATTAATTTCTTGATTTTATCAATTTTGATTGCATGGTCACCATTTTGGTTTTGCAAAATATTTATATAACTAGGTATCGTTTGCGTAACTGAGGTAAACTTATTAAAATCTCGTCTATCAAAATCGGCTCAAGTGTTGAGGCTCTACTAGAGAATAATGCAAATTCCATACACACTTACATAAAAAGGTATACCTACATAAGATAATTGAAACCGTATATGTAGGTACATATAAGATAATTAAAACCGTAAAATATAAACATATAGAAAGTACGCCACAAGAAATGCACTATTTTGAGCATTTATATCTCCTAAACTAATTTATTTCATTATCTCAATATTTATTCCAGAGCCGCCATTTTGGTTTTGCAAAATTTTCGAATACATAGTAGGTATCTATTGCGTAACTGAAATAAATTTATTAAAATCTCGCTTAACGAAATCAATTCAAGTGTTTGGGCTCTACCACAGTTTGAAGAAATTATAATATACATACAGGAAAAGGTATACATATACATATAAAACTGTGAAATCCACTATCCTTTTCCTGGCGATACGCAATCTAATAAAAAATAAATTTATGACCTTGATGTAATTTAACGCTGTAACGGGCAGAATCGTTTTCTCGAAACATTAACACTTCTAGCAAATATAACAAAGCCATATATCTTTACAATAATATTATTAAATTTAATAAATACTGACGTAAAGAAAATTTTATTTGAAAGCACTGGCAACGATAAAAAAGTATTAAGAATCTTATCGCCTCATATTTTATTATTTTTGTTTCGAATGTTTATTTAAAAAAGTACATTTCGATTGTCATCTGTGGATTGTCAAATCAAATTGTTGTTAAAAGCATTACGTTTAGCCAAGAGGAACTATTGAAAAAAGGAAATATATTTTGGAAAAACTTTCCTCCGAGTAAAAATTGTAACAAGAAAAGTTTTCATAATTTAAACTCGTCATTCCCGATATTAAATGAATAGAAAATATTAGGAATGAAAATGAGGTAATATATTTTAATATATGTTTAAATACATTTAAATTTACACCACTTTTAAACCCAGTCTTTTATATACGTAATATTTTTTTCCGATACCAGACCGTAAATATGGATTAGGACACGTAGAAATTATAAGAATTTTAATACAACTTGTATTTATATGATTCAATACTATATTAGTTATTCCATAAACAATAATTAAATTTATCACTTTCCCGCCTTCATAACTTAGTTTCTAAATTAATTGAATCTAGGGGTTGTCACGGAACATAATTTTGAAAATGTTTATTTATAATAATAATAAAATAATTATTATAACGGTACAGAGGATAATAAATTATCAGATATCAAATATATTTGGCGTTAATTTTGTAGAAATTCATTATTCACAATTAAATGAAACTACGTGATGTAGTATTATTTCTACTTTCTTTAATTTCTTTACCACGACCTAAGTTTCGTTGTATCAGATATTCTTTAATTTCATGTGAAAAGATTATAAAAAATTCGTTTCATATTTCTAATTAATTAGATGCTTGACTTTTCCTAAATTTGTTGTTTTTCTCAATAAAATATTGTCCAAAACGTAAATTTATTAAAGTATTGAAAAAATTATTTGAAACTAAGCTTCTAAGATGGTCTTCTGATTTCTTTTTGGCTCATTCCCTCATGTAGAATGCATTGAACGTTATTAGAAATTACATTACAATCCAGTATTGCGATCCTTGTCTAAATGTTAAGTTTAAAACTTTAAAATTGGTCAATTTATAAGATTTTTAAGAAATCAGTCTTCGTTACTTTGTACCTTTGTAACAAATTCTCCATTACCTTGCACCATGAAATTGCGATTTATAAAATAAAAAAAAAATAGTAAAATGGCTAATTATTATTGTTTTATACTTCATTTATTTTTATGACATACAACTGGAACGAAATATTAAGTTGTAAATTTTTTAAAAATGTTGGTATTATTAACTAAAATAATTGTTTTGTTCGAATTATTTTTTTTATTTTGAAATATAATTATGGCCTACTCACTTATTTTTGCAAGTATAGCCATGGACGACAAAAATAAATTTGGGCTAAATCATTTGCTGTAATCAATTACTTTATGATTTTAATTACAGACGATAATAAATACGTAATAATTAACAACCCAAATAGTGATAGGTGACTTAATTCTTATATAAATACTCTATGTCGGCCTTGTATTATAATCGATTAATAAATCATATTCAAATTCGTTCATCAACCGCGCCTGTCAAATCCGTTGTCAGTAGATTATTTTAAAAATTATAATATTTTAACCATTCAATTTCGGGACCCTGCAATCGATTTATGCTTTAATAAATCTTTACAGACGTTTTTAGCCCAAATGTTTGCTCAACGATTTATAATTAATTAGAAATAAACGTAACCTTATAATAACCGGTCCGCTATGAATGCCTATTAAATGTATTAAACACGTTATAAATAAACATTAACGCAGTCTTGATTATAAATTAATGAAGCTTACATTTAAATATATTCCATATATCTTCTTATTTATTACTGAAACAAACAATCCTATTGGAAGCTGTATAAAAAGACGACTTTCTAAAAGATTTAATATTGCAATACAGTTATGATAATACGTTATGGTGAACGGGCGCCCGGTAACGCCGAGCGTTCGACTAGTCGCTCGCTGAATTGTGCAGTACCGCAGTACGGAAAGGCCGAGCGAAATGAATAGCGGTCTGCTATGGCTGCTTATCGTGATATTCAATTAATTAATTACGTTACACTTTTTTAAATATAAAACGAAAAACTAAATAAATTTGACTGATTAACTCGCTAACAGCTCGACGAAAAGAATAAAATACAATTAAGTAAAAAAAATTATTACACCAATTTGTTTCTTTCCAAGTTCCGTATTGTAATTAAAATATTATAAGTAATAAAAAATAAGAGCAAGCGAATATAATTACGTGAGTAAGCTTATTTATTTAAAAATTTAGAAAAAATAATTAGTCATTATATTTATGAAAACCGAAATTTAATTTTAAAAAAATCAAAAAATAAAAATTGATAAAAAAATTTAATTACGCCTATTTAACTTTATAACTTTGATAAATTTTTTTTAATGTTGCAAATATCGTCTTAAAAAAATCTCTAAAAAAGGATTTAGGACGAATCGACGAATTAAAGGTATTAAAAAACTTGGTCAAAGGACGTTGAATTCATCACCTGACATGATTTGTTTGACAGCTGTCTCCATAATGTCGAGTTTGTGTATGTTTTCATTAATGTCAGTGCCTCGTACGCTTTTGTGTTGTGAATAAATAAATAGTGTTTGAAAATGACGTATTTTCGTCTAATGATATTAGTTATTGCGAACAATAATTGAAAATTAGTTTAACGTGCTTGTAGCTTGTGTTTGTTGATGGTGCGGTTTGTATTGTTGCATATTCTTAGTCGGATATGACAACGGGCAACGTCGATAGTTACAGGTATGCGTTCTCTATTATAATTATTTATCTTGTACTTTGTTTTATGTAATTATTTATTTATTTGTGGTTTATTTAAAGTGATAAGGAAAAGTGTGTAGGCTTTGTCCAAGGTAAGAGATTTAATAAATTTGTTAAGGTGGGTGAAGATTATTGTTCCCTATTTGTGAATAGCTATGATAAAAATGAATTTAATTACCATGACGAGTGAATTTATATCGTTTTGTTTAAATTTTTTTTTGGAAATATATTGACTTAGAAAACTCAATGAAATTTATATTTCGAATATACTTTTATAGAACTTATTTTATATTTACTATTTTATTTGTGATTTCATTTCAATTTTTATCTATAGTCATTTTTACATTCGAAATGTGCAAGAATTTTATTACTTAGTTGAGGAACAAGCTCGATTTAGTTAAGTGAGTTTTTCAGTTTTCATTTATTTAATTGGAAAAAAATTGTATTGAAATCTTGTATTGAAAGTTAAGCAGACTGCTCACGGTTTATGTTATAAAAAATCGTTTTAATCAAATTTTTTCACACAAATTGTGGGTTTGTAATGAATAATTTGTTATAGCTTTTACAACTTTGTTCACATTTGTTAATAGTTGAATGCTTGATAAACAAATAAGGGCACAAACTGTCACACAGTAAACATAATGGAATTAAGAGAACCTGAAAAAGTGAAAAAATTTCATGAAGGCGTTTGGAATTTGATGTCTGGTCGCCGTTTTGTCAAAGCAATAGCTGTTTGTCACTTTTTAAACTAATTTTTTTACTAAAATTAAAAATATTATTTTTTAGGAGTATTCTTTGATTTAAAAAGCACTGAAAAATTCAATTTTGCTAAAGTCTATTTACACAAGTTAATTTGAAATAAACAGTGTTAGAGAATATATTGACACTTTCAGCCTGTAAACAGGTATTTATAAACAAAACATTGTTAAATCCATTAAAGTTAATTTTGTAAGAGATATTTAATTATTAGAAGCTGATTTTTGGAATGTTTTAGCTTTTCCATAGTTTGTTTCTCTTTTTATTTTTAATTTTTACAAACAAAGGAATTGAGCCAATTTTAGCTTCTTTGAGTATACATATTACATCTTTGGAAAATACATAGCTACAACGATATTGCAGATTTAGAATTGCCATTATCTCTGGATATAATTGAAAATGTAAGATAGAAATACTCTGTTGACCAGTGAAATAGATGTATATATTTAAAAGATATTTTTTTTATTTGAATAATATTTAAATTAAAATGATTCGTAATAAAGTATAAGGCACTCATATCACATCCTGAATCAAAGCTTTCGTAAGTTTGTAAATGAAGCAAATATAAAGTGCCAAGATTGCATCGCTATCCAGTTTTTTTATATAGTAATATATCAAAGATATATGGCAATAATTAAAATTTCATAAATGCTTTTAATGGTTTCGTGATGTTGTCAGTATAACATTAAAATACCGTGGTAGTAAATATATTTATAACGGCAACATAAAAATCTTTAAAATTACTTAAATAATAGGATTAACATAATTTATTTGTTAAACCTTTACGAGTGGAGAACTTTATAAAGCTCGCTTTATTAACCGTAATTGAAATTAGGAATACGGAAACAAAAATTGATCCTTTAAGAATTGACTTTTGATTCTAAAATTGTTTACAATGTGCAATCTTGTGAGCATTAAAATGAAGGTGTATTCATTTTTTTATTACAGAGATTTGCATTTAAGAGGAATTTTGAAATTTCTTTCTGTAACTTCTCTTCTATATATATCTGGAAGCGAAGTTATGTATAATTATAATTTAAAACAACGTCCTACCACTAATCATCACGTTAGTTACCTTGGCAACAATAAATACTGAGATGAAAAATAATGACCATTTATTATTACTGGCAGTATGAATTTGCATGTTATTTTTTATTTTTTCAAAATAAGTTTTTATTTTTAAATACATTTTTAGTTCTGTCACTCTGTGGAACACTACACAGAGAACACTAGTTTTGTAAAAGGGGTTTTTTTTGTAGTGATTTTGCTACTGATGACAAAAAGTGCTTGCATTTAGTAAGCATTGATTTGAATCTCACACTATATAAACAATTTTTTGAGTATATTACATGCCCCGACCTATAATTTTCATGTAAATATTTTTGGTTTTAGCTATTGAGATAGTTGTCGATTGATATGCCTTACTAATATACCGTATTTCATTTCTATATCAAGGAGTTTCTGGAAAGAACTGTATACACACACATGCATATAATTGATATGTTTTTTCTTTTGAGGCATAGAAGTCTAATTAAAGAAGTTGTGAAAAATGCATTGTTGACAAAATTCTCTGAACTTTGATATATTATTCAAACTGCAGATATCTAACTTATTTTAAAATTTAAAAATTATTTGCCGTTTAGTTTGCTGAAAGTCGCTTTAAAAAATTGTACAATCAATATAACAGGTATATTTAACATTTAAAAAACACGTTGAGCGATTTTTATAAAAAACTAAGTCAGTATGAAATTATATTACCCAGATTAAAATTATGAAAAAAAATTATTTTTTATTATTTAAATAGTTTGGTAAAAATCTCTCTCAAAAAGTGTACAATTAATATTACACGTAAATACAAAAGTAGTAATTTCACCACACTTTTAATTTCATTTAAAAAACGTATTGAGTGATTTGTCTTAAAAACTAAGTCGACGTAAAATGATGTTATATTAGCATTTTGGAAAAAATAATATTTACTGTTTAGTTTTGGTAAAAATCTCTCTCTAAAATTGTACAATAAATTGTACTAAAATTCTAAAATTGTACAAGTAGTAATTTCACCACACTTTTGATTTCATTTAAAAAACGTAATGAGCGATTTGTCTTAAAAACTAAGTCAACGTAAAGTGATGTTATATTAACATTTTGGAAAAAATTATATTTACTGTTTAGTTTTGGTAAAAATCTCTCTCAAATATTGTACAATTAACATTACAACTAAATTAGTAATTTCACCACACTTTTAATTTCATTTAAAAAACGTATTGAGCGATTTGTCTTAAAAATGAAGTCAACGTAAATTTTTTATTATATTAATATTTTGGAAAAAATAAAATTTACTGTTTAGTTTTGGTAAAAATCTCTCTCTAAAATTGTACAATTAACATTACAACTAAATTAGTAATTTCACCACACTTTTAATTTCATTTAAAAAACGTAATGAGCGATTTGTCTTAAAAACTAAGTCAACGTAAATTTTATATTATATTAATATTTTGGAAAAAATAAAATTTACTGTTTAGTTTTGGTAAAAATCTCTCTCAAAAGTTGTACAATTAACATTACAGCTAAAAGTAATAATTTCACTTAATTTTATTTCAAAAACACGTCGAGCGATTTGTCTAAAAAAACATAGAGTGAGAGGTATAAGCAGAGTCGTAAGTATCAGAGTGAGATAAAATTTTACAAGATTTCTGAATTTATGTGTTTACATATGCTGTATGTGTGTTGCTGGGGTAAATATTTGAGACTAGCGTGACCCGTGCGAAGTCTTCGCATTATTTATTCCATTATGAAGCTCAGATGACAGATCAAACAAATATTTTACTAAAATTGACATATAGAGGCGCAAGTATCAAAAGCATTGAGCTAAAGCGCCACTTTATTTATACGTGAGTGGATTTGAAATTAAACAAAAATTTTACCGACCGTCAGTCATATTGACGTTGAGCCGTTAGATGGCAGCATTGCTGTTTTGTGTATATAATTTTAATAATTAATTAATTTGCAAAAACAATAGCAATAATAAATTTTTTAGTTGTGGATGCCGGTAGAGCAAGCAATTATCTATAAAATGATATATAATTTATGTGGATTAGTTGTTAGGTTTTTTCTAAAAAGGGAGAGTAACATCTTAACCTTAGCGTATTAATATATATGATGATGATAACAAAAAGGTTCATGCTAATACCGATATATATCATCGAAGCTTTTTTATTTTGGATAATTGATCATTATTTCGTCTAGCAGCTCTACTAGTATCACTTTCATGTTTTCTTTTGTTTTATTAGATAACTTTAATACAATACATTTAGCCTATGCTTAAGACATTTGTCGTAAAATTCTAAATACCAGAGTACATAGTTCTATCCCAAACATTCTCTTATCGGGTGTAGACTTTTCTCTAGTTTTTCTTGAAATTTTGAATAATTTTACTATGGGCTAATTACTTTGCTTTTTCTAATCTTTGATAATAATGTGCCTAAAACTGTCAAAAGCCAAGGCGACCTATATAGAGCTAAAGATACTCACAAATAGTTTTGAATTTATTTCTGTTAATATTAGACAAAAATTCAGTTCTTTTCAAGATTCTAAATTTTTTTTCCAACCAATTGCATTTATTAGTTACGCCCAGCATGTGCAGTAATATGAATGATATTGGTGATTTTCTTGACAGATTACTTCTTTCGATATATTTTTCAAACACAGGAGTTAGTTCAGGAATTTGTTATTATTATTATTATTATGTAGCAGCTGGAGCTTTGTAGAATTTTTATATTTCGTCAAGTCAAATATACAGTGTCTAGTTGTGCTTGATGTAAGTGAATATCTACACGGGGATATAAACGTTATGTTATTAATATTATTGTGTAGCAGCTGGAGCTTTGTAGAATTTTTATATTTCGTAAATTGTCAAATATACAGTGTCTAGTTGTGCTTGATGTAAGTGAATATCTATGCGAGGATATAAACGTTATGTTATTAATATTATTGTGTAGCAGCTGGAGCTTTGTAGAATTTTTATATTTCATAAATTGTCAAATATACAGTGTCTAGTTGCGCTTGATGTAAGTGAATATCTATACGGGGATATAAACGTTACATTATTAATATTATTGTGTAGCAGCTGGAGCTTTGTAGAATTTTTATATTTCATAAATTGTCAAATATACAGTGTCTAGTTGCGCTTGATGTAAGTGAATATCTACACGGGGATATAAACGTTACATTATTAATATTATTGTGTAGCAGCTGGAGCTCTGTAGAATTTTTATATTTCATAAATTGTCAAATATACAGTGTCTAGTTGTGCTTGATGTAAGTGAATATCTACACGGGGATATAAACGTTACATTATTAATATTATTGTGTAGCACCTGGAGCTCTGTAGAATTTTTATATTTCATAAATTGTCAAATATACAGTGTCTAGTTGTGCTTGATGTAAGTGATATCTACACAGGAATATAAACGTTATGTTATTATTATTATTATTATGTAGCAGCTGGAGCTTTGTGCATTTTTTATATTTCGTAAATTGTCAAATATACAGTGTCTAGTTGTGTTTGATGTAAGTGAATATCTACACAGAAATATAAACATGTTATTATTATTATTAATATTATTGTGTAGCAGCTGGAGCTCTGTAGAATTTTTATATTTCGTAAATTGTCAAATATACAGTGTCTAGTTGTCATTAAATAAAAAACTCATTTAGTGTTTGAATGAGATGAGTTTATTAAAACAAATTTGATATGTATAATAGATGGTCCATTTTGCAATAAATTGTGGTTTAAAAGTAATTTTCGAATTTGGGCTTCGTAGTTATTCATTCAGTTTAGCAATGTGGACTTATTTGGTTTGTCTAGAGTGTAACAAAATTACAATAAAAGTAAACAAATACGTGACCAGACCTGAAATTTATACTTAGAGGACACATACAGAAAAATACGTATCATTAAATCGCAATTAGGTGTGATCACTGTCGACCTTTTATAGTAATGTATACATGCCACGTTGAGTAAATCTACATATTGGTTGTATAAATCAAATAATAAACTAAAAAATAACATACGCTTAATGCGATGCTTTTTTCTAAAATTAACTCTACGCAGGCTCTCTCGGAAAAATCATTGTATATATTTTTTTGCCAAGAAAACAATTATGCCTATATTTTCTCGCCAAGAAAACAATTGTATATAATGTAAACAAAGATAATAAATTTAAAAGTTAACCCGAGAATAGTCAGTTCAATGTTCGAAGCAGAAAAGTTTATCTGCTTTTTTTCTGATCTATTGATTAGAAAAAAATTATAATATATAAGCGACCCATCTCGGCTTCGTACGGGTACACTTTAGGGTAGTCAAAGGTAGTGTCTAAACTATTTCCTTATGTATCACGTTAAGAATCTCTCTCCAGGTGCCAAAACGACCCGTACGAAGACTTCATGTGTTCATTTCTCTCTCAATGCATACTTCTATTATAATTTACTTTCAACAATTTTCATTTCTTTAAAGCTGCTAACCCTGCTGCTAATTAGGATTAATAAATTGATCTAAAAATTACCATTTTTATCTCACACACTTAACTTAAAAACAGTTGCGTATCTATAAAAGATGGATAAATCCCGAACTTTCCTTTAGACTTTCTTTTTCTTAGTACTTTCTTTAGACCATTTTAAGAACTACAATTCCTCAGCTGCTAACCCAAATTATACAGTGCAAAGGGTCAATTTTTACATATCGAAAACACTTAAAATATCCATGATATTTACTTTAATTAGGATTAATAAATTGATCTAAAAATTGCCATTTTTGTCCCACTCACTTTAGGAACTTAAAAACAGTTGCGTCTTATCTATAAAAGATGGATAAATGCCAGACTTTTCTTTAGACTTTCTTTTTCTTAGTACTTTCTTTAGACCATTTTAAGGACTACCTACAATTCCTCAGCTTTTAACACAAATTATACAGTGCAAAAGGTCAATTTGAACATATCGAAAACACTTAAAATGTCTATGATATTTACTTTAATGAGGATTAATAAATTGATCTAAAAATTGCCATTTTTGTCCCACTCACTTTAGTAACTTAAAAACAGTTGCGTATCTATAAAAGATGGATAAATGCCGAACTTGCCTTTAGACTTTCTGTTTCTTAGTACTTTCTTTAGACCATTTTAAGAACTACAATTCCTCAGCTGCTAACCCAAATTATACAGTGCAAAGGGTCAATTTTTACATATCGAAAACACTTAAAATGTCTATGATATTTACTTTAATTAGGATTAATAAAATGATCTAAAAATTGTCATTTTTGTCCCACACACTTTAGTAACTTAAAAACAGTTGCCGCGTCTTATCTTTAAAAGATGGATAAATGCCAGACATTTCTTTAGACTTTCTTTTTCTTAGTACTTTCTTTAGACCATTTTAAGAACTACAATTCCTCAGCTGCTAACCCAAATTATAAAGTGCAAAGGGTCAATTTTTACATATCGAAAACACTTGAAATATCCATGATATTTACTTTAATTAGGATTAATAAATTGATCTAAAAATTGCCATTTTTGTCCCACACACTTTAGTAACTTAAAACCATTTGCCGCGTCTTATCTTTAAAAGATGCATAAATGCCAGACATTTCTTTAGACTTTCTTTTTCTTAGAATTTTTTCGTTAGACCATTTTTAGAACTACAAATCGTCCATACATTTTATCAGTGTATCTGTAATAATTCTGCCAACTTTTGTCAAGAAGGTTCCCGGATCACAGATTTTCTCCCTCACTATGTTGACATTAATTATATCATAAAAATTATATAACATATGTCCATGCTATATAACTTATAGCAATCTGTAAACCATAAGCTATCATATGGCCAAAGTTATATATCAATTGGATTAGAATTTTTTGTATAAA
Source organism: Druceiella hillmani (assembly GCA_039881145.1). Taxonomy (NCBI): domain Eukaryota; kingdom Metazoa; phylum Arthropoda; class Insecta; order Lepidoptera; family Hepialidae; genus Druceiella; species Druceiella hillmani. Next base: position 5,616,839 of record JAYKKI010000051.1, on the reverse strand, counting down.
TCTGTAAAAAATATACGAATAAACGAAAGTTCGCCTTTATTATGTTAGTAGAATTTTTGAAGCAGGTACTAGATGCCATAACCAGGTCAGATTTGCATAATGTCCCAAGTTCAATCCGTGCCGAAAAGAATGGAAGAATATCTTATGTACTATCATTTAATCCTCACATTGTACTCGATGTGGACTCCAAAAATTGTTCTATGATGCTACAGTTCATAGTACACCACATGCACGGTTTGCAAGTAGACACTAACAATTTTCCTTCAAACTTCTTTCTCTGTGTCCCGCTGATAATGTTATTTCTGTAATGCGCTTCATTTGTCGAAATAATAAATTTCATTTATAGTTTCTAAAGTATTGCTTGAACATTTGCATAAAAATTTTAACATCATGATACGCTGTCGCTTTTTATATCTTTATTCTTATGTTACTACAGATTTAATTCCTATTTTGTTTATATAAATTTTTTTTAGTCTTTGCCTTTTTTGGTGTTAGCTATAATTGTTTATATATGTTTATATATATATTAATAATCAATTTCATTTTAAAGTTCTAATAGTTAGTTATAAAGAAATAGATTATAAGGTGTATTGAATACGTTAATATAACTTAAATTAAATTAAAAAAGAGCGAAACACCGTGGGATGCCTGGAAGATGTGAAACATCTAAATTTTTTTATATATCTATAATGACATGTTTTTAGGACTTTCTATGTTCGACAACGAAATTTATAAACACCTATATTAATGAGTAAAATTGTAAACGATAGTAAGAAACAATGCATAAACGTACACGTAAAGTAGTGTTCACGTTGCAACGTGGCATCAGAACGTTTTAACTCTGATCAAAATGCGCCATTAAATGTTTTACTTCAAAAAGTCATCTGTACGAAGCATAAAATGAACTATTTCAGATAGCGTCCAGCCATTCCATGACTAATGATCATCTGCTCACATATTCCCCAAGGATTGGGTAGAAATAGGGTAAAAGTATTATTAACTTTTAATGTTGAGCAGTTTTATAAAATTTTAGGTAGTGTATGTCTTAATATATAGATTGAAAAATATGCTAAAAATATATATATCTCTTCCTGTTAAAATTATGGAAAAAATCAGTGTTTTCAGAAGCGCAAAACAAAAGTTGTAAAAAACCTCAGATTATCCTAGATCATATAATTCTTAAAATAAGCACCATGTTTTTAAAGGTTGATGTAGAAATGTAGTGGGCTCTATATTTATGTTGCAAAAAATAAACAATTGTAAATACCTAGTTTAACAGAAATACTTCGTAACTTTAAATGTATATAAGTATCTAAATGTGTAAGAAACGCTTGGAGTGTGATTTCTACCGTTCTTGAAAAGTATTTTTTTGCAATAAATTCTCAATGAGATACTCGACAAAAAACGAGTGTGCTTTAGACCACACGACTGAAGTAAAACTTCAAATTCACAAAATATGAAGTTTAAAATGAAATGTACAATTTTATTCGCTTTAAACATAGAATATTCAATGTATTGAACAAAATAATAATTTATAAAATTGTTCAAGAACGAAATGAAATTACAAAATAATCAAAAAATCATCGTTTGCGCAAACTCCCATATATATATATATATATTTCATGCACTGCTCTCTCTTGCTCCTACAGTGTGATACAGACAATAGGCTTGCACTGTGTCTTAGATATACGAAACATAACTGGCTATGAGAGAAAGAGAGAAAGAAAATGTGTGCTCGCACCTCTCTCTCTTGTCCCTACAGTAGTATACGAAACGTAACTCTCTCTCTTTCTGTCTTCACTAACTTATATCTCCCTCTCAACTTCCGTTGGCCTCGCCCGATCGCACTTTTCGTAACGCTCTCGTCACGCATTCAACAGCTTACTCCCCAAGTCAAGCGTGTGTAAAGAAGTTTTACTTCAAAAACTGTTTTGTACTGTTTTATGCATTTCTCGTATATTATTGGTTTTGCAAAATATCAAACATGACGAAAACTACATAAAACATAGTGCTCTATAAGATTGATGTTCGTTATTTTAATGTTTGATTAGTAGTTTATCAAATAATTTGAAAAATATAATTGTGAACTTTATCAAACTATAACTTGTTATAAGAAAATAGTTCCCTAAAAGAAATTATGGAAAATTTAATCATTTTAGTTATAATATCAATAATTTATGAGAAATTTAATTTTATATCGCAAAAAGGCGGATTTAGCATAACATTGCAGACCACTCTAATTTGGCTTATTAGCAACTTTTAATGTTGAGTACATTTTTGTCGATACCTATACTTTTGCAAGTGGTACCTCTTAATTGTGACTTTTATTCATGTGAGTACTTTACAGCAGTTGTCTTATCGAATCTTTTTTGAAATCCTGTCCTTAATATAGTAATCCAAAAACTCCTTTTGGATTATAGACGAAAATTCGAATACTCTCAAAATATTGCCATATTGGCGACACTTGCTACTATTTATAATTTGAGAAACGACATTGTTTGTTTGTTCTGTTTCAAACTAGATAATAACTTAGCGCTAAAGCATGTTTCAGGGCCTCACCCTTAGGGAAAGGGTTAGACAAAATATTGTTTTTAAGTGATTGCTTAGAAAAAGATTGAGAAACTTAAAACTTTATTCACATTCATTTCCTTGTTTAAACATTTCTCTGATCTTTTTGTGTTTTTGTTTGTTTATATTGGTTTTTATTAGCATTTAAATAGAAACTTGTTTTTAATCGTAATTAAATTTTTGTTTTATTCTTTTGCAGCTAAAAATTTTTATATATCCTGCATTAAATATCTTACTTACATAAACTTAATAACTGTTGCACTATGTTTTTTTTGATAAATGCACGTTGCTAGAATATCATAGATGAAGTAACAAATATGTATGAATTTGGAATATGGACAGTAATTCTTAAAATATATACGTAATGTAACATTTAGGCAAAATATCGATACCTTAGGGTAACGTTACTTTTCTTTCGATACTTTTTCAATAATACTCGTTAGTACAATATCGGTACATTTGGTTTGATACTATGTCTCAAGGTTTAGTTATATCTTTAGGGGATCAGAAGGCATAGGGCAGTTTCTTCTGCACTTGAATACCCTAATTTTTATGCACCATCTAGTTGTTTCGCGGGGGATATTATTGTTAGGGTCCTGGTGGCAGTATATGACTACATCATTTCGCAGATGTTGATAAAAGCAAAGAGCTACTTAAGTTAAATAAAATGTAAGAGCTATTTCTGCCTTTCATTTACTACTGTCATATGTAATGAGAGTGTGTGATAGTTTAAAAAAAAAAACAAATAATATAAACATTAATGTTTTTTTAATCAGGCGTCTAAAGTCTAAGATGAGGTAAATGCAAGTGACAGATGTTAGGAATAATTAATTTATTTCCTAATTATTATTATGGTATATAAGAAAGTTAATTATTTCATCAGGCAAATTACGTTAAATATTTAAATTACCTTACGAAAAGCAGGAAAAGTTACTTCTGCCACTTATATAGAGCTGCGCTAAAAAATTGCAATTTTGTAAATAAACGAAAAGAATTTGGTATTAAACTATTTAATTGTGTCGGCCTTTAAGCCTAATAATTCTAATTATAATTACAGAAAATATGAAAAAAATAGGCAGACAAAATGGTTGCTTATTTTTCGAAGACAGACGTTTTTTCAGTATTAGATGGGATAACTGAAAGCGCCCACCGTTTAGCATCTCACAAGTATTTTAGTTAAGAAATTGGGTAATGTCTACCTTTTATATATTTGACATCGGTACAATGTCTAAGCAAAGAAATGGACAGACGCAATAATATATATATATAACAGTACTTGTTTTTCAATATAATCATCATCATCAGTTCCTGTCGCTCCGGTCGGAGCATAGGGCAGACGTAAAATTTCTCCATTTGTTGCGGTCAGCTGCCAGTTGCTTAACCTCTCTCCAGGTCTTTCCAGCTGTCTTTGCTTCTTCCTGGACCGTTCTCTGCCAGGTCTTTCTTGGTCGGCCACGTCGTCTTGCTCCTTGGGGGTTCCAGTCGAGGGCTGCCTTCTCGATGGCTTCGTCAGCCTTTCGTAGCGTGTGGCCGATCCAACACCACTTCCTCTCCTTTTTCAATATAAAGATTCATAAAAAAAATCAGAGATCTACATGTCAGCCTTTTCTTTTCTTTTATAAAAATTCCTTTTTTTTTATCAAAATAGGAAAAAGAAGATAAAAGACAAGAAAATGATTTCATGGAGTTTTTCAAGCATTTTTGTAATTACTATTATAGAGAATGCATATATTTGGCATCTGTATAGTGCTTGTAACAAAAGAAATGAACGGCAGAAATTGTAATATAAACTACATTACATATTACTCTCAACGGTAATGGAATCTAATTTCTTTATTGCCACCAGCCTTATTGCCCTACTAACTAACTAGTATATTTGAATATCTAACGTATCTACTGTTACAATACACTCTTAGCGCTATCACCACCTAGTATACCTCAATTTTTCGAATCCCAGTTATTTTCAATTTTAATCAATTAGAAAACGCCACATCACTGTTGCAGAAGTGCTCAAATATTGTAATTAGTCATTGAGCCATTCATCCTCTCACTCACTTACATTAGACGTTACATCTTTTGATGAACATTTTGTTACAACGCAATCTACAGGTACCTTTCACAAATTTCCGCAACGACCTTGTCTAGTACCATCTTCCATGAGTGACCTTACACGCTTGTCTTTCACTTGCCGTACGCTAAAATTGCAATTAACGTTGTAACATTCTGTTGCTTACTTTGAGGTTTTTAAGATATAATTATATATTGACTAAGAACTGAGACTTTTTCAGATATCTGACACTGGTTTTTTTTTATATAACTGTGTTATGTGCGTTTAAAATAAAAAAATATGTAACAGGTGTCTTTTCTTTCTTATCAATTATATATTTTTCTAATTTAATTTAAATTTAATTATGTCAGTATTTTGTAAATTGCCAGCAATTATATAATAGATCTTTGTAAAAAGTATTCAATTTATAAAAAGTGTTTTGTAATAATTTTTTATCTTTTTATTTTTTTTTGTAATTAGTGTGACTAACAAAAAGTATGTATTTTTGTATTTAAACTTTGAACTTTGAAGGGGATTATCTCGGAGACGGTTGGGTTTTTTCATATTCACGAAAAAGATTTTACATTCAGCATGATGAGGGGTATCAGCGGTTTAATTTTGTTTAATTAAAAAGTTCTCCTATGATGTCATTTTGTGACAGAAAATGGGTTATAACTGAACATCTGTAATAATAAAGAGTGAAAAAAAGAATGTTCTGTAGAACTTTTTCTAACATTTCCATTTAACCTACAATATATTTATACATTATTTTAATGCTACTGTAAAAGTTTTAACTCAAAAATTCATCCAGCTCACTACAGCTTCCCTTACTAAAATTGGTAACTAATGTTCATTACTCACATGTTTTCAAAAAATATTAGGCATGGTATGTCCGTCTGGATATTGTAAGTTATGTGAGTTAGTTTTATGTTAATGGAATAAGCCGTTTTTCTGCCAAATCCTCATAATCAAAATAAACAAAAAAACAAAATTTTACTGTATAAAATAAAATTAGTTTTATTTTTTTATTTATGTACTTATGCTGAAATCTGTCTTAAAGACATTTAGCAATATGTTAAAAATGTAGGAAAAGATGTACACGGTATGTATCCTGTGACACATCTGTGTCTATGATGTTATCTAGTGATTACAGTAAATCTTGTGAAGCCTTTTCTTTTAACCTCATGAAGCTAGTTCTTGTGTCTATGATGTGGTAATCTTAGAGACATTTAGCAATAGGTTAAAAATGTAGGAAAAGATTTGCACAGTATGTATCCTGTGACGCATCCGGGTTTTGATGTTATCTAGTGACTGCAGTAGATCTTATGAAGCCTTTCCTTTTCGCCTAATGAAGCTAGTTTTTGTGTCTATGATGGGACAATCTTAGAGACATTTAGCAATAGGTTAAAAATGTAAGAAAATATTTGCAAGGTATGTATCCTGTGACACATCTGTATCTATGATGTTATCTAGTGATTACAGTAGATCTTATGAAGCCTTTCCTTTTCGCCTAATGAAGCTAGTTTTTGTGTCTATGATGGGACAATCTTAGAGACATTTAGCAATAGGTTAAAAATGTAAGAAAATATTTGCAAGGTATATATCCTGTGACACATCCGTATTTATGATGTTATCTAGTGATTACAGTAGATCTTGTGGAACCTTTTTTTTTAGCTTCATGAAGCTAGTTTTTGTGTCCATAATGTGGCAGTCTTAAAGACATTTAGCAATAGATTAAAAATGTAGGAAAAGATTTGTACGGTATATATCCTGTGACACATCTGTGTCTATGATGTTATCTAGTGATTATAGTAGATCTTGTGAAGCCTTTCCTTTTAGCCTCATGAAGCTAGTTTTTGGGTCCATGATGTGGCAATCTTAGGGTCATTTAGCAATAGGTTAATAATGTAGGAAAATATTTGCATGGTATGTATCCTGTGACACATCCATGTTTATGATGTTATCTAGTGATTACAGTAGACTTGTGGAACCTTTTTTTAGCCTCATGAAGCTAGTTTTTGTATTCGTGAGGTTGCAAGTGAGTTTTTTGGGAGCCTGGACAGTTTGGATTTTCATAATTTCTTTTATTGTAGCTAAATTGACGCATAATTTTTTAAGAAAATTAACAGCTTTATCTTCTACATTAACATTAATATTAGTCTCTATCTTCCACAAATATTAGGAAGCGAATGAAAATTTAATGTAGACGACTCTTGCAGAGTATGAGGCAGTTGGATATACCGGTCTGGCGAAGTTTTTATCTCCACAGGTTCAACTATGTTTGTTTTTGATGGCAAACAAATTCTTGTTTTTTTCCAATCATTACTGCAAGGTTGTTTTGTTTTCGAAATTAAAATGCCATTGAAAATATATGGTTTTGAGTCGCCATGAAAAATTATGTAATAGTGTTATGTGTGTATTAGTATTATGTAAGAATTTTACCTGTCACAATTCATCCACGATCCTTTAGAATTCTTTTTTTTGGCTTAAAAACATATAATTAGTCATTTAGACATCCATTGTTTGGCTGTCTAAGCAACTTAAAATACATCTTAACAAAACAGCACCAGACAGCTATTCATCTATATTTTCACGCCATTTTCAACCGAATAGGAATGAGTAGTGACGATGAAGCACCATATTGCATATCTTTGCTAATGTGGCGTCTCTCAATTATCGTTAGGATCCGTAGTTTAGAAAAAAATGTGTCTTATCTAACTTCAACGTTAACATAATCTGGTAACAGTAGCTTCAATGCGTTATATTAGACTGTAAAGTATTTTGAGTTTCCCAGGATTATGTTTTGGATAAGGGTCTTTAATCATAGTTAAATTTAAAATAACACTAGACTCAATGCGGCTTAAAAAATTAACATGCTGTTTCACTAGCATGGAATCATCTTGATTATGCTGCTCTCCACCCACAGTCTCTAAAGGCCTCTCTTCCCTATGCAAAATGTCATCAGTTTTAGGGCCAGGGGTATATGGGTGGGAATGTTCTGGCTGATCAGCTAGTCCATCTCTACTTTGCATTGTTAAAGGAGTTTTCCCGAATTCTATTAAATTTTTTCTCATCGTCTATGAACTTAAGTGTAATGATATATAAGTTATAATCTTCCCTAAAATATAGGCTTTCTAATACAAATATAATTTTTGAGATAGGATGTGTGGTTTGAGAGATTAATACGAACCAAGAAATAAAGCATAGATACGTCAAGAAAGATTGCGTGTTTCTGCATAATATGAAGTCATAATATACTATTATATCTAATTTATTTTCTATATGCTTTTTTCGATTATCGCCAAAAGCTGCTTGACTGATTTGCATGAGACTATCCACTTTTCCAATTTTCCTTTTTTTAATCAAAGAACACAATCTATTTCGAAAATGCTTTTAATGCTGACTGCCTAATTTAATATTTTAAATGTGTTTTCACATAATTTTGTAACTTTTTTATGCATTTTCTTTTCTTCGTATTTGAAAATTTATTTTCTGATTCATAAATTAAATGTTTTTGAGAAATTAGCGAGAAAGGAAGTGTGGCGGCTGATGAGAAATTTATTAAATAGTATTTGAATTAATGCCCAAAGTCTTGCTGCCTTTGTGCATTCACAGATTGCATGAGGAGTGTCGTAGATCGTGGAGTAAAAATATGTATCTTTCAAAAAAAAAAAATACAATAAATTTTATTACTATGAAAAAGATTTTATATATATTATATCAGGTAACTTCCCCATTATTTCTTTTTTTTTGTGTTGATACAAAAGTAAAGAAATGGAAGAACTAAATAGCTCATTGAATAGGGACATTATTTAACCCTGTTGGGTGAAAGCACCTGATAATAGGTACGGGACACTATCAAGGGGCTTTTGAAGGCCCCCTCTCAGGCTGTCTCAGAGTCTCTCCAAGGACCCCTAACAATTCACCTCATACAGGCTTTTGTATGAGGTGAATTGTTAGGGGTCCTTGGAGAGACTCTGAGACAACTCGGGTCGTAGCTTGGAAATAGTTTGTAGGGCTACCTGCCTATAATTTACTCTTCACGGTGGTCGGTTTTCATGATTATGGTCTGTTTTTCTGAGGCAAAGGATATCTAAGATTATTTGTTAAAATTTTTCTTATTAATTGGTTAAATATTTATTTGCAACTCTAAAATGACGACAGTTTGTTGGGAAAAAATCTGATTTTGATTTGTTATTATTTGTAATTTTATAACTAATATTAAAAGAAATGATAGGATAAAATTCTAGATATAGATAATATTAGATACACTAAAAATTATCAAGATCGGTGAAGTTTTAATTATTTGTTTTATTGTGCACTTGACATGTACTTCTTGTTTTATTGTCATTGGCTAAAAACTGACCTTGACATATTTAGCCAATAAGACAATAACAGAATAAATTTTTTGTTCAATTCATTAGGTAAAATATTAGGGTCAGATGATACTTAACTAATTCATTGAGAATTAATTAATTATTAGGTTCAGATGACACTTAACTGATTCATTGAGAGTTAGTTAAATTAATTATTACTTTCAGATGAGACTTAATTAATTCATTGAGAATTAGTCAAGTTAATTATTAGTTTCAGGTGAGACTTAACTAATTCGTTGAGAATTAGTTAATTATTATTTTCAGATAAGACTTAACTAATTCAATGAGAATTAGTTAATTTAATTATTAGTTTTAGATGAGACTTAACTAATTCATTGAGAATTAATTATGTGACATTTATGTATAAAAATATTCCAAATAAAAACTAGTAGAAGTTATTACCAACTAGCTGTGCCTACGACTTCGTTCGCGTGTAATTAGGTAAAGATTTTTTTTTCTCTTATTTGTTGCCCTTCGGTATGTACTATTACCATACCAAATTTCATCAAATTTTGTCCTGTAGATTTTGCGCCATACTCGCCATACTAATTAACATATTGACAAAGAGACAAAAATTCTAAAAAAAGTTTTTCTGGCTTCTAATATCCTTTTATATGCTAAATCAATCACTTTTAAAATATTTTCAATGTGCAGAATTCACTCTGTTACAATTTTATGAATAGTATATTCAAATTTTACTACCCAGTTGCCTGTGAAGATAGTACACTTATAAAATAGTACGATATGCTAATTAGAAATAAGCAAGTTTTAAGTTTCTACGTTTTCATTTTTGAACGAGGAGTCTGGAAAATGAAAACTTCGAAGTTGAAATTGAAATAAATAATCAATTAATGGACTTGTAATAAATTTGTACAAAATGTACAATAAAAACAACTTTCAAATTCTGAAACTGATTGTAATCACAAGAATTGAAGTTGCCATGTCTGTGTTATGAGATTTTTCTAGTTGGTTTGTTTTGTTCAATTGTTTTTTCTTCATTTTTTGATAATCTACCTATATTGTATAGCAATGCCAATGCATTTACCGACTTTCTGTTTCGTGTTTAAACTGCTATCAGTGGGTAGGCCCTTCTCGAATAAGAAATTGAAATACGTCTTAAGAATTGGCTATATGTTAATAATTACCTTTTAATATCTTCTGATTCAGTATTGTGTGAGTTTGGAACTGTTTTATGCAATATTCTGGCAGGCTAGCTAACATCTCTCTAGGTAGCAACGCATAGTCCGTTAATGCATTACTAAGTATGCACTTATTTAGTGTACTGTATGATACATTGACAGGGATAATTTAAGGTTCCATAGTCAAACTATAATAAACAGCTATCGTTTCACCACGTACGTCTGTCCATCTGTATACAGTTTACAGTAGTTTTACTCACAGAATGTTAGTGCTATAAAACTTAAATCAATGGTTATTTTATATTAATAACATCCAATAAGTTATGAAATAAAATTTATTAAAAAAAATTTTTTTTTTAGGTTTCTTCTCCTATATGGAAAATGAGGACCCATTTTTTTTTATTTGTGTACTCCATTGAGTGTAGTATCATTGAATAGGTCTTTTTACAATATTAACGTTACTTTTTCGATACAGGGGTTCGTTTATGAAATATTAAGATTTAAAATAGTTATATTGGAGTTACATATTACCACCCCTATACTATATAAAATGAAATTAAATTTAAAGTTAACACAGCTAAATAGGCTCTAGTAGTTAACGAGTCTAGTAGTTAACGAATAGTAGTAGACCACTTATAACATGTAGTTGATCTTAATTAATAAATTAAATCAACTGCCAAAATAACTTTATATTTTAAAATGTATATTTGTTATGACTGTGAGATATACTAGGCAGTATATTTATATATTTACATGGTGAGAAATAATAGTTATAAATTGTTTAATAGAAATACTATATAATAGAGGGTACGTACACTTAAATGTTTATACACGTCTAAGCGTGTACAGAATCCTCGTAATGCAAGCTGTACCTATGTTTAACAAACTTTTTTTAATATAAGTAAAGATAAATTATGTGAACGATTAGAATTTATCTATTAATGAAGCCTAATCTATTAATGTTGCTTAAATGGGTCCTTTATTTTATGTAATTACATCTGCAAACACATATGTTGGTGGAAATAATTAAGTATGTGTTCAGCCATGCATAAAACAGGGTAGTTGGTTAGTCGGTGTTGTGTAGTATAGTCAGATAGTACTGTGGAATAAAAATTACTGCTTTAGTTACATATGTCCTTAGTAAAGTTCCCATATGTCCATAGCAGGTGCCACTGGGACAGATTGTATATGGAGATATAATCTGTAAACCATTTAGCCTCTAGGCAATTTCTGCATCTTGCTTAGAAAGTGTTATGCTCATAGAGTCATATAGTGCTGTTGGCAAAATTTACCACTTTAGCTACATATGTTCTTAGCAAAGTTCCCACATGTTCATAGCAGGTGCTACTGGGTCAGATAGTATATGAAGCTAGAAATTGTAAACAGTTTAGCCTCTAAGCAATTTCTGTATCTTGCTTAGACGGTGTTATGTCCATAGAGTCATAACGTGCAGTGGGCAAAAATTAACACTTTAGCTACATATGTCCTTAGCAAAGTTTCCATATGTCCAAAGTAGGTGCCACTGGGACAGATAGTATATGAAGCTCGGATTTGTAAACAGTTTAGTCTCTAGGCAATTTCTGCATCTTGGTTAGACGGTGTTATGTCCATAGAGTCATATAGTGCAGTGGGCAAAAGTTACTACTTTAGCTACATATGCCCTTAGCAAAATTCCTATATGTCCAAAGTAGGTGCCACTAGGACAGATAGTATATGAAGATATGACCTGTAAACAGTTTAGCCTCTAGGCAATGTTTGCATTTTGGTTAATCGGTCTCATATCCATAGAGTCATATAGTTCTCGTGGGTAAAAATTACTACTTTATCTAAATATTCCTGTCGCAAAGTTTTTTCATGTGAAGTTACAATTACAACTGGGATAGATCGACATATGAATATATCAACTAGGAACAGTTTAACCTCTAAGAAATTTCTGCGTCTTAGGTAGTCAGTGTCGTGCCCATAGAATCAGATAGTGCAATGTCTGTAAACAGTTTAGCCTCTAGGTAATTTTTGCATCTTCGTTAGTAAGTGTTGTGTCCCTAGAGTCATATAGTGCCGTGGACAAAAATTACCACTTGATGTAAATATACCTATAGCAAAGTTTTTTTTCATGTGAACTTACAATTACCACTGGGATAGATCTATGTATAAAGATATAAACTAGTAACAGTTTAGCCTCTAGGGAATTTGTGCATCTTAATTAGTCAGTGTCATGTCCATGGAATCAGATAGTGCAATGAGCAAAAATGAGCACTTTAGCTACATATGTCCATAGCAAAGTTCACATCTGTCTATAGCAAGTGCCCCTGGGATAGATAGATCTATGAAGATATGACTTGAAAACAGTTTAGCAATTTCTTTTCATGTTTTGTTCTAAGTAATGGTTTTGATTATGTAATGGTGACTAGTTTTTGTAGCGACAGCATTTCTGCCAAATGGTCATTTCCCCCTATATCGACATGCACAGGTACAAATTTTCTCAAGTCATAATGGCAACATTTGAAATTTGTAGTTGCAATATTCGATTGGTGCATAACACTGGAAAAAAAATTGCAACGGCTTTCTTTACAAATGTTACCTTATACTTTTTTTACTGCTTTTACTTCTACTTCTTGGTCGTCTTCTTTATTTTTGAAGGTCATGTCTTGAAAGGCATTCATGGCTTTATGTATAAGCTTCCTCAACTTTGTCTGGTTTTCAGCATCTTTCAGAGCGTTTGATACAGAAAGATCAGTGTTAGCAGTTACTTGGTCACACCAATGGATGATTGCACTTTGCGCACCATAACTTTTTGAGGTTATCTGGTTGCCGGCGACCAATGTAACTAAAGTATCTGAGAATCCTTTGGTAACAGATCGTGGAAAGTCAATTTTTGATGTTTAGCTGCTTGAAGACAGACTTGTTCGTTCCTTACACTTTGCGCACCACAACTTGTTGAGGTTATCTGGTTGCCGGCGGCAAATGTAACTAAGGATTCTTAGATAAAGAATCCTTTGGTAACAGATCGTGGAAAGTCAAATTTGAAGTTTAGCTGCTTGAAGACAGACGTGTTCGTTCCTTACACTTTGCACACCACAAACAACTTGTCGAGGTTATCTGGTTGCCGGTGGGCAACGTGACTAAAGTATCGGAGAATCCTTTGGTAACAGATTGTGGAAAGTTTATTTTTGATGTTTAGCTGCTTGAAGACAAACTTGTTTGTTCTTTTGGGGGTCCATGGTGTGCGAAGCATCCTTCTCCAGTACCACATCTCAAAGGCCTCAGTCTTCTTTCGTTCCACTGGTAAAATCATTCACAATTACGAGCCATATAGAAATAACGAGAAAACAAGAGTCCAGACTACTCTCACTTTCGTGATATTGTAGACCGTCCTGTCCTGTCACAGACGTGTTAGTTGGTTCATTGCCATGTTGGCTATCTGGGTTCATCTCTTGATTTCTCACCCGCTTCTTCCTTGGTTAGTCATTGATGATATGAGGTAAAGAAACTTGTTGACAACCTCTAGATCCGAGAGCTTGCAATTACCGTGATTACAATTTTCATTAAATGTAAATAAATGAAATTTTTCTCACTTAGTTATATAAAACTAGGTAAATTGCTTTTAAAAACTAGGTAAATTGCTTTTAAAAAGAACTGTGAAATGTTTTTAAAACTAGGTAAATTGCTTTTAAAAAAAACTGTGAAATGTTTTTTTTACTTTAAACCTCAATATTTTTCTTACAATGTTATTAATTTTAAAGGTTGATCTGTATTTCTAAATTTTTTTTTAGTTTTCTGTACTGAAACAGGGAACTGGCCCATCTGTCTGTCAGACACAACTTCACATTGTATACAGGTATTTAGATCCATGCCTAAATATTTCAAGTAAAATTGATATTTAACTAATATTAAAAGAAAAGTGTTTTTATGTACCCCATTATACAAGTAAAATGGAGGTAAATTTTTTTTCGTGTAGTACATTGAGCGGGGTATCATTAGGGAGACCTTCCCAAAATGAAATGGAGGCATTTACTATTTCTTTAAGGTTCCGTACCTCAAAAGGAAAAACAGTATCCTGATAAGATCAGTCACATATCAGTCTGTCAACCGTCACAGCTGATTTGTTCAACGCTACGCTACGAAGTGGAAACTTGAAATTTGGCATAGTAATACATCTTATTAAACCGCATATTTTGCACTAACATTTTAAAAAATATTTCTATAAGAATTAAAGAGGGGGGGGGGGGGGTAAATAAAGTACTTAAAAATTATTTTTTGCATTATAGGTATGTTACATGTGTGGTACCATTTTAAAGATCATGTTGTGGAGAATAAAAGATTATTTTTTCATAATTTTAATCTTAATTGAAATATATTCTATATTTTTATATTCTAAAAAAGTATTCAAAAATTCACCTTTTATTTCTGAAACAACTGAACCAAAAGACATGAAAAAAATAGGTTTAATAAAATATTACTAGAAGATTACAGGACAACTATGGCGATGATGTTAGATCTTATAATTTTTTCTATATATTATTACACCTGTGGAAGGATATAGTAGGAAATATATATATATATATATATAAATTTTGTAAAAAATTAATATTTGTAAATAGTTTAAAAGAAATATGAAATCTGTACCCATTTAGGCACTTTAAGGACATATAGTCTTTAAAGTGCCTAAATGCGTATGAACACTCATAGTGCGAGTTCCAGTCATGCTTGATAGGTTTTTTAACGCAATGTAGGAACAAGGAACGGTAGGAACTTGTTTTGTAGTCACCTTGTGTGACTGGCGTTTACGTGTGACATTACTCGTGTGAATGTCGATTTCTTGTTAAATTGAGGAGTGTTTGTGATTACACTGCATACTGTACATCCATGGGCATTATCATTATCATACGTGTGTATGTGTGTACATTTTACCTAACGGTGTCACGGGAAGGAAGCAGCATTGTTTTTATTACGACATATAAATGTACGTATATATACACGTGCAGGTAGTTATAAAATAATTTTGAAACCATGTGGCGGTAGTACTTAATAATCTTATTAAAAAAATTTAACCTATCATTATAGCATATAACAACCGTTATATATAGCATACTAAAACCCGTTAAGTATGAGGAGTTAGCACTACAAGCACAACCGAAGTACATGTCAAAGTTTGACAGCTTCATTGCCACCATACCCACGTGAATACACACATATAGATTAATTAAACGAATCAGTTTGCCATTAGAACGTTTACGTTCCTGCACGGTGTTTAAGGATAATGTTAATATACTACAAACTTACCAAGTATATAAATACTGTTTGGTGTTATTTACTATAATACTAAGATTTATTATGTAAAAATTTACTGTTGGAAATGTACATATTTTTTTGTAAGAAACGAAATTTTGAAATGAAGCTCTTAAATGTTTGAGTATTTAATATTTCTATTAACCCTTTCACTGATTGGCTGTCTAAATGTAGGTGTTATTAAATATTTTGTAAACAAAAGTATTATTATATTGAAGTGGTAGTATTTATATACAACTTTATGTACATCTATGTAAATTGTATTTTATTAATTATTTATTATATATAAAAATACAACAAAGTATTTTTATTGGATACATTAAATACAACAAAGTATTTTTATCGGATACATTAAAGTAAGGGAACAAATGGTCGAGTTATTGAGGGTGTTAATGATTACAGTCATTAATAAATGTATTAAACAAATTACAAATATTGATATTATTGCATTTTGCGGGTGTTTGTTATATTTATTGTCTAGTATGCCAGTTTCAGATTTTGATGATAGAAGTAATTAAAACTACTCAAGTAATTTTATAAAATAATCAACTTTTAATATAGCTTTTTGGATAGAAGTGATTTTCCTTTAAAAAGGATGCTATTTTTAAAAACATATTACGTATTTATTATGATCTAAACTTAGCTTTGAAAAATTACACGCGTTTGTCTGTTGATCTGGTACGTATGTACGTATAATGACATGCTACAGGTTGTATTTGGTGGTTATTTTTTCTATCGATTATTTAAATGTCAGAATAGAAGTCTGTTGATTTTCACAATAGTTTGTCAAATAATTTAATTTTCATAAACAATTTTCCTACAAAACTTGCCATTTTTCGCGTTCTGTAACTGTTCCTGCTCTCCGTTTAGTATGTATCTTTTTGAATATATTTGGCGTTAATTTTGTAGAAATTCATTATTCACAATTAAATGAAACTGCGTGATGTAGTATTATTCAAAGAATCTTTGCTAATAGCCCACCTGAAGATGTTGAAGAATACAACGAAACCTAGGTCATGGTAAAGAACTTAAAGAAAGTAGAAATAATACTACATCACGTAGTTTCATTTAATTGTGGGCGTATCTTTTTACTCCTTTTCTCTGTTACCTGCTGTTCTTAACTCTTAAATTCTTTTTTTTTACATTTTACCAAATTATTTTTAACTTTATTAATTATATGAAAAAGGAGTGGGTGATGACTATGTTTTTCATTGATTTTTGCCTGATTTCTATAATTAACTAATTTAAATGCATTTTATTATTTAGATATATAAATATCAGAAAAAAAAATTTATATTAAAATAAAAAATTAAAGTACAGTGGCTTCATCAAGTGCTTTTGGTTTTGCCTCCAGTTTTTCACTATGCAAATATATTATCTAGTATGTCAATGGTATAACACAAATAACTTGTTTGTTTGTTTCGCTTTAACGTTCTATTGCAAGTTGACCGAAATAATTTAGTATTGAAGTACATAATAAATGCTATTATCCTGGCTTCTTTTAATTTTTTGACATACACTGCTAAAAAGTAAAATGGCGGACAAACGTCACAGAACATTTTGAAGATTAATACCTTGATAAGGAGATGAAATAGGAAAAAATTTTAATAGACATTTTTTATTGCATTTTAAAAGACCTTTTCAATGATACCCAAATTAAAGGGATTCTCGAGGTATTTGGAAAACATCATACAATGTTTTGTAAAATTTCATACAATCTGTAATGCATCATACAATGTTTTGTAAAATTTCATACAATCTGTAATGCATCATACAATGTTTTGTAAAATATTATACAATCCAATAAATTGAAAGAGCTTTCGCTGAATTGTGTGAGAACATTTGGTAGTTTGTCATGCAATTTCTCAGTATATTTGTTATAACAGAAATATTCTGTGCCGTAGGTTATGTTTCGTGGTATATCGTCTACAACATGCATATGGCGGAGTTGGTTTAATTAAATTTTACCTACTTCTGGTACATCTTTCCAAAGCGTATATCTGTTTAATTCTTCTACTTTTTTAATGTAAAATAATATTAATTAATTAAGAATTTTGGGGATAACTTTGGAAGTCAAATGAGACACATTTTTTTCCAATCTCGTCATAGATCATTACAAAATCAACAAAATCTGTGCCGCGCGTATTCTCCTACGTCGAATTATCTTAATTATCAGTCTAATCACTTTTAAATGAGATATTCCGAAATTTTGTTTTAGGGACGTAACAGTGACGAAGGTTGTACAATTATACAACATGCGGACGTCTGCTTAAAGGCTAATTGTTCCGTAACGCTTACGTAATTCATAAAGTAACATGATACGACGTAGGGCTGAATATGATAAAACATGCGGACCTCTGCTTAAAGGCTAATAATTCCGTAACGTTTACATTATTCATAAAATAACATGATAAAATATAGGGCTGAATATGATAAAACATGCGGACCTCTGCTTAAAGGCTAATAATTCCGTAACGTTTACATTATTCATAAAGTAACATGATACGACATAGGGCTGAATATGATACAACATGCGGACCTCTGCTTAAAGGCTAATAATTCCGTAACGTTTACATTATTCATAAAATAACATGATAAAATATAGGGCTGAATATGATTCAACATGCGGACCTCTGCTTAAAGGCTAATAATTCCGTAACGTTTACATTATTCATAAAATAACATGATAAAATATAGGGTTGAATATGATAAAACATGCGGACCTCTGCTTAAAGGCTAATAATTCCGTAACACTTACGTAATTCAAAAAGTAAAATGATACGACATAGGGCTGAATATGATACAACATGCGGACCTCTGCTTAAAGGTTAATAATTCCGTAACGCTTACGTAATTCATAAAGTGACATGATACAATATAGGGCTGAATATGATACAACATGCGGATATCTACTTAAAGGCTAATAATTCAGTAAAACTGATGTAATTCATAAAGTAACATGATACGACATAGGGCTGAATATGATACAACATACGGACGTCTGTTTAAAGGCTAATAATTCCGTAACGTTTACATTATTCATAAAGTAACATAATACAATATAGGGCCGAATATGATGCAACATGCGGACATCTGTTTAAAGGCTAATAATTTCGCAAGGTTTACGTAATTCATGAGGTAACATGATACAAGATAGGGCTGAATATGATGCGGACCTATGCTTAAAGGCTAATAATTCCGTAACGTTTACATTATTCATAATGTAACATAATATTGCACAGCGTTGAATATGATACAATATGCGGACATCTGCTTAAAGGCTAATAATTCTGGAACGTTTACTTTATTCATGAAGTAACATGATACAACTGAATATGATGCAACATGCGGACGTCTGTTTAAAGGCTAATAATTTCGTAAGGTTTGCCTAATTCATAAGGTCATGATGCAACATAGGGCTAAATATGATGCAACATGCGGACATCTACTTAAAGGCTAATAATCCCGCAACGTTTACTTTATTCATGAAGTAACATGATACAACTGAATATGATGCAACATGCGGACGTCTGTTTAAAGGCTAATCATTTCGTAAGGTTTATGTAATTCATTAGGTAACATGATACAACATAGGGCTAAATATGATGCAACATGCGGACATCTACTTAAAGGCTAATAATCCCGTAACGTTTACTTTATTCATGAAGTAACATGATACGACATAACGCTGAATGATTATGTCAGCGGGAAAAAGATATGGGCATATTTTGACTTGTTGGGAATTCACGTCAGCGGGAAAAAGATATGTGGTACACGGAATATAAGACTAAATATAAGTTGGGTCCTTATGAGCGAACCCATTTAGGCAAATAATCATCAAGAATCAGGCATTCCATAAATGAGATAACATGGATAGGTTTACCATAGAAATATAATTAAATTATTTATTTGATATGTAAAAACATTGTTTGAGTATCTGCTTCGTGGTGTGCTATGCTTGCATCATTGTGGAAGTTTCCGTATCAGCAGAAAATGGTGATATTTCGGCCTACGCTCAAACTTTGAAAGATCTTAATATAACCTTAAAAACTGGGTTTGAAGATGTTTTGGCTATGGAACCTTCACAATGGGTTATTGATCCATACGGTGACATTGAAGAACTGGATGTTATAATACAAGAAGAACTCATCGGAATAAGCACTAACGGAGAAGTTAATGCGCAGTTCAGAAAATGGTTATATTGGAAGTGGTTATGGTTATATTAGAAAATGGCTATTGTGCACACTTCATTGGTGCGGAACCGATTAGAACTGGCTCAATTATTTGGAGCCAACACGGTACCGAAAACGGCTTAATGATTGAACTTGTGCAAAAGAGGTTCCTCCGATATCTGTATATGAGACAATATGGTTACTTCCCCTTCCTATTTCCTACCGATTTCTTCTTGGGTATGCTGGGTTTCCATGCCTTGCTATTCAGAAGAGAGGTTGGTTTTATGAAATTTATCTTCCAGCTATTGAAAGGAAAAATTCTCTGCCTTATATTATTAAGGAAACCTTCATTCTTCGTACCTGACAATGTCCTGCGCTTACGCAATCATCAGCTTTTTGCTATACCATCTTTAAAATTGAATTTGTCGGAATTCTCTAGTTTTCCGTGGTATTCAACTACTCATCCATCTGATCGCGGTCGGACTAGAGTGTGATTTGTTTATGACGAGTAAAAGTATATTTGTCTGAATGTGCACAAAGAAAGACGCTATTCGTTGGTTACAAAGGAATAAATTGTCGTTGAAATAAAAACACATCCTTTTTCTAATTGAGTGCAAAAAGATATTACACATAACTCTTTTTAACACACCCAATACTTGCCTGGAACGCGGTGCTTATCCGAGTAGCTAGATATTTGGGTTATTCCCCTGAACGACACTGAATAATGGGCGCAAGTATCGCGTGTATGAAAAAGATGACAAATAATAATGAATATTATTTTTAATTTTCTGAAAAAAGTCATATTTCAGAAAATTAAAAATAATATTCATTATTACATTTTATTTTAATGACAACCAACTATTTTTCAATCAAAGAATAACGTCTTTCTTTGTCCGACGCTTATTTTCGGACACCGTGCATATATTTATGCAATACACCGATATAAACGGGTAAATTTATAAGCTTTAGTAAATAAGAAACAATACTAATCCGTCGGAAAGGGCCGACAAAACGCGAAGCTGGCCGATTTAAGTCGGAAAGAGCCGACAATACAAGAAGCTGGCCGAGTGGAAAGCCGCGTCTTGCCATCAGAACATTTTAACTCCCATCCAAACGTGCCATTAGATGTTTCACATAAATACTAACGATTAATCGCAATAGCAGGTTTAACTATAGGGCTATTAGAATCCTTATACAGCTACAATAGCCTTTTATAGGCACGGTCCATTATTAATAGGCCTTTATAGGCACCTATGAACACGATGTAAGAGTTTGGTTTGGACGGACGGACATTATTATTAGGCCTTTACAGCACGTATGAACACGATGTAAGAGTTTGGTTTGGACGGACGGATATTATTAATAGACTTTTATAGGCACGTATGAACACGATGTAAGAGTTTGGTTTGGACGGACGGATATTATTAATAGGCTTTTCTAGGCGCGTATGAAGACGATGTAAGAGTTTGGTTTGGACGGACGGACATTATTAATAGGCCTTTATAGGCTCCTATGAACACGATGTAAGAGTTTGGTTTAGACGGACGGTCATTATTAATAAGCTTTATAGGCACGTATGAACACGATGTAAGAGTTTGGTTTGGACGAACAGACGTTATTAATAGGCCTTTATAGGCACGTATGAACACGATGTAAGAGTTTGGTTTGAACGGACGGATATTATTAATAGACCTTTATAGGCACGTGTGAACACGATGTAAGAGTTTGGTTTGGACACGAAAAGGATACCTAATTTACGCACGGCCGGGGATACACACTTGATTAATTTTTAATGTTATATTAATTTCTTATAAATAATTAAAATGTATCATTATTTAATTTGTTACAGATCCTATCGAACACAACTTCGCTGGACAGAGAAAGTGTACAGATGACAAGAACGTAACGAATTTTGTATAATTTATTGACTAATAAACTTTGGTAAATAAAGTTACAATGTGATTGTTCGTAACATAGGTGTTATATTCCTAACCAAACCGTTTTGGTCAGTATTTTCCATAATATATAAAAGGTAAAAAATTAAATTAAAAAAATATTAATTAAAAATATGTGAAATTAAACACAGTGATAATTAAAATAGGCCAGTATTAGTGTAAATAAAATTATTATTTAAATATATATATATACACAAGTGTTTTTAGTATTTTCTAATTATATAATTTAGTTGGGCAGTTAAAAATTTAGCATATATATATATATATATATATATATATATATAGTGTGTGTGTGTTTGTTTAATAAATGGGATCGTGGAAATTTGTGGATTCGTCAATTGGATCGAGACTCATGCTCTGAGAGTAAGTGCTTTAAAATTAATTTTAATAATAATTATAGTAACACTAATTATAGTAATAATTTGTTTTCTCTCTAAACTCTAAGACTATAAAGTTTACTAAAAACGCTAATAGATGGCTTTGACCGTACCATATCGTAATACCTACATCTGTGAGCTTAACATTTACTAAAAAGCCAATAGATAGCGTTAGCAGTACCAATATCGTAATATAAATCAAGTTAGGTGTTTTCTTTTATACTCGGTAATATCCAGATAAAAAGTATGCTATATGTTACTTGAGGATATAAACTATTACTGTATCAAATTTCATCGAAATCTGTACGGTAGATTTCGCGTGATTGAAGAACAAATTAGCAGACATGGAGACAAAAATTCTAAATACAAGTTTTCTGGCTTGTATTGTCATTCTATACGCTAAATAAAATATAAAAGAATAAAATATTTTCCATGTACAGAATTCACTCTGTTGAGATTTTATTGCATTAAAAAAAAAAACTAAAAAACCCATTTTTTTCTCGAGACAAATCAAACGAGCCCAAACTCGATAAGTTAACAATTCAGTAGTTTCCATAACCGCCTTCCTCCATCATCTGATCCTCATGGTTGTAATAGGTAACTAAAGGACTCATTGAGACAAATCATGTCAGCCTAAACTCGATGGGTTCATTATTAGTCATCAAGGAATTCCTACGACCACCTCCCTCCTTCATACTAAAATCGTCCGTGTTACAATATGTATATGGACTCAATGAGACAATCAAACGAATACAAACTTAATTGATAGTCATTGAGAAGTTCTCATATTTACTTCCCTCATTCATCGTCAGGTCCTCCTGACATGTTACTAAAGTACTCATTGGGACAAGTCGAATAAGCCTAAACTCGATGGGTTTACTATTGGCCATTATGAATTCTCATTATCGCCTCCATCCTCCATCATTTAATCCTCCCGTTTACAATATGTATATGAACTCATTGAGGTAAGTCAAACGAGCCCAAACTCGACGGATTTACTGTCAGCCATTTAGAAATTCCCATGACCGTCACCCTCCTCGATCATCAAATCCTCTTGTTTACAATATGTATATGAATTCATCGAGATAAGTCAAACGAACCCAAACTCGATGACTTTACTGTTAGCCATTGATAAATTCCCGTGACCGCGTCCCTCCTCCATCATCAAATCCTCCCATTTACAATATGTATATGAATTCATCGAGATAAGTCCAACGAACCCAAACTCGATATATTTACTGTTAGCCATTGAGAAATTCCCATGACCGTTTCCCTTCTCCATTATCAAATCCTCCCGGTTACAATGTGTGTATGAACTCATTGAGACAAGTGAAACGAGCCCAAACTCAATGGATTTACCGTTAGCCATTGAGAAATCCCCATGACCGCCTCCCTCCTCCATCATCAAATCCTCCCGGTTACAATGTGTATATGAACTCATTGAGACAAGTCAAACTCGATGAATTTACTGTTAGCCATTGAAAAATTCTCACGACTGCCTCCCTCCTCCATCATCAAATCCTCCCGGTTACAATGTGTATATGAACTCATTGAGACAAGTCAAACGTGCCCAAACTCGACGGATTTACTGTCAGTCATTGAGAAATTCCCATGACCTTCAACCTCCTCCATCATCAAATCCTCCCGTTTATAATATGTACATAAATTCATTGAGACAGGTCGAACGAGCATAAAACTCGACGAATTTACTGTTAGCCATTGAGAAATTCCCATGACCGTCACCCTCCTCGATCATCAAATCCTCTTGTTTACAATATGTATATGAATTCATTGAGATAAGTCAAACGAACCCAAACTCGATATATTTACTGTTAGCCATTGAGAAATTCCCATGACCGTCTCCCTTCTCCATTATCAAATCCTCCCGATTACAATGTGTGTATGAACTCATTGAGACAAGTGAAACGAGCCCAAACTCAATGGATTTACCGTTAGCCATTGAGAAATCCCCATGACCGCCTCCCTCCTCCATCATCAAATCCTCCCGGTTACAATGTGTATATGAACTCATTGAGACAAGTCAAACTCGATGAATTTAGTGTTAGCCATTGAGA
Source organism: Druceiella hillmani (assembly GCA_039881145.1). NCBI lineage: Eukaryota > Metazoa > Arthropoda > Insecta > Lepidoptera > Hepialidae > Druceiella > Druceiella hillmani. Next base: position 5,592,841 of record JAYKKI010000051.1, on the reverse strand, counting down.
AATTCCCACGACTGCCTCCCTCCTCCATTATCAAATCCTCCCGGTTACAATGTGTATATGAACTCATTGAGACAAGTGAAACAAGCCCAAACTTGATGAATTTACTTTTAGTCATTGAGAAATTTCCATGACCGCCTGCCTCCTGCATCATCAAATCCTCCCGTTTATAATATGTACATAAATTCATTGAGACAGGTCGAACGAGCCTAAAACTCGACGAATTTACTGTTAGCCATTGAGAAATTCCCATGAGCGTCACCCTCCTCGATCATCAAATCCTCTTGTTTACAATATGTATATGAATTCATCGAGATAAGTCAAACGAACTCAAACTCGATATATTTACTGTTAGCCATTGAGAAATTCCCATGACCGTCTCCCTCCTCCATCATCAAATCCTCCCGGTTACAATGTGTATATGAACTCATTGAGACAAGTGAAACAAGCCCAAACTTGATGAATTTACTGTTAGTCATTGAGAAAAGCGGTTTAAAAAAACCTAGCCATGCTGAGTATTTAGTTTATCCATAATAAATTGCCTAAGTAAACATATTCTTTTATTTATTCCATTTTATAGAATAAGTTATATTTCTTACAGACGTTACTGAATTTGGCGTATTGCTGTTTGAAAAGGACACTTCATGGTCTACATGGTGAGTGTTAGGTTTAGTAAAAGTTTTTTTATTGATACCCATTTTAAATTGTGTCTTATTTAAATAAGTTAAGCGGTAATACTCAATAGTATACAAACCTTTATATCATGTGACATTTGATATCGTCGTTGTGCGTAAGCCACTATTTTATGTGACATTTGACATTGTCGCTGTGCGTAAGCCATTGTTTTGTCCCACATTTGGGATTGTCGTTGTGCGTAAGTCATTATTTAACGCAACATTTGACATTGTCGTTATGCGTAAGTCATTGTTTTATGCCACATTTGGGATTGTCGTTGTGCATAAGCCATTATTTTATATAATATTTGACATTGTCGTTGTGCGTAAGCCATTGTTTATGCCACATTTGGCATTGTCGTTGTGCGTAAGCCAGTATTTTATGCAGTATTTGACTGTATGGTTTTACGTAAGTCATTATTTTACGCGACATTTAGTATTGTCGTTTTTTAAGACTCTCTTAATATTAGGCAATACATGACTTCGCGTGGTCTCAAAGTAATAAAGCAAGATTGTCAGTGGCTTTGATCAAACGAGGTGATATGTAAACAAAAACATCATTAGCGATTTATGGGAGACATTCATGGTCACGTGCATTATTCAAAACAATTTTTTACTTCATCCACTTTATGACCTTGAACAATATAACTATTAATCGATGAACTTCAGAACCGGATCCACATCAACAAAAGTCAGAATGGGCTCAACGGAATCGGATATAATGCGCCCTAATAATATAATTGCGTGCAACGACCAGTATTTTAATAAGTATTTATATTAAGTGCGTGCTTTTACAAAAGCGATATGAACAATAAAACCGCTGTCCTGTCTGTTTTTATCTCGGCAGCAATTTTAATCGTCTGTCTTGTTTTAACATTCATACAAACGTTTCCAACCTTATCCTAAATTCAAAAGGTTTCGATATACCGGCCAAGGAAGTATTGGACACGACCATAAAACAGTTTCGTAGCCTTGAATTTATCATAGATAGTATATACTCCATAAATAGGCAGGGTGTAACAAAAGACAGAAAGAAACGTCATAAAGGGACCATACGCGTATTTGCTAGCGGTCTACAGCGGACTTCCTTCAGCGGTTTATGTATAATTATAACCAAACGATCTTAAAATTCGGTGTTAATTGAATTCTTTGCATAGTGGTAATATCTGCAGAACTGATTTGTATCTCTTCCCATAATAAAAACGTTCAGGATTAAACTTTTCGTCGGCAAATACGTAGAAAAGATTTTCAGTTCTTAAACTATGATGATAAAAAGATTACGATTTTTCAGAAATTCATTTTCGAGCAAAGCGACTAGCTGTGCATTCATTTATGTATTTCATTTCATTTATGTAGATATCTTCCACAACTTGATTCGCCGATCTTCGAGAACAAGTTTTTTCACTTTTTCAATGTTTTCTTCGGCAACGGCGGTGTTTGGGAGTCCTGGAATCATCTTCGAGCGACTCCCTGTCGTGTTTGAACTCTCGACTCCAACGTTTTACGGTCGCAAATGAAGGTGCAGACTTCCCATAAACTGCTGACATCTCTTCAAATATTTCCGTCGGCGTTTGGTCTTCTTTGTAAGGAATTTTATGACAACTCTGTACTCCAATTTCGTGCAAAGTGCGGATGACTCGGACATGGTGACGTTTATGGTTCCATTACTAAAAGCGTAATTATGCTAATGACATGAAACTTGTCATTTTTATTTCTTAGGATACTCGCAGTTAGTGATGTACTGCGTGAGTCATTAGTAATACTTAAAGGTACTTAGGCTCAAAACTTTTCAGCCGTCCCTCGTAGTTACGATGAACATTATATAGGATGCAAGCCTACTCTCACTTGAAGTCGATATTTGAATACTACCAAGTTATTCTAATTGCTCAGTAAGTTAACTCATTAATTGTTTCTCCAGGCAATACACGTTCAGGATATTAAAAAAGGAGGTCCAAGGATATTAAAAATTTTCGGCGAATTTAATGACATCCTGGAATGGAAACATCATGAGGAACCCAAGAAACCCATATCATGTGTAAATTGTTATAAAAAAACATATATTCATAGTCACGCCAGAAACCCACATCGACCGTCCAATCGAATAACATTCTCACAAATTATACCCTAAAATATGATTTTTTAACGTTCTTGAAGAAATATATCTAACTAGCGTGACCCGTGCGAAGTCTTCGCATTATTTATTCCATTATGAAGCTCAGATGACAGATCAAACAAATATTTTACTAAAATTGACATATAGAGGCGCAAGTATCAAAAGCATTGAGCTAAAGCGCCACTTTATTTATACGTGAGTGGATTTGAAATTAAACAAAAATTTTACCGACCGTCAATCATATTGACGTTGAGCCGTTAGATGGCAGCATTGCTGTTTTGTGTATATAATTTTAATAATTAATTAATTTGCAAAAACAATAGCAATAATACATTTTTTAGTTGTGGATGCCGGTAGAGCAAGCAATTATCTATAAAATGATATATAATTTATGTGGATTAGTTGTGAGGTTTTTTCTAAAAAGGGAGAGTAACATCTTAACCTTAGCGTATTAATATATATGATGATGATGATGATGATGATGATAATAATGTTTATGAAGAATTATATCTAATATTTATGAAGAATTATATCTAATGTTTATGAAGAATTATATCTAATGTTTATGAAGAATTATATCTAATGTTTATGAAGAATTATATCTAATGATTATGAAGAATTATATCTAATGTTTATGAAAAAATCTGTTTAATGTTTATGAGGAAATATATCTAATGTTTATGAAGAAATGTATTTAAGGCTTATGAGAAAATATATCTAATATTTATGAAGAAATATATCTAATGTTTATGATGAAATATATCTAATGTTTATTAAGAAATATATCTAACGTTTATTACAAAATAAATAAAATGTTTAAGAAGAAATTTGTCTAATCTTTATAAAGAAATGGGTATAATGATCGAATTTACGATAGAAAACGGTGGTTATTTTTACCACCAGTGGTGTCGGTTATTATTAGTAGAGACTAGAAACTCCATTAATAAATGCAAAACAATATTTTCATTCAGTTCTAATGAAATTCCCTGTTTTTGAAGATTTCATTTTATGGCAATAACGTGTAATGATAACGAAATTATTTTCTCTCAAAGTTACTATCAGTCAGTTATAACTTACATCTGCTTCTAATAAATGTAAAAATGTATGTTTTTCTTTATCATGTCTTGTATTATCTATATATTACCTGGTATTATGTATATAAAACTCTGGGGGATTTTATTACCAAAAAAGTGTCGCGTACAAGTTCCTGTTTATAATAATTTCGTTTTATGCCAATATAGTCGAATATTATCGAAGTTATTTTCACTCAAAGTTAAAATATATACCATAACTTACCCCACATACTATAACTTACCCCACATTATGTAGATTAAACTCTTTGGAAGAATTTAGTACCAAAAATTATCGTGTGAATTTCCTGTTTTTAATAATTTTGTTTTATGACAATAAAGTCAAACGATATCGAAGTTATTTTCTTTCGAAGTTACTATCGGTTATTTAAAACTAATTTCTCTTTCTAATAAATTTCAGAAATAATGTTTTTATTTGTCATAATTTACCCCATATTATGTGTACATTAAACTCGTTGGGAGAATTGAATAACATAGAAGTATCGTGTGAAATTTTCTGTTTTTAATGATTTCGTTTTATAACAATAATGTCGAATGATGTCAGTTATTTTCACTCGAAGTTACTATCGGTTATTTAAAACTTACGTCTCCTTCTAATAAATGTCAAAGATAATTTGTATTTATCATAACTTATCCCATATTATGTACATAAAACTCTGTGAGAATTTAATAACAGAGAAATGTCGTGTGCAATTTCCTGCTTTTCATGAATTCGTTTTATGACAATAAAGTCGAACGTTATCGAAGTTATTTTCACTCATAGGTAATGTCGGTTATTTATAACTTACTTCTCCTTCTAATAAATGTCAAAAATAATGTGTTTATTTATCATAACTTATCCCATATTATGTGTATAAAACTCTTTGTGAGAATTTAATAACAGAGAAGTGTCGTGTGCAATTTCCTGCTTTTCATGAATTCGTTTTATGACAATAAAGTCGAACGTTATCGAAGTTATTTTCACTCATAGGTAATGTCGGTTATTTATAACTTACGTCTCCTTCTAATAAATGTCAAAAATAATGTGTTTATTTATCATAACTTATCCCATATTATGTGTATAAAACTCTTTGTGAGAATTTAATAACAGAGAAGTGTCGTGTGCAATTTCCTGCTTTTCATGAATTCGTTTTATGACAATAAAGTTGAACGTTATCGAAGTTATTTTCACTCATAGGTAATGTCGGTTATTTATAACTTACGTCTCCTTCTAATAAATGACATAGATAATGTGTTTATTTATCATTACTTATCCCAAATTATGTATATAAACATTTTTGCGATAATTTAATAACAGAAAAGGATCGTGTGCAAGTTCCTGTTTTTTAATGATTTCGTTTGATGACAATAAAGTCGACCGTTATTGAAGTTATATTCACTCTAAGTTGCTATCTGTTATTTATAGCCTACATATAACAGAAAAGGATCGTTTGCAAGTTCCTGTTTTTAATGATTTCGTTTTATGACAATAAAATCGAATGACGTCGAAGTTATTTTCACTCGAAGTTACTTTCGGTTATTTATATCTCCTAATAAATTTTAAAAATGATTTGTATTTATCATAATTTATCCCATATTATGTGTATAAAACTCTTTGAGAGATTTTAATAACAGAGTAGTGTCGTGTACAATTACCTGCTTTTCGTGCATTCATTTTATGATGATAAAGTCGAACGTTATCGAAGCTGTTTTCACTTGAAGTTACTATCGGTTATTTTTAAACTTGCATCTCCTTCCAATAAATCACAAATAATGTTTTTATTTATCATAACTTATTCCATAACAGAGAAGGATCGTGTGCAATTTCCTGTATTTAACGATTTCATTTTATGACAATAAAATCAAATGGTGTCGAAGTTATTTTCACTCAAAGTTACTATCGGTTATTTATAACTTACATCTCCTTCTAATAAATGTCAAAAATAATACGTTTATTTATTATAACTTCCAATTAGGTAGATGAAACTTCTTGGCAGAATTGAATAGAAGTAATATAGTATCGTGTGCAGTTTTCGAAATTCCATCTTATGTCAATTACATCGAATGACCTTGACATTGCTTTCCCCCGAAGTTACTATCGGTTATTTACAATTTATGATTCCTGCTAATAAATATAAAAATCATGTTTTTATTTATTGTAACTTATCCTACGTTATTTAGATTAAACTCAGTGGGCGACTTAGAAAAATACAAACATTAAAATAAAAAAAAAATAAATGACCAAATAGTCATAGTAAGCAGGGCGGCACAAGATGGTGTAGTGTCATGGAAATATAAATTTTGACAGTTCGCATTGCGAATATTATTTTTTAATTGTTTTGTTGCTTTAGAATTGTGTTTTAATTTAATTCAATAAATTATTTTTAATGTTATTATTAAAATGTAATCGATATTGTAAGAACCTTATACGTCTTAACTTAACATTATAGTCTAAAGCAGAGGTACCCAATTTTTTTTTTCTCGTCGGCCGCTTTCGATATGTTACTGGTTTCGATGGACTCCCTACTGCTACATTTCTACCATATTCCCAAACCCAAACTTTTTCACACCAACTTAGACCCTGTCGAGTCCCCCGTGGACCCCTGAGGTACCTGGACCACTTTGGGAATCCACTGGTCTAAAGAATCGGCACAACCACCATCCTAAACAAACCCACAAAAGGTGACGTTAGTGTTGATTATAGTGTATCTAACAACATGTAAGTGCTATTGTTTATTTATATTTATCTATATATAGAATATAGTTATGTTTGTATTTGTTTTTATTTCTCATGATATTATTCCTCGCTACTGTCACAGTAATTTTGACAACGGTGTATGCCGATATTTTGAAAGCCTTACATTTATTACTAGCTATTTATATTTATCTATATATAGAATATGGTTATGTTTGTATTTGTTTTTATTTCTCATGACATTATTCCTCGCTACTGTCACAGTAATTTTGACAACGGTGTATGCCGATATTTTGAAAGCCTTATATTTATTACTAGCTATTTATATTTATCTATATATAGAATATGGTTATGTTTGTATTTGTTTTTATTTCTCATGATATTATTCCTCGCTACTGTCACAGTAATTTTGACAACGGTGTATGCCGATATTTTGAAAGCCATAGATTTATTACTAGCTATTTATATTTATCTATATATAGAATATGGTTATGTTTGTATTTGTTTTTATTTCTCATGATATTATTCCTCGCTACTGTCACAGTAATTTTGACAACGGTGTATGCCGATATTTTGAAAGCCTTATATTTATTACTAGCTATGCCCGGGTCGTTGTTCACGTTAAATTCGAATCAAGAAAAGTTATTTGGTTTCATGAACATTATCATTTCTCTTTGTATTGTTTATTTTTATAATATCTATGAGCATAAAGTTTACTAAAACGCTATTAGATGGCGTCAGTAGTACCATATCGTAATATATTTATGAGCATAAAGTTTTTTAAAACACTAATAGATGGCGTTAGTAGTATTCTCTTTGTTTTGTTTATTTTTATAATATTTATGAGCATAAAGTTTACTAACACGCTATTAGAGGGCGTTAGTGGTACCATATCGTAATATACCTATGAGCACAAAGTTTTTTCAAAACGCTAATAGATGGCGTTAGTAGTATCATATCGTAATATACCTATGAGCACAAAGTTTTCTAAAAACGCTAATAGATGGCGTTAGTAGTACCATATCGTAATATATCTATGAGCATTAAGTTTTCTAAAAACACTAATGGATGGCGTTAGTAGAACCATATCGTAATATATCTATGAGCACAAAGTTTTCTAAAAACGCTAATAGATGGCGTTAGTAGTACCATATCGTAATATATCTATGAGCACAAAGTTTTTTAAAAACGCTAATAGATTCGTGGCGTTGGGAATATTACGATATCATAATATTCACGAATATCGTAATATTCACTAAGTTAGACTTTTTTAAACCTATATCCTATATTCTGTTCGAAACAATTACCATACCAAATTTCATTAAATGCGTTTAGTAGATTTCGTGTGATTGAGGAACAAATTAACAGACAGACAGATAGACCGACACAAATTCTGAAAATAAGTTTCTGGTTTCTGTTATCATTTATAAGTTAAATTAATTTCTTTTTAAAATATTTTCTATGCACATAAATCACTCTAGTTCAGTTTCATTAATCTGAGGATTCAGTGAGGTTCGCGTGTTCCATAACATTGATAGAAATTTAGTGATTACACTACATAATATTTCAAACAATATTGAAAAAGTAGTGATCGATCCTCAATGACCTTGCTCGACTTCAGTCGTGAATATTTATTTATCCCCAAGAATTACGCCAGGAATATTTTTTTAATTCAATATATTGATTAAGAGCAAGTTACTTTTGGTATGATGCCAAGTTCCATAGTGGTTTGGGCCTTCCATTCCTTTGTTATGTGATCATATCTTGTTCTAGATCATTTTGAAATTTCTAATTTAACTTATTTCCGAATTTTATTTATCTAGAGTGAAATCTTACTTCAGACGGTTATCGTAAGTTAGATTTAGTAACACCCGCTCGTTGAATGTCAAGTAGCCATATTCTGTAAAAACTCTTTATACGAACCTATTGAATATATTTGGCGTTAATTTTGTAGAAATTCATTATTCACAATTAAATGAAACTACGTGATGTAGTATTATTTCTTCTTTCTTTAAGTTCTTTACCACGACCTAGGTTTCTTTGTATTACAACATCTTCAGGTGGGCTATTAGCAAAGATCTATATCTTTCTATCAAGATCTTTCTATTAGCAAAGATCCGTATCTTTGCTAATGACCCACCTGAAGATGTTGTAATACAACGAAACCTAGGTCGTGGTAAAGAACTTAAAGACATTAGAAATAATACTACATCACGTAGTTTCATTTTATTGTTTATACGAACCTAGAGAACTTCAATTAACTTCAAACACTATTTCTTTAGATGCATATGTATGAACATATCAGTTGTTACCCGCGGTTCCACACGCGTGGAATTAGAAATTAAGAAAAAATTAAATTTATACAGGTCTGTTGAGTATGTCGAAATAAAATATTAACTTTGATTCATATGTTACTTTGCTTGAAGGAGAAAAAAAATATAAATCGGAAACTAGGATGACTTGTTACCCGTGAATAGGGATACATTTGTTATCCAAAAGTAGTACTTGTATGCAAGACAGCATCATCAAACGAAGCAGCGCCATATATCTGGCAAAAACATTGTTTTGAGCTGAAAACCTCATTAACATCGACGGAGAACGTGCGGAGGTAATCGCGCCCAAATGAGAGACAGTTTCTATTGAAATAATTAGACAACGTTAGCGCGCTCGGACAACTGATGGATTTGGATTTCGTTGTTAATGAGATGGTGAAACTTAAGGATAATTTATTATCCAAAAATAGTACTCATATTGAAGACAGCGTCGTGAAACTAAGCAGCGCCATATATCTGGCAAAAAAAGTTTTTGACCTGAAAACGACATTAACATCGATGCAAAGCGTGCGGAGGTAATCGCGCCCAAATGAGCAGCAGCTTGTGTCGAAGTAATTAGGTAACGTACGCGCGCTTGCACAACTGATGTAGGTGGAATCTATACACCATTGACGTTTTCACTAAACCGCAAACCTTTTATTAGACTTCCTTAACTGAAGAGGGGAAAAACAGAGTCTTGTAGGATCACTGATATATCCGTCCGTATACCCGCCTGTCTGTATATTAAAGCAGTTTTATTTTTTCAGAAACGAATAGCCTTTTTTTTCAGAAAATCTGACCAGGAGGTTACAGGAAAACTGTAGCGGTTATCTTAGATTTTTATAATTTTATAAACGATTTTTATAATTTTATAAATGTTTTAAAATATACTGTAGGCAACATATTTACGTGGTGGAAAATTGATATTCGTAAATAGTGTTAGAAATGCTAAATATCCTTTAATGTTTATAAGTGTATTATTTATTGTAATGCAGCTGAAGCTACCGTACGGAAGGGAAACGGTGGTATCCACAAATGAGACAATATTTAATGAACGCACGGTGCGCTAATAAAATTATTTTCAACATAAACGTTCCTTATATACTATACGTAAACATTCATATTTCTTAATTTACATATTCTTATATTATTTTATTGTTAAGTAGACATCTGAGAATATCAAAAACGTTACTTGATTAAGGAACAAGCCAATTATAATGTATTTCTGAGCTCATTTACACCGCATAGGTGCTTCCTTTGGAACATTGGCGGTTTCTCGTTTATAACAATTACCATCATCTTTTTAAAATTATTTCAATATTATTTTATTGTTAAATATATATCTAAGAATAGAAAAAAAGGTACTTGATTAGGGAACAGGCCAATTATAATGTATTTCTGAGCTCATTTATACCGCATAGGTGCTTCCTTTGGAACATTGGCGGTTTCTCGTTTATAACAATTACCATCATTCTTTTAAATTATTTCACTATTATTTTATTATTGACTAGATATTATTTTCATAAGTGTGTATTATCTAGGGAAATTTTATATTCAAAGTAATTTTTGTAGACACCGTGCGTTCATTCAAATTTTGTGTTACTAGTCGTTACCACCGTTTCCCCTCCGGACGGTAGCCGGACTTCAGCTGCATTTTATTGTAATGTTTATAGTAATTTTATTTGGGATACCTCGTTAATTATAAGTGAAAGTTGTACGTAGGTATTGCATTATTATTTTTTCAATATTTTAAGCAAGATAGTTCTAAGATATTTTTTAAAATGTCCAAAAGAGATGTTCCCGCCCTCTAGCTTAATTTCTGAAAATAGCATAGTCAAAATTATGATAAAAAAACCTGACACTAGAAGTTCATCTAAGGTTGATCGGAAGAATATAGGAATGATGCCAAAACCCATAGTTTTTAAGAAATTTGCTGGCATTAAAATTGGTATTTTATCGCCTATAAAACAAATTATTTTTTTAAATTTATTTCGGCAATATATTTCTTTTTCTTTAGCCTGGGTTTATCCACTCTTCGGCCAGCCGCATCCAAAATACTCCACCGGTTCCTTTGATATTATCCCTAGAGCGAAGTAGAGAACGACCTGGGCCATGAATCCTAACTCTTATGCTATTGCTGCCAGCTACCTTGCGCAGATCGTCGCTTCATCTCACAGGACCTCTACGTGATCTCCAATTCTTCTTAAACTGTTATCGGTTCTAGGACAAATGTGACGAGTATATTGCCACTTTAGCTTGTTTTTGAGCCGTGTCGATGAATTTAGTTCTTTGTCGGATTGCATGATTTCGGGTACGATACTTCAGAGAAACTCTGAGCATAGCTCGCTGAGCGACTTTGAGTTTGAGGAGCAGTCTCACTGTCACCTTACTTTATGTATTTAGGAATATATTTTATGTATTTAGGAATATATTTTATGTATTTAGGAATATGCCATAAATTATCATAAAAGAATTAGAAATTATTGTTTTGTATGATAGAGCCGTGTTACAAAGGAAACGTTGAATACAAAATATTGTCAGGTTTATGTTATTGTAATTGTAATAAAATTGTTTTTTTATAATTTTTTGCATCGATGGTATTTACATATTTAAAATAGTTTGTATGAATTATTTCCGCAAAACGCGAGAGAATATCCATTATAATATTATAATAAATCAAAATGACCACTTTTGGCTTTTTCTAAAGGTTTTTAATGGAAAAACAAATTGTCATGATATAAATCTTCGATATCCAAAATTGGACACCACTTTGTAGGTATCCGAGATTATAAACTATTTTAATAAACTATAAACTTATTCGTGTTAGAAATCGAAATTTCAAAATAATAAACTGATTTAAAAGTAAGTAATACGGAGAAAATATCGCGTATTACACTCGAGCGAAGCCGCGAACAAAGACTATATATACTAATAAGAGTCGAAAAAGTTGGCGCATATTTAAATTCCTTTGCTGTAGCGAGAACTTTGTCATGCGTTTTCATTTGCAACTGAAAATTGGAGGGCCAATAAGGGTTCAGTCTTAAAAATAACTCAAAATAAAAATCAGCCCTATGTTGTATCGGTCACTTTAGTTAAGATGTACGTTAGCTAACGCGCGATAATAACTTTTTGTCTTTAACGTTTTGTTTTAATCTTTATTGTTCGTTAAAGTAACGCTATTTTGCGCCGGCTTGAGAGAAAAAGATAGCATCATATAATGTTACCAGCAGAAAGAAAAGGACTGAGCTATATCGTCGACGATGACAGTTATGCATTTTATATATGGATGAGATTATAGGGTATTTTGTTGCGCGTGCAACTAATGTATATTCGTCGTTTCACTTTTAACATTGGTCTCCATCGATCAGTTATACATTTCTTTGTATAGTCGAAAATATTTTACGAAAATATTATTTAGTAACGTATGTGGATACAAAACATTCCTTAATTCTCGACTACGGACTTTATTGGCGTTTCTGAACATATGGTATAATTTTTATGAGGTGATGTATATAATGATGTTTGTTGTTATCTAATTTAATACATAACATAATGTTTATAAGATAACTATAAAAATTAGTCGTTTGACTTTTCAGTGCGTCTTATTAATTCTAATAGTAAAACTAAATTTACCAAATTATCGAAAGAAATATTTAAATAACCTATAAAGTCCGCCTAACGTCCGCTGTTTTAGCTACCTTTACGTAAAGTGACATAAGGCCACATTCTAACGTACGTACCTGTCAAAATAAAGGTTTTATGATGGTACAACATACGGATGCCTGCTTAAAGTTTAACAATTCCGTAACGTTTACGTTATTCATAAAGTAATATGATTCAACATAAGGCTGGATGTCCAAAAAATAAACACTTAACAAAATACAAGAATTTGAACTCAGTCAGACAATTATTTTATTATAAACTGCATTCGCCCAGTTTATGTAGGTACCCTTTGGTGTTGAGCTTATTCTGCTGTTTTTTATATTTCGTCACCGAGTGGAAAAATCGACAATTTCAAAGAGTCGAAATGACAGGGGTCACTTTGCCATCAGAATAGTTTTATAAAAAAATTAAAAGGAGACTGGCAGAAGTCCATATAGTGTTGGGCCCAGGAGTTACAAGAATAAAAATAACTCTTGTATAGACGAAATGAAAAATAAGCTGCTTGAAAGTTTTATCCAAATCGTCAATCAGACAAATGAGAAATCTTGTATTTTTAAAGTTATATTTCTTTAGGCGTATTATGAATAAATGATGACAGTGAAATTTTAAAAATACAGGACGAAGTTAGCAATGATGCAACACAAAAACGACATCGTGAAGTTGTTCACTAAACATTTATTTTTTATCGATTTACTTGTCCGAAGTACTAGGCGCATATGTGTATGAAAGAGTTTATTTCATGATAGTGTCATCAAGCGATTATTTGATAGTCAAACATTATATGAGTACTGTGACTGCATTTGTTCGAATCATCGCAGCTACCAGGCGATCATGAGTTGCCAAGAAAAAAAATGGGTATTTCATTCATAAAGTGAATGTAGATACGTGATAGTTTATTTTTATGCTGGCTTTCTATCGCAAGGCAATTATCCGCCAGACCGTTTCGAATTCGATATGTATTTATTTGTATTATAAATGATAAAATATTTAAAATTAACAAATTAAAATAAATTTGTAGCGTATTCATTTCTATTCATTATTAATTAAACTTTATTTAATTAGTCATCCAATATTCGCGTTTAACATTGCGCCATGTTATTGACGTCCACCATTTTATTTTTCTATTGGCTTTCCGTTATAAGGAATCATCTGCCAGACCGTTACCAAATTATCGCGCTTCAACTTTATTATTCTCTTTTTTTAGTAATTGAAGTTTAATAGTGGTTCATATAATAAAAACAACACATTTATTAAAATAATTGAATTTAATTTTAAAATTAATTTAAAATTTAATATAATTGATTTTAAATTTAATTTGACAGATGAGTGGTCCACCATTTTAATTTTCTGCTAGCTTTCCTGCCCTTTCTTGTATTATGCTAAAGAAGTATAACTTCTAAGGCGCGTGTATTTTTATGAAAAAATAAATTGTTTATCATATTAGTTCGTAAATTATATTTCCACACAATTTTTTGAACTAGCGAGATAAAAAAAGCGTAGATTGTGTCTCGTTCTATCCTCCATCCATAGATGTGCCATATTAATTTATGACACGTACAGGCTCTAGAGGGTCATGGAATATGTTCACGTTAAATAAGGTATTTGACTAAATTTTTTTATTACTAAAATCGAAAAAGTAATAACATTAAAAACGGTTAAAAAAGTATATCGTACCTAGGACTTTTCATTACAATGTTATAACGTCTTAAAACTGACGTACTACGATTCACACAAAACGCCCCATACAAAACACAACTGGATTATGACGTCACTGGCCTGTATTTAGCATTTATTAAAAGGGAGTTTATTAAATATCTTTATTATCTCGTTAAATATTGCGTTTAAGTCATATATTGCGTATAATAATTTTCTCATATCTTTTTGTGGAAACTAAATTCATAAAAACTTTTCCTATTTAATGAAAAAAAATTCACACTTTTTCCTCTTGAAAAATTTTGATCAATAATTTGTTATATGCATTATTTTTTTCATCCCAAGGTTTTTTTAAACCTACTGTATAGTTTTAATACATTTTTACAAAAAAATATCGTCATTAGCCAAATACCAACTGGATAAAAGCGAAAAATACATTCATTTTCGTAACAATAGAACCATTGTCAATGTCAGTTAGCAGTTTATTTTTAATTCGTGTAGGCAATGGCTACACATTAAAGAAAGCAAGCGGCATTGAATATTTTTTTAAATCGTTTCTAAAAAGTTTTTATGTATTTCTTTGTCATTTTTATTTCTTAACTGTAAAATTAGTTTGTTTACAAACATTCTCTTTTGGTATGGAATTGAGTATAGTATTAAATAATCCAGAGGATGACTTTGTAAACTGAATATTTTTGAAAAAATTGCTATCGAGGGCGTGATGAGGGGAAGGCAAAACGTTAGAACAGCGTGACAAATTCCAATGATGATTAAGGTTGAGATAAAAATCAAGGGTTTTTGTCTTTATCGAATATTCCTTAGGGACTTGAATTTCGATTTTTATCGAGTGCACCTGCTTAAGAACCGAAACTCCAATAGATATTCAGCTTAAAATTTTAAGCTGAAATCCGGACAAGGACACTTCTGCGGTACAAACATTTTTACTGGGGAAAAACAATATTAGTAAAGTGGTGCAAATATTGCTGATGGAGATAAACACTATTAATAAAAATTTTCCGCGATTGAAGCCATAGACAACAATTGGCGTTTAAAATATTTACGCGTTTAAACTGGTACGGATAACGTTTTTGAATAGGTCAACGCTCATATATAGAAGAAGCGATCGTTGCGCTTTTTAATAATAATCATATGCATATGTACATATATAAACTGGATTTTGTTGCGATATCAATCGCTTGGCTTACACGACTGGCTTTATTTGTTAGAAAACCGGAACCGGAGTTGATGACGTTTTCTTACATGGTAATATATTATTGACTTTAACATACGAATTGTTTTTAAGAAGCTACACTTTCGCCCGTATATACCACACACGGTCAGGACTCTCAGTCGGGTTTACTGACAGTTAAAAACGTATTTGGTATGGATACTTTAGGAATTGGACCGAGCCATAGGGTACGATCGGTAAAGTAAACTCTTGTTCCGACTCGAATGACAGGCAGAAACAGAAATACGTTTTTAACTGTCAGTAAGTCCGACTGACAGTCTTGACCGTGTGTGGTGCATATGGGCGTTTGTGGGATGAGCAAATAATATGTGCGTTGTATCACTTTGGTTTTGGCCTTAATATATTGTTATGCAATATATACATTATAATCGTTAGTCGTTTTCAAACTTATTCATTTTATTGCGAATCCTCCTGAATCTCCCGAACATCGGTTCAAGAGATTAAGGAAACGAAAGTGATTTTTAAAAAGAAATTATTATTTTATTACTAGCTGATAACCGTGGCTTCGCTCGCAGCAATTTGGAGGGGTTTCCCAAGCCACTATGAGACATAATGTCGTATTGAATGTAGTTGTACCTCAATGAAACTCACTCTGTTGTGTTCATTCAATTTATTGAAAGAAAAATAAATCCTGTTTGAATCTTGGGAATAATTAAATTTTGTCGATTGAAGTTTTTGTTGATCAGTATTTTTTCGTTATTATTTGTTTGATATATCATGTATAACATGTCGACCTCATTGGATGATATAATGCTTTCAAAATATCGAATAACCCATACGATTCTGGTACGTTTACTGAGTTTATACATTTAATAAAACTGTAGATTTGGCATGTCTGCTTATTAAAGATATTTACGAAAAATGATTAAGGGTTACATAATAAAACTAGTAGAATGTAAAAATGTAGTTTTTGGAAGTTTTGTCTATCAGTTTGTTTGACCATGCATCACGTAAAAACTACTGACTCAATTGAGATCTTTGTATATACTCGTATGTGGGTTGACTTGAAGTAACGTTTAATTTTTATTTTATCAGAATCGATGCGCTCGATCAGAAAATATACGAATTTAATTTTTTAAAAAATTAATTTACCGTCCATTTTTATCGGAACTGGTTTGATAAACGGAAGATGCCAATTTAACATTTTCAAAAATACATTTCTATAACAACAAAGTAGTTACTAACTACACAACTTACAGTAATTACATAAATTTATAGTGTATTTATATGCACATTAATAAATGGCGCTTCGTGCAATTAAAATCGCGCAATGAAATTTCCCGCCCAGCCAATGCATGCATTGGCTAAATGGCGTGGCCAGAGGTGAAGTGTAAAGTAGTGCGGGAGGAGTATGTGTTTGAGAAAGCAACCCGAATGCGGGCAGACGCATGAGGGCAGACATCATTATCAGCGGTCTTCGCACGTAATTGTTTTGGATATTGTATATATTTGTTATCAGCTTACTACGCTTCCTCTATTTTTATTTGTTTATGAATATCGTGTTCATCAAAACAAACAAATGCACAGATAATATTTCACTTTTATTATATTAGCAATGATTGATTTATTTTATTTCTTGAAGATACTACGTCTAACTTACAGATTAATCCAATGCTTTGGACATGTGCAATTTCCATAAATATTATTTGTTTTAAAACGTAGTAAAAAACATTGCGATTATAATAAAAAATACACATCAATTCAAATCAATATCACACTAATTAGTGATCCATCGTGAATAAAGTGAAGCGGTCCATGGAGCTGAAAAGGCGTCGAGACTGGACTCGTCTCGTAATACTGCGTTGATCAGTGTAAATGTACGACACAACAGGTGAGCGCTGCAGGATATTCGTGCGTATTATACGCAGGTCAAATATATTTTGATTTTATACTTTCTTGTCACGGTTAGGGGGATAAACCGTCACCAAATCTAAGACAGAGAAGTTATTAACATAATTATTTTATGATAAAAAAATACACTATCAAAAGCAATTCTTCTGACTAGTAACCGTACATTATCATACAAAAATTTTTGAAAATTTTTTAATATTCCATCTAACATAAGTGTGTGGGACGACCGGCATTATTAGAGCCCCACACTTGACTGTTGCTGGATTGGAGGATTCGACGTTCACCAGATCTACGTCACTGTTGACTATGTAGTGAGGAGAGAGCTCGCTGCGTCGATTGCAATGGAATACTCCTCGTCGGTGAGAGATAATTTTTTTAATAATTAATTTACTAATTATAAAGTTTACTATTTACTATTACTAGAACTGTTGTGAACTAGAAGTTGAATTCGAAGTCGAACCGATGAACTAATCGATGACTATGACTGCAGCGTTGTGACTCCTCTTATATGTCGCTAAGGTATCCCTTTGTGCGACCGCCGGTTGTCACGCCAGGGGTTACGAACTCAAGGCCATCCGATCGTTGCAAAGGTTGCACGCTCGTCCGGGGCAATAAGTTACTTCATGCCAAGACTAGATAACTGCATTAGTTTCAAGGATACTACGGATAGAGAGTAGAACAAAATCACAATACACTCATTGTCATGGAAATCGTGGGAATTCGCATGACAAATCTTAATAACCTGTAGACCTTCTGAGAGGTTTTGATGACACGATTGTGAAATGTTAGATGGTCATCATCTGACTATGCTCTTTGTAAAATCTGAAGGAATAAATAAGGATAATATTGATACATTTTATGGTATACAAATTTATTAATCTTTTGTTTGAGTGCCGACGAGCGCCATCGCGCATACTAACTAAATTTGCCACGAGCGCGATGGCGCGCTAATTACAATATAAAAAGGATCCAGGAGAAGAAAATTTTTAATCCATAATGTGGGAATACGAAAATAATTCGAGTGAAAATGACCGTTTTTCAAGTTGTGAAGAAAGTGATAGTGGGAGTGACATTGTGGTGCGCTCATAATTTGGCGTAATGCAAATTTTGAGTGATAGTGATAATAGTGACGATAACAATTATTTTGCTGATACGGAGGATGTACCGGACTGTGAAAATGACGATGTGACCTTGATTTCAGTTTTGTTATAATTTTTGTTCACAATATATATTTCCATAATTTTCTTTGTATTTTATTATTCTTGTACAAGTTTTTATTAAGAAAGCACTGAAAAAATTATTAAAATTGGATAATTTTTGGAAGAGACACAGTTTTTTTCGAGGCAAGGGTAAATGACATCAAAAACAAAAGATTTCTTTGGCATTTTATGTATATATGAGTAAAAAACAATGGCACTAAACGGTTAATATTTCCTTTATCTTGAGACTATAAGTTGATTCGTACGGGGACTACATACGTCAACCCAGTTTCAAAATTTTTTGGGTCACCGAGTTAAAAAAGGCGCAGTACACTCAGAATATCACATGATAGATCCCAGTAGCCTGTAGACTTTGTGACAGATTAGATTTAGATGACACTAGCTGACCCGTGCGAAGTCTTCGCACTATATCGCCATCTAGCGTGTTCCAAGTATACAATTTGGCTAAGATATTTGATGTGTCGCCCACAGATGGCGCTCATGCCAATTGTTATAAATATTAATTTTTTTATTAACAAAAAGATTTTTTTCGAATTTTTTTATATGTTTCGCCCAAAGTAGAAAACATAAGCTTTAAGTGGGTATTTTTTTTTGGTGCAGTAGTTAAAGAGATCGAGCCGCTCGACTAAAAAACACCTTTTAGAAATAATATATTTAGATAACTGTGAAATGTAAGGAATTCGTCCAAAATCACATCGAGATTCCGCATCGATACTTTTTGGATCGTAGTTCCATTTTGCTCATAACCATAACTATGCTAATGGCTACAGCTGAGCCATTGAGCTTATATCTAAATGGCAGTATAGATTTATATATCGCAGATAAGTTCATCTCTAAAAACGATCTTGCGCAGTAAAATCTAACTACTTTCTTGGCCTATTAAACTCGGGGTATGTACAAGGCAGACGCCGGTCACCCGGCGACAAGAGTGCGCCGTGTGTCGCAACGTCGGAGTGAGCGTGTAGAATCTGCTCGGCGCTGATAAACGGACGTGGCGAGTCGAGGCGGTAAGTAATGGCACACACGAGCGTACGTTCAGCCGGATTTAGTCTGCCGAGCCAACGTTATCGCCTTAGCCCCATATAGAGATTGCTTAACTGGTGCAGCAAGAATTTTTTTTGGATCGTTTCATCGATTTTTTTTCGGATTACTTTCGAAAATATAAAAAAAAATAATCTGCAATATTTTTTGATTTGAGCATTTATTACGTAGAAATAATAATGCAGATGAAGCTACCGTATGGAGGGGAGACGGTGGTATCAACTAATCAGATAGTATTTCAACCGCATAAAAGCTTGCTTTGTAGCATTGGCGGTTCTTTGTTTATAACAATTACTACCATTTTTTTAAAATTATTTGTCTATTACTTTATTGTTAAGTATACATCTAAGAATAGGAAAAAATTAACAAGATTAGGGAACACGCTAATTACTAATGTATTTCTCAGCTCATTTAAACCGCATAAGAGCTTGCTTTGTAGCATTGGCGGTTCTTTGTTTATAACAATTACCATAATTTTTTTTAAATTATTTGTCTATTACTTTATTGTTAAGAATACATCTAAGAATAGAAAAAAATTAACAAGATCAGGGAACACGCTAATTATTAATGTATTTCTCAGCTCATTTAAACCGCATAAGAGCTTGCTTTGTAGCATTGGCGGTTCTTTGTTTATAACAATTACCATCATTTTTTTAAATTATTTGTCTATTACTTTATTGTTAAGTATACATCTAAGAATAGAAAAAAAATTAACAAGATTAGGGAACACACTAATTATAATCTATTTCTCAGCTCATTTAAAACGCATAAGACCTTGCTTTGTAGCATTGGCGGTTCTTTGTTTATAACAATTACCATCATTTTTTTAAAATTATTTGTCTATTACTTTATTGTTAAGTAGACATCTAAGAATAGAAAAAAAGTAACAAGATTAGGGAACACGCTAATTATAATGTATTTCTCAGCTCATTTAAACCGCATAAGAGCTTGCTTTGTAGCATTTGCGATTCTTTGTTTATAACAATTAATATCATTTTTTTAAATTATTTGTCTATTATTTTATTGTTAGTAGACATCTAATAATAGAAACAAATTAACAAGATCAGGGAACATGCTAATTATAATGTATTTCTCAGCTCATTTAAACCGCATAAGAGCTTGCTTTGTAGCATTTGCGGTTCTTTGTTTATAACAATTACCATAATTTTTAAAAAATTATTTGTCTATTATTTTATTGTTAGTAGACATCTAATAATAGAAACAAATTAACAAGATGCTAATTATAATGTATTTCTCAGCTCGTTTAAACCGTACCTATAAGAGCTTGCTTTGTAGCATTGGCGGTTCTTTGTTAATAACAATTACCATCCTTTTTTTTTTTAAATATTTGCCTATTACTTTATTGTTAAGAATACATCTAAGAATAGAAAACAATTAACAAGATTAGGGAACGCACTAATTATAATGTATTTCGCAGCTCATTTAAACCGCATAAGAGCTAGTTTTGTAGCATTTGCGGTTCTTTGTTTATAACAATTACCATCCTTTTTTTTAAATTATTTTATTGTTGGTAGACATCTAAGAATAGAAAAAAATTAACAAGATTAGGGAACATGCTAATTATAACATATTTCTCAGCTCATTTAAACCGCATAAGAGCTTGCTTTGTAGCATTGGCGGCCATTTTGTTTGTTCTTAACTATGGTTCTTTGTTAATAACAATTTTTTTAAATATTTTTATTTTATTATTGACTAGAGTATCTAACGAATTTTTATATTAAAAGGAATTTTAGCAGGCACCGTGCGTACATTCAAATTTTGTCCAACTAGTCGTTACCACCGTTCCCCCTCCGTACGGTAGCTTCAGCTGCATGAAATAATATATATTTTTTAAAAAAAGCTTTAGAATAACACTGAATGATATTTTTTCTGTGAATAATATTCGTATTGCTGAATGCTTAAAGCTCAATAAGGGGTTTGTTTGTACAGGTTTGATGCGCATGATTTTTAACCCTTTAATTGACGTCGAAATAGAACATATCGAGACGGAATGAAATATATAAATATTTTATTTGTCATCATCATTCTATTATATTTGAACCCATAGAAGTCGGTTTGCAATATAAATTTATGTGTTATAATGATTAGTTTCACGAAAATGCCTTCTCATCCGGTCAATATGTTGGGTACAGATAGTATTTGGGAGTATTTTTGACTTTTGATAATTTTGACTTGCACTCAGCGCCATCGCCTTCAATATTTCTTTTGATGGAAAACGTCTTACACTGCGGGCCAAGTATGAGAAATGACTATGCAAGAATCGGTGTTACGATTTTGTGTACACTAAACAAATATCAATAACACAAATCGTTACTAAAAAAATGTTTAATCTCAATTATACTATTCTTATTCTAAGAATACTTATACCGTTCATAAGATCGGTGTAACGGAGATATTAATTACTACTAATAAACTCATCATCATCAAAAGTACAACAGCCTTCTGCAGGCCATGGCTGACTCGCTGATCATCCTCCACCTGACCCTGTTTGACGCGATGGTCCTCCACCGGTTGCTTCCCATTAGTTAGAGGTCCTTTTCAATGTCATGTAGCCAACGTGTCGGTGGTCGTCTTTTTCGCCTAGCCCCCTCAATCTTCGAAAAAGTCACTTTTGGCAGGAAAATACATCATATCTGTAAAGATGGCCAAGCCACCTAATACGTGATGCTTTTATGGTTCTCACAATATCGGTTTCGCCGCATTTGTCATACTTTCTGTAAATTTCATAATTGTGAAGAGGTCTCCACATGTTGCCCTCTTTAATAGGTCCAAAAACCTTGTCGAAATTTTTCTTTCGAAAATGAGTAGTTTTTCCTCTGCTTTATTGAGGATCCAGAATTCACTTCCATACAGAAGTATAGGCCTGAATAAAGTTTTATACATGTCTAACTTAATCCTAATAGAAATAAACTTCGACTTGGTTTCTAAGGCCGTAAAAACTTCTATTAGCCTTGAAGATTCTGTTGTTGATTTCCAATTGCAGATCATTGCAACATAAGATCAGAGTTCCCAAATAATTAAATTGTTTTACAGTCCCAAAAGTGTAATTTCTTATCTTCAGGGAAGATAGATCAGGAGTTTTATTTGTTGATATTAAAAATTTTGTTTTGTCTTTATTGATAACAAGTCCCATCTCCTTTGTCGCACTCTCAAGCGCTACAAAAGCGTCAATAACTTAGCGTAATAACTAATAAACTACAAACTAAATACTAAACTACAAACTATAAACTACAAACTAAATACTAAATTACAAACTATAAACTAATAAACTAATAAACTACAAACTAAATACTAAACTACAAACCATAAACTAATAAACTACGAACTAAATACTAAACTACAAACTAATAAAGTACAAACTAAATACTAAACTACAGATTATAAACTAACAAAATACAAACTAAATATTAAACTACAGACTATACACTAATAAACTACAAACTATAAACTAATAAACTAATAAACTAAATACTAAACTACAAACCATAAACTAATAAACTACGAACTAAATACTAAACTACAAACTAATAAAGTACAAACTAAATACTAAACTACAGATTATAAACTAACAAAATACAAACTAAATATTAAACTACAGACTATACACTAATAAACTACAAACTATAAACTAATAAACTAATAAACTAAATACTAAACTACAAACCATAAACTAATAAACTACGAACTAAATACTAAACTACAAACTAATAAAGTACAAACTAAATACTAAACTACAGATTATAAACTAACAAAATACAAACTAAATATTAAACTACAGACTATACACTAATAAACTACAAACTATAAATTAATAAACTAAAAACTAAATTGGGCGAGCGCCAGACTTGCTTACCGGAAGATTTACTTGTGTAGGACGCAACGCCAGACGCAAGCCCATAACAATGGATATTACATCCCATAGACAGGGAGATAGAAATTCAACCACAGATACCACTCAACTGAATCAAGATGTTAGTTTCTCTTTTGCCTAATGTTTTACTAGAGATCTCATGTCAGAACAATAGTTATCGACTGGCCCTACAGTCTAAACAAACCGATTCTGCTTACCGGGAGATTTTAGAGACTTGTGTAGGTCGCAACGTCAGACGCAAGTCCATACACAAGGTGTGTTGACAGTGAGATAAAATTCATCTACAGATAGCGCTCAACTGAATCAAGATATTTGTTTCCCCTTTGCCTAATGTTTTACTAGACATCTCATGTCAGAACAATAGTTGTCGACTAGCCCTACAGTCTAAACAAACCGATTGCAACGACAAAGCCTATTGCTTATTGTCGAAACTGTCACAGCAATTCAGTTTAAAATTTAAGCAAAGACGTAAGTTGCTTTAATCCTGGTCAAGGGTACTTTTGGGATGTAAACACTATTACAGGAGAATAAAAAAAAGGCTGAACCACACCTACATAAGCTCAGGGGTGAAGCGAAACTTCTTTAATAAAACTGTCTTAACAAATGTTAATTGTCGAAACTGTCACAGCAATTCAGTTTCAATTTTAAGCAAAGACGTAAGTTAGTTTATTCATAGTTAAGGGTGCTTTTGGGATGAAAATAGTATTACTGGACGGTAAAAAAAGATTTGAGTATCACTCACATAAGCTCAAGGATGAAGTGAAACTTCTTTAACGGTTAATGTTAATTAATAATAATCATTAGATATCTAGAAAAATGCTCGTTTTTATTGTTATTCTTTTTTTATTGTTATACTTATTGAAACTATGTTTTCACTAATTTATAGTAGGTATACTTAACAAATTTCACTCGAAATTTTTGAAGAAATGGTACTATTATATTGACTTATAATTTTTGAATTACATAGTGCTCGGAACTAAATTCACCACTAAAGGTGTGAAAATGGATGACCCTTTATCGACGGATTAGCATTTGAATAAACTTTTTGACATTCCCGGCCACCATCTTGTTAGATCTCGGCCAGTTCCGCCGCCGGTCGGCGCGGTCGGCATTTGTTTCCCAGGTGTTACACAATTTTAACGTGACAAATTGAAACATAAGCCAATAAAGGAGTTCAACTTCAAAATACCCGCCGCATTTATTTACAAGAGCGTACCCTTATGTAGCAAAAGTTAAAATAAGAAGTTAAATTAAACCGGTGAACATTCGTATCGTGTGTTTCTGGCTATTCGTGACGTACATACATACTTATGTGCGTTCGGCGACGGTGATGTTATCGAGTCTTATTGGCCGCATAGTGTTGTGTTCGGCTAGTTAACGATCGTGTTAATGTATCGATACACAGATCTCTTGCATTATTTCACACGGTCGTATCTCAGCAGGTGATGCGTTTTGAATTTTTGGTTGAAGTTTTGCTTCCAGGGAATGTACTCTGTACATATATTTTGACGTGTATAACCATTAATTACCGGATATACAGCGAGTTTAAATTTCGAGCATCGTGAATTCTTTTTAATTTACTTTGTAGTAAATATTTTTCGCGACAAGACGCGAAGCTGGCCCAGTCGGAAAGAGCCGACAAGACGTGAATCTGGCCGAATTAATTCGGAAAGAGCCGACAAGATGCGAAGCTGGCCGAATGGCAAGTCGCGACGTTCCATCTGAACGTTTTAATAACTTCCATACAAATGCGCCATTGCACGTTTCACATGAAAAAGTCGAAAAATCTAAGGTTGACAAAGAGCGAAATGATCCCTACTAGTGAGCTGTTTTTACTTTAAACCCGAGCTGTGAAATAATCCCATTCTACTTCTCGTTTCCTAGACTTGATCAGAAATATCTTCAAATAACAATGAGATTTTAGTGCTTTGGCATCTAAAGGCGTATATGCGTAAAACTTAGGGGTTGTAACACGAAATAGCCTACGCCAGTTTTTCCTTTTTTTTTTTTGAATACTTTATCTTATTCTAACAAAAATAATTACGCGTTTATTAATTTTTATTTGTTTTGTTACTTTTTTTACATATATTTTATAAACATTAACGTTGGTAATATGTCAAGAATTGTTTATAATAAATGAAAATAAAAATCTTACAACGTACATAATAACATTTTGGAAACGATCACAAAAAAATTATATTAATCGCTTAACCATTGCTGTGTAACCATTGTTTAAACCATTAATTAAAAATAGACTGTTAACTGGGGAGTAAGCTGGTGAATGCGTGATGAGAGCGTTACGAAAAGTGTGATCGGGCGAGGCGAACGGAAGTTGAGAGGGAGATATAAGTTAGTGAAGACAGAAAGAGAGAGAGTTACGTTTCGTATATTACTGTAGGGACAAGAGAGAGAGGTGCGAGCACACATTTTCTTTCTCTCTCTCTCATAGCCAGTTATGTTTCGTATATCTAAGACACAGTGCAAGCCTTTTGTCTGTATCACACTGTAGGAGCAAGAGAGAGCAGTGCGCGCGCACATTTTCTTTCTCTCTTCCACTCATAGCCTGTGCATGAAATATATATATATATATATATATATATATATATATATGTGTGTATATATATATATATATATATATATATATATATATATATATGCGAGTTTGCTAGCGTTACGCGAACGGTGATTTTTTTATTATTTTGTAATTTCATTTCGTTCTTGAACAATTTTATAAATTATTACTTTGTTCAATACATGAAATATTCTACGTTTAAAGTGAATAAAATTGTAAATTCATTTTAAAGTTCATATTTTGTGAATTTGATGTTTTACTTCAGTCGTGTGGTCTAAAGCACACTCGTTTTTTCGCTCTTTTCGAGTATTTGCGTCTTTTTTCGATGACCCTATCGTGCTTGGAAGTTACATGGATTAATTATATCTCTATATGAAGGATACAAAGATATACAATCTTCTGTGACATTCGTTCGGTTTTGTCAAAATGAATATTTTTTTCGCTCTTTTTGAGTTTTCGTGTGTGTTTTCGATGACCCTATCGGGCTTGCGAGTTTCATGGATTAGTTCCATCTATATAATGAGGATACAAAAATGCACAAAGTTCTGTGACATTCGATCTGTGTTGCCAAAATGAATATCTTTTTCGCTCTTTTCGAGTTTTACGTGGCTTTCTTCGATGACTGTCGGGTTTCCGAGTTTCATGGATTAGTTGCATCGATACAATGAGGATACAAAGTTCCCTATGTTCTGTGACATTCGTTCTGCGTTGACAAAATTAATATCTTTTTCGCTCTTTTCGAGTTTTACGTAGCTTTCTTCGAGGACTCTGTCGGGATCGCGAGTTTCATGGATTAATTACATCTATATAATGAGGATACAAAGGTGCAAAACGTTCTTTAACATTTGTTCTATGTTGCCAAAATGAATATCTTTTTCGCTCTTTTCGAGTTTTACGTGGCTTTTTTCGATGACTCCGTGGCACTGGTGATTTTTTTGGATTAGAATTTTACTTCTGTATAAAGAGGATACATACAACCGTGCATAATTTGCTCTTTCTATCATCTTGCTAGTTCATTGTACTATAGAAATGGAATTTACAAACTTTTATGAAAAATAACCTGGTTTTTGATAAAACATATGTGATTTCTAATTTATTTCATTAAAGATTTAAATAAATGTTTTAACGGGCTTATTTTTTTTCATTTCTTCTATATAAAGTGTATTATCTAAATATATTATTTCTAAAAGGTGTTTTTTGGTCGAGCGGCTCGATCTCTTTAACTACTGCACCAAAAAAAATAAAAAAAATACCCACTTAAAGCTTTTGTTACAAAAAAAATCTTTTTGTTAATAAAAAAATTAATTTTTATAACAATTGGCATGAGCGCCATCTGTGGGCGACACATCAAATATCTTAGCCAAATTGTATACTTGGAACACGCTAGATGGCGATATAGTGCGAAGACTTCGCACGGGTCAGCTAGTTAGTAACTTATTTGTAAAGAGTTTATTATCGATATGTGATGTATTTATTTTTGGAAACGCAAATTTCGTTTACTTCTTTATTTATTTATTTATCAACTTTATGCATAGCACATATGGCGGTCTTATTGCTACATGATCAATCTCTTTCAGTCAACCATAACAATTGGAATTGAAATTTAGTTAGTAGACTGTAAGAGATTTTACAATGAAAATTATATACTCGTATAGTATATTAATAAAAAAAATTTAAGAAATACAAAAGTATAAGTAATACAAACTATTGACATAATTTGGGATGGGAAAGACAGGAAAGGACAAGGGCACAAAGGAAAAGAATCCAGGAGGGGCAGGACTTTTTCACTCTATCTTTGAAAATATTTAGGGACGTGATTTCCCTGGTGTCAGCATACAGGTGATTCCAAATGTTTGCTGCTTGGATAGTGAAGGATTTTTCGTAAGAGGTAGAGGTATGTTTAGGAATAAGTAAAGTGAGTGAACTTTTAGATCGTAGCCCAAGGCCGTGAGCAGACAAATCTTTAAATTTGCCACTAAGATAATTTGGGCTGCATTGATTCAAATTGGAATCGTAAAATTGAGTCGATTCAGTAGTTTGATGGCGATAGGTTTGCAGCTTCAACCATATCGCTTGGCGGTCAGATTGCGCTGGCTGCGCAGTGATAGCACAGCGGGTCTTGGTTCCCACGCTCGCAAGTGGAGCGCGTCGGCGTCTCGCGGAGAGCGGCAGCAGTACACTGGCGTAGGATGTTAATCGCGCCGGCAAAATTTTATTTAGCAAATTAAGGTGTGATGCCTGGTTGCAATTTTGAAATAAAAAGCGTTTTTTTAATTTTGTTTACTTTATGTTGAATATATTGAATGTGTATTGTACAAATCTTAAGTTAATCGCTAGCAAATTTAAAAATTATAAGCATGCTGAATGTTTTCGTTTTTTTCGATTTTAAATAATTTTTCATCGAAACTTAAAATATTATATATATATATATATATACACATATATATACATATATATATATATATATACACATATATATATACATATATATATGTATATTATATATATATATATATATATATATATATATATATATATATATATATATATATGTGTGTGTGTACGTTGCGTAATGCCAGGTACTTCCGATGTGTTTTTTCAATTAATATATTATTATTGCGAAGCTAATTAGGAGCCGATACAATTTTGATTCCTTTTAATAACGATTTCCCATTCGTCAATTCTTATTAGATTTGGGGAAAAATATTGCAACTTTTTTTAAATACTTTGACTACTATAATTGACTATAATTTTACTAAATTGACTAAAAACTTTGACTACTATATTGAAATACTTTGAATACTATAATTTACTACTTACAATTTTGTTGTTTTTAGTAAAATGTCATTAAAATGGAGATTAAATAAAAACCAGCGGTAGTACAAATTTCAAAATTGATTGCAAAATAAGCGAGTTAGAAGCTTTTATATTTAATGGTCGGTACAGTGTGTGGATATCTCCCTATCTCGTTTCCTCCCATAAAATACAATGAGCATTATTAAAAACTACTTCACAATTTAATATTGTCCTTATCTCAAGTTTAAGTCTAAACCGACCCAAGTAGATTTTTAAGATTTGTCAAAATCTTTTTAATCCCACGTCAGCTCGTGCTTTGAAATTATGATTTATGAAATAAAAAAAATTAATCAAATACCCTATTATATGATGTAGTATTATTTCTATTTTCTTTAAATTCTTTACCACGACCTAGGTTGCGTTGTATTACAACATCTTCAGGTGGGATATTAGCAAAGATCTTTGCTACATCACGTAGTTTCATTTAATTATCTATAATGAATTTCTACAAAATTAACGCCAAATATATTCCATATTTCAATACACTATTGTACTCAAATGTTATATTGAAAACGTAACAAATATTATTTCTTATCTTTATATAAACTAAAATTTCATTGTGCATTTTTCAAAATATTTAATTATGGTTAATGAGATCGCGGTTTAATTTGTGAATGTAGTTTTTGGCCGCATCGAATTCGTTCTGTATCACTGTGTAATCGCAAAGTTACGTTTGGTTGGTAAAAGGCCGTTAAAGATAGACGTGCGTAAATTGTTCTATATTGGACAGGCTAGAGATGTAAGATAGAAGCCTTGCACAGTGTTTACTTACGTACTGACGATTGGACTATTATTATATAATCTGTCCCAAATAGAGATGACACGTATGTATTGCAATCCGTACGAGTATTAATTAAGTACGACATTCTGTAGTTACCTGTTATAAAATACGCAACTTTCTGTCTCTATTCGTAATGCCACAACTACTATAAGGTCGAAAGAAAAAAAAATGTGCCTGTCAGCTTCGACACGCGACTGGAGTTTACTCCGTAAGTGCGATTGCCTTGGAATGTATAAGATAGGTAATGGGGGTAAATAAACGCATCTCTTATGATAATGAAAACATATCTATACATACATATGTATAATGAAATGAAAACATATATATATATATATATATATATATATGTATATATATATATATATATATATATATAAATGATGAATTCGAATGATACCCCACAAAATGGGCTACGCTATTTTTTTTTCATTCCCATATCTTATTGAAGGAAGATACCTTAAAAATTAGCAATTTTTTGTCAAGTATCAATTGATTAAAAATAATTTGTTTAGGCAAATACACGTTTACTTTTTTAGGGTATGTATTATAAACTTGCTAATGTTCAATGTAGCCAAGCGGGTTTCTTGGTATTTTTTCTAAAACATATCAATAGATCTACAGAAATTAACTGTGTATAATTGACTATATATAGTGCTTCTCTTGACATTGGACGTCAGCAAAAAAAAATTAGCTTCAATAGATGACGGTAGGAAATCAATATTTCAGCAGTGATACTATGGAATAGCGCTACAATTTTTAATCCTCCTAATATTGGTGCAATCTATACCCGATTCTTAATTTTCATGATTTTCCCAAATTTTCCCAAGCAGTTCTTTTAGTAATATATGGTGGTGGTAGTTTAATAATAATTTTTAAGCGTTTTTTCCAAAAAAATGTTTAAATACATTAAAAAAATTACATAATATGTATTATTGAATTCATGATCGAATAAGTTTTCATTTGACACGCTACATGATCACGTTAGAATTGTTTTTATTTTCCAAGTTTCTTCCTTTAATTAACCCCAAAATAATAACTCAACTTTTTTGGGCTTTACGCCTATGATAGATCACCATCTCTGTGATACATTTTTACGTCGAGTCGTTTCGAAAAAAGTTGTCTGTGACCGAACGATAGAGGGACGAACGGACACCGAAATGATTCCATAGTGTCCTGTTTTTACAAATTTCACACGAAACACTAAAAATGTAAATTGTCAACTTTATTTTAAAATCACCTGCCATATCTACTTTTTAAAATCTTCAGAATATTTAAAATCTTCATAAGTCGATAGGTTGAGAAATATAACATTTTATTAAATTAATAATATTAATTTCTCTCACATATAAAAATCAGTAACAACTGTGTTATTTGTGACATTTTTCCTTTGTAATAATCTCATACCTCGTCGATAGGTTGAGAAATATAACATTTTATTAAATTAATAATATTAATTTCTCTCACATATAAAAATCAGTAACAACTGTGTTATTTGTGACATTTTTCCTTTGTAATAATCTCATACCTCGTCGATAGGTTGAGAAATATAACATTTTATTAAATTAATACTATTAATTTCTCTCACATATAAAAATCAGTAACAACTGTGTTATTTGTGACATTTTTCCTTTGTAATAATCTCATACCTCGTCGATAGGTTGAGAAATATAACATTTTATTAAATTAATAATATTAATTTCTCTCACATATAAAAGTCAGTAACAACTGTGTTATTTGTGACATTTTTCCTTTGTAATAATCTCATACCTCGTCGATAGGTTGAGAAATATAACATTTTATTAAATTAATAATATAATTTCTCTCACATATAAAAATCAGTAACAACTGTGTTATTTGTGACATTTTTCCTTTGTAATAATCTCATACCTCGTCGATAGGTTGAGAAATATAACATTTTATTAAATTAATAATATTAATTTCTCTCACATATAAAAATCAGTAACAACTGTGTTATTTGTGACATTTTTCCTTTGTAATAATCTCATACCTCATCGATAGGTTGAGAAATATAATATTTTATTAAATTAATAATATTAATTTCTCTCACATATAAAAATCAGTAACAACTGTGTTATTTGTGACATTTTTCCTTTGTAATAATCTCATACCTCGTCGATAGGTTGAGAAATATAACATTTTATTAAATTAATACTATTAATTTCTCTCACATATAAAAATCAGTAACAACTGTGTTATTTGTGACATTTTTCCTTTGTAATAATCTCATACCTCGTCGATAGGTTGAGAAATATAATATTTTATTAAATTAATAATATTAATTTCTCTCACATATAAAAATCAGTAACAACTGTGTTATTTGTGACATTTTTCCTTTGTAATAATCTCATACCTCGTCGATAGGTTGAGAAATATAATATTTTATTAAATTAATAATATTAATTTCTCTCACATATAAAAATCAGTAACAACTGTGTTATTTGTGACATTTTTCCTTTGTAATAATCTCATACCTCGTCGATAGGTTGAGAAATATAACATTTTATTAAATTAATAATATTAATTTCTCTCACATATAAAAATCAGTAACAACTGTGTTATTTGTGACATTTTTCCTTTGTAATAATCTCATACCTCGTCGATAGGTTGAGAAATATAACATTTTATTAAATTAATAATATTAATTTCTCTCACATATAAAAATCAGTAACAACTGTGTTATTTGTGACATTTTCCCTTTGTAATAATCTCATACCTCGTCGATAGGTTGAGAAATATAACATTTTATTAAATTAATAATATTAATTTCTCTCACATATAAAAATCAGTAACAACTGTGTTATTTGTGACATTTTTCCTTTGTAATAATCTCATACCTCGTCGATAGGTTGAGAAATATAACATTTTATTAAATTAATACTATTAATTTCTCTCACATATAAAAATCAGTAACAACTGTGTTATTTGTGACATTTTTCCTTTGTAATAATCTCATACCTCGTCGATAGGTTGAGAAATATAACATTTTATTAAATTAATAATATTAATTTCTCTCACATATAAAAATCAGTAACAACTGTGTTATTTGTGACATTTTTCCTTTGTAATAATCTCATACCTCGTCGATAGGTTGAGAAATATAATATTTTATTAAATTAATAATATTAATTTCTCTCACATATAAAAATCAGTAACAACTGTGTTATTTGTGACATTTTTCCTTTGTAATAATCTCATACCTCGTCGATAGGTTGAGAAATATAATATTTTATTAAATTAATAATATTAATTTCTCTCACATATAAAAATCAGTAACAACTGTGTTATTTGTGACATTTTTCCTTTGTAATAATCTCATACCTCGTCGATAGGTTGAGAAATATAACATTTTATTAAAATAATAATATTAATTTCTCTCACATATAAAAATCAGTAACAACTGTGTTATTTGTGACATTTTTCCTTTGTAATAATCTCATACCTCGTCGATAGGTTGAGAAATACAACATTTTATTAAATTAATAATATTAATTTCTCTCACATATAAAAATCAGTAACAACTGTGTTATTTGTGACATTTTTCCTTTGTAATAATCTCATACCTCGTCGATAGGTTGAGAAATACAACATTTTATTAAATTAATAATATTAATTTCTCTCACATATAAAAATCAGTTACAACTGTGTTGTTTGTGAAATTTTTCCTTTGTAATAATCTCATACCTCTAACTTTAAGAGACATACAATTCATTTCCAAATATATAGATAATATTACATATGCTTGTATCCACAGAACCTGTATCATTATATGTATCCACAGGAAACTAGCACCAATTATAAATCAGAACTAAATTGCCTTAGCACTGCTTTAGTTTAAGAATTTATTAATACTTATTTGTTTTTCAAATTTGGTAATTTAATAAATTATTACAAAAGCATATATTGTATTTTGATAAATTGAATATATTTGGCGTTAATTTTATAGAAATTCATTATTAACAATTAAATGAAACTAGGGGCTGCAGTATTATTTCTACTTTCTTTAAGTTCTTTACCACGACCTAGATTTCGTTGTATTACAACAGCTTCATCTTTGCTGATAGCCCACCTGAAGATGTTGTAATACAACGAAACCTAGGTCGTGGTAAAGAACTTAAAGAAAGTAGAAATAATACTACATCACGTAGTATTTTGAAAAGTTATTTATTAGTATTCTATATTGGAATTCAAAAATTCTGACTAGCGACATGATTCCCTTTCCCTATAGCTACAATATTAAAATGTGCATTAAAATTAGTTTGCACTGGTTGGTTCACTTTACCTGTAGCCAGAATGTTAAAATCTGCATTCATTTAGTTTGGGCTAGATGATATAAGCCAGTGACTGCCTTAATTCAGAAGTTATCAATACATTATTTCATTTAACACATACTTGCAAAAACATATATTATTCTGACATATTGAATTCGAGTACAAATGATGACAGAAGCTAAATTAAGTAAAAATTCTGTTATTGAAATGCAATGTATGGTTCAATTTGCCCATAACTAAAACAAAAACGTGCATTAAATTAGTTTGGACTAAGTAATATAAACCATTCTTTTATATGGTTTCAACATGAAAATTTCAAATGTTAATACACCGTTTCATTGAACATTTGTTTAACCAATCTCTTTTCGAGTTATAATGTATACTTATAGATCATTATTAGTAAAGTTTCACAACATAAATGCAACTTTAACAATTAGTCAATAATTCCCACTATTTTTGTGTAAGGCCAAAAATATAAACATTAACATTTTTTCACTTTTAAATGTTTTAAACAACGTGCTGCACTGCCTTTCTACACACAACAAAATAATGACAATATGATTTTTGAAGTTATACTTCTTTAGGCGCGTTATGAAAAAATGATGAAAGTGACATTTTAAGATTCGTCACACAAAAGTTACAGTATGAAGTTGCAGCGGTTGCAGTCTCGAAACAAAAGCTATTGGCACCATCGTCGCCTCTGTTCACTGTTTTCATATTCATAGTATTTATCCACATGTTTCTAGTGTCTACATTCACACACGTGTTTTAGTTTCATATAAGTGCGATTTATATATGTGCTGATAAATTATATTCAGTAGTGATTTAAATTCAATATTTTGATTAATATATTTACTATTCGTAAATATTAGTGAAAAAATTGTGTTTATAGACTTTTTCAAGTGCTCCAATATAATTGAGGTTATCTATCCGTATGTATTATTTAATGATGCCAAAGAAGTATAACTTCTCACGCGCGTACATAAGTACACGCACCCTTTTTTTATTGAAATTTTAACTGTTGTGAAATATAAAAAAAATAGAATAAAACACAATATAAGCAGACAAATTTATAAAAATAAAAGTAATAAAAATAAAAATAGTACAAAAAGTATATAAAGGGTATATAAAAATGAAAAGGAAATAAAAAAAAACAATATTTAAAAAAACACAAAACGGAATAAAAATGTAAAAAAAAAATTAATCATCTAAAAATGTAGCCTTCGGTTCTCGATCTTGGCCTAACAAAATTTCCTTGTGGATTTCATGGAACTCGTCTTCTCTTCGTTATCTCTGCTCCATTCATACCTCATGCAATATCTTTTTAATTCTTCCGTCTGAAGCAAGTGACGTTGGCTGAAAGTGAGCGGGATATTCGAATGCTGGCTGCTGGTATGTCTCCTGCGTATTGGTACATTTGTCTCCACGTCCAACGTGGTTTCCTGCACCTCACCCCTAGGCTGACCAGCAGGAACATCTTCCGTTGCCTCGGACGATGTTGCCAAAGTTTTCGCGGCTTCAGCAAAAACTTCACTTTCTACTCGTCGATGTTGCTCAGATGGATCTGTAGATAATTTACTCCAATTAATTCAATGTCAATTCAAGAATATCACAAATTTACAAATTTTAAATTTCAACACATTTTCGCATATCACTAGAAAGAAAATAAAATAAAAGCCCAATTGAAAGGTTTTTAAATGAATTTTACAATTTGTAATTTAAAAGATGATTAAATTACAATCTACTTTCGTTTGTAATACTGCCTTTTCAGTATTAAATATAAATTCGAATAAAACTCACTTTAAATAAACCAATTTAAAAACTTTCGGTACCCCGTTACTTTATTAATCAGTTTCTCAGAAACACTATTAAGGAAATGACGGGGTCAATTTGGATGTCCCTAATCGCGTCTCCCCCGCCGGTGGCCATCCGCTGCTGCTTTTCCTTTGCCAACTCTCTTCTCTGCTTGGCTTTTATGTTAAGTTAAAGTCGGCACAGTTGACTCCCTTTTTCCTAAAGAAACAAATAAAGTACTCGTTTCTTAGCACATTATAAAAAAAAAAGAAATTACTTTCGGGCAAACAAATTAATTCTGACTTCATCTTGGATGAGAGTATAGATCCTATGAAATCCAACTACAGAGATTTAATTTGTCATCACTAGCTGCACGGAGAAAAAGCGCTGATGTAATATTTATATAAAATCATATATTCGCATGTTGATTGACCCTATCTCCTCTCTCGACTCAACTTTAACACTCGAACTCAGACCCCGTGTACCGTTACAGAGATGATTCCTACTTCAAGTTTATAACAATAATACCTCTTTTTATAACCCCATAATTCGATTGCATAACGATTTGATTTCTTAACATCTGTCCCTGGACATTTTTGAACCGAAATTATTAACATTTAAAAATATTTGTATTCATTTTACTACTTTTGTTAAACGCAATACTTTCAGTCAAAACAAACGACGTTTACAACTGTGAGTAAATAATTCGATATGTCAATTAAAGATGTGCCTGAAATTAGCTCATTACACTTTTTTTTAACGCTCCGAACTTCGTGCGCTCTTAACTTCTGATTTTACTACTCATAAAATTTCATACCGGGCGGTCTGTATGAAAATAGATTCTTAAGGAGTAAACTTCAAAAACGATTACGGACGTATGTAGACTATCTCTTTCATCGTATTAATCCCTTCTTAGGAAAGAATGAAACCGAAAACGTTCCACATAATAGGTTTATATTCGTATCATGTCATACTCTTCGATAAACTAGTTCCTAGTACTTAGCGCTTCCTTCATACTAAATATTCTCTTGTCTGTCTAAACTCCATTGCGTATGACGGTTTGACGCGCACATGTTCATTCATAGCTTCTGAAGATTTGGTTTCGGTTACCTCAAAAGGTTTTTAAGAATAGAACAATAACCATTTGATTTTATTTTTATATTTTTTTGGTTAGTTTAATTTAAATAAGTGAAAAACCAAAATATGTGAAATCCAAGTATGTAACGAGCAAAAAAATAATTTATGGCAAGCATTTACATTGCGTATTATCCCAATCGTATATGCCCCCCACCCCCACCCCCAGCAAGTATAGATGCCGCGTACGGCCTAGTATTTTATAACAGGAATATATATCTACTATTTTTACATGCTCGTAGTAGAGTCACATATAATCCATTATATTCAAAAAGAGAATCTTTGTAAACAAGGCGGGATGACAGTTTAGGTATTGTAAACCTTTTTCTTGTGGTCATCTTAATGACATAATGTGGATTTCTTTGTTATTTCTGATAAAAAGATGTACTTTTTTATCGTTATTGTCTTTTTTACAAAGTGATATACATAATTCACAATTACATATTGATTCATAATTAAGCAATTAATTCGCAATTAAAAATACATGATTCACAATTAGATAAACAATTTATGAATTTACATAAAGGTTTCCACAGCATACACCTTGCTGGGAAACGAACCCGGACCCCTTTAGTTTGGTGCTAACATCTTAACCACTGCGTTAATATATGCATATATATATATATATATATATATATATATATATATATACTGCAAATAAAGGCAAAGGCATAGCTATAATTAAAAAAAAACACTACGGTAGATTATGTATAAAACATGTATTCTACACCGTCACAATGTTTTTTTTCCCTATCTTTATGCTAAATCATTTTTATACGTATATTTATTATATAGCACCAATATTCCGTCTCATTTGTACGTCCTGTCTCGTTTGAGCATCATACAAAAAAAATAATTTAAAATAATCTATGTCAAATTCATACTGATTTTTTGTAGCTACTTCACTGCAACAAATTTGAAGTAAATGATGTGCACCAAATAGCATATACGGGTATCGACTTCGTATGAGTCGGAATATTTAATATTTTTCCAAATTGTTTTGTACCTCTGAGTTTTGTATTATCGACAGCAAGGGTTGTCCATTTTATGTCTATAAAGTTCACAATGCATATAAGTAAAATAATGGTGTAATGTTGATATTTATAATATTATTTAGCGTGACAGTTCATTAAGTTAATATGGTGATCATAGTATACCGTTTTATAATATTGTGGGTATAATATAATGAGTTTTGTAAGTAGTCATCGATTTACTGAATTTATATTTGTGACAACCCTATTTTAACTGTCAAATTGGTTTGTTTACACACATTCTCTTTTGAAATAGAATTATACTGTATGAAATAATACTGATTTCTAGTCCCAAAGTTTATGTATATATTCATAGAGAATATAATTTTGGTTTTTTTGTTATTTCATATGCTTAGCTTACCTGTACCCTTAGTATATAGCTATGGATTAAATAACAGAGAGCTTGGAAAAGGGTCATCCGGACCGGATGTGATCTTGGACAACCATCTAACATTTCGCAATATGTCATTAAAAATGTCATTTAAAACTAGGATTGGTCATGCGATGTTCTCACGATTTCTGTGACAATGAATGTATTGTGATTTTGTTTAGCTCTATAGTTGGTAGTACCCTTGAAACGAATACAATTATCTGATCTGCGCACGAACTAACTTGTATTCTCGTGTTGGAGAAAATATTTAAAACAAATATCCTTCGAGAATGTATTACTATACGTTTTTCCGTTTTCATTGATGTAACTTTGAATACTATATAGGAGTCGCAATTGTTTCCAAAAATACAATAATCAGCCCTATCTTGTTCATTCACTTTACTTAACGTTTACATTAGCTATAGCACGTTCGCTTTAAAAATCGGCATGTTGTATAATAGCACTGGCTTTGTCTTAACCTTTATTGTTCGTTAAAGTAACACTATTTGAGAGCTTGAGAGAAAAGAATAGAATTATATAATTTTACGAGCGGGATTTCGTTGACGTTGACAGTTCTGTACTTTATCCATGACTGACAGTAGACGCGTTTTCATAGATTATTTTGTTTTGCTGCACATCAAGTAATATTTATTCGTCGTGTTACTTTCAATATCGGTTTCAAATTGTCAATTATAAATTTTGTTATTTCTTTAGATAGTCGAAAGTATTTTACGAAAGTATTATTTAGAAACGTATATGAATCTGAGACATTCCGCAATTCTCGAGTACGAACTTAATTGGTGTTTCTACAAATGCAATATAATTTTTATGAGATCAAATGTAAAACAATATTTATTGGTATTTCATTTAATACATGACATAACTTTAGTAAGGTAACTATAAAAATTGTTTTTTTTTTCACTTTGCAGTTTGCCTAATTAATTCTACTAGTAAAGCTAAATTTACTAAATTATCGACAGAAATATTTAAATAACCTATAAAGTCAGCCGTAACGTCCACCGTTTTAGCTACCTTCACGTAAAATAAAATAAGGCCTCATTTTAACGTACGTATCTGTCAAAATAAAGGTTACATAATTATACAACATGCGGATGTCTGCTTAAAGGCTAATAACTCCATAACGTTTGCATTACTCATAAAGTAACGTATTACAACATAGGGCTGAATGTCACGTGTTAGGGACAAATCGATAGACACCTAACACGTGTTTCAAGCGGTCAGATATCTTCCAAATTACACCTCTTTGTCGTACATTAATAACATAAAGGAGTCCATTTCACGTCAGCGAGTACAAACAGAGTAATTTCTTTACCTTAATACAGCCTGAATGTCATTAGGGTTGTGTGTCTAAGGCTTTAATGGAATTCTACCACGCCTGTAGCAACAGTCTGGCTTTTAGATTCAAAGCCAGACTGTTGCTACAGGCGTGGTAGAATTTTCAAGCTTTCTTAATGGTTTGAAGTTGAAGGTCTAATTGTACGATTATTATTGAAGTTTAAGGAAAGGTATTTAATTTTTTTTTAATTCTGAAAAAAAAATTGTTTATAT
The DNA here is from genome assembly GCA_039881145.1 of Druceiella hillmani. Classification (NCBI taxonomy): domain Eukaryota; kingdom Metazoa; phylum Arthropoda; class Insecta; order Lepidoptera; family Hepialidae; genus Druceiella; species Druceiella hillmani. Next base: position 5,553,015 of record JAYKKI010000051.1, on the reverse strand, counting down.
TCAGCGTGTAGTTAAGTTTTCACAATGTACGCGGACGCCAAGCACGTTAAAAATAAGACTTCTTTTACGAGTGGGCGTTTTTAAGTTCATGGAATGGGGGGTAGGAAGTGGGAATAAAAATAACAAATTTATTTTACTACCCTAAAAATGTTTTATCTTTAACCGAAAAGAAAGCTGAAACTGCGTCCTTCACTTCTTCATCGCTTAAAAATTTCTTTCCATGAAGCTCTTTTCTTAACTTTGGGAATAGATAATAATCGCTGGGACAGAACTCTAGGGTTGGTAATCCAAAATATCGAAGCCCCCTTACCCTTGCCAACGCAACGCGACTCTTCTGAACAGGCGCGTTGTCATGCTGAAGCAGGACATCTTTGATTCATTTTCCCCTTCTTTTTTCTTTGATAGATTCTTTCAACTGCTCTAGGATTGAAGCATAGTATTCTCCGGTTATGGAGAACCCTTTATCTTTATAATCTACCAACAGGATCCCTTCTGAGTCCCAAAAGACTGTCGTCAAGATTTTTCCAGACGACTGTGACACCTTAAACTTGTTGGGTGATGGTGTGCCTTTTTTATGTCACTGCACAGAGTCTGTTTGGACTCAGGTTCATAATAATGAACCCAAGTTTCTTTCCCAGTTTGTTACTAGGAACGAAACTTAGTTACGAACGAAACTATGACTCACTAGTTCATTCTTATCTTCACTACAGAGGTTCATAAATGCCCGAGAAAACTCCACGCGGTGTTGTTTTTGAGGTGGAGTAAACTTTCCCGGCATCTACCTTGCGCTGAAATTACTGATCCCATGAAGATCGTGAAGAATTTAAAAAATGGTTGCTTCCAACCATTTCTGCGAGCTGTTTCTTCTTTAATCTAGCATCTTTCAATATTAATTTTTCGACTTTTTGAATGATATCCGGAGTAGTCACTTGGATCAGCCGTCCAGGCCGTTGGTCATCTTCAAGTCAGTCCTTACCTTGTTTAAAGATACTGTGCCGCTTATAAATTATGGTTTTACCCGGGCAAGAGTCCCCATAAATAATAGAACGGCCATTTCTTCCAGTATGGTTTAAATCGACTTTCCTTGCTTGGTAAAGAACTTTATAATAGTGCGGTACTCGATTTTCTCCATATTTCTCACCTTAGTTGACACTTAGTTGCTTGGTCGGAGATAGTTCAAAGACTAATGGCATGATTAAGATAAAACTTGCTATTTATACTAACAATGAGGCACTGAACTCGTTATAGCTCATTAAAGTACCCTCACTAATGAACTAATTATCAATACCTCAAAATTACAACCCGTATTTTTGTACATTGTTTTTAAAAAAAAAAAAGGAAAATACTAAGGTAAGCGGAGAAGTGTGTTTTTTGTTTGTTTGCGTTAATTTCTGGAACCACAAGTTCGATTTTAAAAATTCTTTTTTTTATAGAAAGCCTATAACTTGTGGAAGATTAGATTTAAGGAAGTTATATATTATCACGGGCAGGGGCAGAGCAATAATAAAAATCTAGCAGAAATGGGATAACACTGCTTATATGTTGCAAGGTAGAGAAAGTGGGCTTATTTATTGAATGATAATCCCAAATATTCTCTACCGGTATACTGGCGAGCTCGACGATCGATGTCGTTTGGAGAACGGAGCAGTTGTCGTTTAGTGACAACGCACAGTGGATTGAGTAGCATAATAAAGATAAAAAAATCATCACCATCGCGTCTTCATTACTTCGTGCTCGTCTTGAAGTGCCTTACTAGCATAACTGACCAGCTGCTTTATGGAATAAATATATTGAATGGATTCGATTTCTTTCATCGAATTAGCCGTATGAAAAATATTCTTTTTAAAATATATTTTTAATTAGATATTCCCAAAATAGCTAACCATTTTTTACTTTCAGCTTCATCCGATGGTAAATATAACATTGAATAAATTTTTTAATTTAATGTTGTATGGAAAATCGAATTTTTTTGTACGATATTGCTTTTCATACCAAATTCGAAAATAAATTTATTTAAAAATTATTTACTTATGTAATTATTGGCAGGGTTCCTTATCATTTTGTTCTTTATACACGAAATATATATTTGCCGTTGTTCTTGTAATGTTGATAAAATTTTAAAAAAATTAAATTAAGTAATTGTGTTGTATCGTCCCTCAAAGTTTGCATAAAATGCCGTTCCGTTGTTATTCGCATTTGTTTATAAAAATTTTAGATTTTGACCTGACCTCTGAAAGAATCAGCTGCTCGTTGTAACGCACAGAACGCAAAATCAAAGATGAATATTACATACAACAACATTAGCTACGAAATTGTTTGATAACTCATTTTCAAGATCGTTAAATTCTCTATAAAATCGATTTGAATGTTATTTGTTGTATTTTTAATAGTTTCAAAGTTATGTCAGTTTTTAACATAGAAGTAAAGCAGCAGGTGCAACTTTTGTAGAACGTGATTTTTCTAAATTCTATAAAAAATCGAAAAAAAAATGTCTTCTATAGTTTATTATAAATCGTTGTTTTTGTAATTTTAAGAAGTTTCCGAAAAAAATGTAACAAAGTTGGGAATTTGTTTATAACAAATTGTTAAGTTAATAAACAATTAAATTGTTAAGAAAAAAAATTTTTTTTTTTAATCTTCTTGAGGAATGTCGATTATGATTTTTAAAAAAATAAAAATTTCTTAACTATCATTTAAACAGTAGAAAAGTAAAAAAAACATTTCTTTTTAAAAATCATAATATTTCCAAAAGAAAAAAGTTATAAAAGATTTGTTTTTAAAAACTTTGAATAAAATAAATTTATTAACAAATAGCGGAAAAATTTTTTTTGTCAAGTCAATAAATGCCTTTTGATTAGTAAAAAAACAACAATATGATAATATAAAAAAAAAAAAATTCACAACATTACTTTGATTTTTAATTTTTTGTTAAAGTTTTTTTTAAATTTTTATGACGTGATCTTGTTAAGTATGTAAATAAGAAGGGCTCCACGAAGCGAAAGAATTTTCCGCCAATTATTTAATCATTGTTTTTAATCTACAATGAAAACGTAAGCTCGAGAAAATTTTGTTAATTGACAATTGTCCAATTTGTTGAAAAATTAACTTTAAGTAAAATTTCCAACGCGCACAACTAAGGTTGTTGAACCATCTATATTGCGGGTTTTTGTTGATTTCTTCCGGCGTTTGCTGCCGATAATTGGCGTACGTTAACAATATGGATGGAGACGATTTATCTGCTTTTTATATGATTAAAGTTAGTTTACTGAATTTTTTTACAGATCTTGTTCATATATTGAGACCTTTGGGTTGAGACCTTGAGGTTGGTAAACCAAATATGCTGCAGATTTTCTAGCGTTAAGGCAATATAATAATTATGAAAACTTCGTGGGTGCACGTTTCCATTTTTTAGAGTATAGTTAACTATCGAGCTGGTAACAATTCGGAACGGTTATTGGCGGAAATGTTGTGAAGGAAAAAAAACGGAATGCGCCCATCAAGTGTCGGCGTTTGCTGCCGATAAATGATTTACGTTAACGATATGGACGGAGCGACTCATATATTTTTTATGCGATTCCGGTTACAATTTACTGTAATTTTTTTTACAGATCTTGCTCATATATTGAGACCTTTTTAAGGTATATTTTTGCGTACATCAAATGTCGGCGTTTTCTGCCGATAATTGACGTAGCTTAACAATATGGGCGGAAACGATTCAAATATTTTTTTATGCGATTCCGGTTACAATTTACTGTAATTTTTTTGCAAATCTTGCTCATATGTTGAGACTTTCTTTAAGGTATGTTTTTGCTTACATCAAGTGTCGGCGTTTGCTGCCGATAATTGACGTACTTTAATAATATCGACGGAGACGATTCATGTATTTTTTTATGCGATTCCGGTTACAATTTACTGTAATTTTTTTGCAAATCTTGCTCATATGTTGAGACTTTCTTTAAGGTATGTTTTTGCTTACATCAAGTGTCGGCGTTTGCTGCCGATAATTGACGTACTTTAATAATATCGACGGAGACGATTCATATATTTTTTTTATGCGATTCCGGTTACAATTTACTGTAATTTTTTAAACAGATCTTGCTCATATATTGAGGCTTTTTTAAGGTATATGTTTGCTTACATCAAGTGTCGGCGTTTGCTGCCGATAATTGACGTTCGTTAACAATATAAACGGAGACTATTCATGTATCATTTATACGATTTCGGTTACAATTTACTGTAATTTTTTTTACAGATCTTGCTCATATATTGAGACTTTTTTAAGGTATACGTTTGCTTACATCAAGTGACGGCGTTTGCTGCCGGTAATTGACGTTCGTTAACAATATGAACGGAGACGATTCATATATGTTTTCATGCGATTCCGGTTACAATTTACTGTATTTTTTCTTACAGATCTTGCTCATATATTTAGGCCTTTTTAAGGTATATTTTTGCTTACATCAAGTGTTGGCGTTTGCTGCCGATGATTGACGTACCTTAGCAATATGGACGGAGACGATTCTTATATTTTTTATGCGATTCCGATTACAATTTACTGTAATTTTTTTTACCGATCTTGCTCATATATTGAGACCTTTTTTAAGGTATATTTTTATTTACATCAAGTGTCGGCGTTTGTTGCCGATAATTGACGTTCGTTAACAATATAACCGGAGACGATTCATGTATTTTTTATGCGATTTCGGTTACAATTTACTGTAATTTTTTTTTGGAGATCTTGCTCATATATTGAGACCTTTTTTAAGGTATATTTTTATTTACATCAAGTGTCGGCGTTTGCTGCCGATAATTGACGTTCGTTAACAATATAAACGGAGACTATTCATGTATTATTTATGCGATTTCGGTTACAATTTACTGTAATTTTTTTTTACAGATCTTGCTCATATATTGATACTTTTTTAAGGTATACGTTTGCTTACATAAAGTGTCGGCGTTTGCTGCCAGTAATTGACGTTAGTTATCAATATGGCCGGAGACGATTCATATATTTTTTTATGCGATTCCGATTACAATTTACTGTAATTTTTCTTACAGATCTTGCTCATATATTGAGACCTTTTTTAAGGTATATGTTTGCTTACTTTTAGGTAGTCTCAAAAAGTACTAACTCCTTTTGATAATTCAGATACCAAAGTCAATTTGATGATCGTTTTTCTGTTTTTTTCCCTTAAAGATTGCTGCATTTCATTGTCAAATATTGTCGTCATTTTTATAACCGCCATTTTGTTTTCAAAATGGCGGTTACAAAAATGGCCGCTTAAAGTTGTAGGACAAACTATATTACGGATTTTTCTTGATTTTCTAGCGCCGTGTGTATGTTATTATGACTGCACTTATATAATGCATTAAATGTATTCTTTTTATATATATTGGACTCGTATCGCATTATTGAGTAAGATGCAATGTGTTTTGTGCGCAATGTGTCTAAAAAGTATTAGAGGGCTATGTACAACATAGCGAATGTGAGTTGGTTGTGCTGTGTTAGAAACTTCATTAACTGTATTTATGTGAATTCCAGTTTGGATGATGGTGCTGATGGCATTGGAAGTAAGTGAGGATTACAACTCATTTCATCATCGTAACTCTGAACGTGTTAGATTATATTTTTTACGATGCTTTGCATTATATTTTCTAAATATTGAGTTATTTTTAATTTGACGCAAGATGTTTTTTTTGTTTTTAAAAGGTTTTTTTATTCGTTCTTATCATTTCAGCGGAAACAGTTTATGTTCCGTCTGTGATTGTTCGTTAGATGTAAGCGGAAATTATTTTTAGTTTTTAAAATTACCAAGGAGTTAGGCGCATTTTATTTTATGTATGTGTCAAAAAGGACGCGAAAAATAATTCGCGTCCTTTTTGACACATTTTTATTTTTTTCTTTTTATTCAATAAATAACCTTTAACAATTGGTGTGATAATACCTTGGCTATTTTTAAAACCCTACTTTTATTCCAAAGTGCTTTTTAATTTTAGTTAACGTTAGGTGTTAATGGTACCGTGGTACCATATGGTATTATATCACGATATCATATGGTATCATATCAAACAACTCCACTATCGAGGCTAATTGATGTATAAGCAATATTTTTAAAAACAGTTTATTTCATCTATTTCTTATTTTAAACCATGACTAGTAATTAACACTATTAATAGTTGAATAAAACAGACTGGACAAAAAAGGACGAAAACGGAAGAAGCAGCAAACACAATGCAATTTTTAAAAAAAACTGATATTTTTAGAATATAAAAAACCAAACAATTCAGTGATAAAAAAGAGCAAGAAATAAAATACAATTTGTAACTATAATACAAAAGGAAGCTATATTCATAAAGGCGCTGTATTATATTTTTATACTTCAGTACTCACAATGTATTAGAAATAAAAATAGGAATGAATATTTATTGGAATACACAAGAACTTTTTAGAAATGATAATAAAAAGCGATCAATATCGTCTAGGTAAATTAAAAACAAACAATTAACTGATATTTCGTTCCTCGTTTATCAAAATAATTGTTTTTTTTCCCTTCTTTTTGAGTTATATGTGGCATTTTTGGACAACCCTGTCGGGCATACAAGTTTCTGGGTTTAATATGTTACATCTGTGTATCAAATGGGACACAATCTGCACTTTCTTTCATCTTGATGGTTCAAAGAGTTTCGTATAAAAAGCATTAACAAACAAAAAAAATCACTTTGTTGGATTAAACTGTGTTTTTGTTCAATAAATTTTGGCGCAATGTATTTAACTCCACCTAACGGTAAAACTTTTTGTAACGCTTTGAACTTTGTACGATCAGAACCAAACGTTTACACGTTTTTAACGCTCTGAACTTCTAATTTTACTCCTCATAAAACTGCATAACGGGCGCTGTATATAAAAATCTGTCCTTAAGGAGTAAACTCCAAAAACTTGAAATTTTGACAGCAATCTAGGCCTCAGTGTCAGATATTAATTTCAACTTAATACCTTTAGCCGTTTCTGAGAAAAAGGCTTTGACATACAACTTAAACTTTAAAGTAAATTAATTTTAGCTCCACTAATAATTTTAGGTATGTGATGTGGTGAAGTGATTAAAGGTAGGAGATTTTTCTTAAATTCCGGGATAAGGGAGGCGATCAAAGTTAAGAAACTATTTCCGGGAACATCTCAGAATTTTGGGAGTGTTGGCAAGTGCAGTCACAACACACATGAAGTATATATCTTGTAATTGTCCATATTTCTTGAAATTATTGACATAGTTTAACAAAAATAATTTAATTTAAAGTTATAATTAAAGATTAGTATCTAGAATTTTTCTATTTTTTTTCAAATTAGGGAATTTGAAAAATTAAATTGACACATTGTACGTCACTTCGAAGATAAATATTTCGCAAATGGGCCTTAAGAAGTTGAGAAATTAGAAAGATAATGACACATTGCAGGTCACTTGGAAGATAAATAATTGACAAATGGACTTTATACACTAGATAAATTAGAGCGATTGTGACGTATGGCACATCATTTTGAAGATAAATATTTCGCAAATGGGCCTTAAGGAGTTGAGAAATTAGAAAGATAATGACACATTGCAGGTCACTTGGAAGATAAATAATTGGCAAATGGACTTTAAACACTTGAAAAATTGGAGCGATTCTGACGCATGGCACGTCATTTCGAAGCCAAATATTTCGCAAATGGACCTTAATCTCAAAAATGTTAACGGAACCTCAGTTCCATTTCAAAAGACCTTTCCAATTACATTTATTCGATGGTGTGGGTGATAAAGAAAATTGTTCACCCTCATGAATGGTACATTACATTTTTGAGGTTCCGTACCTCAAAAAGAAAAACGGAACCCTTATAAGATCACTTCCATATCCATTTGTCACAGCTTTTTTTTCAGAAACTGCTTTCTTAGAAATTTGGCATAATAATAAAATATATTAACCCCCACTCATTCATAGTTAACACCCTGAAATATTCGTATGCAAATTGAACGTTAGGAATTAAGTGCCCGAAAAAAATAAAATGCCCTATATATATGGAGTCGTTTGAAACGGCTAGTTAGAAGGGCCTCAAAAATGTTTGTTTCTTAAATACACCAGTTTTTCAAAGATCTTTGCTAATATCCCACCTGAAGATGTTGTAATGCAACGAAACCTAGGTCGTGGTTAAAGAAATTAAAGAAAGTAGAAATAATACTACATCACGTAGTTTCATTTAATTGTGAATAATGAATTTCTACAAAATTAACGCCAAATACATTCAATATTGGTAAGTAGTTTAATTAAAAATAGTATGTAATCTTAAATGTTTATAATTAATTAAATGCGTATGGAAGCCTCGTAGTACTATTTCTACTCATATTGGAAAGGTTTTTAAATACTGGCTGTTCCAACCACTTCGTTTGCATAGATCTTTAATTTGTTTAGATAGACTTCTTAAAAGATCTTAATAAAGTATGACCCTATACAATTAACCAAAGGGTTTTTCTACTGGACCACCCTATGGAATTTCATAAAAAAGTCGAGAATCAAGAGGTCTTCGATAATGGAAGACGCCCTACGGACTTGGTTCTGCTATTTCACCATAGCTGCTACTGCACCCTATGGAGTATAGTCGAAAATGTAGATATCATCTAAAAAACTAAATTAGGTACTGATCAAAAGAATAAAATAATTATATGGTTCCATATAGGAAGACTTCTAGGTTTAACTTTATTTGAATGCATATTTGACCAGTGTTAAGTGTACAGTATAGTCTACGCAACATACAGTTAGTACATGTAGGCAAGTGTATATAGAATTGCTTCACGGAATCCAATATCAACATTATCATAATTTCGGAACCGTTTAAAATATAACAATGGAACAAAAACTAAGTCCCAGGATGCTATTATCTATAAAATTCATGATAAAAGTGCTTCACGGAATCCAATATCAATATTATTATAATTTCGGAACCGTTTAAAATGTAACAATTATACAAAAACTAAGTCCCAGGATGCTATTATCTATAAAATTCATGATAAAAGTGCTTCACGGAATCCAATATCAATATTATTATAATTTCGGGACCGCTATTATCTATAAAATTCATGTCATTAGCTTCAGTAGATTTCGAGCTAAATCATACAGACAATTTTTTTAACTTTGTATTCGTTTTCGTAATCGAATATGCGAACGGAAAAAGTGAAAAGTGGGTAATTGGAAAATCACAGATACTTCAATTTTATTTATCTATATTGATTTTGCTGCAAATTAATTCTATATGAATCATCTATGTGCAATATGTCGTGCGCATTTCTGTAAACTATGAGGCTGTGACTGACAGGGGGACGGGTGGATGGAAGGAAGTAACGAATTTATAAGGGGAGCTGGTCTCACCACGAAACCCTTGATATGAGGGTGAGCATAATAATGGCTTATGAGAGTTATTGTTTTTTGAGATGAGTTTTGAAGTATATTGATAGATTAATTCAGTGTCAGGATTTAATTCATAATTTTAATAAAAGAAAAAATATATATTTTAAGTTATTTATCTTAGATCAATTTCGAACTAGATCGTCAGTTTTAAATATTATTGGTATAACCAAAAATACAAAGGGGCACATTGTTTTATTGTTTATTAAATAAAAACTTGTAAGAAAAGGTTGAAAACAAAAATAAAGTCAAAACAACAGAGAGCAGAGAGAATTGGCAAGAAGATCCGAACAAAACGGAGGCTGAGAATGGTGGCCGAGCAAGAAAAATGGAAGTGTTTGTAGAAAAATTTAAACTATTTGATAAATCATTGTGAAAATCGATTCTGATAGTTAATCTATCGATAGAAAAACACATCACTAGAATCGGTCAAGAATTGCAACCTGTAGCGTGTCCTCATACCGATGAACGTGTATCACGTGTCACTTTTCAAAGGCAAATTTAGATCACTAATATGTTAAAACATTAAAAAGTTGTATGATTTTTTATCATCCCAAACTCATCTCAAAAATATGCTATATTGAAAGTTGATTACTTGTTAAAACACCTGGTTATAATTACCTTTATTGCCAAAATTTGAGGCTGGCTGCTGGTCGACACTTAGGCACATACCCTCGGACTTGCATATAAAGGTAACGAAAAGCATCAGGTAAATCTGGAAAATTCTGTAAAATGGGGAAAATTTATTCAGAGAAATGTTTACCAATTTATTGTACCAATTCCGTTACACCTCGAATGCGAAAGTACATTGGGTTCTGGAATCTGCGTGGGATGTTGCGAGTCCATTGGCAATTTTATCAGTAATCTCTTAATCGCGTCTGTATCCCGAACGCGGAACCGAACAGTCGATACGAGGCCTCTAGGAACTGTACTTTCTACATTCTCATATCATGCGAACAAGCGTGGGATATTCCGCGTCGGTCGTGAGAGAGAGTGCGCCAGCGAGCTGGCCGGCTACCAGGTGAAGGGTGTGGCGAGCGAAACGTGCACAGTGTCCAGAGAAACTAGTCCCGATTGGAAGGCGGCAGCACAATCGAATCAGAAAGTTTTGAGATTGTCTTATCTGGTCGCAGGCGCCGGTTGCTTTCTGAAAGCATGTCGTGCTTCCGCTGATATTAAACGGGATGTTTTTTTTATGAAAGGGTGTTTTTTCTCCAGTCCGCGAAATTATGGCATCTTTTTTTGTAAAGGGGCTTATATGATAGCGAGTAATTTTAAAGAGTATCAGGACATGGAGTTTCCGGGCATTTTTAATGCATTCAAAACAGGTGCAGTCCAACTGACTTACTTGTAACACTAGATTAAGGGGCGTTACTATTCTCGATTGAATATTAAACGAAATCTATGTTCCGGTTTGTAATATCAGTGTAAATATTTTCCACTACCCTGTGATGCGGGGAAAATATTGAAAAAATCTTATTGTTCATCCCTTTCCAGGTTCCGACTAATACAGTTCATTTGATATTAGCTATATTGGAAATTATTAAAGACTAGCTGTTTTCGCAATTTTGCTGGGTAATGTGGATTTGACTATTCGACATTAAATGAATCCTCATACATTATATGTTGTTCCTCAACCGTACACCAAAAATAATTAACAATATTCAGTAGTTTAGTAGTTATATTGGGAATTATTAAAAACTAGCCGTTCTCGCAATTTTACCTCGTGGTGGTCTCATGTGGATTTGACCGTTCGACATTAAATGAATCCTCATATATCATATGCTGTTCCTCAGCCGTACACCAAAAATTAATTAACAATATTCAGTAGTTTAATCACAGGAATAGTTTTAAGGGGTTTGTAATTTCAAACACACCGCGTTGTTTTGCTACTGGTGCCGACAAAGGGAACCACTACAAACAACAACTGCGCGCCGTTGCCGTTTTGCTAAGGACAGTAACATAAACTATGCACACAGTGTTTACATTTTGTTTATATTAATTAATTGGAAAATTTGTTTTTTATTCATGGCGTAATTTACATTATTTATGAAAATTAGTACTGACTGGATTTTGATTTAATATCGAACGGTCAAATCCACATTGTATATTGCACGTATGCGTGCGGTTGCCGTGCACTTTACATCGAGACTGCCATGTTACCAATATTTGTGTTGAGGAAAAAACAAGGAAACAACGAGGAAACCATTAGTCGAATCTCTGACGAGGGTTTATGATGGGAGTAGTAGGGGGGAGGCTGGAAAGGGTCGCGACACTTTGACAGATAATCCGTAAACAGCGGACAGCGCGCGTGTGACTGGTCAAAGATGGTGTGGATGAATTAGTATATACTAGGATAATTTCAGCTGTGGATGAATAATATGTTTGTACTAGCGCAGCGAATTCAGCAATGGATAAGGAATTTGTATGTGCTGGGATGCATTCAGCTATGAGGCAAGAATATGTATGTAAAGGCTACATTCCGATATTGATAGAAAATATGTATATATTAGAATAATCTATTCAGCTACGGATGAAGAATATGTATGTATTAGGATACATTCAGTTGTGTATGAATATGTATTTACTAGGATACACTCGGCAATGGATGGGGAAAACACGTGTATCAGCTTTTAACCAGTTATTTCACTCGTATGGAATCAAAGGCGTCTGTTTTTCTTAGGCGAAACTAAAGGGCCTTTTCGATTTTGTACATAGTTGAAACAGTCAATACGCTAAACTAATTGCTCATCTTTTCATTATTGAAATATGTTATAAGTTTTAAATGTTTTTTAAACATTAATATAAAAAAGACCATGCGTTGACATCGTTGTCTTAGCTCCCCCCCTCAGAATTGTATAGATATCGAGTAATTCTTGACAATTTGAGAATTGTATAGATCTCGAGTAGTTCTCGACTATTTTGACGGGTTATACCTCAAAAAATTCATTATTTTTGAACCTCCGAACGGACTGAAAAGCCGCTGTATTTTGGAATCAGATTCTGGTAACGATTTGCTGATTTGTTGCAGTGTTGTTAGGTAAAAAACAAAGTGTTTCCATTTATAAATAGTGTAAGAATATGTACACATGCATAAACGTTTTAATAATAAATTAATCACACGTATTTTAATTTTGAGATGGATTAGTGGCTTAGGTGAATCTGCGCCATATCATGATACTATTCTATGTCGAAAACGTGTGGCGCAAGTTCACCTAAGCCATTAATAATTTTATTGCACCATAAATTATATGACCTGTGTGAGTTTTCTCAACTTTAAAACTTACTACTACTAATTACTTTAAACTCCTTATTGGATATGGGATTAAAAATATGACCAAACAAACAGACAAAAAGGCAAGCTAATAAAAACGTACATATAAATAATACAAAACGTAATGATGTAATAATAATTGACGTAATTTTCATTGTGACACAAAATTCGTCGTAGGCGTAGGTTAGATTAGTTATGAGGGTATTCTCCTTTATGCCAAACAGTCAAACAAACAGACAGACAAGAAAGCGAATATTGGATTCTCATCCAGTTTTGAGCTATGTTAAGTTTCTAGTTTCAAGTGTCTAACTCACCGGAAAGTTAGTTTAAAATCGTTTGCAAAATTTGTACCGCACAAACAAATAAGCAGACAGACAGACAAGAAAGCGAGTTAACATTAACGTGGTAAAATAGAAAATGATGAAAAATAAACATAAGAATATTTGAAAAACATAATTAGAAAAAAAATGTAGGAATTCTAAATTAACATTAATTATCAATGCAATTTGTCCATTTTTCGAACGTTATTTGAGGGTGGAAATGCTAATAATATGGCAGTTCCACCCTCAAATAATGTTCAAAAAATGGACAAATTGTTGTTGTTGTCATGTCCATATGAGATGAAGAAGATCTCATATGGAAAAATCGTTGTCAGAGCCTCGAAAGGTTGGACTTCTTCGTCATCCCAATATAATTTGTGAACTAACGAATATGTCGTCAGAATGATTTGTCGCAAAGTCTGTGCTTTGGTGCTCTGGTATCGACATTAGTACGAGCTGTGGGAAGGTAAAGAATGCAGAGCTGCGGGTCAATGTAACTGCAGTTGGACAATCGTATCGATCGTGACATATGTTCTATAGCACTGTTGTTCCCAATTCAATACACCTGCTATGTAGCTAGCTGCATTTAAACAGTGAAATTACTTTAGCGTGATCACTTTTAAGCAAGTTGAATGGAATAACGTAATGTGCGTATATATCACCTTTGTACCTGCTTAATTTTGTAAAAATATATAGTCTAGTCCGGATTCCAGATTGCAACAGCATACTCGAGTTGAGATCGGAGAGGAGTTCTATCGACTCCTCGACATGCAACCCGGCAATTCATCGGTCCGCGTGATAATCTGTTCGAAGTGAGTGGCAGAATTTTAATTTGGAATTGAAAATTACGCTCGATCGCGGACATGACGAAAGGACTCAAATGAAATACCACCAATATTTTTGAGATAGGATTGGATCATGCTATCTTTAATAAGCTTCAAAAAGGTAGTAGTTATCAAATCGACTTTATTTTTTTATTGTTTATGTTGTCTTATGCAAAGTGAAATGTAGCACTAATATGTGTGCAGGTCAGGTGCCTTGATTGAATTGGGTTTATATAAGTCTAATGATAATCTAATAAGACAAAACAAGGGTGACATAAATTGGGTTTTTATCCAATTTAGATACGATATGGTGGAAACGAAAGGCGTTGACAGAGATTATTTAGTGATGAGGAGTAAACTAATCGAGTTTGGTTTCTTTGAATTGTCTTGACGTAAGTAAGAAAGCAACAATGTAAATAGGTAGATATATATTTCCAGGTATATACAAAGGCACGAAGCAACTAAACTATTAGTAGGTAGGTAGATAAATTTACTTATTTACCTACCTACTAATAGTTTAGTTGCTTCGTGCCTTTGTATATACCTGGAAATATATATTTACCTATTTACTTTGTTTCTTTCTCAATATATACATCATCATATAATTATTTAAGTACAGGTATAAATAAATACGTGAAATGTAGCACTCATCTGTGTGTGTGGGTGTGCAGCACAGGTGCTGTGATTGAGTTGTAATTGTAAAGGTCCAATAATAATCTAATAAGATATTGAATATATTTGGCGTTAATTTTGTAGAAATTCATTATTCACAATTAAATGAAACTACGTGATGTAGTATTATTTCTACCTTCTTTAATTTCTTTACCACGACCTAGGTTTCGTTGTATTACAACATCTTCAGGTTTTTAACAAGTTAAGATACAATTGTGAAGCCGGAAGGTTCTAATAGGAACTCTTCAATGTTGAGGAATAAACTCATCGAGTTTGGATTGTTTGACTTATCTTGACGTAAGCAAGAAAGTAACAAAGTAAATAAGTAGGTCAATATTTACAGGTACATACAAAGGCATGAAGCAACTAAGCTATTAGTAGATAGGTAGATAAGTAAATAAGTACAAGTTCAAGCGGGATGTAATACTCATCTGTGTGTGGATATGCAGCACAGGTGTCGTGATTGAGTTGGAATTGTATAGATCTGATAATAATCTAAAAAAAAACAATAATGACGGCATAAATTGGCTGTTTAGTAAATCAAGATGCAATGACGCAGCCGGAAAGTGTTGATAGAAATTCTTCAGTGATGAGCAGTAAACTCATCGAGTTTGACTTGTTTGACTTGTCTAGATGTAAGCAAGAAAGTAATAAAGTAAATAGGTAGGTAAATATTTACAGGTTACATACAAAGGCATGAAGCAACTGAGGTATTAGTAGGTAGGTAGATAAGTAGATAAATACAAATATATGTCAGTACAGGTTCCAGTTAAATGTAGCAATCATCTGTGTGTGTACGTGTGCATTTGCACAAGAGAGAAGCATCGACATAGCACCTTCTCTTCTTTTACAGGAAAAATTTTGAATTTATTTACAGGTTACATACAAAGGCATGAAGCAGCTGAGGTATTAGTAGATAAGTAGATAAGTAAATAAGTACAGGTATAAGTAAGTACAGGTTCCAGTTAAATGTAGCAATCATATGTGTGCGTATGTGTGCATTTGCGCAAGAGAGGAGCATTGACATAGCACTTTATCTTCTTTCTCCTAGCTATGATCCCATATCTCATTTGGGATCAGCCCTTGTCCTAATTCTTTGTCACAACAGTCTATATTTTGTTTCCATTGAGTCCAGGTCCATAGATTTGAGATATTTTTCAATAGTGCTCTTCCATTGGTGGCAGCTTGTCGCACACGGTCTCTCTTCCCTTCTTCTGTTTTTATCACCGCTCTAATCACACACTTCATCGCACCTCATAACGTGTCCATCCCAACGTAAGCAATTCTTTGTAACTTTAAATGAAGTGGCAACTTGGCAACGATTTAAAAAGTCTCTAACAATTCGGAAACGATACTGTACCGTAAAAGTTCCACCTGAGTACTGGTATATTTATCATTTTATACTTTTCAGTGCGCTTCTTATTGGGTAATTAATTGAAGTCGCTTAAATTATTATGGAAAAAGGGAAAGTTATTAGATTTAGTCATTGCTTAAACTTATTGAATAAATATTGTCGCTGATGCAGTATGCATCGAGCCTATTAAGATCTTCATGTAAAAAGAGAAGGCTGTGGAGCAGAGTATAGTTGAGGTAGTAATGTAAGGCATCGAGCTGTGAAGTTGAACAAGAGTTCGCAGCCGGACTCTGCGCGTGCGTTGCAAGCGTGCGACATTCCCGACGGCGCGGCGGCGCGCAACAGCGTCACGCTTGTCATGTACACGTACGCCGCCGCCAGCCAATTAGAAAGTCGCGTCCCGCGCATGTGTAGCTAAGTACCCGCTAGAACTACTGTAGCAGCGCTTCCCAAATGTGAATTTGCAGGTTGAAGATATCTGAACATAGCGAAATGAATTGATTTTCCAGCAGTCTGATCAAGGCGTTTTAAAAAGTTGATCCATTTATAAGATTACGTACAGAAAAAAGGAATCATTGTAGGATCATTCACGCGCTCGTAAACCTTGTCACAGAAAT
Organism: Druceiella hillmani; assembly: GCA_039881145.1. Lineage (NCBI taxonomy): Eukaryota > Metazoa > Arthropoda > Insecta > Lepidoptera > Hepialidae > Druceiella > Druceiella hillmani. Next base: position 5,536,525 of record JAYKKI010000051.1, on the reverse strand, counting down.
TTTTCTCAAAAACGGGTTAACGTGGAAAGTTGAATTTGAAATGGAGCTCATATTTTTCTCAATGGTGAAAACTTCTTCTGTAACCTCTAAGTCACTCTGTCACTCTGAACTTGGCGAAATGAACGGTAATCACATATATTTTCGAATAAAGTTTGATTTAAATGGAAGTGTAGATATTTTTGAATACCAGGTAAAATTGATTTTCCAGCAGTCTGATCAAAGTATTTTAAGAAGTTAACTAATTTATAAGATTACGTAGAGAAAAAAAGAATCTTTGTAGGATCATTCACGCGCTCATAAACCCCTGTCACAATAATTTTCCTCAAAAACGGGTTGACGTGGAAAGTAAAGAACAGAAATGGAGCTTATTGAGAAAAATATGAGATTTCTCTCAATGGTTAAAACTTTTTTAGTTATATCTAAGTCGTTCTGTCACGTTAAAATTGTGTAACTCTTGGATAATCAAGGGCAGAACACATCGCCACATGCCAACATGACGTTTGAGAATATTAAAAGGATTGTTCAAACGCTAATCTGTGGATGAATCCGGCGTTCGTCATCAATTTTCGAGATTTCAGTCCTACATTTAGTTTCGTGTATAATGTAAAATTATTAATTAATGTTATGGTATAATTTATTTAATAGCTTCGAATGAAAATTTGTTGAGAATATAGCAATATAAGTTAATGAAAATATAGTTTTTCTTTCGAATGTTTGTTATTAGTTATTAACTAATATGAGCCGTTAAGGAAGTTTCACTTCTTCCATGAGCTTATATGGGTGAGGCTCGCAGTTTTTTTTTTTCAGAATTTCGTATAAGATTCTAGAAATACTGCAGAAAATATGACTTCACCAACGTCAAAAATGCTAAGTTGTAATAATAAAAAAAACACTATTAATGAAAGTTTATATAACATTGATTCAGAATCTCGAAAGTCATTGAAAATTCACTAAATTTTCGCTGCTATGAATATATATATATATATATATATATATATATATATATATATATATATGTATATATATATATGTGTGTCAAAAAGTTCGCGTAATGGAGTGGATGGCAAGGAGTGAGGATTTCTTATTCACATAGTCGCTAATAAGCGAATCATTACGAATATATATATATATATATATATATATATATATATATATATATATATATACTAAGTTTCAGCTTAATTGTGTCATTAACCTCTAAGCTATCATCGATCAAGCACTCATCCTGGATGAAATCACCGATTATGGAGAAAATCGAATTTCTAGCTGTCATTAAAACCCTGACAAAGCAAGGAAAAACGCCACAAGTCATATTGAATAACCATAAAAAGTGTACTCCACCATAACCATAAAAAGGGTACTCCACCCAATATGACGTTCTAGGTGTCGCTGTCGGTCGGAAAACTCATGACGATGGTCTTCTGGGACACAGAAGGTATCCTGTTCTTTGACTTCGGAGATAAGGGTGTTTCTTTAATGGAAGAGTACTAATCTGGTCTATTGCAACAACGGAATGATGCATAGAAGGAAAAAAGACAAGAGGAATTAGTGGAAGGTGTGTTGTTCTTGCACGACAGTGCAACTATACACATTGCGATGGCTGCTCTTCACAAGTGCGACTTTCAAATATTGCAACATCCACCTTACAGCCCAGACTTGGCTTCCTGCGACTATAATTTGTTCCCAAAATGACAAAGAAGTTCCGTGGAAAAAAGCGATGGTGTAGGGGACAAGTCTGCAATTTCAGCCTCTTTTCAAGATAAAGAGAAAACGTTTTTTTAGGGTGTAAATGAATTAATGGATAAATCTGAGAAATGTCTTCGGATTAAGGGAGAATATGTTGAAAAGGAAAAATAGCACCTTTTTTATAGCAGCCCTTATTTTAAAATCGGGGATTACAAATTTGAAACCGTTAGCAATTTTAAATACTTAGGATCATAAGTATTAACTTAGTAAGTAGAGCATTAACTCTCAATGATATCTTGCCTGAAATTCGTAGTAGGGTTACAGCAGCTAACCGATGTTTTTCGGTCTTAAAAAGTACTTGAAGTCTAGTTTCATCAGTAGAAAAACAAAGATTCCGATTTACAAAAGCCTAGACTTTAGACCTTTTCTTACCTACTCTGCTGAGACATGGACAATGACAGAAAAAGTTAGACATACCATTTCTGTTTTTGAAAGAAAGATTTTAAGAAGTATTTTTAGTGGTCTAAAATGTAACAACATCTGGAGAAGAAGAACTGACTCTGAAATTTACAAATTATTTTAAAGAACCGGATGTGGTCAAATACATCGCAATTCAGAAAAAAAAATGAGCAGGGCACTTGAACAGAATAGACGACAGTCGGACAACAAAAAAGATCTTCTCAGCTAGACAATTGGGCTCCAGAAAAAGAGGAAGGCCTAAACTTAGGTGGCTCGACTGTCTGGAAAAAGACTTTAAAAGTAAAGAGTAATTAGATCAATGAAATATATATATATGTATATATATATATATATATATATATATATATATATATATATATATATATATATATATATATATATAAATTTATATATATATATATATATAAATATATTTTTATATATATTTGCAGACTTATTGTTACATGAGTAATATCTTCCAGTCAACTGCTGTGGTAAATATGAGAATTGAATAACATGGAAGACTTAAAAAGGTATTTAGTAATTTTTTTTCTTTCATAAAATTTGCAAATTAAAATGTGCACTCTTAAAAAAATCCGTCAAGTGCATGTGCTTGCATATTAAATATTAATATTAAAATACTCCAAATTTGTATTTATTTTATCGTGAGAAAAGTTTTTGTTGAAAAAATCTTCCCTTAAAGTCGAATTTTCAACACTTAGATGGAAATAAACAAGTAAAATATATATAAAAATTAATAGCGCTGGAATTTTTCTACCCTGATCATTTTCGCTCAATATATACCTAACTCCTCGTATTCACCTTGAATTTGTTGAAATATTTATGCTCATAAAATTCTGGTGGAAAGGGTGAGGAAATAAATTTTTATGCGTTTTCCACAAAAATATAAAAAAAAATCATAAAAGTATATATCCCATAAGTCGCGCTTTAATAAGCTTTCATTCACCTTACATGATGAAATTGAAATAATTTTTTTATTTCCAAATTTTACCGCGGAAATTAATCCTAATTCCAAAATTCAACCTTTTAATATGACCTTTATATTTAAGTCACTATGTTTCATTTCAGCGCAAAGTTTTACATTTTTACGTCAGACGGTTGGCAGACGGAAGAACAACGCAGACGGTTGGCGGACGGAAGAACAACGCAGTGATTCCATTAGCGTTCCTTTTGACAATTTTGCAATGGAACACTACAATGATAAGAAATACTTAAAAGAATGAATAAATAACAAAAATAAATAAGAAATGTAAAAAATATATATTTATTGGGCATAGCAATGTCGGGGAAAGGGTAGTAAGATGAAATTATACATACTGCTCATCTATAGTTTAGCAGTTATATGAATAATAATTTTTCCTTGCTTATATTTGGGGGTGCTTACGTCTTTCGACTTGGGTGGGGAATTCCGATGGATAGAGCGTTTGCGTTTGAGCAAAGGGTAGAATTTAATGTTTGTAAAAAGTTTAATATAAATACTGTTCGTTTTGCATCCTTAAATGTTTAAACTTTTACGCGTACTGACTCCTAAGCGTGTAATTCACACGCATATTTGTGAAGTATTTCCGTTGAATAACGACTGAATCCGTTGAATATAAAAAAAACTGAATAACAAAAAAACCTACGAGGGTTCCGTACACATTTAGGCATTTATAAACATTTAATGGTACATAATATTCATATTGAACTATTTACAAAGTTTTAATTTTCCAGATCGAAAATATATAGCCTACTATCTTTCACAGGGGCATGTTTAAAAGAAATATTTTTTTATGTGATATGACTATATAATATATAATACGTTTTTTAGATTTTTTCGTTTAATTGTGCTGCGAGACCTTGCTTCCTGCCAAATTTCATGCTTCTAGGTCAACGGAAAGTACCCTATAAGTTTTGACTTATTAGCGAGTGTCAAAATATGCGGCATAGATGGCCGTATTTTTTTATTGCGTTGACTTAGAAGCTTGATTTTTTTACAGCTCCAAGGGACCATGGATCGAAGTATGTCTTATTAATTTCAACGTGATCCCTCCACGCGTTCCTGAAAGGGTTCTTAACAGATCAATAGACGATGAAGTGATCCTTTAAGGGTTCCTTTTTTCCTTTTGGGGGTACGGAACCCTTAAAAAATAATTTATTCAATAACTAATACGAAAACAACAATGAATCACTTAAAATATAGTTATTTATGCATTTTATTTAAGTCACTTTTATGGAGTTTCTACGAACTTTTTACAGACCCAAATACATGTCATAAGTTGGTCGACTGTTACTCGTAAACTAGTAGGGAGACTATGTAGTATTATTTCTACTTTCTTTAAGTTCTTTACCACGACCTAGGTTTCGTTGTATTACAACATCTTCAGGTGGCCTATTAGCAAAGATTAACTCTTAGGATTAACTTTATATATATATATATATATATATATATATATATATATATATATATATATATATATATATATATATATATGAATAAATAAAACCGAAGATATGTTGAATTAGTGGTAGAACCTTGTTCTAACTTTCAGATACCCTTGCTTTTGTATAAATATATTACCGAGAATAACTTCCATTTAATTTTATTACATACACCAGAACATTTGCATTGTACAACCTCATATAATAACAACAATTTAATTTATTACCCTCGCTAAAATACTGATATATCGTATAACTCTCGGAAATATAATAAAACCTACACCGCTCCCCTACAATAAACTCACAAACATAAGCAGTGGGAAAACCCACACAAACCAACTTCCGCTATTGTACTTGAAACATATAAATGCTGTTGAATGTTCCTAAGAGTTAATCTTTGCTAATAGCCCACCTGAAGATGTTGTAATACAAGGAAACCTATGTCGTGGTAAAGAACTTAAAGAAAGTTGAAATAATACTACATCACGTAGTTTCATTTAATTGTGAATAATGCATTTCTACAAAATTAATGCCAAATATATTCAATAGTAGGGCCTACTTAGCTGTGATAACTTTTTGAAAATAATGCTACTGTTGCGAATACTTTTCAGATATTAAAGAATAACGGTTTAACCGGTGGTGGGGGGAGAAGAAGATCGCTTAACTCTAACAAAAATGGTCTCTTTGAAGCTTAATATTTCGTAATCGGATCCCTGTATCGAAAAAGTGTTCATGATTTACCCCTAATACTTTTTAAAGACCTATTCAGCGATGCTTTACTTGATGGAGTATGAGTCACCCTCAATTTACATGTAGGGGAGGTGCCCTGAAAATTTAAATAATATGGTATCTGAATAGATTTACGTACTTTGAACTATTAAAATGTGATAGGATTATAAATGAGGATGTTCGAAGAAAATGGCTCGTAAAGAAGGAACGTGTGATTGTGATTTGTGTTTTTGTAACCGTTATAAATATGTATGATTATAGCAAAGGATATTGGTACTTTGTACTATTAAAATGTGACATACGTACGTTGAACTATTAAACTATGTACTTTGAACTATTAAAATTTGACAGGCTTATAAATGATGATGTTCGAAGAAGATGGCTCGTAAAAGAGGAGCGTGTGATTGTGATTTGTGCTTTTTGTAGGCGTAATAAATATGTATAATCATACCAAAGGGGATTGGTACTTTGAACTATTAAAATGTGACGTACGTACTTTGAACTATTAAACTGTGCACTTTGAACTATTAAAACGTGTCATGGTTATAAATGATGATGTTCGAAGAAAATGGCTCATAAAGGAGGAGCGTGTGATTGTGATTTGTGTTTTTTGTAGGCGTTATTAATATGTATAATCGTAACAAAGAAGATTGATAAAAATCCACGTAATTTGAAATAGTTAAATGTGACATACGTACTTTGAACTATTAAACTGTGTACTTCGAACTATTAAAATGTGACAGGGTAATAAATGATGATGTTCGAAGAAAATGGCTCGTAAAGGAGGAGCGTGGGATTGTGATTTGTGCTTTTTGTAGGCGTAATAAATATGTATAATCACACCAAAGGAGATTGGTACTTTGCACTATTAAAATATGACAGGGTTATAAATAATGATGTTCGAAGAAAACGGCTCGTAAAAGAAGAGCTTGTGATGTGATTTGTGCTCTTTGTAGCCGCTATTAATATGTACAACCATGCCAAAGGATATTGGCAGAAATCCATACAGTGTTGAACCGTGGTATTACATTAATAAAAATTACACTGTAATGTGGAGAGAATGAAAAAATAAGTTACTTAAAAGTTTTATGTCTATAATCTTGTATTTTCTTATAAAAGGTTAGGTTATTTTTCATAATATTTTATAAATGATATTTCTACGGAACTCATTGAACAAGGGAGATGAACCAAACTGCAGATAGTTTCTTATTGTGTCCTACATCCATAGATGTACTATGTCAACCCAAAGAAACTTACGGGCTCGTCAGGGTCCTCAAAAAAATTCACGTAAAACTCGAAAATAGCGAAAAATACGTTCATTTTGATAACAACAAACCAATTGTCAATGTCAGTTCAAATTTTGTTTTTTATTAATTTTGGCATTGGATACACATTAAAGAAAGTAAGTGGTAACAATTATTTGTTTTTCCTTTATAAAAAGTTATCATGTATTTTATTAGAGTTTCTTTTGTTTTTTTATTTCTTATTAACAATTCTTGATATTTCACAATTAAATGAAACTACGTGATGTAGTATTATTTCTACTTTATTTAAGTTCTTTACCACGACCTAGGTTTCGTTTTATTACAACATCTTCAGGTGGGAAATTAGCAAAGATGAAGCTGTTGTAATACAACGAAACCTAGTTCGTGGTAAAGAATTTAAATAAAGTAGAAATAATACTACATCACGTAGTTTCATTTAATTGTGAATAAGGAATTTCTACAAAATTAACGCCAAATATATTCATAATTCTTGATATTTTAAAAATATAATATACACATATCTTTGAAGATAACTTTTTTGTTCTCCATTATGATCACAAACTGTAATTAATTGTTTTCTCTTTCCTTATTGTCAATAAATGAATTGTTTGGTTCTTATACTCTAAAAATACTAGGGTTTTTCTGTAGCATCAGGCCCATTTTCACAGGTCCCGTTTCAGTTTTATAGGACATGTAGTCTGCGAGTAAAACGGCTGTTACATGCAGGTAGAGGACGTGAGACAGACGGATGTGGCGAAACTGTAATCGACCCAAGTTTGGCTAGGGAATCCTAAAAGAAACACCTTTTTTTTTACAAAAATATGCTCAAAAATATACTCAGTTTTATGCACAGAATCCCCTGTGTGAATAGTAGACATATTATTTGTTACGTCCTGTATATGCTTAGGCGCTGAACGTGCCAATAATTTAGAACACACTAGCTAATGCCCGGCATGCGTTCAAATGCAATTTGTAAAATTCAAAATGTAATTTGTTTGGAATGGGTACACACATACAATCAGAGAGAATCACCGACCCGCCTGGGACTTAGATCGCGCGAACATATTTTTTCGGAAAGTCACTAATGCTCGTATGCACCGTACACGGTCAGGACTGTCAGTCGGACTTACTGACAGTCAAAAACGTGTTTCTGTTTCCCATTAACTGTCAGTAGAGTCACAACAAGAGTCTACTTTACCGACCGTTCCCCATTGCATGGTTCAATTGCTAAAGTATCTATACGAAATACGTTTTTAACTGTCAGTAAATTCGACTGACAGTCTTGACCGTGTGTGATGCATATGAGCGTAAGAAGTTTAGAACGAGTTTCAACTCGATCAGGTGAACGACGCGCGAACGTTCGCGACCCACCCGACAGGCGACTTCGTTCACGTGAACTTTTTTTTCAGAAACTTTCTCCGCCATGCGTTCAACTAATCACCAAATGTAATGGGTTAAATTAACATTTTGGAAAAATGTTACAATATTACTTAAATTTTATTTAGTTTAGAATAAGTTTCACCTCGATCAGATGAACGATGCGTGAACGTTCGCGACCCACCCGACCGGCGACGTTCACGTGAACTTTTTTTTCGGAAACTTTGCCCGCCCTGCGTTCAAATAATCACCAAATGTAATTGATTAAATTAAATTTTGGAAAAATGTTACAATATTACTTAAATGTTATTTAATTTAAAAATTGTCATCAATAAATATTGCTCTAGTTGCAGCTACATAAAATAAATTAAATAACACTTATCCTCGATAGGTCTGATTGTATCTATGAATTGAATTACATAAAGCCATTTTTTAAACATAATTATAAACATAATCCAATTGGAAAAACAGATGTGGTGTTAGGTGCACTTGCTGAAATGTGAATCTTTTTTAGGTTATACCAAAGTTAAACTTAGGTCGAGGTCGGTACAGTGTTTGACAGATGAAGTTATGACGAGTTTGTCATATACATACATTAAGTTCATTAGTAGCGCTTTACTTATTCTCTATTTATGCAAGGTATAACTTTCTATTCCAAGTTTATTAGTATGTTATAAGTTACAATTTACACTATACTCCTGAACCGTCCTAACTTAGCACGGGTTAGCTAACATTTTTCACATATTAACGTAGAGGTGTCAAAACCACGCATTGAATTTTCTTTGCTAAACATTGTTAACTTTTAAACTTTTCGTTAAAAAATTATGGTATGAAAGGAAAATTTGATCTATATATATTGGAGGATTATCAGAATAATATAATAAAACGGTATCATAATATAATAATATAATAACGGAGTCTGTTAATTTGTTCTTCAATCACGCGAAATCTACTGGACGGATTTAGATGACATTTGCTGTGGTAATTGTTTATACACTCGAACAACATATGAGATACTTTTTATCTGATATTACAGACTTTAAAAACCCTCACTTGTTAAATATTACGATATTAGTACTGCCAACGCCATCTATTAGCGTTTTTAGTAAAAATTATGCTGATAGATATTGTAAAAATCAGCAAGGAGTAAAAAAACAGAATAGTAGATGATAATAATAGTAATAGTGATAACAGTTTCAACAGGTTAATTATATTCGATATATATATATATATATATATATATATATATAATTCAATAAATTTTAATTAAAAATTGTTTGTCTGTAGTCAAGACAAATACTATGTAGTATTTTTAATGTTTTTCTATTCAGCTAAATAGAAAAAAAAATATTTCAAAGATTTAAGTAAAAAACAAGAACTCATAGAGATGATAATGTTCATTATTCCTAATATATCCGTAATTAAAGTCGCGAGCACAGCTAGTATCAGAATAAAATTTAATTTGTTAAGAATTAAGACTGTTTTGTACAATACGCTTGTTATGGATTTTATGTAATATATATATACATATACATATATATATATATATATATATATATATATATATATATATATATATATATATATATATGCACACACTTATATACTGTCCGGGACTTTATTGCAGAACTTGTTGAGGGGCACAATTTTATCATACATTGTTTTCATGTATCTCTAACGGTTTGCGCAGCGCACGCCGAGAAACCTCCCTGGCGGTTGGTTTTTTGGCGACGATCATCGTCTCAGATCGGGTAATTTTCACAAAATAATCATATGTTATGCATCTAAACTTTCCTAGTCAATTTATCTATCCACCAATGAGAACAGGACTAAAATCCGTTTAGTAGTTATTGAGAAAATCGCGTTCAAAAAAAGAGGCAGTCGCAGTCGGGAGACTTTGTTTTATATCGTTAATATACTCTTATAATATTCCGTGGCCATAGAATTGTTATTATACTTTTATAATTTTCCATCAACGGGGATTGTTATTATATTCTTAAAATTTTCCGTTGATGGGAAATTATTGTACTCTAATAATATTCTATTGACGGAGATTGTCATTATACTCTTATAATTTTCCATCGACAGGGGATTGTTATTATACTCTTATAATTTCCCATCAACGAGGGATTATTATTGTAGTCTTATAATATTCCATCGACGGGGTATTGTTATTATACTCTTAAAATATTCCATCGACGGGAGATAGTTATTACACTCTTATAATTTTTTATCGACGGGGTTGTTATAATACTCTTAAAATATTCCATTGACGGGGATTGTTATTATACTCTTATAATTATCCATCGACGGGGGATCGTTATTATACTCTTATAATTTTACATCGACGGGTGATTGTTATTATACTCTTATAATTTTCCACCGACGGGAATTGTTATTACACTCTTATAATTTTCCATCGACAGGGGATTGTTATTATACTCTTATAATTATCCATCGACGGGGGATCGTTATTATACTCTTATAATTTTCCATCGACTCGGATCGTTATTATACTCTTATAATTTTCCACCGACGGGAATTGTTATTATACTCTTATAATTTTTTATCGACGGGGTTGTTATAATACTCTTAAAATATTCCATTGACGGGGATTGTTATTATATTCTTATAATTTTGCATTGACGTACAATAAACGTTTTAATTTGGCAAAACACCTCATTTACTAAAAGGCGGTTTTATTGACATTACACCACTCATACGTAACAAGACAAAATAGTTCCTTATTGTAGTTTATTGCAGGCGATTGGTCAATTATAATTTGCTATAAAAACTATGTGATACGCTTTGAAGAAGAAAGAAAGTGTAAATGAGATAAGCCATATAGAACATCGAAATGAGGGTTAAGGCACATCAGCACATCAGATTCGTTGCGTGTGCACCACGGCACGTCTGCAGCACATCGTCGCATCATCGCAGCGCTACATCAAATGTCACATGGCCCGTGTGACTGCCATGCTTCGCTGCAACGTGTTGGGCAGCATACGCAATGCTCTGCATGGCGGCTATTGGCAAACATGCCTGGCAACGACGTGTCTAGCATTTCTGACGAGAGATGATTGGAAAGGAGCTCATCTGACGAGGAAATACTGCATATAACTACAGGAAAATCATTAGATAATAATATAATATATTTGTATCTTTATAAAATTAATATGACTCGTAGCTATTAAAGCTCATAAACTCCAAAGTGGCTATTAAAGAAAATGGAACTACTAAAGCGCCACATTCACCGTTCAGACTGTTTGGCTCTCCGGTTTATTGCATGTGTTATCTAACCGTAAAGATATTGCAACCGACGTCGTTTGTAATGTATTCCGTATGCGTAATAATAACTAGACGCGAATGACGTCAGTCAAAAGCTTATCTATGTCTTTATAAAATTAATATCATTCGCAGCTTTCAAAGCTCCTAAGCTCTAAACCGGCTATTAAAGAAAATTGAGCTATTAAAGCCCAATTTTCACCATTCAAACTTTTTGATTGATTGAGTTATTACATAACTGTAAAGATTTTGCGTATGACGTTATTTATTATAAGGCTCATTGTGAAGCTTGAAACCGGGACAGGGACTGGAGTTAGGGAAAACAATTGTTTATTAAGTGTACCTATAAATCGTTTTACATACGAGGGCCACACTGAAAGTTTCCAGAATTAATAAAAAAAATACAATTAATGATCAAAATTCAATTTATTGTTTCTCAAAGTGTTCTCCATACGCGCCAATGTACTTTTTCTCCGAATAAACCAATTTTTGTAATATTTATTACACTAATTTTTGGTGATTTCGGAAAAAAATGTTTTTTACTCTTTTGATGAAAATTGTGAACAGTGTAATAAGTTCTTAATGTTTGAAAACAAAAAGGAGCCACAACTCGCAAGGTGCCTAGTCGAGACTATATGGAGGATGGGTCCCCAAATAGCAAGCAAGCGTTTTCTACATCAATGTAACAACCTAGTAAGAACTTTAAATTCAATTAGGAACCATTTTTTGTAATAAAAATCGTTGGCCGTGTAGTCGATTCTTACGTTTTAGAAATAAAAAGTAACCACAACACGCAAGGTGCCTAGTCGTGGCTTTATGGAGCATGGCTCCCCAAATAGCAAGCAAGCTTTTCTATGTCAATATAACACCCCAATCAGGACTTGAAATTTAATTGGGAACCTTTTTTTTAATAAAAATCGTTGACCTTGTAGTCGATTCTTGATTTTTGGAAACAAAAAGTAGCCACAACTCGCAGGGTGCCTAGCCGAGACTGTATCGAGGATGACTCCCCAAATAGCAAGCAAGCGTTTTCTACATGAATATAACAACACCCCAATAAGAACTTTAAATTCAATTAGGAACCATTTTTTTTAATAAAAATCGTTGGCCTTATAGTCGATTCTTGATTTTTAGAAACAAAAAGTAACCACAACTCGCAGAGTGCCTAGTCGAGACTGTATGGAGGATGGCTCCCCAAATAGCAAGCAAGTATTTTCTGCGTCAATATAAAACCCCAGCAAGAACTTTAAATTCAATCAGGAACCATTTTTCTGCAATAAAAATCATTGGCCGTGTAGTAGACTTTTAATTTTTAGAACAAAAAAAAAAGTAGCCACAAGTCGAAAGATGCCAAGTCGAGACTGTATGGAGGATGGTTCCCTAAGTAGCAAGCGAGCATTTTCTACATCAGTACAACCCCACTAAAAACTTTGAGTTCAAGAACAAGAGTACCAAAAGTGGCTTTTGGTTTTAAAAGAGCGGTTTGTGCGTTATTGAAGTGAAAACTTTTTTTATAAATGCTTTCTTATATATTTGTGTGTGTATATATATATATATATATATATATATATATATATATATATATATATATACCTATAAAACCAGACTGGCGCACGCCCAGCAATCTGTATACACGTATACACAAATATATACACAACACGTTGTATATACCCGACCGTATGATGTGCGCGTTGGACGATTTTTGGATGAGTAAAATCATGTGAGTTCGCGTCACCTATATACCGTAATAGCAGTATATCTGTAGCTATAAGGGTGACGTGTTGTGCAACATTAGTGCTGTGTATATCTATACAATTAAAGTTACATTCTCAACGTGGAAAGTTCAATGTGTGTACACTGTGCATTGTTTAAATTGCGTTTTAGTTTTGATTATTATTTTAATTGTTTATTTATAGGATCATTGTGCAGTACAACAGCGAGTACTAAATATTTTAATATTTTTATATAGAAAAATGAATAACAAAAACAAAGCATTTATTTTTAAATATTTTTAATATTCGTATCAATATTTGTGTAAAAAAACCACTGTTATTTCATAGTTTAAGTTTTCACTTCTGTCGGCAGTCCTCATGACTGCCTATGATTTTTTTATATATTTAAAACTGTATAAAGATCAGATTAAAGGTTAAATAAAAGCTCCAAGATTTTAAATAGGATATAAAACACTAAACTTCAAAAATAATTGTGCTACACAACTGAAATTTGGTATTTTGTCATAAGTCTCTGGTATATTGCTGTATACCAAAATCATGAAAGTCTGAAACATTAAGTCTTTAAAATGTCGTTTAATAAGTTGTCGCCATGGTTGAATATTTAAAAATAAGTTTATAATATCATTTCAAAACCGGTGAACATCATATCACCATTTTAAGATTGAATCATGATCGCTGGTTCCCTTTACATATAATATTTATATATAATTAGTTTTAATTTTAACCTCAAAAGCAAATTGTATTTACCGCATTTAGAATAATGTCACTTTCTAATTTCTTGTTAGTTTGTAGGCGCTTGAATATATTCACTTAAAACATGGTGTATGTTTTCGATCTAATGACAATAAATTATATTCCGCACTTTAAACAGCTATTTTAAGTACAAAATCACCTTTACAAACGTTAATATGTCTTTTTTAAGTTTAAGTAATATGCCGCCATCGCCAATTTTCTGTTTGCATAAAAAAACTTATGTCAAAAACTTATTTCAAACTTTTATCGTTCCAAGATACTTACGAGACATTATTTGTATAGTTAAGGTTTCCTTATACACCTAATAACAGTGCTATAACAGCTTTTAAAGAGCTTCCTCGTTGTTTGTACAGCCACTATACAGCTTTAATAACGCTAAAAACCGTTTAGTTTGAGGTCCAATTTGCATTTATAAGGTCTCTTATAAACGTCTTATAAATGCAGTTTGCAAACAGCTTAAGTGCTGCTTAGATCATAAATTTGTCATTTTTTGCCTTTAAAATGTCTTCTGTCTATTTGACAGTATGAGAGCTCGTATGTCATGATGCAAGATTATGCGGCGTTTATGCTTGTTTTTACGGATTTCGTCAATAACAACTGGCAAGCAAATGGTCGTGTACCAATCAACATTCGTGAGATGATGATTTTCCAGAGTGACGTGTCCAGTTTTGCTAAAAAAAAGAAGCAATTGTTTTGCATTTTGCACTGACGCCTGCTTGGATTCGGTTCAACTTGAAAGACCCAAATGGTGGATTACTGCTTTGATTTCGGAGTCGTAGCTGTAAATCCACGTTTCGTTGCCTATTACTATGTACCAGATCAAATTTATTCTGAAGCTATTTGAGATTCTGTCAAATTGTGTGGGATCCACTGTGAGCTATCTCACAGTTCGTGTAGAATTGATTATATTTGGATCATCTCTAGGCATACCTATGCCTAGAGAAGCCTAAATCTCATAGTAGGTCATATGCCTGTGTGCTTCGAACATATAGTGTACAGCATCGATGGTTTTGTTGTTGACAGTAGTGGACAGGTGACCTTTAAGAAATTGTTCACTGAAAATGACACGACTGCACTTGAATTCCGTAAAGCAGCAAAAATTGTCGTCATGCTTGGTGATTCATCGCCAAAAAAGTTTTAAGCCAAGCGAGGTTTTGCTGAGCTGAGAGTTAAAATTATAACTTGTGGCATATTATATTAAAGCCCCAGTCAATGCTAAAATGTGACCACTCCCAGGTCTGTGTCATCACTTGTTGCCAACCTACAGGCAATTAAAAATGCCAAAATGTTTAGTTTTTTGATCAAAAGTTAAATTAAATTTTTCTCAACTAAATTAATTTCTACAAAATTAACGCAAAATATATTCAATATCAACAAAAAAAGTTAAATCTTTAAAAATTAATAACTTCAAAAGTAATTTGCTGAGCTATAAAATTACCACTTAAAATCGTAGAAAATTAAACATTTTCAAGAGTTAAATTAATCGTAATGCAAACATGCAATTTTTTAAAGTGACGTCACAATAAAGTAACAAATGACAGTTATTTGAAATAAACTTTATTCTATAGATAGAGAGTTCTATTTTCAAATAGTCTAAATGTTTTTAAATATTGTTTTTGTAAGTGGCCAGTTCCGGAAATATTCGGTGTGACCCATGTATTACGCAACTTATTATATGTAAAGTCTGTAAGTCAGAATTAAATTTATTTCATTTATTTATTGTACCAGTCGTATTTTTCGTTTTTTGTTCTTGTTTTTTTTTTCTTTTTTTTATAAAAGTCGTTACATATTATGCCAGAATTTAATTTACAGTACAGTGACGCTCGCAAGAAATAAAGATGTCAAATATTGATTGGCACCTTTTGTTTCATTTTAATTATTAATTAGAATGTATCATCATTTTGTTTTGACTTATTTCCCTATTTCGGTGTCCGGGAATAAGAGTCGGATAAAGAAAGACGTTATTCCTTTGAAATTTGAAATAAAATTTAAAAAACATGACTTTTTTCAGAAAATTTAAAATAATATTCATAATTATTTCCCATTCTTTTCGTACACACGATACTTGCGCACATTGTTCAGCGCCGCTTCGGGGGAATAACCCGCGAACAACTGCGAAGACATCGCCACTGCGGGTGAACATCGCACTCGGGGCAAGTAGTGGGTGTGTTAAAAAGAGTTATACAATTTATTCCTTTATAGCCAACGAATAGCGTATTTCTTTGTGCGACATCTATTCCCGGACACCGTGTATATCTAAGTAAACGAGACGATAAAATCTGCGTGTGTTATTTTTGGCATTAAGGGGAGCCGTTAAGCGATTAAAAAAATAAAAACAATTCGAAAATTTAAAAAAAAATCCACATATATCAATAAACTATGACCTTCTGTAAGGATATGACTGTTTGACCTGTTGACCTTCCAGTTCCAGAGATGAACGGATTTTTCATACCACCTCCATACAATTTTTTGTGAAAAAATGATGTTATCCGTTCCCATGCAAAATTAATTCGCGTGACATATTTGAGCATAGTAAAGGCTAAACAAAAGCTGTATACAGGAAAAATTTTAAATTCCTAAATCTATGAAAGTCAATTTTCATCGTGAACCGGGAAAAATACCAAACCGGCCGGGACGCTGGTACAAGTATCAATCCCGGTTATATTGGAGGTATTGTAAGACTATTTATAATGTTTTCCGTATGCGTAATGAGATTGAGAGTTGATTGACGTCAGTCAAAATATATTCTATATAAACGTGATCGTTGATTGACGTCAGTCAAAATAAATTCTATATAAACGTGATCGTTGAATGACGTCAGTCAAAATATATTCTATGTAGTCGTGACGCACGGAGGTTTAACATAAAATACATTATTCAAAAGGGAATGCAACGTATTAATAGAATAAAAGGGATCTGTTTACGCCCGTATGCACAACACACGGTCAGGACTATCAGTCGGATTTACTGACAGTTAAAAGCGTATTTCGTATGGATATTTTAGCGATTGGACCGTGCAATGAGGCACGATTGGTAAAGTAGATTCTTAGTCTGATCCGACTGACAGTAGATGAAAAACAGAAATGCATTTTAAACTGTCAGTAAATCCGACTGACAGTCCTGACCGTCGGTGGTACATACGGTCATTAGAGGTATGAAGTCAGTTTCAATCAAATTGTATAAACCATGAAATAGTATCTTACACGCTTTATATTGGTTTCTCTTGTATGTATGAATGTAATAACGGAATCTTTCAATTAAATTTTCACCCACTTATTTTCACACAATTTAATATAAATTTTCACATAATTTTCACCTCAAGGACCGATGACAATACAACAATTTCAAAAATTAATTTTAATATAAAAACAATCTCTCGATTCACATTTTAAAAAAACAAATGTAGGGTGCTACACTTGTTTTTTACATCAAAGTTAATTTTTTTTCATAAACTTGATTCTTTTTATGCTTATTAAAAAAAACTGACAATCACGAATGGAACTCGTACTACGAAGCGTTCCGTATGCGCTTTTATTCGGAGGGTTCCTTACGCATTTAGGCGTTTATAAACATTAAATAAAATTTAATTTTTTAAAAAAGAAAATATGTAGCCTACTAGTTTTGAAACCAGATTGAAGCGTACTTAGATATTTGCAACCGTTAATATATCGAACAAGTTGGCCATGGACTATGCGCTCTAAGGCTTTCGATAGAAGTGGTAGTATGGAAATAGGTCGAAAGTCTTTAGGATGTACAGGCGGATTCTCAGAGTTCTACTTGCTTGCTTGCGTTGATTTAGTAGCTTCATTTTTTACAATTTCAAGGGACTGTAGACCTAAGTATTTGATATTAATTTCAACTTGATACCTTTACGCGTTCCAGAGATAAATGGTCTTGTCAGACAGACAGACTGACAATGAAGTGATCCTACAAGGGTTCCGTCTTTCCTTTTGAGGTACGGAACCCTAAAAAGATTAACATAAATGAAGCGTGATTCTGCTTATACTGATGTATGAATAATATACACGACTTTTATTACAACTTTTAAATTTATTATATGAAATTATATGTGACTTGAAATAATAAACATACGGAACTTCGCGGCCCGAGCCCAACTCGCACTTTGCTTGTTTTTATAGTTATGTTATAACCATTCGTTGTATTCTTTTGCTTATCTTTCCTCACCCATTCGTTCTTTGTGTGTAGTCTCTTAACTTTCACGAATCAAGATCTCGAACTGTTTCAAATATTTGGACATAAACTTGGTATTTATTGTTGGAATATAGAAAATTGTTTTTCGTTGAAAAATATGTAAAACGATGTAGAATACGATATACAATCATAAATAACAATTTAAAATCAAACAAATATAGTAGACGTTGTTATTTTACGTTTTTTTAACTCAAAGAAAATCTCTGACATACGAACCGACAGTCATTTTCTTTTATCTACATTTCTTTCTCGTTGCTTACACATTTTATTTATAAGACAATGAGTTTCCAAATTCAATATTTGGAATATATATATATATATATATATATATATATATATGCGCAATGGACAAAATGCCACATAGTAATGGAACATAGTAATTCGAAATTTGCTGATCAAATTTTATCGTGCAGCGTTTTGACAGTTTTATTGAGTCGCATTTTACATTTATTTCAATAGGTGGGGAAAATTTTATGTTCACCACTTATTCAGTACCACCTCATTTTCTATTTTAGTTCAGTTATCCACTAATTATAAATATTAAATGTAATAACTTGTTTTGTCCATATAAATATAAAAAAAAAATTTCGACGGAAAGGGTTAAACAGTGGACTGTTGTCGCTTGTAAAAGAACAAACTGTTCATGTATTGAACGCTTAAAGAATGTTACGCATCGTCACAACACTAACTCCTATCGTTTTCTCGTTCGCGCTGCGCGAACGCTGTGTTCACTTCAATGAACCAGTCAGTCGTGCTCCCGCCGCGCTCCGCTCGCCGCCTGCGTTCCTTCCTTGCGTTCTTTCCACCATTCAAAATAAGGTAAGTTTTATGTTTATACTTTTTTAATATGTATTGTTATATTATCGGTATAATTTTATTTATCTATATGTAACTCGAATAACGTAATATATTTTATTATTGGCGTAGTGATACGATAATGTTTTGACAGTTCGCCCGTAACGATATGTGTATCGAAGTGAAGTGAGCGGCGCGTCGCTGGGTGAGCGCTGTGACGTAGTTAGGTGCGCTGTCGATGAAAGTGTTGTGATTTTGATAACGAGTTTATCGGTATCGATGCGTGGTTTGGCATTTTTCTTCAGTCTGAAAATAATTTTTGAAATATATTGGAGAATGAATGTTTACGGATGAAATTTATTTGTTGTTTATTAGTTTTATTGTTAATTAAACTTTTTTTTATTTTTAAGTAACGTGTTACGTCAATGGATGTGCTAAATTGTAAATATTTTATTTTTTATGTAAATGCGATAGGGATCTCGTAACAACTGACTTTTCCCTTGATGGCCTATGACTTGAATATTATAGTTAATCCAATCTCTTGCCAAAGGTGAAGTTTTAACGATTTTCCTTTAGTTAATTGAAAGAAAATTTATACTAAACCTTATTTTAGATAGTTTATTGTATAAAAATTATATGGTATATTATGATAGAATTTTAAAAAGTTAACGATTTTGATTGAATGTAAATTGAGGTTAGTTGAAATGATTGACGGCTTTTTTAGATTCTGAAAGTCGGCCATGAAATGGACAACAACCAGCACCATGGCCTTCATCCAACTCTACAGGAAGCACCCAGTACTGTGGGATGTTAAACATCCAAAGCATTACAACATGGAGGCCAAACTGGAAGCCTGGGATGCCATAGCTTCGCAGCTGGGGACGACATCCGAGGAGTGCAGGAGGAGGATCGGTGGAATTCTGTCGGGTTTGAGGAGGGAGAGGTTCAAGATTAGGAAAAGTTTGATGGTCGCGAAAGGTGAGAAGGGAATTAAAAGTGGAAGAAAGCGGGTGGAAGAATATATTTGATCGTATCAGTAGTGATTATTGTGGATGTTTGAACAAAAATTGTAACTGTAATTAGAGTGTAAGAGTGGAAATAATGTACATCAATAAGTATGGATATTGGAAATAAGTATGTTATAAGTATTTTTTACAATATTTTAGTAGTATGTAGACACAGACATATGGTGGTTAGTAACTTGGATTGCATATAATCAAAAAAAATGAAGCAAGTTAAGATATCGTGGAATGCAATATAGGAAGAAAGTTACGTGTAAGAAAGATGTTGGGAATGGAATAAGGAAAATGTTTTGTATAGTTTTTTTTTTAGATATCAGTTTATTACAAGTATGATTTATGATATTGTATTAGTTCAAAAAAGAGGCGGTGGAATTCAATGGTTAGTGGTAGTCCATCGATTGCGTCATTGGAAAAAAATAGAAAAGAAAGCAGACTGATTGAAAGATACTGGTAGTGAAATAAATGAGGAGAATGTTGTTGTTTTTTTTTCGAATAATAAAATACAAACAAAAAGTATATTACAAACAATTTTAGAATATTATACTCACTCATATATAGAGATATAATTCAGTGGTTAGTGGAATTCCATCGATTGTGTCATTGGAAAAAGAAAAAATGAAAGCAGACTGAAAGAAGTATACTGGTAGTGAAATAAATAAGTGGGGAGAATGTTTTTTTTTCGAATATAAGTATATTACAAAAAATTTTAGAATATTATACTAGCTCATATATAGAGATATAATTCAGTGGTTAGTGGAATTCCATCGATTGTGTCATTGGAAGAAGAAAAAATGAAAGCAGACGGAAAGAAAAATACTGGTAGTGAAATAAATAAGTGAGGAGAATGTTGCTTGTGTTTTTTTCGAATATAATTATATTACAAACAATTTTAGAATATTATACTAGCTCATATAATTCAGTGGTTAGTGGAATTCCATCGATTATGTCATTGGAAGAAGAAAAAATGAAAGCAGACGGAAAGAAAAATACTGGTAGTGAAATAAATAAGTGAGGAGAATATTGTTGATTTTTTTTTCGAATATAAGTATATTACAAAAAAATTTAGAATATTATACTAGCTCATATATAGAGATATAATTCAGTGGTTAGTGGTATTCCATCGATTGTGTCATTGGAAAAAGAAAAAAATGAAAGCAGACTGAAAGAAAGATACTGGTAGTGAAATAAGTGACGAGAATGTTGCTTGTTTCTTTTATCGAATATAAGTATATTACAAAAAATTTTAGAATATTATACTGGCTCATATATAGAGATATAATTCAGTGGTTATTGGAATTCCATCGAATTTGTCATTTCAGAAATAGACAATGAAAGTAGCTTGAAAGAAAGGGACGGAGATTGGAATAAGAGAGGAAAATTTTGACTGTTTCTTCTAATGTCAAATATGCTGAAGTTTTCGCTACTTAACTATTATGATTTTAGAGATGCCAAAATAAATTTATCGATAATATTGTTACACAGGACAATTAAGATATTCTTATCACCATTTGGTGATACGTTAGTTTAATGTCTCAGTTAATTATTTATTAAATTGCTTCAGGTATATATTTAGAATGGATTAGCATCGACCTGCGTTTAAACCATAGACTGTACTTATGCATTACTTACTTGGTTGAACAAAGCTTGTGATGATTTCTTTCTTTTCGATACTCTTATTTACTCCTTTTCAGGTTTTCAAAACGAAATATGTGACCCTTATGAGATCACTAATGTTTCACAGCCCTTTTCTCAGGAAAATCTTAGAAAGGAAACTTGAAATTTAACATAATAAAGAAGCATATTAACGCGCACTATCTCAATAGCTAACATTAAAAAATGGTTTAGGAATTGTTAGGAGGCAAAGTTCGATTTTGAATTCGATTTTTCGGAGGCAGAGCTCGAATTCGATTTTTCGGAAGCAGAGTTCGAATTCGATTTTTCGGAGTTAGAGTTCGAAATCGATTTTTCGGAGGCAGAGTTCGAATTCGATTGTTTGGAGACAGAGTTCGAATTCGATTTTTCGGAAGCAGAGTTCGAATTTGATTTTTTGGAGACAGAGTTCGAATTCGATTTTTCGGAAGCAGAGTTCGAATTCGATTTTTTGGAGACAGAGTTCGAATTCGATTTTTCGGAAGCAGAGTTCGAATTCGATTGTTCGGAAGCAGAGTTCGAATTCGATTTTTCGGAGGCAGAGTTCGAATTCGATTTTTTTTTTAAATTCTGTATGTGGTGAAAAGTATTGATTAATAGGTAACCTCGTATGGGTTTAAACAATAACATCCACTCATAAGTTTAAGTAATATATCTCAAGGGACATACCGAAAAATCTAAAAATGAATCGAAAATGAACTGGAAAATTTTTCCAAATCCGCGAGAACTCGTCCATAGATAAATTATAGCAGTCATAAATTCAAGTCTTTATTAAGTTCACTTTTATTCAATCAAAATAGTTATGTTTATACTGTAATGATGGTTTCATTACAATATAAATATAAATATTTTGAATTATTTCAATTTGCTTCTCAATTTCTCCGAACCATAAAAAAATGTCACTGTCTGATTTTGGTATAACGTTTGTGTGTATTAGTTTTTTTAATAATTTCATTAAATCTATTATTTTTTCAATTAAATTTATATTAAAATTAAACTCCGTTTCAAAATCAATAAAATTATTTTACGCTGTTTTAGAAAAAAAAAACAATAGCATAAATATAAAAAAAGTAGTGTATGAATGTACACTTGTATTTAAGAATGCTGATAAAAAAGTGGTCATCAGTAATTCTTTATATTGGATATACTTTACTTACTGGCATAACAATAAATTGACGCATCTTACAGTATTGAAGATGTGGGAAGAGAGGAGTTATATACGTTGTGTAGTTAGTGTAGTGTAGAGGAGGATATACGTTGTGTAGTTAGTGTAGTGTAGAGGAGGATATATGTTGTGTAGTGTAGAGGAGGATATACGTTGTGTAGTTGGTGTAGTGTAGAGGAGGATATATGTTGTGTAGTTAGTGTAGTGTAGAGGAGGATATACGTTGTGTAGTTGGTGTAGTGTAGAGGAGGATATATGTTGTGTAGTTAGTGTAGTGTAGAGGAGGATATACGTTGTGTAGTTAGTGTAGTGTAGAGGAGGATATACGTTGTGTAGTTAGTGTAGTGTAGAGGAGGATATACGTTGTGTAGTTGGTGTAGTGTAGAGGAGGATATATGTTGTGTAGTTAGTGTAGTGTAGAGGAGGATATACGTTGTGTAGTTGGTGTAGTGTAGAGGAGGATATATGTTGTGTAGTTAGTGTAGTGTAGAGGAGGATATACGTTGTGTAGTTAGTGTAGTGTAGAGGAGGATATACGTTGTGTAGTTAGTGTAGTGTAGAGGAGGATATACGTTGTGTAGTTGGTGTAGTGTAGAGGAGGATATATGTTGTGTAGTTAGTGTAGTGTAGAGGAGGATATACGTTGTGTAGTTGGTGTAGTGTAGAGGAGGATATATGTTGTGTAGTTAGTGTAGTGTAGAGGAGGATATACGTTGTGTAGTTAGTGTAGTGTAGAGGAGGATATACGTTGTGTAGTTAGTGTAGTGTAGAGGAGGATATACGTTGTGTAGTTGGTGTAGTGTAGAGGAGGATATATGTTGTGTAGTTAGTGTAGTGTAGAGGAGGATATACGTTGTGTAGTTAGTGTAGTGTAGAGGAGGATATACGTTGTGTAGTTAGTGTAGTGTAGAGGAGGATATACGTTGTGTAGTTGGTGTAGTGTAGAGGAGGATATATGTTGTGTAGTTAGTGTAGTGTAGAGGAGGATATATGTTGTGTAGTTAGTGTAGTGTAGAAGAGGATATACGTTGTGTAGTTGGTGTAGTGTAGAGGAGGATATATGTTGTGTAGTTAGTGTAGTGTAGAGGAGGATATACGTTGTGTAGTTAGTGTAGTGTAGAGGAGGATATACGTTGTGTAGTTAGTGTAGTGTAGAGGAGGATATACGTTGTGTAGTTAGTGTAGTGTAGAGGAGGATATACGTTGTGTAGTTAGATTTAATTCTCTCCAATTTTTTTATTTCGCAATGCAAATAAAAAACGAAAACATGCACGTTTTCGTCAATTTCAAGAATCCATAGTTTTTGAGATTTTCACAGTATATATATATATATATATATATATATATATATATATATATATATATATATATATCTTTAATTATTTTATGTGTTATTAGAGATATTTTTTTATATATCTTAAAATTGTTTGTAAAAAAACAACAACATTCTCCTCACTTATTTAATTCACTACAAGTATCTTTCTTTTAGTCTGATTTCATTTTTTCTTTTTCCAATGACACAATCAATGGAATACCACTAACCACTGAATTCCGTCTCTTTTTTGAGCTAATACAATATCCTAAATTATACTTGTAATAAACTGATATCTAAAAAATTAAAAACATTTTCTTTATTCCATTCTCTACATCTTTCTTTCACGTAACTTTCTTTCGATATTTGTTGCCGAAGCTTATATTAGTGACGGTATATGATAAATAAGGGACCAGGAAGCTTATATTAGTGACAGTTTATGATAAATAAAGTAATTTCACTTCAAACGAGATACGGGACCGTCGATTCACGAACCAGGCTCGCATTTAGGTTTTTTTTATTTACTCAATAAGGTTTAATTTTGCAGCACCAGGAGACGTTTATGAGTCCACCTGGTACGCCTTCAAGAGTCTGTCATTTCTATTGCAGAAGCGCAAGCCACGTTCCAAACCCAATAGGGTGAGTTTGTTTAAAAATGCATTTGTCAAACGTTCAAGTGTTTGATTTGTCAAAATTTTGTTTGTTTATCATTCCCTTGGCAAATCCATGTCGATGTTGTTAGGAAGATTAGCCATGGTATTTATATTAGAACATTGCTAACGTAAACTTAACATAACTTATTCGGTCAATGTTATATTCAAAATATAGAAGTTTCACTTCTAGTTTCTAGCAAACGGTTTTCTAAACATAATTTTAACTTTTCTTTAACCTTGATAAACAAAGAAGTATAATGTACCTGTATATCCGAAAAAGAAATTTCTAACTCTTTTCACATACTTAATTATATAGATTATAATGAAATAAGTAAGCTACTGTTAATGTTATACTTGTCGATAGTATATTATACCCGATAGAATTAAAAAAATTATAAAAATTGCATACAGGAGACAAAAAATAGGTCTGACGTTACAGATATAGAGTATAATTTAAAAAAAAAGCTTGTATATCCTTACACAGTATAAAACAAAGTCGCTTCCCGCGTCTGTATATCTCTGTCTGTACGCTTAGATCTTTTAAACTATGCAACGGATTTTGATGCGGTTTTAACTATCATTCAGATAATCTTTTCGGGATGGTTTATAAGTATAACATATGCATGTTTTATTTACAGAAAATATAAAAAAGTCGGTGTGCCGTAAAAAATAGAATTTTGGGCGCTTTCATTGCTAACGCTGACTAAACTTTACGAGATATATCAAAATGTTGTACTATGGAATTGTGTATTTTAAAAATATCTACAAACAATCCTGGATTGCATATATCTATATCCTACGGATAACCCACAATGGCCATTTTTATGCGATTGATATTTATATTTTGTTGGTTATACTTGAATAAGTTGCTTACGTTGGGCATTTAATACAGATAAAATTTGCTCTTTACAGCAAATCATTATCATTAATATTTTAGAAGATATCACAGATTTAAAATTACCAAAAATCAGTATTCGCTATGTCGATACCGTGCACGGAGGGGTGGCGCGTGCCTATAAATAGAGCGTCGCAGGCCGCGTGTCACCCTATGGCATTCTATGATTTGCAGCGATCGCACGCGTTTATCGGAGCTCTCACGCAAGTAAAATAAAGAAAATAAAAACGTGCTTTTCAGTGCAACGATATAAACCGCAAAAACAGCTGTAAACATTATATATAAAGAAATCCTGTAGTATATTCTAATAATGACAGTAATATTATTAGTCGCTCCACAATTACACCACGTTAATACCTACAATACACCCGTGCGAAGCCGGGGCGGGTCACTAGTTTTAGATATAAAGCAGTGAGTAAAGTCGAGGGAGCTACGTCAGCGCAACTAAAGACACTCTTAAGATACGGCTTTCAGAACAATTTCAAAAAGTGGGTAAGACCCATCAGGGGTCGAGTGTGCTCGAAGTGAGGAGAGCGTTTTGATTTTTTTTATATTTGTTTTATTTTATATTGAAAATTTGAATGGCGCTGATTTTTCAAAAAGAGAATGTTTGCAAGCAAACCAATTTGACAGTTAAAATAGGAGAATATTTTAATATTACAGAACTCGTGTAGTCTTAATTATGCCATGTTAATACAAGAGAAGCCATTAAAATTAGAATTTTTAGTAAAACTTCTTTACGCCCGATTGACTTGGGGAGTAAGCTGGTGAATGTGTGACGAGAGCGTTACGAAAAGTGTGATCGGGCGAGGCGAACGGAAGTTGAGAGGGAGATATAAGTTAGTGAAGACAGAAAGAGAGAGAGTTACGTTTCGTATATTACTGTAGGGACAAGAGAGAGAGGTGCGAGCACACATTTTCTTTCTCTCTTCCTCTTATAGCCAGTGCATGAAATATATATAAATATATATATATATATATATATATATATATATATATGTATATATATATATATGTATATATATATATATATATATATATATATATGCGAGTTTGCTAGTGTTACGCGGACGGTGGTTATTTTGTTCAATACATTAAATATTCTAAGTTTAAAGTGAATAAAATTGTAAATTCATTTTAAAGTTCATATTTTGTGAATTTGAAGTTTTACTTCAGTCGTGTGGCCTAAAGCACACTCGTTTTTTTTAAATACGACGGGTAAACGTTAATGAAAAGCGCGGTAAAGATTAGTTTCCCGTTTTGCAAAATATAATTCTTTTTTATGTACATCGAAATTAATCATATGTTTCGTTAATGAATTAATTCATTACACAACGAAAAGTTAGTCATAACAGTTACTTCCTTTATCTACATCTTTTCAGCGTAGCACTGATCATTATCACTTCCGTTATACCCCGCCTTAAACTAACTTATTTCTTAGTAATAACTTAATAATCATTAACGTAGTAAAAAATTCATTTTATTTAATATATTTGGCGTTAATTTTGTAGAAATTCATTATCACTTAAATTTTGTTAACCAGTAAATTAAACTATGTAATGTAGTATTATATCTAATTTCACAACTTAATTCGACAACATCTTCAGGTGTACAATTTGTAAAGATTCAAATGTCTCAAAACGTCACGTAAAAGAGTCTACAAATTGTTCACCTGAAGATGTTGTCATACAACGGAACCTAGGTCGTGGTTAAGAATTTAAATAAAGTAGAAATAATACTACATCACGTAATTTCATTCATTTTAATTAGTTAATTGTACTTTAAACCGAATTAATAACTAACTCTGGAACTTGACAGAAAGGTTATATATAATTTCATAGTAGGCAAAAAAAATTAGGATGGTGTTACCATTGAAAAATAAATAAAATAAACGAAATGTAAAAAAGAACATGGTCTTTACATAGAAAAAGTTAAGGCAAAGATAATGTTGCCAAGCAGATAGCTCGGACGTTCGACATTGTTATTTTCAATTTCTCGATTTGAAATGAATAAACACTTTAATAAAACATCGAAGTATATAGTGGGATACCAGCAATGTATGTAAATAGTTGAAACAAGTTAACTGAATTAACTTCAAATGTAAAACAAACAAAAAATATGTTTCCATTTTTCTGATTTTTATATCATAGTTCGTATATGAAGGTTTCGTTTGTAGAAAGATGAGAAAGCAGATCGGTAAAATCTATATTATAGTCTCGGACCCAGTTGTCACAAGGATAAAAATGACATACTCATAAAAATAATAATCCCATAAAAGTTTTATTAAAATCGTCAATCAGGCAAATGTTACTGTATTTTTTTGTAAATGCTACTTCTCGGAACTCTTCGAACCAGTACAATGAAATAAAGTTCCATAAATATAATGTATATACTAATCCAGGAAACTCATAGACCCATTAGGGCCATCGAAAAAGCCACGTAAAACTCGAAAAGAATAAAAAAGATGTTCATTTTGACAACAACAGAATGGAATGTAAATGTAAGTTTTTAATTCATTTAGGCAATGGCTACCGATTTAAAAAAAACGATTGGTATTTATTGTATTTTGTACTCGTTTCTAAAAAGTTATTATATACTTCGTTAATTTTATTGCTAATTTTATCGTTATTTACAATTCTTAATGTATTAAAAACGTTATACATACCCGTTTATGAACATATTTTTTTCCATATGTATTATAGTTACAAATTGGGTTTAATTATTTGTTCTTTCTTGATTCTTAATCTCTGAATTGTCTGGTTTTTTATATTCTAAAAAATACAAGCATTTTTTTTTTAAAATTCGATTCTATTTCTGTAACGACAGGCCCATTTACGCCCGTCTCCTAAACGTATGAAAAATATATGAAATACCTCCAGCCACATTCGCCAACACGACTGTTCGGAGACCACGCAACACGCAGTACTTGTATTTTACTGCATGATGTAACAGCCCATTACTAACTTTAAGACTACATTCACATTAAGTTAGTAAAAAAAACTGATCATCGGCTAAATTACAAACAAATAAATTTTAGTTAATACACATATAATAATCGGCTTGTTAATTATTAACCGATAGCGGCGCAGCGCGCTCTAATTAAAATACTCTTGTTAACTTTCCAATGCAATAAAATTACAAAGTTTTAATAAATTTCACATTATTCTATACCTTATGTTCTCTGATAGGAGAGAAAAAACTGGCAATCGTAAGATACTAACTCCATCTATACGAAATTGTCAGCACTATGTTCTATTACAAAATAAAAGATAGAAGGAAATTAGCGCCACCTGTTCCTAACTTGACTAATTATTTTTGAAAGTTGCGGCTCAATTGCTACTATAACCTTTTCGCCTTCTCCGTTTTACTCTAAATAATTTCACGTTCTTGTCATGTTTCCTCTCTATATACTAATTCTTGAATCTTCTTTCTAGTTGGACAAATATCATTGAAACTTCATCATTTGTACTCTCACGCAACACCTAACAAATTTATTTACTCTTCCATTCCCTTGCAACAGGTGACACCGTCAGATCCGCCAAACGAGATTGAACCAGACCCGTTGGAGATTCCAGAACAGCCAAAACAACGAACTCTAACTCTAGAAATATCACCGCTATGTCGTGGTGTCCAAAATGACATTCGAGTCACCAAAACAGGCGTGGATACACCCACAGATGCAGTCACTCCAACTAGTCCTAAATCGGAAGATCTGCTTGCGTCACCCGTAATTCAAGTTGCCGATAATCCTGCTGTTATCGAAATAGTAAAACCTGTCAAGGTAGCAGCTAAATCAAAAGTCAAAAATAACCAAGTTGATACTGGTGGTACACCTTCTTCAACTCCTCAAAGCAATAAAGCAACAAAAGCTAATACGAGATCAAAAACAAAAAAGAGTCTTAAAGTGGAGCCTGTGCAGACTATGGAGATGCAAAATTTTAAACAGATAAAAAATGGATTTAAAATAGAATCATTGAAAAAGGAAGAGGACCCAAGGTTTAATCAGATTTTGGAGATATTAAAAAATTCCACCAATATATCCACGGCTGATGAGTGCAGCAGTTTTGGGTTGCTGGTGGCCAATAAGTTGAGGAATTATTCGCAGAACCTAAGGAACGAAGTTCAAAATGATATTTGGAATGTGATATTTAAAGCGGATCGGAGTTTGAGCAGTGAAGAGCAGGGTGTCAATAAAACTGTGAACAAGTGATGTAGATCTTTTCGTTGTATGAAAATGGTCGTGAATGTATGAAACTGATAGAAAGTGTTATTTTAAAGACAGTCGTGGATTTCAAGTCTGCTGATTCTAAGTTTACGAAATATTTTTAATAAAGAATTTAAAAAAGAAATGTTTTAAAAATGTCTTTTATTAGAATGTAAATCTGATATATTGTGACAGTTATTTGTGACATAGAATGTCAAACCCATTTAATGTAATATTATGTGTAAACTGGCCATTCTTATTATTATGCCCCATATTCTGCTAAAATCCGTAGTCGCTGAAGAAGAAAACATAGATTTTTTTAAATGGGAAATACTTAGAATATGCTCCCTCAAACACTAAAGCTATTCTTTGAAATTAAACTAAATCTTTTTGAAAGAATCGTTTTCTCTATATTTATTGTCTTTGTTTGAATACGTTATTATATACACAACAGTATTTGTTTCAGACCGTAAAGCCTTAAACGCCGATTGCTACAGCTCAGTGAAAACGTCAAAAAAATGCAAAGAAATCTGTTTTTTTCTGAATATGACTTTTTAGTTTACCTAAAACATACTTATATTGCCTTCAGCACAACAATTAGGTAGAAAAACTTGCACTGTAAACGATCTTTCTGGACACTCTAAAAGATAGGGCAATAATTGACGAAAACGTATATAAATAATTGGGTATTTGATTAATTTGTTTTTATTTCATTACTCATAATTTCAAGGTACAAGCTGATGAAGAGTCAAAAAAATTTTTAATAATCTTAAAAATTGTCCGACTTATAAAAGTTTAAATTTAACCTTTAGAGAAGGACGGCAATACTGTGTTGTGAGGTCATTTTTAATATTGCTCATTATATTCTACGAGAGGAAAAGAGACAGGGATATACCCAACTCTATCCGTATCTTCAAATTTAGTAGCCTACAACAGGCTTATTTTTCAATCAATTTTTGAATTGTTTTCAAGACTGGTTTTTAATTAACTTATATTTCACAATATTGTACGAAAAATACCAAAATTTAGAATGAGTCAACTACCGTATTGAAAAATGAAATAATTATTGGACAGAGGAAGAAACAGGAGGAGGGCAGAAAGGCTAGAGAAAGTGAAGATCAAATTTTTTGAGAGAATCTCTTAAAACATTTCTCGGAAATGAATTTCTGATGTTAGGATCCAGTTGATTAGTTGCAAAAGATATTCTTAAATTTATCGCGATATCAAATCAAATTTATCACGAAATAAAATGAAATTCAAATTTGGAGCGCTGATCATTTATTTGGATAATAAAAAAATATCGACTCCTTCGAAACCCTGAATTTAAAAATTATTGTTATTTTTTTATATATTAAGGCATATTTCTGAAGAATTACAAACACCTACGTTCATGTGTATAAGATTTATACAATTTTCATCATTATTTTAATAATTATGCGCCATTCTGTAATGAAGTTAATTTAATGAACATACAAAGTACTATTTCAAAAAATATCAGGCGCCCGCGATAGAGCCGTCGCTACAATGTACTGCATACTTAGAAATTTGATTTGCTAGTATCAGCGTCATGGCATCGTCAGTTTCCATATATTTGTCTCTTCCCTCCGTCAACACCTCCTTTTTTCCTTCCCAACTCTTTATCTCCTTAAACGCGAAGATGGACGCTAACCATGATTCTCAAACCATTCGGTACGCGACCGGTTTTCACTTGACTTAACTCTTTAACCATTTATAATTTGCTCAAGGATTTTGAACAGAAGAATGGAAGTGAGCTAAAAGTATTTATATTATGTAAGTAATACAGGTTTAGGTAGGTGAATACCAGACTTCTATCCATTCTAAAGCAAAGGTAGCAGTTGACATAGGAGTTTTAAATATTTAATTGATGAATGCATCCAAGGATAAATAATACGAAGTTTAGATAAATGTAGTAGAATAAAAATGAATCGAGTGACTTTAGGTTATGTAGATTTGACAGTTTTACAAAAGTGGACAAATGGACTACCGGTCTTTTCTTCATTAAGGTAGCTGTTGTAGAAGTTTTAAAAATTTAATTGATAAATTCATTCGAAGATGAATAATATGAAGTGTAGATAAATGTGGTCGAATAAAAATGAGTCGAATGTCTGTAGGTTATGTAGATTTGACAGTTTTACAAAAGTGGACAAATGGACTAGCGGTATATTTTCCATTCTAATGGAAAGGTAGTAGTTGTCATAGAAGTTTTAAATATTTAATTGATGAATTCATTCGAAGATGAATAATACGGAAATTTAGATAAATGTGGTAGAATAAAAATTAGTCGAATATATTTAGTTTATGTAGATTTTATAGTTTTAGGTAAGTGAATATATGGACTAGCGGTCTTTTTTCCAGTCTAAAGAAAAGGTAGTAGTTTTTATAGCAGTTGTTAATGTATAAATGGTGAATTCATTCGAAGATGAATAATACGAAAATTTAGATAAATGTAGTAGAATAAAAATGAGTCGAATATCTTTAGTTTATATAGATTTGATAGTTTTACGTAAGTGAATATATGGACTAGCGGTCTTTTTTCCAGTCTAAAGGAAAGTTCATAGTTATCGTAGAAGTTTTTGATATGTAATTCGAATATGAATAATATGAAGTTTAGATAAATTTGGTAGAGTAAAAATGAGTCAAGTGTCTTTAGGTTATACAGATTTGATAGTTTTAGTTAAGTGGACAAATGAACTGGCGGACTTTATTCCATTATAAAGGAAAGATGGCAGTTTTCACAGAAGTTTTAAATATATAATTAATGAATTCATTCGAAGATGAATAATATGAAATTTAGATAAATTTGGTAGAGTAAAAATGAGTCAAGTGTCTTTAGGTTATTATACAGATTTGACAGTTTTAAGTAAGTGGACAAATGAACTGGCGGACTTTATTCCATTATAAAGGAAAGATGGCAGTTTTCACATAAGTTTTAAATATATAATTAATGAATTCATTCGAAGATGAATAATATGAAATTTAGATAAATTTGGTAGAGTAAAAATGAGTCAAGTGTCTTTAGGTTATTATACAGATTTGACAGTTTTAAGTAAGTGGACAAATGAACTGGCGGACTTTATTCCATTATAAAGGAAAGATGGCAGTTTTCACATAAGTTTTAAATATATAATTAATGAATTCATTCGAAGATGAATAATATGAAATTTAGATAAATTTGGTAGAGTAAAAATGAGTCAAGTGTCTTTAGGTTATTATACAGATTTGACAGTTTTAAGTAAGTGGACAAATGAACTGGCGGACTTTATTCCATTATAAAGGAAAGATGGCAGTTTTCACATAAGTTTTAAATATATAATTAATGAATTCATTCGAAGATGAATAACATGAAGTTTAGATAAATGTGGTCGAATAAAAATGAGTCGAATGTCTTCAGGTAATATAGATTTAACAGTTTTAGTTAAGTGGACAAATGAACTAGCGGTTGTAAAACCCATTGTAAAGAAATGGTAGCAATTTTCATTGAAGTTTCAAATATTTAATTAATGAATTCTTTCAAAGGCAAATGGTTTAAGATTATGATGCCTTGCAAGTGTTATCTTGAAATGCTTTCAAAAACTCAAATATTTTCAGTTTCTCTTGTCTTCATTTTAATAAGAACGAATTTTATCATTTTTTTTATATCTTGTACACTAATAATCTAAATTTTTGTGCCTAAGTCGATAATAAATATTTTTCCCTAGGGTGAAACCGAGTAGAATCAGGTGATGATAAAATAGATATGGTATCATTTGAAGATAAATAATACGTTTGAAAACAAGGCGAACGTACTCTCATATCACCTGGTCCTGGTGATCAAGCTGAAAATGCTACTTACGTAGGTTACACTGATATCGAGTTATAAGTTATTAGGGTGACCAACAATTTTTCTCTTTTTTTGTAAATGAACAAATTCTCAAAAGACAGTGTATTAAATGTGTATGACATACTGGTTGATTTCACTTTTAGGGGAGATGTCTTAAACGTTTTAGTAAAATTTGTTTAGCCATTTTGAAGCAAATGCTATACAAAAAAACTGTTTTTTTTCAGAACTATTTTAAAAATATTTATCTTTCATTTAAATAACAAAAATAACTTAGTAATGGATACGTATTTTGTGGTTTTTCTACTCCTTAGTTGTTATTTTCTTGGCAGAGTGTTCGTGGTTATCATGTCAAGTGTAATGCAGATGAGTGATGCGCCACAGGACATGTCATCCTTTTTCTATATGGGTAGTTCTCCGGATGGACTTGTGTAAGGTAACGTCCATGGCTACCTTTGCCTAACCTATCCATATCACCTCTGCTTTTCCACGTCGTCTGGTACCTTCCAGTTTACACTGTACCACCAGGCGTTCAATACTATCGTTCCTGCGCCACGACACATGTCCGAAGAATTGCATTATGCAATTTTACAATGTTGGACAGACGCTGTCTGATACCGTGTTTTTGGACTATGAATGCATTAACACAGAACTCAGTTCATAATACTCCAAGCATTAATCTCTAACGCCATATTTTCAGGTAGTCTTTCTTTTTCTCTCGTTTCCCGTAGAGTTCACGTCTCTGTGGCCTAAAGGAAAATCGGGAGTACTAATGTTGGAATTAGTCAGGTTTTCGTTGTTTTTGTGACTTTACCATTATCCTATACCTTCTGCAGCTTATCCATGACAGGCCTAGTAATCGTCATACGTGGCTGTGGTTATATAGACATTAGAATATTATGTATCTAGATTTTATTTAAAATTTGAGCAATCTCAAAATGGCTAAATATGGCTAAATATATGTAATAAAAGGAGCAATTCAATGATGCCCGTAAAACGCCATTGCTAAGAGCTAGCGCGACAATGTAAAGATATACATATATTAAACCGTGTTATATCGTGTCGCGGTTCGACGATCGAGTGGCATGCGCACATGGCTAAACGCGTTTACGCGCCATCCATCATGCACGACCAGCAAAGACAGGTCCCTATAAGAAAAACTAGAAGGACGGACTAAGCGATATATCTATCTTGCTTTCTCATATAGCGGTGTCTCTTTCTGCTGGTCGTTCAAGATTGATGGTGCATAAAGCGCTTTATGCATGGCTATCGGTGCCCGCGCCCCCGTATTTATGAGCGCGGATCATGCAACGTCAGATAGGTGTCTTATTGTAGATATACGTTGTTAATTAGCTTGATTGATTTATATTCGATAATTTGACATAGAAATTGTACAAATTTATATAACAGGAATGTTTACAACGTGTTCAGTTAACGCTTATGCGCATGTTAACGTCTATTATTAACTGATTTAAAACACATACATATATTTTTTAACGTTTCATAATTAACTGACATTAATTGTGAGTAGAACTAGGTACATGAGGTTTCGTATACAATTAAAGTGTAATGATTAAGAGGCATGTCTATTAAACTATTTACAAACATTTGTATTATTACTCACCGTGTAAATATACTGCCTATTATATCTTCGACAGGTTTAAAAAATCTTGAATTTCTCAAAATATGCGTAATTTATACCTACTTGTCAAAATTTCATCTAGAATTATAGAAGCTATACAGGCAGACGGGCGGACATGACGAAATGATGAAGGTCAGTAGTTTTATTCAGAATTTGGTCAGATTTCAATTATATTCAGTAGACTTTTTTAGGTTCCATAACCTTAGTCAGGAACCCTTATTGTTTCCTAACAATTATTATTCTCCCTAATAGAACCTTTATAATTATTATCCTCGTGTGAAATTTTTATAAATATTTTTAAATACTTTCTTATGGAACTCTTACAATTATTACTCTTATAGAACTCTTATAATTATTACTCTCTTATAGAACTCTTAAAATTATCACTCTTATAGAACTCTTATAATTATTACTCTTATAGAACTCTTATAATTATTACTCTCTTATAGAACTCTTGTAAGTATTACTCTCTTATAGAACTCTTAAAATTATCACTCTTATAGAACTCTTATAATTATTATTCTTATAGAACTCTTATAATTATTACTCTCTTATAGAACTCTTGTAAGTATTACTCTCTTATAGAACTCTTAAAATTATCACTCTTATAGACCTCTTATAATTATTACTCTTATAGAACTCTTATAATTATTACTCTCTTATAGAACTCTTGTAAGTATTACTCTCTTATAGAACTCTTAAAATTACCACTCTTATAGAACTCTTATAATTATTACTCTCTTATAGAACTCTTGTAAGTATTACTCTCTTATAGAACTCTTATAATTATCACTCTTATAGAACTCTTATAATTATTACTCTCTTATAGAACTCTTGTAAGTATTACTGTCTTATAGAACTCTTATAATTATCACTCTTATAGAACTCATATAATTATTACTCTCTTATAGAACTCTTGTAAGTATTACTCTCTTATAGAACTCTTATAATTATCACTCTTATAGAACTCTTATAATTATTACTCTCTTATAGAACTTTGTAAGTATTGCTCTGTTGTAGAACTCTTATAATTACCACTCTTATATAACTTATAATTATTACTCTCTTATAGAACTCTTGTAAGTATTACTCTCTTATAGAACTCTTATAATTATCACTCTTATATAACTTATAATTATTAGTCTCTTATAGAACACTTATAGTTATTACTCTCATTTTTGTACCTTTTGATAAGAAACAGTAATTTAAGTTGATGCAAAATCATGGATGAAATAAAGTTTGTATCAATTTTTTGACTCTCGCAATCAAAGGATTAAAAATTAAAAAAATCAATTTACCTACCCTGTCGAGTGGTAGTGATAGGTCTATTGAAAAGCAACAAAGTTAATTTTGAAAGCCTGACTTCTAAAATATAGTTCCAAAAAATCTGAAAAAATACTGGAATACTCTTGATCAGTACTGCCGATTAAAATTATAACGTGTACTATATAATTTATACTTTTCGTTTTGTTTTAAACATTTCATGCAATGATGAAATTTTGTCAATAGAATGAAGCTATCATAATTTATGTGAAGACGATTTTAAAAGCTCAGGTTTTTATATTTATTATCAAATATCTGTAAATCTAAGCCTGCATGATCAAAGCTTTTTCAGAAACTGTTTGACGTAGAAATTTGAAAAAATATGAGAAAATATGTTAATCCACCGATGAAGTATTTTAAAATATATTGGTTAACATAAAAAATATTTATATCGAAATTTTAGGGGCAACAAAGTCATGTAGGATATTAACGAAAAGGGTCATATATAGATTAAAATAAAAAATATTTATATCGAAATTTTAGGGGCAACAAAGTCATATAGGATATTAACGAAAGGGGTCATATATAGATTAACATAAAAAATATTGATATCGAAATTTTAGGGGCAACAAAGTCATGTAGGATATTAACGAAAAGGGTCATATATTGGTTAACATAAAAAATATTTATATCGAAATTTTAGGGGCAACAAAGTCATGTAGGATATTAACGAAAAGGGTTATATTTTGGTTAACATTAAAAATATTTATATCGAAATTTTAGGGGAACAAAGTCATGTAGGATATTAAAGAAATTATATATTGGTTAACATAAAAAATATTTATATCGAAATTTTAGGGGAAACAAAGTCGTATAGGATATTAACGAAAAGGGTTATATATTAGTTAACATAAAAAATATTTATATCGAAATTTTAGGGAAACAAAGTCATGTAGGATATTAACGAAATTATATATTGGTTAACATAAAAAATATTTACATCGAAATTTTAGGGGAACAAAGTCATGTAGGATATTAAAGAAAAGGGTTATATATTGGTTAATATAAAAAAAATATTTATATCGAAATTTTAGGGGAACAAAGTCATGTAGGATATTAACGAAATTATATATTGGTTAACATAAAAAATATTTATATCGAAATTTTAGGGGAATAAAGTCGTGTAGGATATTAACGAAAAGTGTTATATATTGGATAACATAAAAAATATTTATATTGAAATTTTAGGGGAACAAAGTCGTGTAGGATATCAACGAAAAGGGTTATATATTGGTGAACATAAAAAATATTTATATCGAAATTTTAGGGGGAACAACGTCGTGTAGGATATTAACGAAAAGGGTTATATATTGGTTAATATAAAAAATATTTATATCGAATTTTTAGGGGAACAAAGTCGTGTAGGATATTAACGAAAAGGGTTATATATTGGTTAACATAAAAAATATTTATATCGAAATTTTAGGGGAAACAAAGTCGTGTTGGATATTAACGAAAAGGGCGACTTGCAAGAAATCCATTTTTTTAGAGGTTTAAGTATGTTAGTTCTAAAATATTGGGTTGGCTAATAATTAATGAGCGGTCATTACTGTTATGATTTTTATAATGTTTCCAATTTCAAATTAATTAATCATCGATATAATAATCACCATCATTTTGTGCTACATGTCTCCAATGCGCTGGCAGGGAGTGGATGGCATCTGTGTAAAATTCAGGTGGCTTGGAATGAAAAAATTGGCCTATAAACTGTCGTAGGT
Source organism: Druceiella hillmani (assembly GCA_039881145.1). Lineage (NCBI taxonomy): Eukaryota > Metazoa > Arthropoda > Insecta > Lepidoptera > Hepialidae > Druceiella > Druceiella hillmani. The sequence continues at coordinate 5,498,367 of JAYKKI010000051.1, read as the reverse complement.
TGTCTTCCTCATCGAAGTTTTTTTCGCGTAAAGCGTTGCTGAGCAATCTAAACAAACAATAATTAGTGGGTGCGAATTCATGAAGACTATGATGGATGGGTGATCTGTGGCCAAAAAAATTTAAAAAAAAAATAATTTACAAACCATGTCTTCTTAATCTCCAAAACTGGTAAAGTACGGAGGAACATATAAACTTATAAGGGTACATAATATCTCTATTGATCCGACGTCATTCAGATTTGATCTTAATGACCCGGAACAAATTTAATTTCAATATTTTTATTTAAAGTTATTGAATAATAAATGTATTAGCATGTCCGACACGCTCTTGATTGTGAATATCTTGGCAGTCAGGAGTGATATTAAACTCAGCTAATGAGAATTTCAGCATCATTCGATTATTTTTAATGAAACAATTAAAATTCAAAATGTTCCGGGTCATTAAGATCCAGCCACAATGATACGCCCTTTCACGGGCGTGTCCGACACTCTCACAATACGAACCAGCACATTGCTATAGTTTATTTCATTACAAAAGAGAATGTTTGTAAACAAACCAATTTGACAGTTAAAATAGGGTTGGCACAAATGTATATTTAATCAAACTACGACTATTCACAGAACTCATTGTATTTCATTTGTAATATTATTAAACAAAATTCTGTATCACTATTTTAACCTAACAAATTGTTACGCTAAATAATGTTGTAAATATAAATATTACACCGTTATTTTACTAAAGTGAATTTTACAATTTTGAGGAGAAAAAGAGACAACCCTGCTGTCGATGACGCAAGACTCGAAAGTATAAAACATTTCGAAAAATATTCGATATACCGACGCGTACAAAGTCTATACCTATATATGCTATTCGGTGTTAATGTAAATTATATATGGTACTAATGGTAATTTTACAATTTTGAGGAGAAAAAAGGACAACCCTACTGTCGATCACACAAAACTCAGAGGTATAAAACATTTCAAAAAAATATTCGATGTACCGACGCGTACAAAGTCTATACCTATATATGCTATTCGGTATTAATATGAATTGTATAAGCTATACGGTACTAATGTTAATTGTAAAATTTTGAGGAGAAAAAGGACAACCCTGCTTTCGATCACACAATACTCAGAGGTATAAAACATTTCAAAAAAATATTCGATATACCGACACATATAAAGTCTATATGTATATATCGTCTATATACACAATTTACTTTATAAAGCTTTGAGCGAAAAAGCTGCAACTTTCTCAATGAATGAAACTTTAAAAACACAAGAAATGTATATATTTATTGTGAGTAATTTTTCCAAATAAATTTTTTATAATAAGATAATCGCGATTTCGTTCTATTTTTTTGTAACCATTTCTTTTGTACGTATTAAAAAAAATTGTGAAATTCACATTTTTAATAAATTGCACTAAATGCTTATAATATATAACATGTACAATCTAAATTAGAATGTACACGGCGTGAAAGTGTATCAATAAAAATAATCTATTTATCACAAGTACAAAATATATTACTAACATGAAAAATGTTTACAATACCTGAACGGTAATTTTGTTTTCTTTATAAACATTCTTTTTTCTAATGTAATGGGGTATAAAGGCGTTTACGCACCATCCATCACGCACGACCAGCAGAGAGAGAGGTCGTTATATGCACAAAACACACAAATGAGCCAAGAGCGTATTGGACACGCCCATAAAAGGGCAGAAAGAGAGGAAGCCAAAAAAGCCATAATTAAACTTCACTTAACTTCTTTTAAGTAGAATTAAATATAATGTTTTAGAGATGCGCTTGACACATATAAACGATTAAAGAACACGGTATTTCTTTAAGTTTTTACATTTATTATTGTTAATTTTCACCATGTTCACCAATTTTCACCATGATATTTTACAGGCGTAAAAATATGAATTTTTCCAAAACATAAAAAATTTAGAACCATGGCTGTAGTTTTCCAACAAACATTAATTCAATTCTAGAGACGCCATTTATTTTCATAATCTTTGTCTCGACTTTTTTGGAAATGGTGGCGAACATATTTTTTATGGATATTTTCGCCAGTACTTCTGGAACTTCTTGCATAAAATTCTAGAAAAAAAATAGTTTTTGATCCCTTATAACTTGTTCTTTCAACTGTTATCCGACACGATATATGAAATTTGGAAAAAATATTCGATTTAGTCATTTGTCGTCTTTAAAATTTCTTTATCATACTTTTGAATGTAACTATTGAAATACAAAGATAGAAAGAGGAGAAAGAAGAAAGAAAGGGGATAGAAAATCAATAGTAGAAGAAAGTCATGCTTGTACAACGTCCGAGAATGGACAGTGATTACGACTGCTGTCGAACTCTTTCGCCCTTGCCAAGGACAAGACCTAGTATGCCGTGCTGACTGCCAACCTTCACTAGTTAGAGAAGAGTCCTTAGAAGAAGGAATAAAAGTAGGCGAATATGCTTTATCATTATGCCAAATTGCAAGTTTCTGCTTCAAACTTAACGACCTAATCTTAAGACTTAGTACTTAAGACCTACTACACCGTGCTAGCCAACCTTCACTAGTTAGAAGAAGGAATAAAAGTACGCGAATATGCTTTATCATTATGCCAAATTGCAAGTTTCTGCTTCATACTTAACGACCAAAACTTAAGACTTAGTACTTAAGACCTAGTACGCCGTGCTACCCAACCTTCACTAGTTAGAGAAGAATCCTTAGAAGAAAGAATAAAAGTACGCGAATATGTTTTATCATTATGCCAAATTGCAAGTTCTGCTTCAAACGGTTGCCTAGAAAAACGACTGTCACAGACGGACAGGCAGACGGATGCTAAAGTGATTGTTTTTTTCTGTTGAAGCACATAACCCTGAAATATTATATTTATTTTACCTCATATTTTGAAAATTGTAATTTTTCTATGTCCTATGCTTTGGTAAACACTTGGTGAAGCACATAGCGCCATTAAATTCACTGGAGTTATTGCTAATTATATTGATTTATGTTTTGTTTGTCTTCATTTCATTATTTCGTCCTACTTTTCGACCGTGTTAACGTGTTTTGTTTCTGTGTTTGTTCCAGGGCAATGGTCCGCCGGTGCAGCTGGAGCCGGTGGACCTCAGCGTGCGGCGGCCGCGACCAGCGCACCGGCGCCGCGCCGTCAACCACTCAGGTGAGAAGAAGGAATTTTTGAATGTTTGTTTATGTGTATGTCGCAGTTTTTTTCTGTATTTTATTATAAGTCGAACGGAAACGGAAAAAAATTGCCTGAATAAGGACAGTCGTAATGAAGAATGATGTGTTTGAAAACTTACAGGAAACCTGTGCTGAGAATGTGAGATGAGTAAGGAGTGTTTTATTCAAAATTATTACGACAAATTATTTATTCCATTTATAATGCTGCAAAACTACCAAATATATACGTGGTAAGTATCATTGATGTTACATAAAGTTGATATCATCAAAACATTATTGTAATAAACAAAGTACGAGTATAACACACACTACGTGGGTTCCGTGTACACTTAGGCGCATATAAACATTTAGTTCCAGTATAATACACACTACGTGGGTTCCGTGCACACTTAGGCGCATATAAACATTTAGTACAAGTATAACACACACTACGTGGGTTCCGTGTACACTTAGGCGCATATACACATTTAGTATGAGTATAACACACACTACGTGGGTTCCATATACTCTTAGGCGCATATAAACATTTAGTACGAGTATAACACACACTACGTGGGTTCCATACATACTTAGGCGCATATAAACATTTAGTACGAATATAACACACACTACGTGTGTTCCGTGTACACTTAGGCGCATATAAACATTTAGTACTAGTATAACACGCTACGAGGGTTCCGTATACACTTAGGCCCATATAAACGTTTAGTACGAGTATAACACACACTACGTGGGTTCCGTATACACTTAGGCGCATATAAACGTTTAGTACGAGTATAACACACACTACGTGGGTTCCGTATGCACTTAGGCGCATATAAACATTTAGTACGAGTATAACACACACTACCTGTGTTCCGTATACACTTAGGCGACTTAAGCGCATATAAACATTTAGTACGAGTATAACACACACTACGTGGGTTCCGTGTACACTTAGGCGCATATAAACATTTAGTACGAGTATAACACACACTACGTGGGTTCCGTGTATGCTTAGGCACATATAAACATTTAGTACTAGTATAACACACACTACGTAGGTTCCGTTTAGGCCCATATGAACATTTAGTACGAGTATAACACGCTACGAGGGTTCCGTATATACTTAGACCCATATAAACATTTAGTGGGAGTATAACACACACTACGTGGGTTCCATATACACTTAAGCGCATATAAACATTTAGTACGAGTATAATACATACTACGTGAGTTCCATATACACTTAGGCGCATATAAACATTTAGGAGTATAACACACACTACATGGGTTCCATATACACTCAGGCGCATATAAACATTTAGTAAGCGTATAACACGCTACGAGGGTTCCGCATACACTTAGGCGCATATAAACATTTAATGCGTACGGTTAGCGTGAGCTTGTGTGCATGCGTCAGCGGTATTAGATGGGTTTAAAAAGAGTTATGTGTAATATTATTTACTTCAAAGACAATTTATTCCCGGATATCTTGTATCACCATGCCAAATTTAAGAGTCATGTCACACTGTTCAGCTTCATGTCATAGTACGCGCGCAATACGTTTGTGACGTACAGATGGACAAACGGACATGGCGAAAATATAAGTTCCTAGTTTGATTACGGTACCCTAAAAAGGATTAGGCCCATCTTTGTGAAGTTAGCCATCGAAAGTATTGAAGTAAAGCCGCCAAGTTCTTGCAAAGCCTTGCTGCAGAAGTATCTGATTTATGTAGATCACTGACGTAGAGCTTTGCGTCTAGACTTATTGAATATTGTATCTATCATAAATTTAAGTTGGCCACGTGGGATAGGTTTCAGATAATTGTCGCACTAGCACCTAGAGTTGGAAAAATGAAGCAATATTGCTAATAAAAATGCTTAAACTTAAGTTAAAATACTCTTATTCTGAGACTACTTATACCGTTCATAAAGTTTGTACAGCAAAGGTATTAATTACAACTAGTGTAACTATTCTGGAGTTATTTCAAAAATCCAAAGTGGCAACGTCACGTGTCATAGACAAACACGTAAAACATGAGGTTTTGTCTATGATTGTGAATACAAATTACATCTGTCAGATGACGTCTTTAGAGCATCGTTAAAATTTATATTATTCTTTGCTTGTGTCCGTTCTTGTTGGTTTTTTCTCTTTTTTCTAGTTATGAAAGAGCATGACTTGCTGGAAAAAGAACATGAGCTACGCATGAAAACGTTATTAAAACAGCAAATAATGGTTTATTTAAATCTTTACAATGAAACTTTTGGAAAATGTCACAATTCCTCTCCAAACATTCTAGCAATAAATGAGAATATTATTTAATTAAAAAATTGTATTAGAAAATATTGCTCTTGGTGCAGGTACATACAATAAATTAAGTAACACTATTCCTCTATAGTTTTGATTATACGAATTGAATTATATATAGCTGTTTTCTTTAAAATAATTATAAACACAATCGAATTGCAAAAACTGACGTGCTGTTAGGTGTACTTGCCGAAATGTCAGTTTTTTTTAGGTTATATCAAAGTTAAACTTAGGTCGAGATCGGTATAGCGTTTGACAGATAAAGTTATGACGAGCTTAGTATATACTGAGTTTATGAGTGGCGTTATTATCTATTCTTAATCAAGGTATAACTTCCTATTCCAAGTTTATTAATAACAGTTCAGTAGTTTTATAGATCCTATATAACAAAAAAATTTACAGATACGAATTTATTAGCCGAAACTGAGTTATGGTATTGTCAATATAGGTGCTAACCGCTTCGGATACCGGAACTCGATGTTCACCCAGATATTTTGACATCGATAATGAAATATTTGAAACATCGGGACATCGATCATATATGTGAAACGTTAACCTTTGATAATATCAATTTACAACATAATTCAAATAGCCAATTAAAAATTTATAAATATGAATATTTATAACGCCTTTAATGTTAACTTTGCATGTAACTTCTCGACGTATTATATGTCAAAGTCGAAGGAATGTTTTTTTTCTATGCTTTTCCTTTTTTATCTGTAGCTAGGCCGGCCAGTTTTTTTAATTCGTTTTTTTTCCTTAATTCGACAAATTCTTTAATGTTAATGAATGTTGAAACTCGTTAAAAAAAAATCTGAGAGTCGTTTTTTTGCTCAGCTGATAAGCGGAGCGCCGGGTCGAGTGTCGTATTATGTGTTGGTTTATTCCACAAGCGATATGTGTGTTGTTTTCTTTCCCTTTTTAACTAATAATTTTGTACTTCAGTAAAAAAAACAAACGTGTTGGTGTTATCATGTTCCATCTGTCAATTATGTGGAATTGTTTACAAGAGGGGAAAATATCGCTTTGCGTATTTTCAACTTTTAATTTAAGAATATCGCTACATATGTGTAGAATGACTTGTATTAAATCACTTAGCCAGTTTTATTTGGATTTTAAAGGTAAACTTTACTTACTAGCTTCAATAGAAATGTTGTACTTCAGTAAATAAAACAAACTTGTTGATGTTATCATGTTCCGTCTGTCAATTATGTGGAATTGTTTACAAGAGGGGAAAATATCGCTTTACGTATTTTCAAGTTTTAATTAAAGACTATCGCTAAATATAAATAGAATAACTTGTATTATATCACTTGGCCAGTTTTATTTGTATTTTAAAAGTAAACTTTACTTACTAGTTTCAATAGAAATGTTGTACTTCAGTAAATAAAACAAACTTGTTGATGTTATCATGTTCCGTCTGTCAATTATGTGGAATTGTTTACAAGAGGGGAAAATATCGCTTTACGTATTTTCAACTTTTAATTTAAGAATATCGCTAAATATGTGTAGAATGACTTGTATTATATCACTTAGCCAGTTTTATTTGGATTTTAAAGGTAAACTTTAGTTACTAGTTTCAATAGAAATGTTGTACTTCAGTAAATAAAACAAACTTGTTGATGTTATCATGTTCCGTCTGTCAATTATGTGGAATTGTTTACAAGAGGGGAAAATATCGCTTTGCGTATTTTCAACTTTTAATTTAAGAATATAGCTAAATATGTGTAGAATGACTTGTATTATATCACTTAGCCAGTTTTATTTGGATTTTAAAGGTAAACTTTAGTTACTAGTTTCAATAGAAATGTTGTACTTCAGTAAATAAAACAAACTTGTTGATGTTATCATGTTCCGTCTGTCAATTATGTGGAATTGTTTACAAGAGGGGAAAATATCGCTTTGCGTATTTTCAACTTTTAATTTAAGAATATAGCTAAATATGTGTAGAATGACTTGTATTATATCACTTAGCCAGTTTTATTTGGATTTTAAAGGTAAACTTTAGTTACTAGTTTCAATAGAAATGTTGTACTTCAGTAAATAAAACAAACTTGTTGATGTTATCATGTTCCGTCTGTCAATTATGTGGAATTGTTTACAAGAGAGGAAAATATCGCTTTGCGTATTTTCAACTTTTAATTTAAGAATATCGCTAAATATGTGTAGAATGACTTGTATTATATCACTTAGCCAGTTTTATTTGGATTTTAAAAGTAAACTTTACTTACTAGTTTCAATAGAAATGTTGTACTTCAGTAAATAAAACAAACTTGTTGATGTTATCATGTTCCGTCTGTCAATTATGTGGAATTGTTTACAAGAGGGGAAAATATCGCTTTACGTATTTTCAAGTTTTAATTAAAGACTATCGCTAAATATAAATAGAATAACTTATATTATATCACTTGGCCAGTTTTGTTTGGATTTTAAAGGTAAACTTTAGTCACTAGTTTCAATAGAAACAATATTTAATTTTTTTTTTAAATATGGCGAAAAACTCGCAAATTTCTAGCGTAAGGCGGTTATATTTTAAACAATGGCGTCGGCTTTCAAGAGGTGGAAACGTCATTATTGATAAAATTTGAATAGTTTAAATTACTTGCATAATGACTCTTAACGGATATAATCAAACAATCACAAAACACAATGATAAATATTAATAACACAACATATGTGTGGTACCTCAGCTGTTCATTTATTGCGTCTGAGGTGTACATCTACAACGCGCGTATGTGTGACACTGTCTTATTCAATCGCTTTCTATCGTTGTGTATACGTCGCTCTCTTTTGCTCCACTTCCGTGGCGTCGGAATATATAGCTCTCTTTCTCTCTACGTCATATCTTCTCTCTCATGTAACGAAATGTAGCTAAACGTGACGCGACCTTAAAATTTTACCCTCAATTCTCGTCCAATTATCGATTATCGAATCGTCGCCTAAGAAGTTTCACTTCAAGAAACATTTTCATATAGCGGAAGTGTTGTTAATAACCAGTCTCTTACCGAATATAATGGTATAATTTTAAATTAACAATATACGGAGACATCATAGTTACGAATAACAATGTACGTTTTTAGAGTTTCGTCCCTAAAAATGAAAAAAAACCCTTACAGGTCACTGGCTTGTCCGTCCGTTTATCTTTATAAACCTTTTTTCAGAAACGGCTTAATTATTTTTTTTATTCATAAAATAATCTTACTGACTGGTCATCAAAACCCATAGTGAATTCCGGTCGACCTACAATCTCGAAAGTTGGCATAATAGTAGAACTTTAACACAAGTGAAGGGAAAAATCCAAAATTAACGATTTGTAATTCTACGTGGAATTATAAATTTTTATAATTAGTTTTTTTAAGCTTGTGACAGATGTAGTAGTTTACGTTGTACAAAATTAATATTTGTAAATTGTTTACTTAGAAATACTACGCACCTTTAAATTTTTATCAGAGTCTGAATATGTGTGAAATCCTCGTAATGAGTTCTACTAGTGTTTAACAGTTTTTATTTTGACAGAGTGCACCCGCTCCTAGAGCACAGGGTCTGATAACGCATTTTGAGTAGGTGTTTTTGGATCCTAAAAAAATATTCCAAAAAAATGATTTATCTAAACACAACGTCAGTTTACAAAGGCTGCATATGAAGTTTGTATTACTGACACGAATGTGTGACAGAGAGATAAATACGTAAGCTCTTGTCCAACTGCTATTGCAGCTGAAAGTGGAATTAGAGTGTTTGTGTCACACACTCTGTGACGAGAACAACTGATATATATATATATATATATATATATATATATATATATATATATATATTCGTTGTAAATTTGAGTCGAGACATGGCGCTATAAAACCCCTCCCCCCTGAAAAAGAAACTTAAGAGTTTTTTAGGATGGGCAGTTAAAGTGATACTTTTATCACTTTCTATACTAAATACAAATACAAATAATAAATACAAATAATTCGTAATACGAATAATCCTTGTACCAGTTTTTCTCTTATTCACATATGCACGAATGGAACAACTGAGAGAGAAAAAGACGATTATCTTTTCTGAACCCCGCTCTTCATTTCCCCTCTGAGCTGCCGACGGGGTACGCATATAAATTAAAGTCGATGGTAAAGCCTCTTGTTAACGACACGATTTCCAGCCCAGCCGGTATAATGACCGAATCGGCGAAAAACCGGGCGTGCGCGACAGTTTACCCTGTCTATAGACGGCTATTAACTAACACGGAGACTACCGCACGTATGACTCAGTTGTATTAACACCCTTGTCAAGTGATGGTTCCTTATGATAAATGTAAAACATGGGAAAGTATTATTTGTATACAAAATTGAAAAAAGAGAATAAAGTTATAGAAAATACTGTATACACCCAATTTATTATTTGGGCCAGATAATTTAGTATGCATTAATAAGAACCCATAGTGTCTCATATAATACTGAAGGCGATCGATCGGCCAAACCTAGGACTGGTTGAAAACCGTGTCGTTAACAAATGGCCTAAACCAACTGTGGCCCGCGACATGGTCGTGACTACGACTCGCAGTCTTGTAATTAAATATGAAAACCAGGATTATTGTTGTAATTTAAAAGTGGTATCTTCAAGTTGTAAAAATAATGAACAGAAGTTTCAATTCTAAAACTAATTTCAAAGCGTATCACAGATCGTATATAGCACTTGCTTAAATAGACAGAAAGATGGCGCTAAGATGGCGTCATACGTCAGATACAAGTTTAAACTCAAAAATAAATATGTCATTTATGAGTTAGAACTCTAACTACAAGTGTTCCGTATACATTTAGGCTCTTATAAACATTTCAGTTATAGATTTCTATTAATCTTTTCTAGAAATATCAACTTTTCTCAATGTAATTTCATTAGTATGTCTTTCAGTGGCATAGAAACTTGCATATTAAACAAATTGTGAAATCTAGAGTATCACTGTAGTTTTACAACAATCTTTACGTAAGCTACTAAAAATCTAATTTTTTTAAAATTTTAAATTGAGTAATTTTCGATATAAGAGTGAGATACTTTTTTTTGCATATTTTTCAATATGTTCTTCTTCTATGTCTCATTTCCCATGTCTATTGAGGTCGGCCCTCCTTATCTTATAGCGCCATTCTTGGCGTAATTGAATCATGTCCAGATGTAGCCCCATCATCTTCATGTCCGTTTCTACATTACCCATCCAGGTTGTTGATGGCCTGCCATGACTTCTTTTCGGTTGTTCTAACTCCATAACAGGTCTCATCATATCATCTCTTTGCCATGTAATTTTAAATTAACACTAATCGCAGACGTTATAGTTACGGACAATGATGTACGTTCTTAGAGTTTCGTCCCTCAAAATGAAAATAAAATAGAACCCTTACAGGTCACTGATTGTCTTTCCGTTTATTTTTATAAACCTGATGTCCAGCGCAGGCAGTTTTCGGCAGTTTTATCTTGAATTTTTACCACTTTAAACCACGTTACTTTTACCACGTTCCACGGTTATGTTAATTTCTCATTTTATCTTTCATGATTATCCCTTCGGACCATCTGAGTATCCTTAACTCAGTTACATGGAGATTCTTCTCAGCCCAGCATTCAGATCCATAGAGTAGAGCTGGCCATGTTGCTCTTTTGTATATGTCGCATTTGACCTATATAGGCTTTCTTGCATCGCATATAACGACTGTCAGAGATCTCCACTTCAACCACCCTATATTTATCCGATGCATATTTTCCAATATATCTCTGAAAATATACTACCTAAATTGTGAAAAAAAAACAATTTTTACCCTTATGACCATGAAAAGAAAATCGCGTTCGTGATTTTTCCAGTCCTAAAATTTTCATATCAATAATAGGAGTAATAGCTATTGAAACATGCACGGGTTAATAATTAATATTACTATACCAAATTTTAAGTTTCTAAGTTTATGGAAACAACGGTTGAGACAAACAGATAGACAAACATATTAAAGAGTTCCGTGATCATAACAAAACAAAAACAGAAGAAGAAACAAATAAGCGATCGGCTAGGACCCATATCCGTACCGAAGCATCGTAATCTGCAGTATCTGCGCCTCGTTACAAGCTTCCCCGTAATCATGACAAAACCAGAGACAGACAGACAGACAAACATCTTAAAAGGGTTCCGTGATACACACAAACAGAAGAAGAAACAAATAAGCGATCGGCTAGGACGCATATCCGTACCGAAGCGTCGTAATTTGATATTCAATCTGCAGTATCTGCGCCTCGTTACAAGCTTCCCCGTAATCATGACAAAACCAGAGACAGACAGACAGACAAACATCTTAAAATGGTTCCGTGATACACAAAAACAGAAGAAAAAACAAATAAGCAATCGCCTAGAACGCATATCCGTACCGAAGCGCCGTAATCTGATATTCAATCTGCAGTATCTGCGCTTCGTTACAAGCTTCCCCGTAATCATGACAAAACCAGAGACAGACAGACAGACAAACATCTTAAAAGGGTTCCGTGATACACACAAACAGAAGAAGAAACAAATAAGCGATCGACTAGGATGCATATCCGTACCGAAGGGTCGTAATCTGATATTCAATCTGCAGTATCTGCGCCTCGTTACGACGTTCTTTGAACAAAATTTGATACTTTGCAGCGCGCGTATCAGATATAGCGCCGATAACGAGCTGCTGTTCATGCGATTGCGGCATTGCCGCGTTTGCTGGGAGGAGTAGCGTCGAGCATCATTAAGGTCATATCTGAAGGTGTGCGCGCGCGGCCTTGCCTTCCCTCCGGCGCCGCCAGACGCCGGAATCGATACAGACGCACGAATCTAATGCCGGATTCGGTCCGCCACGATCGTACGAAGTTGCTTATATATCTATATATTTTGCAATATCTTAAGTAGCTAAGTAGATAGTTACGTAGACGAGAACAATTTTTAATTGTAACCAATTATCCAACAATTTATATTTTACTATATATATAAAAGTAAAATATAAATTTTCGGGTAATTGGTATATCATTTTTTAGAGTTCCTCTCCAAAATATAATATAAAACGATATAATCTATAACATTTTTTGATTGAAGAAATTGTTTATTTTACAAAAACAAAATACTTTTTATTGTAGTTTACTCCATAAGAATTGATTTTCATATGTAGCGGTCGGTATGAAATTTTGTGAGGAGTAAAATCAGAAGTTCAAGGTGTACGAAGTTCAGAGCGTTAAAATAAATGTGCCGTTAGGCAATCGCTCAGCGCAATATTTCCGCGCATCTAGAGTGAGATATCAATATGTTCATTTGGCGTTTTCTTATGGCGTAATTGCAATGACGGAGTGTGACACACATAGTTTACTATCGTTTGGTTATACCGAGATGTAATCATTAAATGTCATTATGTGTGAATATTTGGTGTCTTCTAGCCTACAAAATTAAAGTCTGTTTTAATTTAAACTTCTTAGTCTGACGTTACTAAATGTTTTTAATTTTGTTGTATAAATTTGGTCTTGTTCATTCGTGTTTTACTTGAAAATCATTATATTGTCAGTATTTTTTCATTAAAGAATTTTCCATTTACATTTAATTATATTGATATTTATATTTATATACAGTGTTACCTATTTTATATATTCAAGTAAGTAAACCCAGTTCGGCGTCGGAGCTGACACGCACAATGAATTTTTTCAAAATATTCTCAGTCATAATTCCATTTAAACGTTTCATCATCATAAAAATAACCTCCAAAAAAACGAGTGAGCTTTAGACCACACGACTGAAGTAAAACTTCAAATTCACAAAATATGAACTTTAAAATGAATTTACAATTTTATTCACTTTAAACGTAGAATATTTAATGTATTGAACAAAATAATAATTTATAAAATTGTTCAAGAACGAAATTAAATTACAAAATAATCAAAAAATCACCGTTCGCGTAACGCTAGCAAACTCGCATATATATATATATATATATATATATATATATATATATATATATATATGTATATATATATATATATATATATATATATATATATATATATATATATATTTCACTCACTGGCTATGAGAGGAAGAGAGAAAGAAAATGTGTGCTCGCATCTCTCTCTCTTGTCCCTACAGTAATATACGAAACGTAACTCTCTCTCTCTTTCTGACTTCACTGACTTATATCTCCCTCTTAACTTCCGTTCGCCTCGCCCGATCACACTTTTCGTAACGCTCTCGTCACGCATTCACCAGCTTACTCCCCAAGTCAAGTGTGCGTAAAGAAGTTTTACTTCAAAAATTTAAGACAAACGTCAAATTAGTATAATCGGTGTTTATTTCTGCGAAGTAATACTCACTTTTCAAAGCCTACTAAGGTCGCGTCAAATTATGCGATCGCGTCAAATTATCTGACTATTCTTTGGTAGCAGATGGTGGACAGTGTGGTTTTGATTCAGAGTTATTTTCGAATCGATATGTTCGTTCTTGCTGTTTGCAGCATTCAGCAGCACCAAAACATTTTTTTAGTGTTATTGTTAATATTGTTAATGGGGAAATGGCTTGTTTGCTTGTCTTGCTTATCCGCTTCAATTACTCAACCGATCTTTGCGTAATTTTTCATACGAGGTGTGTCTATGAAATGATGAGAAATAGTTCACCTATATTTATATTTATTATAAATGTAATGCTTGTTCCCTTCAATGTACTCCCATTTGCCCTAATATTTCAGACACGGAGGAAATCAATTTATTGTCAGCTGTTTCAAGTGATGCGCCGTTTTCTTCTTTACAGCATCAGCTGCCCCAAAACGTGTTCCTTTAAGCGCTGATTTAGCTTTTAGGAAGAGATAAAACGCACGATGCTAAATCGGGTGAATATGGTGGAAGTTCAAGTCTAGAACTGTATGTGCTGGTCAAAAACTGCTTAACGGAAAGTGATATGTGCACAAGTGCATTGCTCTGGAGAAGAATGAAAGCATTTCAAATTGTTTCCAACTGTTTCTGTCAGCTTTATCAAAACTGCTTAACTGTTGTGCCTTCTAAAACCGATTCTTTCAAAATTACTTTCTTTCGGAAATGACAATGAACAAGGTTTTAGATTTTGACTTGCTTTGACGAGCTTTTTTAATTGTTTACGATGATGTTTTTTTTCACTTCATTAACTGTCCAAGAAGACCCAGGTTTGAAACCTTCGTGGGTTTTTTGTGCAGTTTCATTAAAAATCCAATTTTATACATGTTGAACTTTCAAACTTGGACACCACAGGAAACACAACTAAACTAAATGGCGATTCAAAATCAACTGAACGTCACAACGTGTTGCTGCTCGTCATACTAGTAAAGTCTTTAAGTTTAGAAATGTGCTTGCTGGTCAAAAACAGCTTAGCGGAAAGCGCTATATGAGCAGTATCATTATCCTTGTGGAGAATAAAACCATTTTTTCTGCAGCTGCGGCCTTTTTTATGACTATTTCTTTCAGCTTTATCAAAACTGACTTCACAATTAAAGGAAACAACGTGATGTAGTATTATTTCTACTTTTTTTAAGTTCTTTACCACGACCTAGGTTTCGTTGTATTACAACATCTTCAGGTGGGCTATTAGCTAAGATTTTTTGAAGAATTTCTTTGCTAACAGCCCACCTGAAGATGTTGTAATATAACGAAACTTAGGTCGTGGTAAAGAATTTAAAGAAAGTAGAAATAATACTACATCACGTAGTTTCATTTAATTGTGAATAATGAATTTCTACAAAGTTGACGCCAAATATATTCAATATTTCAAAACAGATTTATAATAATGCTGGTTAATTGTTCTGCCGTCTGGAATCCATTCTTCCAGAACTACACCTTTGATATCGGGAAACACAATGAGCATAGCTTTGCATTGCTTTGACGAGCATTTTTATTCTTTGCGATTATAGTATTTGCCGGTGCTTTGACGGCTTTTTGGTTTCAGGATCCTATTGAAAGGACCAGATTTCAAATATTCTGTTGGTGTTTTGTACAATTTCACTTAAAAAATAAAATACATACGTGTTCAAATTTTGAATTTAGCATGTTATCACCCACTACAGAAAACACAACTAAACTAGATGAAGATTCACTATCAACTGAACGTCAGAGAGTGTGCTACTTGTAATGCACATTTAATAAGCGGTTAAGACTGCTTTGTTTACTAGGTGGACACAGTCTCACTGTTCGTGCCATTAGATGAACATAAAACGGATGAACGTTTTACAAGGGAGTAGAATTTTTTTTTTGGAATTATAAAAGTCTATTTAATGAACAGACTTACATAAACTGCAAAAACCTGCACTAAACTACTCGCGAAGTTGATCGAAGTTAGGTGAAAAGAATAGTGTAGAGAGGTACTTCGATTCGCTTTGTGCAACCTCGCCTCGTCTCGGACGACTTAGATCGCTATCGGTTTTTTTGCGCCCGAGTCAAAGGACTTCGCGGGGTTAGCGTACGGGAGGGGGGCTCACGGCTACTGAACTCCGCGAGGTTGCACGAGTGTGTAGTCACATACTTCGGACTGCGATCAACTTCGACGAGCACTTCGTCGAGGTAACTTCACGAGCCGTGTAGAGTGTATAACAGTGTAAGTATGCCTGAGCGCGCGGGAGGCAAGTGTGAAATTACACTTCAGGTAATTACCGCGACTTTTTTAATCTTTTCGCGTTTAAAACTACGATGTAAACACAGTATCGTTTCATAATTAGAGGTCTAGAGTAATGATAGGAGAGAGTAATTAGAGGAGAGCGTAATTAGGGGAGAGAGTAATTAGGGGACAGCGTAATTAGAGGAGAGAGTAATTAGGTGAGAGAGTAATTAGAGGAGAGAGTAATTAGGGGACAGCGTAATTAGAGGAGAGAGTAATTAGGGGAGAGAGTAATTAGAGCAGAGAGTAATTAAGTGACAGGGTAATTATAGGAGAGAGTAATTAGAGTATGTGAAATAAAACCGAAGAAAAAAATAAAGACAATCTTTCTGCATAGATGTTTGGCAAGAAATATTTGAATTTCTTGAGTGCAGTTATCACGAAGACGTCACAAAACGAAGAGAGAAATGTAAATTTGTCATATAATTTTAAATTAATTCTCACTGGTAATACTTATATAATTTATTAATAGTACGCAGCTAAGAACTAACAGAGCTTTCTAAACTAATTTTTAAAATTAAATTTCTTTAACTACCTACTTTAAGTCACGCTGTCACGTTAAAATTGTGTAACGATTGCGAAATTGACGAACGCATCCGAACGGCGGCGGAACCAGCCGACTGCTGACAACATGGCGGTCGAAAATGTCAAAAGTTTATATAGTAGTTTTAATCAGAATAACAAAACAAAAGAACGTTATTCTAGATAATTAATTATTATAAATTATTAACTAAAAAGTTAAAGAAGTTTCACTTCATCTGTGAGCTTATATGAGTGGGGCTCAAAAGGTCGTGTTTAAAAGGCTCGTGTTTAAAAGGCTTGCGCCGGCGCCATGCCCGTGCCGGTCAGTATCAAAATGAAACAAGACAGAGCTAATTTTCTGTATAAAAATAATTTCTATTAGTTTAACATTTTTTAGTAGCGTCATTTAGTAACAAGTAAACAAACATTTCCAATTTGGCTTTAAACCGAATATGTATACATACATATATATATATATATATATATATATATATATATATATATATATATATATATAACGTATTGTATACATATTTACAATACAACAAATGTTTAATAGTGAGTTACAGCACACGCTCCTGCTAAATACGAATATACGGTCAGCGGGATCTCACTGCGTCATTTGGATGAGGTCGTTGATTCGGGAGTCAGATTTGATCTGCGATTGACATTTCGTAGGCATATGGCGGATTGAGCAAAAGAATCGTTTCGGAAACTTGGATTCGTGTTGCGTAACCCATGGGTTTTTCAATCCGTGTTATAAATTCGCTTGCTGTACACTTCATTGGTGCAAAGTTGATTAGAATTTTGCTCCATTTTTGGAGCAAACACGAAGCAACATACATCTTGATGATTGAACGTGTGCAAAAGACGTTTCTTCGATATCTATATATAGCAGCTCAGAAGAGACATAGCAATTATGAAATTTATCTTCCAGCCATTACAATATAAAACTTTAATTCTTCATACCTGACAATTTCATACGCTCACGCATTCATCAATATTTTGCTGTATCACCCTCTAGAACTGAATTATATGGGAACTCTCCAGTTTCCCGCAGTATTCAACTGATCAACCACCTGATCGCAGTAACACCAGAGTGTGATTAGTTTATTATGAGTGTTACACTTTGTATTTCTTGTGTACATTTGCATTCATGTTTAATCTAATCGTTAAAAGTTTGTTAAACCCCTAATCTCTTGTTGTTACAAGTAGGTTACATGTAATATAATCTTGCTGTTACAAATAGGTTACATGATAAGATTGTGTGTGCGTAAATAGATAAATAAATATATTCGAGCTTTACATGTAACGTAGACCCATGAATGTAGCGTGTTTTCTCACGCTTATGTAATTACTTATGCTATGATCGGCAGAATCTTTTAACGCTTGTTTACAAAACATTGCGCGAACAAAGTAAACGAAAATGTAAAGAAAATATTGTGGAAATCACGGTTGTAACGTAGACCCATAAATGTACCGTGTTTTCCCACGCTTATGTAATTACTTATTCTATGATCGGCAGAATCTTGTAACGTTTGTTTACAAAACATTCCGCGAACAAAGTAAACGAAAATGTGAAGAAAATATTGTGGAAATCACGGCTGTAACGTAGACCCATGGATGCATCGTGTTTTCTCACGCTTATGTAATTACTTATGCTATGATCGGCAGAATCTTTTAACGCTTGTTTACAAAACATTCCGCGAACAAAGTAAACGGAAATGTAAAGAAAATATTGTGGAAATTACGGCTGTAACGTAGACCCATGAACGCACCGTGTTTTCCCACGCTTATGTAATTACTTATGCTATGATCGGCAGAATCTTGTAACGCTTGTTTACAAAACATTCCGCGAACAAAGTAAACGAAAATGTAAAAAAAATATTGTGGAAATCACGGCTGTAACGTAGACCCATGGATGTATCGTGTTTTCTCACGCTTATGTAATTACTTATGCTATGATCGGCAGAATCTTTTAACGCTTGTTTACAAAACATTTCGCGAACAAAGTAAACGAAAATGTGAACAAAATATTGTGGAAATCACGGCTGTAACGTAGACCCATGAACGCACCGTGTTTTCCCACGCTTATGTAATGAGTTATGCTATGATCGGCAGAATCTTTTAACGCTTGTTTACAAAACATTCCGCGAACAAAGTAAACGAAAATGTAAAGAAAATATTGTGAAAATCACGGCTGTAACGTAGACCCATGAATGTACCATGTTTTCCCACACTTATGTAATTATGCTATGATTGGCAGAATCTTTTAACGCTTGTTTACAAAACATTCCGCAAACAAAGTAAACGAAAATGTGAAGAAAACATTGTGGAAATCACGGCTGTAACGTAGACCCATGAATGTACCATGTTTTCCCACACTTATGTAATTATGCTATGATTGGCAGAATCTTTTAACGCTTGTTTACAAAACATTGCGCGAACAAAGTAAACGAAAATGTAAAGAAAATATTGTGGAAATCACGTCTGTATCGTAGACCCATGAATGTACCGTGTTTTCCCATGCTTGTGTAATTTTTTATGCTGTGATCGGCTGAATCTTGAAACCCTTGTTTAGAAAATATTTCAAGAACAAAGCAAATGAAAATGTAAAGAAAATATTGTGGAAATCCCGGCGGCCATATTTCTGCTCTAGATTTACAGCTCTATCTTCGCATAGCTTCGATCAGCGATCCGAAAACTATGGTACTCAGCATCCGTGTTGCCAGTCGCCGTACCGCCTTTCACTACGAGTACTGGTTCTCCGTCCGCGCGGCTAAATTGTGGAATATACTTGAGTACTTGACCCTGGCACCCGGAATTCGTTATCAGTAGACTTGTCCGAAGATCGTCGTAAATATCGTGGGTGAATTTTACAAGTGAACTTTTGATTGTCCGTTTTTTCACGTTTTTTTTTGCGTATGTCTGTATATAAATGAGAAAATGTTCGTGTTTACATACGCGTGTATATAGCGGAAACCAAAACGTAGAATAGATTAATTACGGCTTCGTTATACTTAGCAAATATAGAACAATTCTATGTTGGACTTAATTAAATAACAAAGATAAAAACAATTCAGTTATAGGGACATTCCAATACATTACAAACCGTCCGTAATCACAAAGCCGCAGCCCTGAGAGGCTGCCAACCAGCAGAATAAAAAGTCAAAATCCGAGAAAGCGCTCGCAACATTCGTCACAAGTGCTGTAAATTACGTTTACAATCGATATAAATTATATTTACAATGGTTGTAAATTACATTTACAATGGTTGTAAATTACATTTACAATGGCTATAAATTACTTTTACAATGGTTGTATATTACATTTACGATGGCTGTAAATTATTACATTTTCTGTGGCTGTAAATTACTTTTACAATGGTTGTAAATTACTTTTACGATGGCTGTAAATTATTACATTTACTGTGGCTGTAAATTACTTTTACAATGGGCTGTAAATTACGTTTACATACGCTTAGTAATTTTTAAGCGTTACAAATACCAAGAAACAAGTAAAATACAGGTATTGTATAATTGATGTAGCCAGATTTTTTTATTGCTCTCGAAGTTATGAGACGAAAATCCAGGATAAATTAAAAGTAATTAATCGTAATCTACCAAAATGTTCCACAATCCTGCCTCTAATGTCGCGAATCGAACAGCAGAAGAGGCTGAAATGGGATGGTGCCTTAGAACATGTAAGGTATATTAGGCGCGTGAATAATTGGGGAACACAAGCGGATGTTGTGCGTATATGCGGAATGTGAAATAATGGATGTCTTTGTACTCATGCATAACAGTTCGGTACAAAAAAAACGATATTAATCACAACACTAATGGGTTTTCAATGTAACGTTTTGAATAAAAACAGGACTAGGCGAAACTCTCGTCTTGCTTGCAAAGATTTACATCCCAAAATGAAAAGTGAAGATTAGTCAGTAATAATGAGGATGGTAGCCATAATTTTGAAAATAAATAAATCTTTTCTGTGTTTTCTGCGACTTACGGACATAAGCTACCTCATATGGAGGAAAATTACGTCCTTTTGTTGGCAACTAACTATCCTCACGACGAGAATTTAAATCCTTATTTCCTAATTGATTTTCTAATAAGAAATATATTTTCAATATTTTTTCAATTATAATTACATTTAAACGTTTCGTTATCATAAACAGATTTGCATTAAAAATAAAACTAAAAAAACGGCTATATTACCAGTATTATCGTTATTACGTTCTATGAAATAGTACCAATATAGCTGAATATTCGTTTTGACTATACTGCGCGGCGTCCGGTGTGCGTGCTCTTCACGATGTTTAACCCTTTAGTTGACGTTGAAATAATGCGTCTCAAGACTAGGATGAGATGATAAAAAATATTTTTTATAATCGTCTTGTTCTGTACCCATACAAGTTGGCTAGCTATACAAATTTAACAAGAGCCCAGACAGACAGGCCGGAATCTGAATTTCCATAAACAGCCGATAATTCACTTTTTTCAGACTTTAAGGAAAACAATAGTGATAATCCCATATAAATGAATCTAGTAGTGTTTACGTGATGCGCAGTCAAACAGACAGATAGAAAGAAAGCGCGTACGACAGAAGCTTGCTGCAAAATATTGGTTCGTAATTGAATAAACAAAAGATTATTTAAAAAAGTATACGTCCTTCGCTTGAAAAGCCCCGAATTCGTTACGGGCGTGAACACATAAGTTGTTTCGAAACGTCGCGCGGATTAAATACTGCTTCAAAGCGTCTCGCTAGAGCCGTCCGTTATGGAGTACCATCTCTGAGGTCGTCTATAGGGTGACCATGTTGTAGAATTTGTGAAGTTATATGATTCGTTTTTTTTTAAATAACATGTTTTATTTAATGCTGGCGCTTCAGAGCTTACTTTTCCTGGATTAGTAAAGACAAATCTGTAATGTACGAGTAGAGCTTTCACTAAGAGGTTTCCGTACACATTGAGGCACTTCAAACATTTAAACATACTTAGTATTTCTATTAAACTATTTAAAATTATAAATTTTTCACTACCTAAGTATGTTGCCGATAATATATTTTACAGATTTAGTCAGAAAACGTGGTACATAATTCAAAAATTATAAAATCTAGGACAATAGCTATAGTTTTCCTATATTCTTCTAGTCAGATTTTACCAACTTTGCTGTTTCATGATTTTTGTTTCGGTAGTTTCGGAAATGAAGGAGGGGGAGGATCCTAGATTTTTGCATATGTTTTAGAATATCTTTTTTAATATATAATTTAAAATCATGAAAACAATTTTTTTATATTCATAGTGAATAAGTTGTTTCGAAACGTCGCGCGGATTAAATACCGTTTCAAAGCGTCTCGCTAGCTCTCTCGTTATGGAGTACCATTTCTGAGGTCGTCTATAGGGTGACCATGTAATATAATTTGACGTATCGATACTACCCACATGATATATAAAATTTAAAAAAATGTGTACCTTTTTTACTCCCTTTTTAATTCTTGTATTAAAATTTTGAAAGAGTTATTGGTGCAAAATATGTGTGTTATTAAACTATATCGATATAGGATAGTATCGCAAATTTCAAGTTTCTCTATTCCATAGTTTCTGAGAAAATCAGCTGCCACAGATGGACTGACAGATAGACGGGAGTGATCTTATAAGGGTTCCGTTTTTCGGTTCGAGATATGTAACCTAAAAAAATTTCAATTTTCAAAATCGAATCTTTTACCTTCTAACTAGAGGTGCGCAAAATGTATCAGTGAAAAGAAAAGAGTGATATATATCATTTGATTGGAAAGATATATATCACTCATTTATATCCCTAGCTCAGTAGCTAAATATCTCATTACTTGAGTTATTAACGAAATAATTTATTGCGCATACGTTGGACAAGGGTAATACAACGTGGCGATAAAAAGTAATCGCTATTATCTGAAAATAATAAAAAAATTCTACAAGAGTATCCGCTTGTATTTGTTTGATACTTTGCAGGTTTAGGATTTAGAACTGTCAAACTAGATTCAAATTATATATAAATTAACTTTAATGGTAATTAAATAAATTGGAATAAACTGATAGATTTAAAAAAAAAATTAAAATATTTATTTAAAAAATAGAATATTGAAATAAAACAAAGAAAGTGTTTGTTTGTTTACGCAAATATCCTTTATCTCTCTATAGCCTGGGTAGTGATACACTGATACGTTTTGATTTCATGTGAGCGAGTGATAGATATGACGGTAACATATGAGCTATATATTTTATGTCTCTCACTCATGAGTTACACATCTCTACTTCTAACCATTCTGATTTGACTGGGTCAAAAATTTCCTAATCTTTCTGATTTGGCTGGGTCAAATCAGAAAGATTAGAAAAAGCTGACCCACACCATTATCGGCCAGAGATTGACCCCCAACTACTTGCAATGGCCAATACACGCCACAGAAGACGTGTGTCAACACAGTATAAAGTCTCCTAATTCAAAGTATACTATTTATATAAGAATTTATCTTAAAATATTGGTGCTTGTGGGTAAGAGAATTTTTGATTGCAATATTCCCGAAATAAAAAAAATAAAAAAAATAGGATTAATGTGTATCCTATTTTTTTTTTCAAGACAAAGCCTCCAGATGTCTCGCCCAATTTGTACTGTAAAGACATATCGCTGATAAATATCTATAATTTGTGTCGCTAATTGCACTCCTTGACAACATTTTGGCAACAAATGACAGATCTCGAATTTTCGAGAATTTTGTCGATATTTTTTTTGGGTGACAAATACACAGAATAATCTAGAAATACTGGCAGGAACAACGCTAAAAGGTTTACAAAGTGCGTATATACGCAACTTAACATTTGTAACCTGTGCATACATAAGTAGAAAAGACGTGGTTGGTGAACGTCGTTTGGTCTCGATATGACTTTACCTATATTCTTACGTTGAAATAAAATATATACAAATTTAATTCAATTTTGATCTAATAAATTATATCCGCACATATTTTCGTCAAAAAACTGTAATAATACTAAGCAACAAAGGTGCTTTATAATTTTACATTATTGTCACCCTAGTCGCAACCTTGTATTAGTCCGGAATCTTGGCTCGGATTGAGCCTTCTCTCGTGAGGGATTTGAATGTGTGTTCATAAGTTTTACGTGCAGAAGTTACCGACCTTGGCCACTAGTTTTGAAAACCAAAAATCACTTTTTTTTTATTTAGAGAAATGTCACTCTTATAGTTATTCTTCTATGTTAATATTATGGTTAGTTTCAATGTCTGTTTTTTTTGTGTAGACCGGCCGAAATAGAGCAAGTTTTACAGAAGTGGAGTACGGTTTTAAAAAAAAGCACGTGTTTTTTTAATTTAAAAAGCAAGCAATTCAGCGATTGACAATCAGAAATGAGTAAAAAATAAAATACAATTTTTAACCATAATACAAAACAAGATAATGCTATCTTGATAAAATAATGCTATCTTTTAACCATAATACAAAACAAGAAAGGAAATGCTATCTTGATAAAATAATGCTATCTTTTAACCATAATACAAAACAAGAAAGGAAATGCTATCTTGATAAAATAATGCTATCTTTTAACCATAATACAAAACAAGAAAGAAAATGCTATCTTGATAAAATAATGCTATATTTTAACCATAATACAAAACAAGAAAGAAAATGCTATCTTGATAAAATAATGCTATCTTTTAACCATAATACAAAACAAGAAAGAAAATGCTATCTTGATAAAATAATGCTATCTTTTAACCATAATACAAAACAAGAAAGAAAATGCTATCTTAATAAAATAATGCTATCTTTTAACCATAATACAAAACAAGAAAGAAAATGCTATCTTGATAAAATAATGCTATCTTTTAACCATAATACAAAACAAGAAAATGCTATCTTGATAAAATAATGCTATCTTTTAACCATAATACAAAACAAGAAAGAATATGCTATCTTGATAAAATAATGCTATCTTTTAACCATAATACAAAACAATAAAGAAAATGCTATCTTGATAAAATAATGCTATCTTTTAACCATAATACAAAACAAGAAAGTGCTATCTTGATAAAGGCGCGTAAATTATATATTTAACATATAAAGAATGTTAATAAGGAATAAAACAACAGAATATAATAAGTTTATGTATATATTAACTTTTTAAAAACAATTAAAAAAACAATTAACTTTAGCCATTGCCTAAATTAATTAAAATATGCTATCAACTGACATTGCATCATCATTTTTTGACATTTTTTTAAGATATTACTTTCCTAATAGCTATTAAACTAATTTGTAAAATTACTTCTTCGTAGGAAAATGTATTGTTTTCTTAATGATTTCAATTTATTTTTTGCAGTGAAACTTCTTTATCGACGTCTGAGTAATAAACGCTGTCACGTTAAAATTGTGTAACGCGCGTTGGGCCCGTATAGGTTCGACCGACATAGTAATAGGTAATGATTAATATGTGTACAGAGATTTTTTTTCTAATAAAGTATTTTAACTTTTTCTGTTCATTTGTAGGTATTTATAACCAAAAATATAAGAAAATGACATCTGTCAAGTTGCAATAATTTATTTAGTCTATATTATGAGGGAATATGTAAATTGTTTTAATATTTGGAAACGCGAATGCTCCATCTCGCTTGCACATTTACCTGAAGTTAGTCATAAAGCATTAACGTAAGCATTTAACGTATGCGTAAAGGTTCTGATATTAACTGTAGTGAATTTAGAACAAACGTTTCGGCGTTTGCATGTGTAGTATGTACGTACCTTTATGTACATGTATGAAATTATATTTTATTGAATAGCTTTGTGTGGTAAGTTTTTAACTATGTGGCTAAAAATTAGTGAAAACATAGTTTTATAGTTTTAATCGTAATAATAAGAAAAAATATGTATAAACATCCCCGAACATAACATACTCTTAACATTGTTACTAATAAACTCGGAATAGAAAGTTATATCTAGAATATGTATAAACATATCCGAACATAACATACTCTTAACATTGTTACTAATAAACTCGGAATAGAAAGTTATATCTTAAATATGTATAAACATATCCGAACATAACATACTCTTAGCATTCTTACTAATAAACTCGGAATAGAAAGTTATATCTTAAATATGTATAAACATATCCGAACATAACATACTCTTAACATTGTTACGAATAAACTCGGAACAGAAAGTTATATCTTGAATATGTATAAACATATCCGAACATAACATACTCTTAACATTGGTACTAATAAACTCGGAATAGAAAATTATATCTTAAATATGTATAACCATATCCGAACATAACATACTCTTAACATTGTTACTAATAAACTCGGAATAGAAAGTTATATCTTACATAAATAGAGAACGGATAACGCTACTATAAAAGCTACTAACGCTACTGCTGATAAACGCTACTAACGCTACTGCTGATAAACGCTACTAACACTACTGCTGTTGTAAACGCTACTAGCCAAAAACAGGCCACTGATGTTGACGTGACGAACACGACCACTCTTCAAAGAGTGTAACGACAAAGAAAAAACTTAAAATATTAAAGCTACTAATAAACTCAGTTTACGATAACGCGACTGATAAACGCTACTAATAAACGCTACTAACGCTACTGCTGATAAACGCTACTAACGCTACTGCTGATAAACGCTACTAACGCTACTGCTGATAAACGCTACTAACGCTACTGCTGATAAACGCTACTAACGCTACTGCTGATAAACGCTACTAACGCTACTGCTGATAAACGCTACTAACGCTACTGCTGATAAACGCTACTAACGCTACTGCTATTGTAAACGCTACTAGCGAAAAACAGGCCACTGATGTTGACATGACTACCACAAGCACTCTTCAAAGAATGTAACGACAAAGAAAAAACTTAAAATATTAAAGCTACTAATAAACTCAGTTTACGATAACGCGACTGATAAACGCTACTAAAACTGAGTGTACTACGAACTTGTCCTAACTTTATCTGTCAAACACTATACCTACCTCGACCTAAGTTTAACTTTGGTATAACCTAAAAAAAGTTGACATTTCGACAAGTACACCTAACAGCACGTCAGTTTTTGCAATTCGTTTGTGTTTATAATTATTTTAAGGAAAACGGCTTTATATTGTTCAATTGTACAACTGAAACTATCGAGAAGAAATATTATTTAATTAATTTCGTGTAGTTGCACCAAGAACAATATTTATCAATTACCATTTTATAATTAAATCAAATTCATGTCATATTCACATTTATTGTTAGAATATTTAGTGGAAAATAGTATAAAAATTTTATTGCGAAATTTTAAATTAACAATTATTTGTTCATGCTATTCTAATAACGTTTTCGTAATGGGAAAAACGAATAAAAAGTTCAACAAGAACGGACACAAGCAAAGGATAATATAAATTTTAACGATGATCTAAAGACGTCATCTGACGTGACAGATGTAATTTGTATTCACAATCATAGACAAACCTCGTATTTTATTTCTTTGTCTCTGAAACGCGACATTGGCACGTTGGATTTTTTAAACAACTTCGGAATAGTTATACTATCGATGTACCGAGTTTATTAGTTGTAATTAATACCTTTGATGTACCAACTTTATGAACGGTATAAGTATTCTCAGAATAAGAGTAATATAACCAAAGTTTAAACATTTTTTATTAGTAACAGTAGAAATGTGTGAAACGGTCCTTGAGCGTATGCGGGTGAGGCTCATACCTTTTTTTTTTAATTATTTCAACTAACATTATCACGGATTTATTTATTTACATATTTATTAAATGAAATATACACGTGCATAGAGCGACTTTGTTTTTACAAAGGCAATCTCGAAGAAGAAAGTCCAAACAAAATTGATCATGTGAAAAAGTGCCAAGTCCTCGCGCGACAATTTAGTTAACAATAAAACGATTTGAAATAGAAAACTTTGCTAAGTCCATTTTTTGTATTAAGTTTGTTTTTTTCAATTTTTAATTGAAACATTATATATAGACAAAATAAAAGATTTTTTAATTTGAAAGAAAGAAATTACTTAATAAGTATAAAACTTCAAACCTCACTGTTGATTTTTTAATGCTAAGTTTCTTGCAAATGGGGTTGGAATATACTGCAGTTAGAACTTTGGGAGTACTTGTGTATTGGTACTGGACGCAGAAAGTTCAAGGTGGTGGACTGTTGAATACATAGTTTTTAATATATCTTATCACAGGGAGTGGATTAAAAATGATGAGATGTTGTATATTTGTAGTTGTAGCTTGTTTATAATAAATTATAACAAAGTTATCGATGCAACGCATACAAATATTTTACAGTAAAACTGCACATGATTTGGTTTTTAATTTTCAGGTTTTCAAACAAATTTTTCATAATTTTCTTATTTTTCAATCACGTGTGTATACTGATTACCTAAAGTTTTAGGCATATTTGAAGTGATCGATAGTTTTTGATGATCTATCACTGAGTGCAAAATAAACGATTTTTGGAGGTCCATATATCTAAACCAAATAAAGCTAAATCTATTAAATTAGTCATTCTCGGCGTACGCGAACAATTTTGCTGGAATTTCATATGGGCACTGCTGTGCGCTTAGATTTTTGTAAATAATGGTGCAGTGGACTGCAGGGCCACTATTTATAGAAACATTTCGAGTCACATTTGATCCACCATATATCTAAGTAATAATTGAAATCTAGATTTTGGTATTCTAACAAGATAGCCAAGATTAGAGGGAATTATTTCTAGTCGCATTTAACCCCCTGTATATCTAAGTAATCATTGAAATCTGGAGCTAAAATTTTGGAATTTAACTAGGTAGTCAACATTGCAGGGAATTAGCATTATTTACACGGGTCATCCCGAGCCACATTTGACCCCCTGTATGTCTAAGTGATAATTTAAATCTAGAGTTAATATTTTGGTATTTAAATAGGGAGTCAACATTGCAGGGCATTAGCACTGTTTACACGAACTATTTCTAGTTGCATTTAATCCCCTGGATATCTAAGTATTAATTGAAATCTAGAACTAATTTTTTGTATTTAACTAGGTAGTCAACATTACAGGTAATTAGCGTTATTTACACGAATAATTTCTAGTCGCATTTAATCCCCTGTATATCTAAGTATTAATTGAAATCTAGAACTAATTTTTTGTATTTAACTAGGTAGTCAACATTACAGGTAATTAGCGTTATTTACACGAATCATTTCTAGTCGCATTTAATCCCCTGTATATCTAAGTATTAATTGAAATCTAGAACTAATTTTTTGTATTTAACTAGGTAGTCAACATTACAGGTAATTAGCGTTATTTACACGAATCATTTCTAGTCGCATTTAATCCCCTGTATATCTAAGTATTAATTGAAATATAGAACTAAATTTTTGTATTTAACTAGGTAGTCAACATTACAGGTAATTAGCGTTATTTACACGAATCATTTCTAGTCGCATTTAATCCCCTGTATATCTAAGTATTAATTGAAATCTAGAACTAATTTTTTGTATTTAACTAGGTAGTCAACATTACAGGTAATTAGCGTTATTTACACGAATCATTTCTAGTCGCATTTAATCCCCTGTATAGCTAAGTATTAATTGAAATATAGAACTAAATTTTTGTATTTAACTAGGTAGTCAACATTACAGGTAATTAGCGTTATTTACACGAATCATTTCTAGTCGCATTTAATCCCCTGTATATCTAAGTATTAATTGAAATATAGAACTAAATTTTTGTATTTAACTAGGTAGTCAACATTACAGGTAATTAGCGTAATTTACACTAATCATTTCTAGGCGCATTTAATCCCCTGTATATCTAAGTATTAATTGAAATATAGAACTAAATTTTTGTATTTAACTAGTTAGTCAACATTACAGGTAATTAGCGTTATTTACACGAACCGTTTCTTGTCACATTTGACACCCTACAAATCTAAATGACACTTGAAATCTAGAGTTAACATTTTAATATTTTAATTAGAAAATCAACATTATAGGGATTTAGCACTATTTACACGAACCGTTCTGAGGTACATTTGGCCCCCTGTATATGTAAGTAATAATTTATTTATTTATCTACTGTAATGTATTTAATTGATACATATGGCGGACTTATCGCTACAAGAGCAATCTCTTACAGCCAACCACAACACCAGTCCAGCCCCGTTCGACGAACGGCCGGGAATCGAACCCGGGTCGCCGCGGTGCGTCGCATCGTCAAAGGCCGTATGCCTTGTGATCAACCCAACACACCACGGCGACGAAATCTGGGGGTCTGGTGGGTAAATCTGGGACTAACATTTTGGTATTTAAATAGGTGGTCAACGTTACAGGGATTTAGCACAATTTATAGGAACCATTTTTAGTCGCATTTAGCCTCTTGTATATCTAGGTTATAATTCAAATCTACAACTGAAATTGTATTTAACTAAGTAGTCAACATTACAGGTAATTAGCACTATTTACACGGACCATTTCGAGTCACATTTGATCCCCTGTATATCTAAGTAATAATTTAAATCTAGAGCTAACATTTTGGTATTTTAACGAGGTTGTCAGCATTATAGTGAATTAATCCTATTCACACGAACCATTTCGAGTCACATTTAACCACCTGTGTATATAAGTAATTATTGAAGTTTATTTTAGATATTTTAACGAAGTAGTCAACATCACATGTAATTACGACTATTTACAAGACTTATTTCTAGTCAAATTTCAATCCCTATATGTCTACGTATAGTTGAAATCTAGAGCTAACCTTTTGGTATTTTAACGAAGTAGGTCAACATTATAGGGATTCACAAATTTCATTTATCTAGCTTTATTGGGTTCCAAGATATCTCCAACAATCGTTTTGACTGAAAGACACTGAGTCACTGAAAGAACATTAAAATGTATCCATTACTTTCAATGTACATAAGCTTGAACATTTAGCACATTTTTAGTTTTACATGTCACATGAAAAGAAAAACAAGAAAATGGTGAAAAGCTTACGTCAAGAAACCGAATGTTTGCGGATTCGTAAGCTCGAAACATGTCTAAGTTCATTCTAAATGTGCATCATCTTTTTGACACAGTTTTATTTTTGAATGTTTTGATAAAAATTGCGAAAAAATATTTAGAGACTTTTTTCGTCTGTTTTGAAATAAACTTCTTCAAAATTTTGTTTTTTCTTTATTTGCACGTCGGAATACAGCTCTAATACACGTCACCGTACACCTATTTACAATGTCTCCAACATTATAAAGAGGTGTACGATGAACTTTTTGAGTTCATTGTATAGATATTATTATTCTTTTCATTTTTTGAATTAGGTTTTCCACGTTTCAATCCAGATTTTTCATAGTTAGCTGCAAGGTGTATAACGTACGTCCGGGTAGCGCCAACCCTGCCAATCGGTAGCTGGTAAGAATTACATTCAATTCAAATCGGGGCTGAATCTAGTTAATTAAGCCCGCTAATCGCACACCTGTACCGCTGGATTTCACGTTAGGCGGAATATTGGCACATAGTCCATCTCGAGCCGAGCTAGATTCCCACGCAAGCGTTCGCGTCTCGGTTGTGTGCGTGCGAACGAAAGGATGGCCGGCGCCGCGGACGGCGGCGGACCTTGGAACGCGATTGGAAAGGACCGGTGAACGCCTCCGTCTCATCCGCAACAGGGGTATTCAATCGGGCCGCGAGAGTGATTTATTTTTACGAATTAATTTTATATGTAAGTGATATTGCATCTCGCGATACCGTATATGACTTCTGAGGTGTGAAGGGTATACTTCAAGCCAATAAATATAACCAGTTCTCCATTGTAATACAATTGATCAAGGCTTCTCCCGAAAAGCGAAGTTGATGCCGATCGATACTTTTGGTTTGGAAACGCAATAGTTAGTTGTTACTGGCTGTGTCCACGAGCTTGTACGGTAAGTACAAGTATAAAAGATGAATAATATGAAATGTACACTATAATATAGGATTAAAATATTATCATAATAATTAAAACAAGCGTGACCCGTGCGAAGTCTTCGCATTATTTATTCCATTATGAAGCTCAGATGATGATCATTTGATCAAAAGCATTGAGCTAAAGCGCCACTTTATTTATACGTGAGTGGATTTGAAATTAAACAAAAATTTTACCGACCGTCAATCATATTGACGTTGAGCCGTTAGATGGCAGCATTGCTGTTTTGTGTATATAATTTTAATAATTAATTAATTTGCAAAAACAATAGCAATAATACATTTTTTAGTTGTGGATGCCGGTAGAGCAAGCAATTATCTATAAAATGATATATAATTTATGTGGATTAGTTGTGAGGTTTTTTCTAAAAAGGGAGAGTAACATCTTAACCTTAGCGTATTAATATATATGATGATGATATAAATAAAAAATTAAAATACATCTAGCATCTTCTATTGATGTACATAGATATGCGTGTCGAGTAGCTAGGAACTTCATTATAATTAATATAAATTAATTTTTGAAAACATTAAATCAGCATATTTTCTGATCGAGTGTACCGATTGCGATGAAATAAAAGCTAAATGTTACATCAAACTGACCTCTTTGATTTTCTGAAAGCTCCATATGAATTAGGTAAGTAGATTTTATGTGATGCGTGCACAAACAAACAAACACACAGGCAGACAGAAATTTCAAAAGTTGACATTTTCGTACGCTTAAGCTTTTTTTTCAGCGTCTCATGTTTTTTTCATAACATCAAAAAAGAAAAAAAATTAACAAGAATAGAGAAATTAAAAATAATATAAATTTTAATGATGCTCTTGAGACACCATATGAAGAAATGTAATTTGTATTCACAATCAGACAGACAACCAACGACACAACTTATTCTATTTGTTTGTATATAAAAAGCTATTTTTTATATAACAGTATCAGATTTTTTAAATTGTTTGACTTAGTTCGTATATAAAAATATTATATTTTTGAAATTGTTCGAATTAGTTCATATGTAAAAATATTCGATTTTTGGAAATTGTTCGAATTAGTTCGTATGTAAAAATATTCTATTTTTGAAATTGTTCGAATTAGTTCATATGTAAAAACATTCGATTTTTGGAAATTGTTCGAATTAGTTCGTATATAAAAATATTCTATTTTTGAAATTGTTCGAATTAGTTCGTATGTAAAAATATTTGATTTTTCAAATTGTTTGACTTAGTTCGGGTATAAAAATATTATATTTTTAAAATTGTTCGAATTAGTTCGTATGTAAAAATATTTGATTTTTCAAATTGTTTGACTTAGTTCGGGTATAAAAATATTATATTTTTAAAATTGTTCGAATTAGTTCGTATGTAAGAGTATTCGATTTTTGGAAATTGTTCGAATTATTTCGTGTATAAAAATATTCGATTTTTGAAATAACTTCGAAATAGTTTTTCTATAGTTTTACTGAATTTATTACTAGTGATTAATACCTTCGTTATACCAATTTTATGAACGGTATAAGTATTCTCAGAATAATAGTATAACTTAAATTTAAACATTTTTCATTAGTGCAGTGTTTAATTTTTTTAAAGTTAGTAACAGTGTTAAAATTTTGCATGCTTATCATAGTTTAGCTTTTAAGGTAATATTTTGTCTCAATTTCGCAAAAACATAATTCGAAGGTCAATGTTCTCAAGTTCTGTGTAACTTGCTTTATTTCACTTAAAGAATCCATAATATTAAATATTACTTGTATTAAAGAAACATATTTTCTTTCATTAAAATATAAGAGGCTTGCAACAGTGCATACAGTGTTGAACCCAGTTGTTACGAGAATAAAAACCTGTCAAGAATGCAACTCGCGCTATGAGCGTTCCGTACACATTATAAATATACTTATATATAGGCACTTATAAATATACCCTTAAACATAGTATTTCTATCAAACTATTTATAAATATAAATTTTTCACAACGTAAATGTACTGTCAACTGTATCTTGCACAGACGTAAAAACATGGGGCATATTTAAAAGTTTTCCTGTAATCTTC
Organism: Druceiella hillmani; assembly: GCA_039881145.1. Classification (NCBI taxonomy): domain Eukaryota; kingdom Metazoa; phylum Arthropoda; class Insecta; order Lepidoptera; family Hepialidae; genus Druceiella; species Druceiella hillmani. The sequence continues at coordinate 5,464,663 of JAYKKI010000051.1, read as the reverse complement.
AAATCAGATTTTACCAGCCCCGTTTTATATGGTTTTTTATTTAATAGTGTTGAAAATAAGGGTTAGGGAGGGGGTAATAATAATCAGTTTTCTCAAATTTTTAGAATATATTATAAAATATCCTATTTAAAATTATTTAAAAAATATTGTTTTATTGCTCATTTCAAGCCCTTCCAAATGATACCTAACATCATATATAAAATTAAAAGAAAATTTAGTACTTTGTTTAACCCCACTTCAATACTTACATAATTATATTAAAAAAATGGCTGGCGCAAAATATATGGCTTAATAAGATATATTACCAAATTTTAAGTTTCTACGTCGCATAGTTTCTGTGACAAATGGACAGACAGACAGAAACGTAAGTGATCTCATAAGGGTTCCGTTAATCAATTTGAGGTACGGAACCCTAAAAATTATATTCATATATAGTGAAAATGAAAAAATACACCCCTTGGAAAGTTTGTTTCGATCATCAACCAAATGAGAAATTTTGTAAGAAAATTCAGATTATTTGTCATAATAGCTTGTACATGCTATTTCTATATGAAACTCTTTGAACCAGCAAGTGGAAACACAGTGCAGTTTGTGTCCTGTTAAATCCTCTATCCACAGATGAAACGTACTAATCCATGAAACTCACAGACTCTCCATGAAACTCACTTCACATTTATATTAAATTTCCACTTCATATTAATATTACATTTTCATTTCACTTCATATTTACATTACTAATCCATGAAACTGACTTCATATTTATATTACATTTCCACTTCATATTTATATTAGTTTTTCATTTAACTTCATATATACATTACTATTCCATGAAACTCACAGACTCCATGAAACTTACTTCATATTTATATTACATTTCCATTTCACTTCATATTTACATTACTAAACCATGAAACTCACTTCATGTTTATATTACATTTTATTCATGTAACGCCAGAGCCACTTTCTCCAGTCTCTGTACTACTTAATTTTCTGGTTTAGCAGTAAAATTTTATTAATAAATAATTAAAATTTTGGTACATCTAAACACACGGTTGTGTACCCCTGTAAGGTGTCAGATGTAACGCCTGGTGTAGTGGCAGCGGTGCGCTTGTAGCCTCTCCGCTCCATTGACGTAACTGGCGCCAACGTAATCCTCATTTACATTCGGCACGCCATTTCTTATTGTATTTACATATATACTTGTATGTATATATATTTGTATAAAACATGTATGTATATAAGAAATGCTCATTATTCATTTATTTACTAACTACAAAAGGAATGAATCAAACTAGCGATTGAGCGAATTAAATGTATTAATGTTTTAAAATCTCTTTGAATCAATGTTAGAGTTAAACGCTCAAAAATTACTCTAACGAGTCATTGTTAGAGTTGTAACACTCAAAAATGAATTGTGGGATTCTTGAGGTAAAACACGCGAATCACTGCCAAAGTTTCAACAGTCAACAAGTAATCGCGTATCTATCTATTGAAGTAAAAACGTCGAATTCTTTCCGAATCACTGACAAAGTTTCAACGATCAAATAGCAATCGTATATCTATTGAAGTAAAACACGTCAAATTCTGTCCGAATCACTAACAAAGTTTCAACGATCAAATAGCAATCGTATATCTATTGGAGTAAAACACGTCAAATTCTGTGCGAATCACTGTCAAAGTTTCAACGATCAAAAAGTAATCGTGTATCTATTGAAGTAAAAACGTCGAATTCTTTCTGAATCACTGACAAAGTTTCAACGATCAAATAGCAATCGTATATCTATTGAAGTAAAACACCTCAAATTCTGTCCGAATCACTGTCAAAGTCTCAATTAAAAAGTAATCTCGTAACTACTGAAGTAAAACACGTCGAATTCTTTCCGAATCACTGACAAAGTTTCAACGATCAAATAGCAATCGTATATCTATTGAAGTAAAACACCTCAAATTCTGTCCGAATCACTGTCAAAGTCTCAATTAAAAAGTAATCTCGTAACTACTGAAGTAAAACACGTCGAATTCTTTCCGAATCACTGACAAAGTTTCAACGATCAAATAGCAATCGTATATCTATTGAAGTAAAACACGTCAAATTCTGTCCGAATCACTAACAAAGTTTCAACGATCAAATAGCAATCGTATATCTATTGGAGTAAAACACGTCAAATTCTGTGCGAATCAATGTCAAAGTTTCAACGATCAAAAAGTAATCGTGTATCTATTGAAGTAAAAACGTCGAATTCTTTCCGAATCACTGTCAAAGTTTCAACGATCAAATAGCAATCGTATATCTATTGAAGTAAAACACGTCAAATTCTGTCCGAATCACTGTCAAAGTTTCAACGATCAAAAAGTAATCGTGTATCTATTGAAGTGAAACACGACGAATTCCTTCCGAATGTTGAAGTGTCAACGCTCGAAAATCAACTATAGCACTCTTGTACTAAAATACGTTTAATTTTTTTCTTAATGTTAGAGTTCCAACGCTCAAAAGGTAATCGTGGTACCATTAAAAAAGTGTTTCATATTTATTATGTTCTTGTGATTTAAAGTGTTGTTTAGATTTCGAAAATTCAAAGATATAACTCTTATGCTAAAATACGTTAATTGTTTTCTTAATCGATTTTAGAGTCCCAACGCTCAAAAGGTAATCGTAGTTAAATTATTATAGTAAACCATTAAAGTAAAGTTAGGTTTCGTTTCCGTAGGTATTTCATATTTATTATGTTCTTGTGGTTTAAAGTGTTGTTTAGATTTCGAAAATTCATAGATATCTCATGTCTTCTTAGTCATTACGCTCTTGATAAAATGGTCGTGGTCATTGTGCCAAGCTTGTTGCTGATGAGTGATGCACTACAGGATATCTCGTCATTCCTCTACGGGTGCTCTCATGTAGTGGAATGTCTATAGTTGCCTTGACCCGATTAGTTCATCTCATCAGTGCTCCCCCGCGTGGTATGGTAACTACCTATTTATCCTGTACCACAGGACAAATTCGATACTATCGTCGCTACGCTACTACGTGTGTCCAAAAAATTTCATGATGAAAGTTTGTACAATATTGGACAAATGCTGCCCGATACCGAGTTCTCGAAGTATGGATGCATTAGTACCGACCTCAATCTACGATACTAAAAGCTTTCTTCTCCAACACCACATTTCGTGGTCATCTATATTTTTTCTCTCACTTTTACGTGAAGTTCAATCTTTCTGTTTTCGTTGTTTTGGTTATGTTACGATCCTCCTCACCTCGTCCGTAACGGACTTAGTAATAGTCACACACCTTTTGATTTCGTCAGTGCATCCGACATTATTATGAATTAACGTCTGCGGGTAGACAAACGTCTGAATCACCTCGCAATTTTCTAGCTGTCTGACTTCGAGCGAGTTAGCTCTATCAACAGTCTTAGTCTTCATCTTGTCGTGATGAATTTTCACTTCGTATTCAAGGTTGATGCTTTCCATTCTTTGCAGTAGACTCTCCATGTGACTAATACTAGCTACGAATAAGCTATATATAAGGCTAAATCTTAACCATTACGATGTTGACGTGCAAGCAAAATTAGAAGATCTTTGGAGAGAGCCAACGTAGACTGTGCTCAACGGAAGACTCAGGGAATGAGATGTGGTGTTGAGAACACAACTTCGTTTCTGCTAGGCTTATAGCGAGTAACAGTACCACCAATTTATATCTCTTGAGGGTGTCGTGTCAGAGAGAGAGGGGAGGAACTCCGTCCCTTGTGGACAACGAAAGTAAAACTCAAAATATACCGATCTGAAGTCAAACCCGTTCTGTTATGTGGGTGTGAGAAATGAAAGGCGATAAAAGACCTCACAGGGCAACGCAATGCCCGCTAACCGCTGCCTTAGACATATTCTCCGAATATCTTGGCCCGAGAAAATATCTAACGGAGACTTGTTATAATGATGCAAGGACGCTCTAAGCTCCAAATAAAGCGTCACACATGGAAGTGGATTGGAAAGGAACAAGTCCATATCCCCAAGCAGGCTTTGGATTGAAACCCTCAATTTTATTTCAATTATTTATTTACTTTAATATATCTAATTGATACATATGGCGGACTTATTGCTACGAGAGCAATCTCTTACAGCCAACCATGAAACCGGTTCAGCCCCGTTCGACGAACGGCCAGGAATCGAACCCGGGTCCCCGCGGTGCGCCGCTTCATGAAAGGCCGTATGATTCGTGGTCAATCCAACACACTACAGCTTTGGTTAATTATTATTATATTAATTATATTCACGATCTATTGCAATCTTCTACAATACATAATCATTTTAATTCCTTCGTTGGTTAACTGAAAGAGATTGCTCACGTAGAAATAAGTGTATACGAAACCGTCGAAGTATGGTTTTACTCGTAATTAACAAGACTATTTTTTTAAAGTATTTCATCCAAAGAAGACTGTCTATCTGCTCGGACCGAATATCTGATCGGTAGTTTGCGCACAGGTTGTTTACATTAAACAATTGTCTTCTCTTATACCCCAAAAGAAAGTTACCGTTTTTGGCATAAACACGATTTTAGGCAAATAAGCGTTATATTAAACATCAACAAAATTTAAAATATTTTAAGGATTAAGTGTTCTTTTTTCTTTTAGACTTTGCCTTACACAGTCACCGTGAGATTTTAGAACTTGGCAGTATGACTTTCATCTGTAAAATACAATTTGGCTATAGATCTGACCTTCTAGTTTCAGGGGCACGTCCAAAAAAGGAAATGCGATGTCAGACATCGCTACAGCTATTTTCGCGAAAATTCCAATCGTATGTAGTCTATTTTAATTAAATAAAATTTTTGTTTTGTATTGTTTAATTAATTTGCTCTTTTTTTTATTGAATACAAGGTGATGGTGTGAAAAGTAGAATGTACGTGGAGTTGAAATTTTGTTCCATCTCTTTAAAATGAGTTTTAGGTGGCGCCGTTGTGTCTATTTTTAGGCGAGTTACTGAAGTTTGAAATTACTTCGAGAGAAACAGTCACACATTTAGGCGCGATTGTCTCCCCACACTCGGTATCGATCTTAAGAGGTTTTCACGTTAACAGCAAAATTCTTTTAGCGAATGTATTGAATCTGAATGAATACTGACCTGTTTTTTATGTACTTTTCTCTTTCATCGTACTTATTTTATTCTACTATTCCTGCTACCAGGTCGGGGCCTGACGACGCTGACTAGCTCGCCTTCCTCGACGGCGGCTGCGCTGCTGGCTCTGCACACCCTCGGGGATACGACTATGTGAGTTTTTTTTACCTTTCTTCATACAGAGAATGGGTGTGATCATTTATTTGTACTTAGAAGTGATATTTAGAGATAGTGCCAATCGTATGTCAGAATGAGCGGTTCGTTTTAATATAAAAATAATGTGAAAAATCAATAAAAACTAATTTTACCGTTATTCTATACTTTGTCACGGTATTAAACTGCTCAATATTCTAATCGCGACCGCACCTGAATCGTCATTAGTTTATGATGACGGACAATAATTTTTGTTAATGTATTACAGTGTTATAAAATCTGTAATTTTTTTTTATAAAGTTGCTTTATGTTTTCCGAAATTTACGTGTGGCCAACATTAGGGTTTCCCTAATTGTAAGTACATAAATGGATAGTGATAGATATTTACATGAAACGCAACGCCTGTCTTTTTTTCTGTCTGTTTTTGGATTCTACTGGATTTATTTTGATCCAGGTTTCGCCATCGTGTAGACTGTATATTCTGGTAGGTTTTTGTGTATGAAACATTAGCATAGGTGTTCAGGTGACGGAGCTATGTCAATATTTACATCGTATTCTATAGTTCAGGCCTGCAAGAAGCGCAATAGAATGAAGAAAGCCACCGCGGCTGCTGGGTCGCGGGAGGGGAAGTCGTTCTATCACTACAGTTCAACATCATACGCGATTTCCACGCGAGCAGAGCTACTGCAAAAGCTCTGCTAGCTTTTACCTGTAGTTCCGCTAGGCAAAAGCTCTACTAGTTTTTGCCCGTAGTTCCACTAGGCAAAAGATCTACTAGTTTTTGCCCGTAATTCCACTAGGCAAAAGCTCTACTAGTTTTTGCCCGTAGTTCCACTAGGCAAAAGATCTACTAGTTTTTGCCCGTAATTCCACTAGGCAAAAGCTCTACTAGTTTTTGCCCGTAGTTCCACTAGGCAAAAGATCTACTAGTTTTTGCCCGTAATTCCACTAGGCAAAAGCTCTACTAGTTTTTGCCCGTAGTTCCACTAGGCAAAATATCTACTAGTTTTTGCCCGTAGTTCCGCTAGGCAAAAGCTCTACTAGTTTTTGCCCGTAGTTCCACTAGGCAAAAGATCTACTAGTTTTTGCCCGTAGTTCCACTAGGCAAAAGATCTACTAGTTTTTGCCCGTAATTCCACTAGGCAAAAGCTCTACTAGTTTTTGCCCGTAGTTCCACTAGGCAAAAGGTCTACTAGTTTTTGCCCGTAGTTCCGCTATGCAAAAGCTCTAATAGTTTTTTTTAATAAATAAATAATTCATAATAGTTTTTACATTTTTATTTCAATATGTGCTAATCTATTTTGAAGTATTTACGCAAAACGCGGAAAATGTGTTACGATTATATTCATTCAATTGAGCTTTCAAACTTGAATTAAATTATTTTCCCATCATTTTCTTATAGTTTTACTTTTTAATATTGATATATGAATTTTGAAGCGTAATTTCATAGCATTGCATCCGTATATGACGCTATCCTAACTCTCTTCCTGTAATAATGTCAGTGATATATATTGAAATTAATGTTTGAAATGTGAACTCCAGATCATAGATGGCACTGATAACTCTCTTCCTGTAAGAATGTCAGTGATATCCATAGAAATTAATGTTTGAAATGTGAACTACAGATCATAGATGGCACTGATAACTCTCTTCCTGTAATAATGTCAGTGATATCCATTGAAATTAATGTTTGAAATGTGAACTACAGATCATAGATGGCACTGATAACTCTCTTCCTGTAATAATGTCAGTGATATCCATTGATATTAATGTTTGAAATGTGAACTACAGATCATAGATGGCACTGATAACTCTCTTCCTGTAATAATGTCAGAGATATCCATTGAAATTAATGTTTGAAATGTAAACTACAGATCATAGATGGCACTGATAACTGTCTTCCTGTAATAATGTCAGTGATATCCATTGAAATTAATGTTTTAAATATGAACTACAGATCATAGATGGCACTGTTAGTTATTTTTATAACTTCAAATTGTTTATTGTAAATAAACTTCATATTTAATTACAAGACCATATAAATATAGTTTATAAATATAAAGTTTATATCATATAATAATAATAATTATGATTATTTTAAAACAAATCATTCGCGAAAAACATTTTCACATCAAGCGCCCCATGTGTTACATTTTTAATTTTTATGTCCGAAATTTTTAATATCTTTTGAATGGTGCAGAACCTAGTGAGTTGATTCCAAATTTTCCATATAACTAATGCTCTTCTAGGGGTTCTGTGCCACGAGAACCAACGCTCTATTGTAGTCGCGGTTTGCGAAAAAAAAAATTATTGAAAGATGCATTCCTTTGTATAATACGTAGTCCAAAAAACGTTGAAATTTACATTTTATGGAAGAAAAAATAACCTACTAGGTCTTACCTACTAGGAACTCGCCTGAGAATAACTTTATAATTTTTACCGTGCGTTCAAACCCAACCTATCTCCTCGGATTTACTAGAGAAGATGCTGTATGGCCTGATAGATGCTGATTGTACCACCCATGTTAATACGTCAATATATTAGTCGAACGGAAAGTTCTGAGGCACTTTTTTTTCACTGAATACCATTGGGAAGTTCTCTACGAAAGACTGCAATGGAAATTAACCAAACTAATGGGAGAAGATACTGTCTTTCACGCGACGGCTTCTCGATTATTCGATCGCTTTGTAAGGGAAATCTGTAATTCGAAGATGCTCCACGCTCTAGACGAGCACAGTTATTTGACATCGATCGATGCTGTTTGGGCTCTTATTGAAAAAGATCCACGACAGGCGGCTCAGTGTTTAGCAGAACGATTAAGCGTTCAAAAACTCGGTCTAGTCCTACCTTCACGAAATGGGTAAGACTTAGAAACTTGGGTCGTGAATATCTCACAATTTGAATCAAAGACAGAAGCAACTGCGCGACTCACTTGACATCCACTCCTATGAAGGGTGGCTTTATCGTATAGTGACTGGCGACGAGAACTGGGTATTCTTTCATCGTGCACTCTCGTAAGCATCAGTGGTTTGGACCCAGCAAAATCGGAGTTTCAATGCCTAAACATAACCGCTTTGAAATGAAGGTCATGAAGGCCTGTCGGTGGAACTATAAAGTTTATATCCAATTGCACATTCCACCACATGAACTATTATGTATAGTACCAATTATTGTGTGTAGTTAGATATCATTGCTACTAAATTTCAGCAGAAAATAATGCAAAAGTTATCTTCTCCATAACAACGCTTGACCACATACATCATTGAAGACACACAGCAAAATCATCATTAGGCTGGACTGTAGTCGCTCACCCACAATGATCTCCAGACCTTTCACCTACCGATTATAACTTGTTTAGATTATTGTCTAACCATTTGAAGGACAAAAGATCCGACTGTAAGCAATATGTAAAAAGTGAGATTTAAAATATTTTTTTTATAAAAAACCACGATATTTCTACAAGTGAAGTACCATCATTTTGCATGAACTTTGAAGAAGTGTTAGAAGATTTCAGGGGTGATAATGTATTAGAATAATGTCGAAGATAAGTGACAATGTAAAATGAAAATAAAAATTATTATAGTGGCTCAGAATTTTCTGTCCGACCCGATAAATGAGTTACTGTAATGGCAATATTTATTGAAAAGGAAATAAATACTGCCATCTAACGGAGAATTAGTTTTGTAATGTATTAGAATAAGGTCGAAAATAAGTGACAATATAAAATGAAAATAAAAATTATTATAGTGGCTCAGAATATTCTGTCCGACCCGATAAATGCGTTACTGTAATGGCAACATTTATTGAAAAGGACATAAATATTGCCATCTAATGGAGAATTAGTTTTGTAATGTATTAGAATAAGGTCGAAAATAAGTGACAATATAAAATGAGAATAAAAATTATTATAGTGGCTCAGAATTTTCTGTCCGACCCGATAAATGAGTTACTGTAATGGCAATATTTATTGAAAAGGAAATAAATACTGCCATCTAATGGAGAATTAGTTTTGTAATGTATTAGAATAAGGTCGAAAATAAGTGACAATATAAAATGAAAATAAAAATTATTATAGTGGCTCAGAATATTCTGTCCGACCCGATAAATGCGTTACTGTAATGGCAACATTTATTGAAAAGGACATAAATATTGCCATCTAATGGAGAATTAGTTTCGTAATGTATTAGAATAATGTTGAAAATAAGTGACAATATAAAATGAAAATAAAAATTATTATAGTGGCTCAGAATTTTCTGTCCTACTCGATAAATGCGTTACTGTAATGGCAACATTTATTGAAAAGGACATTAATACTGCCACCTAACGGAGAATTAGTTTTGTAATGTATTAGAATAAGGTCGAAAATAAGTGACAATATAAAATGAGAATAACAATTATTATAGTGGCTCAGAATTTGCTGTCCTACCCGATAAATGCGTTACTGTAATGGCAACATTTATTGTAAAGGACATAAATATTGCCATCTAATGGAGAATTAGTTTTGTAATGTATTAGAATAAGGTCGAAAATAAGTGACAATATAAAATGAGAATAAAAATTAATATAGTGGCTCAGACTTTTCTGTCCTACCCGAAAAATGCGTTACTGTAATAGCGACATTTATTGAAAAGGAAATAAATACCGCCATCTAATGGAGAATTATGAAACTGCCCATTTATAATAGTTGTTTATAAAAAAACAGATGTCGCTGTTAATTAATTAACTAGTAATCTCTTAATTAAGTAATAATAGAGTCGAGCTTTAACCTAGCTGTAAGTGTTATTATAAATGATTTTTTGTTCGAATAATGAACAATGATAGACTATGTGAATATTTTTTTATTTCATAAATTATAATTCCAAAATACAGCCTGAAGAGAATTGAAAAAAAAATGGAAAAATCTTATAAATTTAGCTAAATACGTATTTTTAAAATTAACGTTTAGACAGTGGCAACTCTGCTGAACTGTGATGTTGTTTTTAATAATGCTTATTGTATTTTACGAGACGGAGATATATCGCCACTCTGTTCCTACATTAAATTTAGAAGCTCATAACACGCTTATTGTTTAATCAATTTTTATAATTTATTTCATTACTTATTGAGCTATATTTTCCTAATATTTTACTAAAAATTACAAATTTAGAAGTAGTCAACTACCCTTTTAAAGATACAGTAGTTACGTTTTTAGCATTCTAATTTTTTAATAAATTTTTGATCAACTAAAGTAGATGGCGCTGCAAGTGATATAAAATTGATATTGTAACTGATGCGTTTATTACACTTTTCTTAATGAACTCTATTTTCCTGACATTTTACTAAAAACTGCAAATTTAGGAGTAGTCAACTACCCTTTTAAAGATACAGTAGTTACGTTTTTAGCATTCTAATTTTTTAATAAATTTTTGATCAACTAAAGTAGATGGCGCTGCAAGTGATATAAAATTGATATTGTAACTGATGCGTTTATTACACTTTTCTTAATGAACTCTATTTTCCTGACATTTTACTAAAAACTGCAAATTTAGGAGTAGTCAACTACCCTTTTAAAGATACAGTAGTTACGTTTTTAGCATTCTAATTTTTTAATAAATTTTTGATCAACTAAAGTAGATGGCGCTGCAAGTGATATAACATTGATATTGTAACTGATGCGTTTATTACAACACTTTTCTTAATGAACTCTATTTTCCTGACATTTTACTAAAAACTGCAAATTTAGGAGTAGTCAACTACCCTATTAAAGATACAGTAGTTACGTTTTTAGCATTCTAATTTTTTAATAAATAAATTTTTGATCAACGAAAGTAAATGGCGTTGCAAGTGATATAAAATTGATATTGTAACTGATGCGTTTATTACAACACTTTTCTAATGAACTCTATTTTCCTGACATTTTACTAAAAACTGCAAATTTAGGAGTAGTCAACTACCCTATTAAAGATACAGTAGTTACGTTTTTAGCATTATAATTTTTTAATAAATAAATTTTTGATCAACTAAAGTAGATGGCGCTGCAAGTGATCTAAAATTGATTTTGTAACTGATGCTTTTTTACAACACTTTTCTTAATGAACTCTGTTTTCCTGACATTTTACTAAAAATTGCAAATTTAAGAGTAATCATCTACCCTATTGTAAATGAAATTGATACATTTTTAGCACTCTGATTTTTTAATAAATAAATCTTTGATCAACGAAGATGATTTAAAATTACTAACATATTTCTAAAATCGTTAACAGATAGTGCTATGCTTGTTTAGGTAATGTTGATGGAAGTATGAAATCATCAATGGCCAATTTGTTTCTCTCTTCCCATTTTATTAAAAACATTAATAAGTCTTCAAATTTTTTGCAGATTCAAAACGCAACCCAGGCAACCGTCTCGATTGATCTCAAGGGTGAACGACCCAGAACCGAAGGAAGGGACGAGCGGTGTTGCAGCAACGGCGTACAGGCTCAAACGGAACGACATCAAAGCCAACTGCCATCAAGGCTCGATCAACAGTATCCTCCTGGCAACTGTGCCGGAGCGCAGGGACCTCGAGGGCGGGAGCGGCGGCCAAAACAGCAAGAACACGCTGAAAACGACTGAGAAACAGAAGATTAAGTCGGGCGAGTTAGACTCTGGTGCGCTGAGTGGATATAAGAACGGTAAATCTAGCAAAGAAGAGATGGCAGCTTCCCTGGATAACAACAATGTGGGTTCGCCAACGGAGAGCAACAATAATAACATATCGGCGAACTCGAGGCGAAGACTCCACAAGTGCGACGTCACGGGATGTCACAAAGTGTATACTAAAAGCTCTCATCTTAAAGCTCACAAACGGACGCACACTGGTGAGTTGAAGAATCACTTTTAGTTATTGTTGTATTTAAATTAAACATGCTTGCTGATACGTTTAGGAAAATATAATACGGGGAAAAAGCCGTGAAAAAAACATTAGGGTTACGAGAGTGGCATCTTAAAGCTCACAAACGGACGCAATTAAAACAACAACTAAAAGTGATCCTTCAACTCACCAGTTGAAGAATCACTTTTAATTATTATTTTAATTAAATTAAACATGCCTGCTGATACGTTTAGGAAAATATGATACTGGGAAGAAGCCGTGAAAAAAAATTAGGGTTACGAGAATGGCATTTTAAAGCTCGCGTCTTAAAGCTCATAAATGGACGCACACTGGTGAGTTGAAGAATCACTTTTAGTTATTGTTGTATTCAAATTAAACATGCTTGCTGATACGTTTAGCAAAATATAATACGGGGAAAAAGCCGTGAAAAAAACATTAGGGTTACGAGAGTGGCATCTTAAAGCTCACAAACGGACGCACACTGGTGAGTTGAAGAATCACTTTTAGTTATTGTTGTATTCAAATTAAACATACTTGCTGATACGTTTAGGAAAATATAATACTGGGAAAAAGCCGTGAAAAAAACATTAGGGTTACGAGAGTGGCATCTTAAAGCTCACAAACGGACGTAAACTGGTGAGGTGAAAAACCACTTTTAGTTAAATTAAACATGCTTCCTGATACGTTTAGGGAAATATAATACTGGGAAAAAGCCACGAAAAAACATTAGGATTACGAGAATGGCATCTTAAAGCTCGCATCTTGAAGCTCACAAATGGACGCACACTGGTGAGTTGAAGAATCACTTTTAGTTATTGTTGTATTTAAATTAAACATGCTTGCTGATACGTTTAGGAAAATATAATACTGGGAAAAAGCCGTGAAAAAAACATTAGGGTTATGAGAGTGGCATCTTAAAGCTCACAAACGGACGTAAACTGGTGAGTTGAAAAACCACTTTTAGTTAAATTAAACATGCTTGCTGATACGTTTAGGGAAATATAATACTGGAAAAAAGCCGTGAAAAAACATTAGGATTACGAGAATGGCATCTTAAAGCTTGCATCTTAAAGCTCACAAACGGACGCACACTGGTGAGTTGAAGAATCACTTTTAGTTATTGTTGCATTTAAATTAAACATGCTTGCTGATACGTTTAGGAAAATATAATACTGGGAAAAAGCCGTGAAAAAAACATTAGGGTTACGAAAATAGCATCTTAAAGCTCGCATCTTAAAGCTCACAAACGGATGCACACTGGTGAGTTGAAGAATCACTTTTAGTTATTGTTGTATTCAAATTAAACATGCTTGCTGATACGTTTAGGAAAATATAATACTAGGAAAAAGCCGTGAAAAAAACATTAGGGTTACGAGAATGGCATCTTAAAGCTTGCATCTTAAAGCTCACAAACGGACGCACACTGGTGAGTTGAAGAATCACTTTTAGTTATTGTTGTATTTAAATTAAACATGCTTGCTGATACGTTTAGGAAAATATAATACTGGGAAAAAGCCGTGAAAAAACCTTAGGGTTACGAGAATGGCATCTTAAAGCTTGCATCGTAAAGCTCACAAACGGACGCACACTGGTGAGTTGAACAATCACTTTTAGTTATTGTTGTATATAAATCAAACATGCTTGCCGATACGTTTAGGAAAATATAATACTGGGAAAAAGCCGTGAAAAAACATTAGGGTTACGAGAATGGCATCTTAAAGCTTGCATCTTAAAGCTCACAAACGGACGCACGCTGGTGAGTTGAAGAATCACTTTTAGTTATTGTTGTATTTAAATTAAACATGCTTGCTGATACGTTTAGGAAAATATAATAGCAGTAAAAAAACCATTAGGCTTACGAAAATGGGAAAGTATTTTTTTGTTGTGAAGGTGATAATTTTCAGAGATGACAGCCAATTAAGTAAGGTGTCTGCTAGGTTTATGCAAGAAAAAAAAATAGCATTTAAATGACCGTAGCGCTGAATTTGACTATATTGTGATATACTAAGGTATAAGTCTGAAAAAGTACAAGGACCTAGCTTCGTGTATATAACGCCCGAATGCACGACACGATCATGACTCTCAGTCGGATTTATTGACAGTTAAAAACATATGTTGTATGAATATTTTAGGACTTGGACCGTGCAATAGGATACGGTTGGTAAAGTAAACTTTTGTTCCGACTCGACCTAGAGTTAATGAGAAAAAGAAATACGTTTTTAACTGTTAGTAAGTCCGACTGACAGTCTTGACTGTGTGTGGGTGCATATAGGTAATAGACTTGCGAGATTTTAAATCACTTCGTAAGACGTGTGCAAGGTTTAAACTACGGCGATTTATAAATTTTGCTATCGTATGTCAATAGCTAATTAATAGCATATAAAGAAAACAGATTTGAGCTATTTTTTCTGTTGTTTTTAGGCATCAACTAAAGGGAAATGCGATTTTCCACAAAATGATGTTAGCGTTTCGGAAAAACTGAAAATATGCAATTTTTTAGTACATTCTAAGCTGCATTTTACAATAGAAAAATACACTTTTTATTCATTTAATAATCAAATACATTGTGTTAAGATTTTCTACTTTCTAAAATATTTTTCTAGTCGTAAGCTTTCATAGTTCATGATATGATTTATTTCTTTGAGTGCAGATAACTTGAAAAATGATTGTACTATAACCGATAAACTGTCAAGAACTTAGACTGATCTGTCAAAAATTATTTATGGGATATGATTAAAAAATATCTTTCGAGCTTCTACTTTTTGAGGTCTCAGTGTTGATGTACGCTTTTGAAAATTGTCTTTTCATACTTTAATGAAAACATTTTTGTTTTGACCCAATTAACTAAATTTATTTCTTTAAATATTGAATATATTTGATGTTAAATTTATAGAAATTCATTATTCACATTTAATTGTTAATTTTTTTATTTAAGCTGTAGGTTTACAAAGCAAAAGATATTGCAGCTAGCCGCGCCTACCATTTCATTGGAGTAGATTTTGGATTTGCTTAGACAGGCTATTAAAATAAATCGAAGTACGAGTATGAACATAATCAAGGGTTCGTCAATTACTCCATAGATTAATTGAATTACACATTTAAATATAATCAATACATATATATATATATATATATATATATATATATATATATATCATTTTTAATTAAAAGTGGCAATGATACGCATCCACTTGTTTAGCAAAGGTATTTCTCACATAATTTTTGACCTAGGATAAAAATCTAAAAAATTTTCAAAATCTAGACATATTTTTCTATAGAAGCATTAATGCAATTTTGCAATGTTTTTTGGTGACAAAATTGTTTTTAACACAAAAGTTTATAATGGCATTAAAATCCAATATATATTTCTGTGCAAAATATTGTTTTAAAACGGCAGTTAAAATTTTAAGTGAATCGTTTAAGATCTGTTTGAAATATGAAACAAATCTACTTCGAATTATTTTAATAGCCTGTCTAAGCAAATCCAAAATTCACTCCAATGAAGTGGTGGGCGCGAAAGGAAATATCATTTCGCCTTCAATTTAAAAAACACAATCCTGAGAAAAACGCATTTAAAATACTCTGTTGTCCAACGTCATTCGTGTTTTATCGTGTTATAATGGTCATGCGTTTAATTACGGCGTAATTCTTATATGCATTTCAGAAAAAAAAATCATCAAAGATTAAAGTAATTATACATGACAATTTTTTGATTCCACTGTATTTGAATGGATATTTGACCTCTATTAGGCTTTGACTACGCCACGCGTATGTATAACTACAAGGGGGTTAAAAAGAAATGGACGGGATGGCGAGGAGTGGGGCACGCACTTCCTAATAAGAGACGAGTATATATACCAAATTTCAGCTAATTGTGGCATTAACCTCTGAGCTATCATCGGTCAAGCAACTCATTCTGGAAGAAATCGTCAAATAGTGACAATATCGAATATCGAGATGTCCCCAGTTTCCTAACAAAGCAAGGTAAAACACCACAAATCATATTTACTAAGATATCATCGGTTTACATGGACTCTTAACCTAGTAAAATAATATTGAATGATACGTTATCGATTTACTCTTGTACTAATAAAACCATGACTTACAAGTGTCATAATATCTTCATACAAGGTAGAGGTTCGATCGAAGATGATTCGCGGCCGATCCAGGATAGCCGATCGAGGTCACTTCTTCGCACATTATTGAAAAATTTCTATCGTCAATTAAAAAAAAAGAAGAAATAATTGGAGAACTTTTACAACCATTTCGAATATTCTTCAAGACCATCTTGGCATGTCAAAAGTCAGCGCAAGATGGGTGCTGAGAATACTCATTCCGCCGCAAAAGCAACAGCGTGTCGCGTGTTTACCCCACTTTTTGGGTCTCTGTAGAGAGGTTAAAGATGATATTTTAAGACGAACTGTTCCGGATGACGAAACATGGGGTCATCATTACGAACCTGAGTCCAAGCAGGACTGGCATAAAAAGAATACCCCACCGCCTAAGAAATTCAAGGTGTCGCAATCGACCAATCAAATCATGGCGAAGTTTTTCTGGGACACAAAGGGTTTCCTACTCATTGACTTAAAATATAAGAGTGTTATAACGGGAGAGAACTACGCTTGTCTGCTGGAGCAACCTAAAGAAGCATTGAAGAAGAAAAGGCGAGAAAAATTAGAGAAAAACGTGCTGCTTTTGCAAGAGCCATGTTGTGATGGCTGCCCTTCACAAGTGAGGCTTCCAAATATTGCAACACCTACCTTACAGCCCAGACTTGGCCCTTTGCGACTATTAACTATGTAAAAATGAGAACGGCCTTTCTTGAATATTGGCGTTAATTTTGTAGAAATTCATTATTCACAATTAAATGAAACTACGTGATGTAGTACTATTTCTACTTTCTTTAAGTTCTCTACCACGACATAGGTTTCGTTGTATTACAACATCTTCAGGTGAGATATTAGCAAAGAATATCTTTGTGGTGAGATATTAGCAAAGACTTCTTTGCTAATATCGCACCTGAAGATGTTGTAATACAATGAAACCTAGGTCGTGGTAAAGAACTTAAACAACATCACGTAGTTTCATTTAATTGTGGATGATAATGAGCTTCAAGTTTTGCAATTTTAGCCTAGTTTCAAGATAAAGAGAAAAGGTTTTTTGAGGGTATAAATAAATTAATCGACAGATTAATTTATCTATATAAGGAAAAATGCATTGAGAAGGAAAAACACTCCGCGAACTTTCTGATCTCCCCTCGTACCATAGCCTCAAAAAGAAAAGTGTATAGACATGCTTCTTGGAATCAAATACCGATATCATATCATAAACTTGTAACAGTTTGAAATGTCACGAAGAAACATAGCTAAAATATTTCGGTTTACTGAGTAGTTTATTAATACTAACATGAATAACAACGCCATATGTCATAGGTATTAAGTCCCATCTTCGATCGTAAATATTAATTGTCTTTAATAAGGTAATTATACTTACCAAGGAAGTATTAATCATCATCATCATCATCATCATACATATTAATACGCTAAGGTTAAGATGTTACACTCCCTTTTTAGAAAAAAACCTCACAACTAATCCACATAAATTATATATCATTTTATAGATAATTGCTTGCTCTACCGGCATCCACAACAAAAAAAATTATTATTGCTATTGTTTTTGCAAATTAATTAATTATTAAAATTATATACACAAAACAGCAATGCTGCCATCTAACGGCTCAACGTCAATATGATTGACGGTCGGTAAAATTTTTGTTTAATTTCAAATCCACTCACGTATAAATCAAGTGGCGCTTTAGCTCAATGCTTTTGATACTTGCGCCTCTATATGTCAATTTTAGTAAAATATTTGTTTGATCTGTAATCTGAGCTTCATAATGGAATAAATAATGCGAAGACTTCGCACGGGTCACGCTAGTTATCTTTAATAACTTGTTAAATACAAGTTAAATAATAGAAATTTCAATATGGGTATTCCTAGATTACGTACATATATACCCAAAATCGATATTCTATCTATCGTTGCTTTTACATCACTAAATGTAGAAGTATTCTAACTGACGTTTCAGTTTTGCACATGTCAACAATAAGGAATTATTGTCTACCACCGGTGGGGTGAATCACTTAGTGACTATCCAATATTGTATAGAAGTGACAGATGTTGCTTCACAATAACTTTTTGACAGTTATCTTCGATAAATCAGGTTATTAATACTAAGCGACTTTTCTATCGGTCATTTTCGAACAATTAACGGCTATCAGTGGCCTGTTTTATTTAAAATTAGCCAGTTTTTTTTCTGTAAAAAGTTATTAAAAATAAGTGGTAGTCATATCGTCCTCTAGCTATAGCAATTTAGAAATTTTGCGATCGTATATTATACTGAGATGATGAGTTCGATAATGAAAGTACAGTGCCCGGTGTACATATAAACACTGAATAAATTTTAAGTGTGAGCTTAATGAGCAGGATTTAAAAACTAGATTTCAGTTTAATAAGAGTTCTGTTGATTTATTATAACAATAATTATCTATTTATTATTAAAATGTATTACTTCCTTCTATTACAAGCGTTATATTAATACTGGCTTTTGCCCGATTTAAGATTTGACAGAATGGAAAGCAGAGATTGATTGCGTTCCAAAACTACGCATAACTTTAATTGGTTTTATTTATATTAATCTTTGTGTTGAAATGTAAAAAAATGTATCCGCTACTTAACAATTCACGAAACATTTGAAATGCAACTAATCACACGTTTGGTGCGTACATATTTTTAATTGCGAATTTGTCATATGTATAAACGGAACGCGTCGTTTGTACGACAGGGCATGGATAGAAAGCTATCTACGACTGTCGATAGATAGTTAAAACATCAAAACACTTCTGGGAAGTAAACTAAGGATAGATAGATGTTTGGTGCGTATATATTTTTAATCGCGAATTTGTCATATGTATTAACGGAACGCGTCGTTTGTACGAGAGGGTACGGATAGAAAGCTATCTACGACTGTCGATAGATAGTTAAAACATCAAAACACTTGTGGGAAGTAAACTAAGGATAGATAGATGTTTGGTGCGTATATATTTTTAATCGCGAATTTGTCATATGTATAAACGGAACGCGTCGTTTGTACGAGAGGGTACGGATAGAAAGCTATCTACGACTGTCGATAGATAGTTAAAACATCAAAACACTTGTGGGAAGTAAACTAAGGATAGATAGATGTTTGGTGCGTATATATTTTTAATTGCGAATTTGTCATATGTATAAACGGAACGCGTCGTTTGTACGAGAGGGTACGGATAGAAAGCTATCTACGACTGTCGATAGATAGTTAAAACATCAAAACACTTGTGGGAAGTAAACTAAGGATAGATAGATGTTTGGTGCGTATATATTTTTAATTGCGAATTTGTCATATGTATAAACGGAACGCGTCGTTTGTACGACAGGGCATGGGTAGAAAGCTATCTACGACTGTCGATAGATAGTTAAAACATCAAAACACTTGTAAGAAGTAAACTAAGGATAGATAGATGTTTGGTGCGTATATGTTTTTAATTGCGAATTTGTCATATGTATAAACGGAACGCGTCGTTTGTACGACAGGGCATGGATAGAAAGTTATCTACGACTGTCGATAGATAGTTAAAACATCAAAACACTTGTGGGAAGTAAACTAAGGATAGATAGATGTTTGGTGCGTATATATTTTTAATCGCGAATTTGTCATATGTATAAACGGAACGCGTCGTTTGTACGACAGGGCATTAATAGAAAGCTATCTACGACTGTCGATAGATAGTTAAAACATCAAAACACTTCTGGGAAGTAAACTAAGGATAGATAGATGTTTGGTGCGTATATATTTTTAATCGCGAATTTGTCATATGTATTAACGGAACGCGTCGTTTGTACGACAGGGCATTAATAGAAAGCTATCTACGACTGTCGATAGATAGTTAAAACATCAAAACACTTCTGGGAAGTAAACTAAGGATAGATAGATGTTTGGTGCGTATATATTTTTAATCGCGAATTTGTCATATGTATTAACGGAACGCGTCGTTTGTACGAGAGGGTACGGATAGAAAGCTATCTACGACTGTCGATAGATAGTTAAAACATCAAAACACTTGTGGGAAGTAAACTAAGGATAGATAGATGTTTGGTGCGTATATATTTTTAATTGCGAATTTGTCATATGTATAAACGGAACGCGTCGTTTGTACGACAGGGCATGGATAGAAAGCTATCTACTACTGTCGATAGATAGTTAAAACATCAAAACACTTGTGGGAAGTAAACTAAGGATAGATAGATGTTTGGTGCGTATATATTTTTAATCGCGAATTTGTCATATGTATAAACGGAACGCGTCGTTTGTACGAGAGGGTACGGATAGAAAGCTATCTACGACTGTCGATAGATAGTTAAAACATCAAAACACTTGTGGGAAGTAAACTAAGGATAGATAGATGTTTGGTGCGTATATATTTTTAATCGCGAATTTGTCATATGTATAAACGGAACGCGTCGTTTGTACGAGAGGGTACGGATAGAAAGCTATCTACGACTGTCGATAGATAGTTAAAACATCAAAACACTTGTGGGAAGTAAACTAAGGATAGATAGATGTTTGGTGCGTATATGTTTTTAATTGCGAATTTGTCATATGTATAAACGGAACGCGTCGTTTGTACGACAGGGTACGGATAGAAAGCTATCTACGACTGTCGATAGATAGTTAAAACATCAATACACTTGTAAGAAGTAAACTAAAGATAGATAGATGTTTGGTGCGTATATGTTTTTAATTGCGAATTTGTCATATGTATAAACGGAACGCGTCGTTTGTACGAGAGGGTACGGATAGAAAGCTATCTACGACTGTCGATAGATAGTTAAAACATCAATACACTTGTAAGAAGTAAACTAAGGATAGATAGATGTTTGGTGCGTATATATTTTTAATCGCGAATTTGTCATATGTATAAACGGAACGCGTCGTTTGTACGAGAGGGTACGGATAGAAAGCTATCTACGACTGTCGATAGATAGTTAAAACATCAAAACACTTGTGGGAAGTAAACTAAGGATAGATAGATGTTTGGTGCGTATATATTTTTAATTGCGAATTTGTCATATGTATAAACGGAACGCGTCGTTTGTACGAGAGGGTACGGATAGAAAGCTATCTACGACTGTCGATAGATAGTTAAAACATCAAAACACTTGTGGGAAGTAAACTAAGGATAGATAGATGTTTGGTGCGTATATATTTTTAATTGCGAATTTGTCATATGTATAAACGGAACGCGTCGTTTGTACGAGAGGGTACGGATAGAAAGCTATCTACGACTGTCGATAGATAGTTAAAACATCAAAACACTTGTGGGAAGTAAACTAAGGACAGAATATTATTAACTATCTTAAATACGTATTTACGTAAAAACATTTTAATATTTACGCGAGTACACAGTGTTTCTGTTCAATTATTTGCAAATAATTAATATTGCATTTTACTATGGAAATATATTGTTTGTTATGTCTACAATTAAATGAAACTGTGTGATGTAGTATTATTTCTACTTTCTTTTAGTTCTTTACCACAACCAAGGTTTCGTTGTATTACAACATCTTCAGGTGGGCTATTAGCAAAGATCTTTGCTGATACGTTGATGTTGCAATACAACGAAATCTAAGTTTTGGTAAAGAAAGTGGAAATAATACTACATCACCTAGTTTCATTTAATTGTGAATCTTTGCTAATAGCCCACCTGAAGATGTTGTAATACAACGAAACCTAGGTCATGGTAAAGAACTTAAAGAAAGTAGAAATAATACTACATCACGAAGTTTCATTTAATTGTGAATCTTTGCTAATAGCCCACCTAAAGATGTTGTAATACAACGAAACCTAGGTCATGGTAAAGAACTTAAAGAAAGTAGAAATAATACTACATCACGAAGTTTCATTTAATTGTGAATCTTTGCTAATAGCCCACCTGAAGATGTTGTAATACAATGAAACCTAGGTCGTGATAAAGAACTTAAAGAAAGTAGAAATAATACTACATCACGTAGTTTCATTTAATTGTGAATCTTTGCTAATAGCCCACCTGAAGATGTTGTAATACAATGAAACCTAGGTCGTGATAAAGAACTTAAAGAAAGTAGAAATAATACTACATCACGAAGTTTCATTTAATTGTGAATCTTTGCTAATAGCCCACCTGAAGATGTTGTAATACAACGAAACCTAGGTTGTGGTTAAAGCAATTAAAGAAAGTAGAAATAATACTACATCACGTAGTTTCATTTAATTTTGTTATGTCATTCTCGGGTATAATAATATCGTTATTTTATCTCGAAAATACTTTTTAAAACTTTCTTTTTTATATCTTTATATTGATCGTTATTTAACTACTTGTTGTTTAAATACAGAATATGATAAATATAAAAACAAAATTACAGCTAGTAAAAACATTATCTAAAAATAGCAGCTTTGCTCGTACAACAAATTGTTTTTTTTTTCATTAAAAAAAACAAATTAATTCACGTGGTTGGAAGCCCCCTTGAAATATAATTTTAGGTTATTTCAAATACTCTGTTTTTAATTTAAGGCCAAGGAATGTATATCATATGGGAATTTAAAGTATATTATTTGGTTTGAAAGTTAGATGATTCTAACAGACAAACTGACGGCCGGATGGACAGACAATCTTGCATCGATATAAATGATCGATTCGAACTCTTCGGTAAGGAACCTTTAAAAGGAAAATTAGTTTCCTTATTTTTGGCCAAATATACACATTAAACTCTTAACATCTGCATAGATATATATAAATAAAATTACTGGCGGGGATTCCTCAGTACTGTATTGCTAGCTATATTGTATCACGTTGTCTCTCAAAGACACTGATCAGTGACAAAAGTTAGGAAAATCGAAAAAGAAACTGCCTTTTCTTGTTTCCTCTAATCGGACCCTGAAAAGCACCTCAGATAATCTGTGAGAAAATAATCAATACATATTATAAAACAAAGTTCTCCCGCCGCGTCTGTTTGTCTACGCTATTTTCTCTGCAAGTGCTGAACGGATTTCGTTGCGGTTTTCATCAATGAACAGATCGAAGAGAAAGGTTTACAGATTCAATCATTTTTTTCATCAGATGATTTACGTAAATAATACTGAAAAGTGTCTGCAAGGTCAAGATGATTTAGGTTACCAAAAGATATTATCGGCAAGCTCATCACTTCGACGACGAAGATGTAGAAACGTTAGTGCGCAATTGGTTACATACGCGACCAGATTCATTCTTTGATGACGGAATTAATAAACTTCCGATTCTATGGGAAAAATGTGTGAACAAAAAAAGGAGATCGAAAGATAAGGTGTATTCAACATTTTATTTACTGTACCAATAAATTAATATTCTAAAACGAAAGTCCGGTTAATATTTGGTTTACCCTGGTAATAAGATTAGTATAATTTTATCAGCATTCGTATTGAAATAGTGTTGTAATTACAATTCTTAAATTTATTTATCATTTACGGAAATATCCGATATCGATATTTATGGAGTGATGTTAATTCTTTTCAACTTGTACGTTTGAATTCAATTCGTTTGAATCTTTTCAACTTGTACGTTTGAATTCAATTCGTTTGAATCTTTTCAACTTGTACGTTCGAATTCAATTCGTTTGAATTTTTTCAACTAGTACGTTCGAATTCAATACGTTTGAATCTTTTCAACTCGTACGTTCGAATTCAATTCGTTTGAATCTTTTCAACTTGTACGTTCGAATTCAATTCGTTTGAATTTTTTCAACTAGTACGTTCGAATTCAATACGTTTGAATCTTTTCAACTCGTACGTTCGAATTCAATTCGTTTGAATCTTTTCAACTTGTACGTTTGAATTCAATTCGTTTGAATCTTTTCAACTCGTACGTTCGAATTCAATTCGTTTGAATTTTTTCAACTCGTACGTTCGAATTCAATTCGTTTGAATTTTTTCAACTCGTACACTTGAATTCAATTCGTTTGAATCTTTTCAACTCGTACGTTTGAATTCTTCCGGTTCTTTGTTTTCTTCGTGCTATCTTTATATATTGAATTGAATATATTTATCGTTCAGTTTGTAAAAAATCTTTTCAACTTGATTTTTTTTGGAACGAAGTTCTTTTATGCGGCTTACAATAAAGCGAACTGGCAGATCGTGACGTAAGGAAAAAGCGTTATGCTCTCTCCAGGCAATCTTTCCCTCTCTCTCTTTTCTCTCTGTCTCTTTCTATTATATACAGTTGTATGTGTGTATATGTGTTCATGTCAGTATCACTTGCTATTATTTTTATTTTCTTACTGTGTATTTTTTAATGTTTTTGTTTTATTACATCTTCCATCGTCTATCTACATGTATTCACGTACAGTTTAATTTCTACTTTATTTTATATTGATATTTACAACAGGGAAAATGCCCAATAAAAATCGTCTTTCACTGAGATTTGTCTCTCGTGTGAAACACAGTTCTAATGATGTCAAATTTCAACGTATTTTATAAGTATTTACATGATGTTACGTGATGTAACAATTACTTTATTGTGAATGATGTGACAATTACTTTATTGTGAATGATGTGACAATTACTTTATAAGTAGAAATTACTTTATTGTGAATCTTTTATATAACCTACGTTTTATTGTGTGACATTCAGTCCTATGTTGTATCATGTTATTTTATGAATAACGTAAACATTACGAAATTATTAGAATTATTAGCCTTTATTTTGACAGTTACCTACTTTGACCGTTTTAGTGCCATGGTTTTTTATTCATATATACTCAAAAATGCCAAAGAAATCTTTTGTTTTTGATGTCATTTAGCCTTGTCTCAAAAAAAAAATTATGTCTAAAAATTATCCAATTTTAATAATTTTTTCGGTGTTTTCTTAATAAAAACTTGTCTTCTATCTTGATCGACATAGTTCTATTGAATCATTAGATTCACCGAGTCATTAAGGATAATCAATACTTTTTACTGATTCCGCTCCAGCGACTCAGTTCACTTACTGAATCAAAATTACAGTGTTAGTTCACTAAACATTTAAAACAGTTTAATGTTATCACGCAAATACATACGTGTTTTCGGCTGGTAGTTCCATGCTGGTAAAATACGAAAGAAAATCAATTAGTTACAATAAATTTAGAGACTCAATACGTGGAGAACGTAATACAACAGCTGGTTGATCTGAAATAAAATAAACTGCAGTGTATCTTGATCGATATAGTTCTACTGGTTGATTAGATTTACTGAGTTATTAAGGAAAATTGACTCTTTTACTGATTCCGCTCCAGTGACTTAGTTCACTTACTGAATCAAAATTAGAGCGTTATTTCACTACTATTCTAAAGGTTAATACGTAAAGTATAATGCAAAAATTCCAAACTTTAATACGAAAAATATAAAAACTTTATTGTTATCACGTAAATCCATACGTATATTGGTCCCATAGTTCCATGCCAGCAAAATACGAAAGAAAATCAATTAGTTACAATAAATTTAGAGACTCAATACATGCAGAACGTAATATAACAGCTGTTTAATCTAAAATCAAATAAACTACAGTGTATCTTGATCGGTATAGTTCTATTGATTCGTTAGATTCACCAAGTCATTAAGGAGAACAGATTATTTTTACTGATTCCGCTCCAGTGACTCAGTTCACTTACTGAATCAAAATTAGAGTGTTAGTTCACTACTATTCTAAAGCTTAATACGAAAAATTTAATATTATCACGCAAATACATACGTATATTCGGCCGATAGTCCCATGTCGGCAAAACGAAAGAAAATCAAATAGTTACAATCAAGTTAGAGACTCAATATATATAGAACTTAATGCAACAGCTGTTTCATCTAAAATCAAATAAATTACAGTGTATCTTGATCGACATAGTTCTTAAAGTTAAAAGAATCGATTCTCCTTAAGTCAGTTCACATAGTGAATCAAGATAAGATGAACTAGACACATGGAATTTGTTTTCATCGATAAGAAAATTTGTCTTATAAAAATTGTTTACTTAGTACTTCTATGTACAATGGTTCAATTTTATGAAAAGTTTAATGTATGATGATAGTTTTATATTTGCAATTTCCCAAACCATCCGAGCGCGTCTACGCCTCATGGCGAGAAACACGAACCTAATTGCATTACCACCAGCTGCTCGTTTTTTAATAAATTGAAATTATTATCCAAAAGCACGTCCGGCAGCATGAGCTCGCTAGCACGGTCTGAGTCCCCGCGACATTTTGTAGTGTAAATTTCACCTGTCAGTGACAGCGCGATATAGCGATTCCCTATTGTTTTATTTGTTTAATTTCTAGCTTTGGTCGCTTTAAAGATTCGTAAAAGTTTACTTTCAGGGAACTTTCGAGATACAGAAATTAAATGTACTTTATTTAGCTGTCAATGGTCCCTAAATCACTGTCAAAATTCACACTAGTCTAATAAAGAAGGAAATTTTGTTTATTGCTGGTTTTGTTTTTAGGGATTCACGCAGAAATTATTGACAAACGTCTTTCGCAGTATGATGGCTTATAATTTCCAGAACGCTAGCATTGTAACAGATGCACTAATAATTTGTATGAGGAAATAGAAGGTTTTAAAAGAGATATGAAGAATAGTCTGTTTTAGCATTTATCTATATTTTATGGATAAGCCACAATAATTGTTATTAGCTTAAAAAAGTACTGGGAATGAAACTGACGAAGTTTATATCATTTTATTAATCCTAGTTAAAATAAATGTCATAGAAATTTTAAACGTTTTCAATAGAGAATAAATTACACTTTGTAATTTGTAATTTTTAAGGAAATTAGAAAGTTTTAGAACGTAAACAAAAAAAATTAAATTGAAAATACGGTTTTGATGATGTTTGGTGCCATGTATTCGCGTATGGCGATGGGGATCGGAGGAGGGAGGGGAGACGCAAACTATGAATACGGAGATACCACAAGCGCTCATGTCGCGGTACATTGTCATGTTTTGTTAATTAAGATAAAACGCAGGATAATATTCATGAAAGAAGAAATAAATATTAAAAAAATCCTAATTAAATAATTTAATTGCGCCCATTTAGATTAAATGTTTGAGTGCCGACGAGCGCCATCGCGCTCGTGCGCGTACTAACTAAATTTGCCACGAGCGCGATGGCGCTCGCGAAATCAGTTGCCGTTTAGCGCGCGGTAGGGGAGGTCGCTCGCACGCATCGCTGATTTTTTTTATCTTTCTACGTGTTAATAATGTTCAAATTATAATATTATTACTAATTACAATATAAAAAGGATCCAGGAAAAGAAAATTTTTAACCCAGGAAAACGAAAATAATTCGAGTGAAAATGATCGTTTTTCAAGTTGTGAAGAAAGTGATAGTGGGAGTGACATTGTTGTGCGCTCACAATTTGGCATAATGCAAATTTTGAGAGATACGATGTGACCTTGATTGTATTTTATTATCCTTGTACCAGTTTTTATTAAGAAAACACCGAAAAAAATATTAAAATTGGATAATTTTTGGAAGAGATACAGTTTTTTTTCGAGACAAGGGTAAATGATATCAAAAACAAAAGATTTCTTTGGCATTTTTAAGTATATATGAGTAAAAAACAATGGCACTAAAACGGTTAAGGACGGTTTGCTAGTGATTAATATAAGTTCAACCTTTTCCGAGATAATCTCGTACAAACACATAAACAGACAAATATTGGTGGTTAAATATCTTGTGAGTAAATAAACACTGGTATTTATTTTAAAGTCAGACACTTCATTTTTATTTTTTAAATTGTGTTCAGGCGAGAAGCCGTACTCGTGCGCGTGGTCAGGCTGCTCGTGGCGGTTCGCGCGCTCGGACGAGCTGACGCGGCACACCCGCAAGCATACCGGACAACGACCCTTCGCCTGCGCACTCTGCCAGCGCAGCTTCGCGCGCTCCGACCACCTCGGCCTCCACATGAAGAGGCACTGACGTCTTTGCAGGTACGAACCAGGCTCATTCACAGCTTATACTTCCATAGGCAGATCTTAAGATTTCTTAAAGTGAAACAAAGGACAATGTTAGCCTATGTATGGACCTTTGCCCCAATTGAAAAGTTGGTGTACATGTAACCTTTCAATTTCTTTGAATCCTTTGTTTTCTACAGATCACAGAACTGGATATTATTTTGCATGGAAACTTGTGCAAGCATTTTTATAATACAATAAAAACGACGGGAAAGTAAATTTCGTAGAGTTTTTGATAACATTTACTAATATTGAATATATTTGACGTTCATTACGTGATGTAGTACTATCTCTACTGTCTTTAAGTTCTTTTCAACTATATCCTTGCTAATATCCCACCTGAAGATGTTGTAATACAAAGAAACCTAGGTCGTGGTAAAGAACTTAAATAAAGTAGAAATAATACTACATCACGTAGTTTCGTTTAATTGTGAATAACATTTACTGTTTATACTGCAAAGAAAAAATAATTATAAAGAACTGTTTACTGAGAACTGTTCCTAGTGCCCTGTTCTTTATAATTATTTGTATAACTATAAAGAACATTTAACTAAGTAGAAATATTTTGCATTTAAGTGATCCAAAATCCTACTTTTAAAGTGGCGGAACGATACAGCACCATCTAGTGCTAACTTAGATGATTCTGTTGTACGACGTTAGCCATACCTCTGATTCCTGTAACTAGTACAGATGGTGTACATGTAACAGAACGCTAACGATTGAAAATGGATACGCCCACTATGAACACATCTAATAAAATTAAAAAATTAAGTTAAAAATTATTTATTATTTTTTTAAATATTTTTTAGTACACAAAAATACCTTTAATAAAAAAATATGCAGTATATAAACTACGGTAAATAAAAAAATATTTTTATTTTAGTTTCTATAAGCCGCAAGTTTTAGAACACTCAAATTGATATTAAAAAAAATCTAAATTTTTTAAATAAATTTTGCAATATTTACGGAGCCTGTACATTGCGATAAGTGGTGGGGCAGAATCTGACATTGTCTTTCGTGACGCGTCAAGTTTGTTCGTATTGTTACGAAATTTTTATTTTTTGATAACTTATAATATAATACGCATTGTTTATCTAATGTTATGTGTTAGCGAAAAGTAACCTTTAGTGATGTTTAGCCACAAATATTCGATTTAATCTTAGAATTTTATCCATATTTTATCTCGATGACAGATACGCAGAATATATTATAAAACACTGGCAGGTTCTGCGCCAAAGGGTATATAGGAGTATGCCGCGCAATTACAGTAGAAAAATTGTTGTTTGACATTTCGATTTTTTATCTTTATTTTTGATTATATGGCGTTCGTTCGACAGTTCGGATTCTCGCGTAATATTTGGTTATGTCATTATTTTGAGGCATCACTCTGCGTGATTCATTATTGCTAAACCAATTTTAATTACTTAGGAGAGTAGTCATTATTCTGAAAAGTTCGTTTACTGTTCTGAGTATAATCATAAAGTCGTAACCGACAACTTCAGGTTAAGTGTTGGCACAGTGCGTAATCGATGATTTGGTCCGATAACTGTAACGAAGTTAAAAACATTTGATACGGTCATTTAGATGAGTGACCTATCTAGATGAATATATTTTTTGCTTTCGTATCTCAAAAAATAAATTGTAACACGTCTACATTTGGATGTCTGTCCATCTGTCATAACCGAATATATCCAGAATGATTATCCCTTAAGTTCATGATGTGGCTGAACATAAGCTTTATCGTATACTATTAAACGAGCAATTCTTGTATATATATATATATATATATATATATATATATACAAGAATATATATATATATATATATATATGTAAACGGTTTCTCGGAAACGGCTCTAACGATTTTGATGAAATTATATGGTATATATAATTATATATAATGGTATATTTATTGCGCGGTTGATTTTATTGATTAATTCCGAAGATGTGAGTTAATTATTTTGGAAATGACAGCCATTTAAAATTTTCGAAGTTACTATGAACACTATTGTATGACTTAATAACTTTTGAATGGAAAAACATAAGAGAACGGGTGGGGAAGTGTAGGGAAGGAAGGGGAAGGGGAAGGAGCAGGGGCAGGGGAAGGGGAAGGGAAGGTGGTGAGTGGGGGGAAAGGGATAGAGACGGAGGAAAGGGGTATGTGTATATGGAGAGAGACGGGAGGACGAATGGGAAGGTGTAGAAGGAGGTAGAGGAAGGAAGAGGAATGGGAAGGTGTAGTGGAAGGCTAAGGGACAGTGGAAGGCGAACGTGAAGGCGAATGCGAAGGCGAACGCAAAGGCAAAAATGCGAAGGTGAACGCAAACGGGAAGGCGAGAGCGAAGACGAGACCGAGAGCCGAAGGCGAAAGCAAAGACAAAGGAGAAGTGGAAAGGGACTTGGAAGGGAAAAGAAAAAGAAAACCTAATACTAAATCTAATACCATGAAACAAGCAATTTCACTTTCCTATGGGAAATTCACCCGGTACTTTATTTATTTATGAAAATTTGCTGCTAGCTTAGAAAACTAAGTATAAATTTCTACAACACTAACCTTGCACAACCTACAGCGAACTACAATAAATCGAATAAGGAAAAAAGTGCGGTCGTAAATTATAAATTATTGGTAAAGATGAAATAAACATGAAAAATACAGAATAAATATAAAATTAAATAAAACGAAAGCAAAACAGTGACTCTATAGAGGTTGGGAAGGTATTTGTTTTTAAGCATAGACAGGATCTTAAAATATAATTATTTCTAGATCTAAACCAGGGTTTCCCAACCTTTTTTTTGTTGAGGCTCCCCGAACTATAAATTATATTTTCATGCCCCCCCCCCCCTTTACTTATACAAACTTACCTTTGAACAGTGAGACACTATAATTTTACACACTCAAACTGATTTCTCAACAAAAAATGTACACCAAAACGTCAAGTTTGTGGTAATAATAGTGAATATGATATTTAATTTAATTAATATTATGCATGTAAATTAAACATTACATTGTAATGTTATTTGTTAATGCTGTTTGTATATTTTTTTGTTTTTTCTTTCTAAAATGCAAACGCTTTCCGCCCCCCTTGACATCTCTCTATGCCCCCCTTAGGTGGCGCGTCCCCCTGGTTGGGAACTCCTGATCTAAATAATGGTGACGAAATTAATGAGTTGCTTCGTGATTAAATGATTTAAATGAATTTAATTAACATTTTATATTTATTGATATTCGAAGCTATCACCTTAAGCGTTGGTGAAGGAATACATTTCTATTCATATCCTTGATTATGGAGATGTGTGCTACTCTGATCTAAATGAACATTTCCTCAATAAATTAGAACGACTTCAAAACCAATGTATTCGATACATTTTTCGTCTTAAAAAATTCGACCATATATCCGAGTATCGTTCACATCCTAAATGGTTAAAGATTCGTGATCGACGCAACCTTCATCTTCTATGTTTTGTATATAATATCCTCAATAAACCCATTACACCTACATATTTTAAATCTAGATTCCTATACCTGTCATCCCACGGCCTCGAACTACGATCCAAAAATATATGCTCCTAATGCCTCAACATAGAACAGCAATTTTATGGCGAATCCTCCACCGTATATTCTACTCGATGTGGAATGAACTGATTACAAATATACAAAGTGTGCCTTCGTTGTCTGCTTTCAGATTCGTCTGAAAATTCATTATCTATCGTAATTTGGCAGATCCTAATCCCTTCCATTATTACCCATTCTTATCCCTCCCTACTCCTTAAGTGTCCTTTTGCTTTGGTTTTTAATTAATGTTATTTTATTATCACATAATATTATATATTGTAAGTAGAATAAATTTATGTTTAAAAATCTATATTTATCCTGTCTAGTATCTTCTGGCTAACACGTAAAGCGTATTGTGCTACAGGATATTCTTAATTGCTTAACTGCACCTAATAAACAGGCTCAGACCCTTATGTCATCTTACCCCCCTTTATTCACAATTGTATCTAAACATTGTTTTTTTGAAACTTAATTTTACCCACAATATACTTTTAAGGACTCAACTATTTGTTTGGAAATTACGAGCTATAAAAATGCTGTCTTCACAATCCAGCATATTGGGACAGTACGTGTTGTTTATAATATTCTACAGACGTTTAGACAGATTTTACCGACAATATACTTTTAAGGACTCAACTATTTGTTTGGAAATTACGAGCTATAAAAATTCTGTTTTTACAATCCAGCATATTGGGACAGTACGTGTTGTAAATAATATTCTACAGACGTTTACACAGATTTTACCGACAATATACTTTTAAGGACTCAGCTATTTGTTTGGAAATTACGAGCTATAAAAATGCTGTCTTCACAATCCGGCATATTGGGACAGTACGTGTTGTAAATAATATTCTACAGACGTTTAGACAGATTTTACCGACAATATACTTTTAAGGACTCTACTATTTGTTTGGAAATTGCGAGCTATAAAAATGCTGTCTTCACAATCCAGCATATTGGGACAGTACGTGTTGTAAATAATATTCTACAGACGTTTAGACAGATTTTACCGACAATATACTTTTAAGGACTTAACTATTTGTTTGGAAATAACGAGCTATAAAAATTTTGTCATCACAATCCAGCATATCGGGACAGTACGTGTTGTAAATAATATTCTACAGACGTTTAGACAGATTTTACCGACAATATACTTTTAAGGACTCAACTATTTGTTTGGAAATTACGAGCTATAAAAATGCTGTCTTCACAATCCAGCGTATTGGGACAGTACGTGTTGTAAATAATATTCTACAGGCGTTTAGACAATTTTACCGACAATATACTTTTAAGGACTCAACTATTTGTTTGGAAATAACGAGCTATAAAAATTCTGTCATCACAATCCAGCATATTGGGACAGTACGTGTTGTAAATAATATTCTACAGACGTTTAGACAGATTTTACCGACAATATACTTTTAAGGACTTAACTATTTGTTTGGAAATTATGAGCTATAAAAATGCTGTCATCACAATCCAGCATATTGGGACAGTACGTGTTGTAAATAATATTCTACATACGTTTAGACAGATTTTACCGACAATATACTTTTAAGGACTTAACTATTTGTTTGGAAATAACGAGCTATAAAAATGCTGTCTTCACAATCCAGCATATTGGGACAGTACGTGTTGTAAATAATATTCTACAGACGTTTAGACAGATTTTACCGACAATATACTTTTAAGGACTCAACTATTTGTTTGGAAATTACGAGCTATAAAAGTTCTGTCTTTACAATCCAGCATATTGGGACAGTACGTGTAAATAATATTCTACAGACGTTTAGGCTCTTGGGGAAATAGGTGTTTTTTGAAAATTTCTTAAATACCAATTATTTAAATATAATATTAAACTGAATATTTGGATAGCAATTTCTTTATATACATGCGTATTTCGTAACAGTATTAGGATAGTGTATAGAACGGATTTTGATCTGTCGATATTCAAACGTATTGTTTTTTTGTATATTTGTCTCTTTTTTATTGTTATTTTTGTATTTTGTTTTGTTTTTTTGTATTTTGTCTTCGTTTGTATATTTGTCTCCAATTGATTGTATAATCTAGTAGCTTTAATGGATCCTCCATAGAATGCAGTTCTATGCTGAAGAATTAAGAGAGTGGTAAGTGTGAAGGTGTGACGAGATTAATACGAATATTGTATAAAAAGATAAGATATGGAGGCTGCGTCGGACCTGGATCTCTAAACTTGTAGGTCATGACCGATGTTCGGATATATGATTATATTTGAAGGTCGAAAATGTATCAAATACACAGAAATAAATGCATGATGTAGTGAGACAACTATATATATTAAAATTGGGTTTTCAGCCAATTTTCATCGTGCGCGCGCATAGTAAAATTTAACTCCCATCATTTTTTCATAACGCGCGAAGAAGGATAATTTCAAAAATGTTGATAACCTTATAGCTAGCCTTAACCTTATAGCTAGCCCTTTCAAACAATACGGTAGTTGACTCATTCTAAATTTTTCGTACAATATTGTGAAATATAAGATAATTAAAAATCAGTCTTGAAAAAAAATCAAAATTGATTGAAAAATAAGTCAGTTGTATCCGTATCTTCTAATTTTGAAGATATGGATAGAGTTGGGTATATCCCTCTCTCTTTTCCTCTCGTAGAATATAATGTGCAATATTAAAAATGACGTCACAACACAGTATTGCCGTCTTTAT
Organism: Druceiella hillmani; assembly: GCA_039881145.1. Classification (NCBI taxonomy): domain Eukaryota; kingdom Metazoa; phylum Arthropoda; class Insecta; order Lepidoptera; family Hepialidae; genus Druceiella; species Druceiella hillmani. The sequence continues at coordinate 5,430,219 of JAYKKI010000051.1, read as the reverse complement.
CTAAAGGTTAAATTTAAACTTTTATAACTCGGTCAATTTTTAAAATTATTAAAAATTGTTTTCACTCTTCATCAGCTTGTACTTTGAAATTATGATTAATGAAATAAAAAAATTTAGTCAAATACTCAATACACCACTTTTATATAGAATTAATTTGCTCCCAAATTTCCATACAAATATTTTTGCGTATTAGCTATTAAGGTGTTTAGGAGTTAAAATGTTTTATTACTGTTCAAGTTTCCACATCGAGTGGTTTCTGAGAAACTCAGTATATGAAAAAAAATCAAATTCCATGTATAGTGAGAGTCAGAAATATTTGTTCATAATTTTAGGTAGTATATCTTCTGACATATAATGAAAAATATGCCAAATTATTTACATAAAATTTTTTTTACAAATAATTTTGTAGTTTTCATAAAAAAAAATTTTATGTAAATAATTTTGCATATTTTCATTTTTCCCAAGCCTACGTTTTCGTTTTAGATCTTATAAGTATTTTCTTAGCTATTAAAAATTAATAATTGCAAATTTCCAGGATATAATGTTAAGAAAGTATCGGATTATAAATCTCAATGGAACAAGAGAAAATTATTTAAAATTTTTTAGACCGATTTAAAAAACGTGGTAAATTAAAAAAAAATATGTTTACCTAATTATAATCTGCCTTTTAGTGTTATGTGTGGAAATTTGCAATCGATTTTATATATTTTGATAATAATAGTCTTTATTTCATATATATGACGTTATATATAGCATGTATGTTTAATTATGTACATAATTTTAGTATATACTAGCTTTTCACCCACGGTTTCGCTCGCGTAGACGATTCATTTTCTAAACTTCAGTCAAATTTTTAATTAACTTCAAAAAGAAGGTTATAAATTCGACCCAAATGTATTTAATATTATTAAATATATTAGTCTTTTAAGGCTTATAAACAAAATTTCAAAAAGTTTATGAATATGTTTTTCCACTTATTTCTCAGAAACTACCACTCAGATTACAATTGTTCTATTTTTATTGGCTTGAGTATCTTTCAACTTGGAGAATAGTGAAAATTTTATAAAAATCGTTTTGTAGTTTAAAATATAAAATAAAAAGTTGGTTTCATTTTTATTAAATTATTACTTACTTGTATGTTGTTAACACTATGTTTATTTATATATCAACAAACTCTACAAACAGTGTCTATCTAGTTTACACAAACTGTGTCTATCTAGTTTACACAAACTGTGTCTATCTAGTTTACACAAACTGTGTCTATCTAGTTTACACAAACTGTGTTTATCTAGTTTACACAAACTGTGTCTATCTAGTTTACACAAACTGTGTATATCGAGTTTACACAACCTGTGTCTATCTAGTTTACACAAACTGTATCTATCTAGTTTACACAAACTGTATCTATCTAGTTTACACAAACTGTGTCTATCTAGTTTACACAAACTGTGTCTATCTAGTTTACACAAACTGTGTCTATCTAGTTTACGCAAACTGTGTCTATCTAGTTTACGCAAACTGTGTCTATCTAGTTTACACAAACTGTGTCTATCTAGTTTACACAAACTGTGTCTATCTAGTTTACACAAACTGTGTCTATCTAGTTTACGCAAATTGTGTCTGTCTAGTTTACGCAAATTGTGTCTATCTAGTTTAAACAAACTGTGTCTATCTAGTTTACACAAACTGTGTCTATCTAGTTTACGCAAACTGTGTCTATCTAGTTTACGCAAACTGTGTCTATCTAGTTTACCCAAATAAAGCAGCAGAGATGGATTTAGAATTTAATACAGCACTGCCTTGTGTACCACATTGGTGGTTGTACTGTCTGATGCTAAAATCATGTGAGAAGAAATCCTCCCCTCAATCAATGCCTACCACATTTTATAACTGGCCCTAAGATTTATTAATCGACGTTGTGGAACAGACTATACGGGGAAATTGTTGTCGCTTGAATTCAAAAACATAATAATAGGGTATAAGCCGTATTAGCGGTATGACAATCGATCGAAATTTCCTTATGATATGAAATGTAAAATCTGAAAATATAAGTGCTACAGTATGCGTCATAATTTTCATTATATATTTTTGTTTCATTTAAGTTCTGTTTAAGAGCTAAACTTCGGTATTTTATCAGTTTTGCGAAACGCCAAAATTTTGTCGTGATGTGAAATGAAAAATCAGAAAATATTAATGCTGCAGTATACGTTATAATTTTCATTTTGTATCATTAAAGTGCTCATTAAGTACTACACTTTAGTATTTTATCAGGTATGCGAAACGATAAAATTTGTGAAATGAAAAATAAAAAAAATGTAAATGAAAATTTTGAAAAGAATTTATTTCTCAAAACAAAACCATTAAAATTGCTTAATTCCAATTTTTTTTGCATTTAGAGAGATTTATTCTTTTTTCATTTTTTTCCTTTTATGGTGGTTAATTTTTTTTATTCCACTACATATTTGATTTTACGTCATTAATTCACATCTGCATACAAAATTCAATCGCAATAGGTGCGAAAATGAGAAAGTAATCGTGCTGTTTATAATCGATACCTAATGCTCTATTACTTTGGTATTATAACTTTTATAGATATAAGCCTGACGTTACATATTTCGGAGATATAAGCGTGACATTACGTATTTCAGAGATATAAGCGTGACATTACATATTTCGGATATGTAAGCATGACACTACGTATTTTAGAGACATAAGCCGGAAACTAAATATTTTTGAGATATAAGTGTGACATGACATATTTCAGAGATATAAGCGTGACATTACATATTTCGGATATGTAAGCATGACACTACGTATTTTAGAGACATAAGCCGGAAACTAAATATTTTTGAGATATAAGTGTGACATGACATATTTCAGAGATATAAGCGTGACATTACATATTTCGGATATGTAAGCATGACACTACGTATTTTAGAGACATAAGCCTGAAACTAAATATTTTTGAGATATAAGTGTGACATGACATATTTCAGAGATATAAGCGTGACATTACATATTTCGGATATGTAAGCATGACACTACGTATTTTAGAGACATAAGCCTGAAACTAAATATTTTTGAGATATAAGTGTGACATGACATATTTCAGAGATATAAGCGTGACATTACATATTTCGGATATGTAAGCATGATACTACGTATTTTAGAGACATAAGCCGGAAACTAAATATTTTTGAGATATAAGTGTGACATGACATATTTCAGAGATATAAGCGTGACATTACATATTTCGGATATGTAAGCATGACACTACGTATTTTAGAGACATAAGCCTGAAACTAAATATTTTTGAGATATAAGTGTGACATTACGTATTTCGAAGGTATAAATGTAATATTACGTATTTCAGGGACATAAGCCTGAAACTACATATTTTGAGATATAAGTGTGACATTACGTATTTCGAAGGTATAAGCGTAATATTACGTATTTCAGAAACAAAGCCTGAAACTACATATTTTGGAAATATAAGTGTGACCTTAAGTATTTCGAAGGTATAAGCGTAATATTACGTATTTCAGAAACAAAGCCTGAAACTACATATTTTGGAGATATAAGTGTGACATTACGTATTTCGAAGGTATAAGCGTAATATTACGTATTTCAGAGACATAAGCCAGAAACTACATATTTTGAAGATATAAGAGTGACATTACGTATTTCGAAGGTATAAGCGTAATATTACGTATTTCAGATACATAAGCCAGAAACTATATATTTTGGAGATATAAGTGTGACATTACGTATTTCGAAGGTATAAGCGTAATATTACATATTTCAGATACATAAGCCAGAAACTACATATTTTGAAGATATAAGAGTGACATTACGTATTTCGAAGGTATAAGCGTAATATTACGTATTTCAGAGACATAAGCCAGAAACTACATATTTTGGAGATATAAGTGTGACATTAGGTATTTCGAAGGTATAAGCGTAATATTACGTATTTCAGAGACATAAGCCAGAAACTACATATTTTGGAGATATAAGAGTGACATTACGTATTTCGAAGGTATAAGCGTAATATTACGTATTTCAGAGACATAAGCCAGAAACTACATATTTTGGAGATATAAGAGTGACATTACGTATTTCGAAGGTATAAGCGTAATATTACGTATTTCAGAGACATAAGCCAGAAACTACATATTTTGGAGATATAAGTGTGACATTAGGTATTTCGAAGGTATAAGCGTAATATTACGTATTTCAGAGACATAAGCCAGAAACTACATATTTTGGAGATATAAGAGTGACATTACGTATTTCGAAGGTATAAGCGTAATATTACGTATTTCAGAGACATAAGCCAGAAACTACATATTTTGGAGATATAAGAGTGACATTACGTATTTCGAAGGTATAAGCGTAATATTACGTATTTCAGAGACATAAGCCAGAAACTACATATTTTGGAGATATAAGAGTGACATTACGTATTTCGAAGGTATAAGCGTAATATTACGTATTTCAGAGACATAAGCCAGAAACTACATATTTTGGAGATATAAGAGTGACATTACGTATTTCGAAGGTATAAGCGTAATATTACGTATTTCAGAGACATAAGCCAGAAACTACATATTTTGGAGATATAAGAGTGACATTACGTATTTCGAAGGTATAAGCGTAATATTACGTATTTCAGAGACTTAAGTCTAAAACTACATATTTTTGAGATATAAGTGTGACATTACGTATTTCGATTTTATAAGCGTAATATTACGTGTGTTAGAAGTATGAGCGTGTCGTTACTTTGTTTTACTTCATATTTTATTTTGCGTCATTAACTCACGTCTGTATACTAAATTTCATCTCAATAGGTTCAAAAATGAGAGAGTAATCGGGCGGTGACGTACAAACGGTCAGACATAGTGTAAGGCTTCCTGGCTGAAGCCACGGATCGGATTTTTATAATTGGCCCTTTCATATTGCTTTTCTATTATACATTTTGTATATATAAGCCCGACCTTAGGTATTTCGTAGATATAAACGTGACACTAGGTATTTCGAAAATACGTAGTGTCACGTTTATGTCACGTGATTACTTATTCGGGGATATAAGCGTAACATTACGTATTTCGGAGATATAAGGGAGACATTACATATTTCGGAGATATAAGCGTGACACTACGTATTGCAGACATATAAGTATCTTCATCCATTGTACTCTGAAAGAAAACCCCGTCTAATGCCGGAAAAGACGTATATGTCAAAGAACAGTACTTCACGAAAATCGGGGTAACTGGCAATACTATTAGTGAGTCAAAACGCACGTATATAAAACATATGTTGTTAGACATATGTTCTAACGTTTATCATAATACTAATCGCTAAGCAATGCAAGAAACCTTGATACAGGTTGATAAAAATCTATCGTAAATACATTTATGGGTGTTTATTGAGGTCGCAGAGCGCTAATATCAATAACATTAAAAGTGAACAAACATTAATAAAATTTAGCACTGGTACTAATAAACTTTCAATAGAAAATTATACCTGGCATAAATAGAGAATAGATAAAAACACTACTAATAAACTCAGTATATGACAAGCTCGTCATAACTTCATCTGTCAAACGCTATACCGTGTTAAACCTAAGTTTAATTTTGGTACAACCTAAAAAAGTTGAAATTTCGGCAAGTACACCTAACAGCACGTCAGTTTGCCCAATTCGATTGTGTTTATAATTATTTTTAAAGAAAACTATTCAATTTGTGCTATTGAAACTGTCAATCAGAAACAGTATTAAATTTATTGCGTTAAGCTGCAGTAAGAGTTGATTAATGAAGACAATTTTTAAATTAAATAAAATTATGACGATTCTTTAAAGTAATATTCTCATTTGTTGTAAAAATATTTATGGGGTCTTGAGGCATTTTTCCAAAATTTGTTGCGAAATTTTAAAAAAGGACTATACAATTTGTGCAATTGAAACTGTCGATGAGAAACAGTATCCAATTTATTGCGTTACGCTGCAGTAAGAGTTGATTAATGAAGACAATTTTTAGAATTATGACTATTCTTTCAAGTCATATTCTCATTTGTTGTAAAAATATTTAGGGGGACTTAAGGCATTTTTCCAAAATTTGTTTCGAAATGTTAAAAAAGGACTATTCAATTTGTGCAATTGAAACTGTCGATGAGAAACAGTATTAAATTTATTGCGTTACGCTGCAGTAAGAGTTGATTAATGAAGACAATTTTTAGAATTATGACTATTCTTTCAAGTCATATTCTCATTTGTTGTAAAAATATTTAGGGGGACTTAAGGCATTTTTCCAAAAATTTTTGCGAAGTTTTAAAAAAGGACTTTACAATTTGTGCAATTGAAATTGTCGATGAGAAACAGTATTAAATTTATTGCGTTACGCTGCAGTAAGAGTTGATTAATGAAGACAATTTTTAAAATTATGTCTATTCGTTCGAGTAATATTCTCATTTGTTGTAAAAATATTTAAGGGGACATTTTTCCAAAATTTGTTGCTAAATTTTAAATTAACCATTATTCGTTCGTGCTTTTCCAATATCGTTTACATACACAACACTTGCTCTTTTTTAAACATCTCGTACTCTTTCATGGCTGAAAACAGACAAAAATTCAATAGGAATAGACACTATTAAAAATAATAGAAATTTTAACGATGCTCTGAATACACCATCTGCTGTGACAGATGTATTTTGTTTTCACAATCATTGACAGATCCTCATATTGTGTGTTTGATTATGTGTTTGTCTATGAAATGCAATGTTGCCACGTCGGATTTTTGTAATAACTTTAGAATAGTTATTTTATCGGTATACTAAATCTCTTAGTAGTAATTAATACCTTCTTTATAGCAACCTTATGGACGGTATAAGTTCTAAGAATAAGGGTAATATAACTTAAGTTCAATCACTTTTTTATTGGCAACAATGATAGAGTATGAACGTCAAAAACAACACAAGTTCATTTTGGAAAAAGTGAATTTTGCACAGTTTTCCTTCTTTTATGAAAGGAGTCTATTGTCCGTTACTTTGAAAGGAGACTACTGTCTAAAACTATGTTTAGTATCATCATTTCGGATAATTATAAAGACCGCCCACGGTTCTTTTTATAAAAAAATAAATTTAAAAGACGTTTCTTTTTTTGCAGAAAATAATTTATTACGAATTTTTCGACATGATACCTTTTATCTGTAGCTTACTTAAAGTTAAGTTATGCTACTCTTATTCTGAGAATACTTATACCGTAAGGTTGGTATAACGAATGTATACTACTAATAAACTGTTAGTTAAACAATAGAATAAATATTCTGAAGTTATTTAAAAAATCCTATGCGGCAACGTCGCGTTTCAAGACAAACACTTAAAATATGAAATTGTGTCTATGATTGTGAATACAACCTACATCTGTCACATCAGATGGCGTTATAAAATTGTGTCTATGATTGTGAATACAACCTACATCTGTTACATCAGATGGCGTTATGAAATTGTGTCTATGATTGTGAATATAAGCTACATCTGGCACATCAGATGGCGTTATGAAATTGTGTCTTAGATTGTGAATATAAGCTACATCTGCCACATCAGATGGTGTTATGAAATTGTGTCTATGATTGTGAATGTAAGCTACATCTGCCGTATCAGATGGTGTTATGAAATTGTGTCTATGATTGTGAATACAACCTACATCTGTTACATTAGATGGTGTTATGAAATTGTGTCTATGATTGTGAATATAAGCTACATCTGTCATATTAGATGGCGTTATTAAATTGTGTCTATGATTGTGAATACAACCTACATCTGTCACATCAGATGACGTTATGAAATTGTGTATGATTGTGAACATAAGCTACATCTGCCACAGCAGATGGCGTTATGAAATTGTGTCTATGATTGCGAATATAAGCTACATCTGCCACATCAGCTGCTCGTTATGAAATTGCGTCTATGATTGTGAATATAAGCTACATCTGCCACATCAGATGGCGTTATGAAATTGTGTCTATGATTATGAATACAAGTTACATCTGTCACATCAGATGGCGTTATGAAATTGTGTCTATGATTGTGAATATAAGCTACATCTGTCACATCAGATGGCGTTATGAAATTGTGTCTATGATTGTGAATACAAGCTACATCTGCCACATCAGATGGCATTATGAAATTGTGTCTATGATTGTGAATATAAGCTACATCTGTCACATCAGATGGCGTTATGAAATTGTGTCTATGATTGTGAATACAAGCTACATCTGCCACATCAGATGGCATCTTTAGCGCGTCATTAAAATTTATATTAGTCTTTGTCTGTGCCCGTTCTTGTTGAATTTTTTTTCGTTTTTTCCATTACGAAAACATGATTAGAATAATATGAACAAACAATCATTACTTTAAAATTTCCTAAAAAGTTTTGGAAAAATGTCATGATTTCCGCTAAAATATTCGAACCATAGATGATAATATTACATGAAGGATTAACTATAAATTTTATTTAATTTAAAAATTGTCTCTAATAATTATTGCCCTTACTAGAGCTATGGGATAAATTAAATATTCCTTCTCTTTAAAATAATTAAAGATAAATAAAATTTAAATGCAGAAACTAAGGTGCTGCCAGCTGTACTTGCCGAAATGTGAACCAATTTTAGGTTATACCAAAGTTAAACTTAGTTCGTGGTCGGAGTAGTGCTTGACAGAAGAAGTTACGTCATATACTGAGTTTATCAGTAGCGTTTTTACTTATTATCAATTTATGCAAGGTACAATTTTCTATTCCAAATTTATTAGTAACAATGTGAATATACGTGAATATAAGTAAATATTAGGCATATTTAAAAACTTAAGTGTGCATAGTATTTTTCTTAAACTATTTACAAATATTATAACTTTTAAATATGCGAATATAAGGAAGTAAATATTAGGCATATATAAGAACATAAGTATACATAGTATTTTCCTTAAACTATTTACAAATATGTATTATAATTTTTAAATACGCGAAGATGAGGAAGTAGATATTAGACATATATAAAAACCTAAGTGTACATAGTATTTTTCTTAAACTATTTACAATTATTATAAGTTTTATTTACGCGAATATAAAGAAGTAAATATTAGGCATAAATAAAAACTTAAGTGTACATAGGATTTTTCTTAAACTATTTGCCAATATTATAAGTTTTCGCTTTGTAATTATTTTGTCTAGTGTACTTTTCATAGAATTTTCACAGAATTTAGAATCTACTATATTTTTGCGGCAAAGTTTAGGTAAATTTTTGTGATAATTTTGACTGTAGCAGTTTCAGAGGTGGGGTTTTACATATTTTCTAGAAATGTTTAATAATATCTTTAAAAATGTCTGATGAAATTCGGAAAAAAAATAGTTTTATTATTATAACTTGCTCTTTCAATTGGTATCTTACACGACTCTTGAAAAATAAAAAAATATGAAACATTTTTGCCTTATTCCAAATTTATTTAAAATATAATTATTTTTAAGTGTTAATTATTGATGTATATACTAGTTATTATGCTTTATTTTTATGGCAAATTTAAGTTTCTACATTAAATAGTCTCTGAGAATTTTTGGGACGTTTTCGCAATGTATATATATAGAAATATATTTTTATATATTTCTATATATATTTCTATAGAAATATATTTTTATTGACCTTTTTGGCGATATTTATAAACGTAATTCTAAAATAAATATTCATCTTAAGACGTACTATAAGTCAGACTTCCAGCATTTACTTGTACTGAGCTTTGGATGTGTTAAAATAACTGCGAAACCCGTTGGCTAAAGTCCGGTAATGTTGTTTGGAACTGTGTGATGTATTACACAGATGGCGTTAGAATAGCGTCATATGTCGTTGAAACGCTGCGGCTCACCGTTTCATCAATCAATACAAAAAAGAATATTATTCCATTCTGATAATCAGGTACATTAAAATATTACTCAATTAAACACCATAAACATTTACATTCACTTAAAAAAACAAAGTTTACAACGAACGATCTACAATTGGAAGTAGGAAGATACAGACGGCGGTGAGGCTGATGCTGTCGGAAGAATTGGCCAAGCACGCCGTTAGTGAAAGAACGAAGGCGGTCACCAAGTACATGAGTACAATGCCCGACAAGTAGGAGTAGTGTCGCTGATTTAACGATTCCATAGTCCTTCACGAAAGCGGTCACCAAGTACATGAGTACAATGCCCGACAAGTATGAATAGTGTCACTGATTTAACGATTCCATAGTCCTTCACTAAAGCGGTCAGCAAGTACATGAGAACAATGCCCGACAAGTAGGAGTAGTGTCACTGATTTAACGATTCCATAGTCCTTCACTAAATCAGTCACCAAGTACATGAGTACAATGCCCGACAAGTAGGAGTAGTGTCACTGATTTAACGATTCCATAGTCCTTCACTAAATGAGTCACCAAGTACATGAGTACAATGCCCGATAAGTAGGAGTAGTGTCACTGATTTAACGATTCCATAGTCCTTCACTAAATCAGTCACCAAGTACATGAGTACAATGCCCGACAAGTAGAAGTAGTGTCACTGATTTAACGATTCCATAGTCCTTCACTAAATCAGTCACCAAGTACATGAGTACAATGCCCGACAAGAGGAGTAGTGTCACTGATTTAACGATTCCATAGTCGTTCACTAAATCAGTCACCATGTACATGAGTACAATGCCCGACAAGTAGGAGTAGTGTCACTGATTTAACGATTCCATAGTCCTTCACTAAATCAGTCACCAAGTACATGAGTACAATGCCCGACAAGTAGAAGTAGTGTCACTGATTTAACGATTCCATAGTCCTTCACTAAATCAGTCACCAAGTACATGAGTACAATGCCCGACAAGAGGAGTAGTGTCACTGATTTAACGATTCCATAGTCGTTCACTAAATCAGTCACCATGTACATGAGTACAATGCCCGACAAGTAGGAGTAGTGTCACTGATTTAACGATTCCATAGTCCTTCACTAAATCAGTCACCAAGTACATGAGTACAATGCCCGACAAGTAGGAGTAGTGTCACTGATTCAACGATTCCATAGTCCTTCACGCGCCTGCAGGATGATTGGATGATAGTAATTTAGGACGATATATTTAATTAATAAATGTATTAAACGTATTTCAAAATGAATATGTACTTTATTCTAAGTATTTTATATATAGGAATGGTCAGAATATTATTTTCCTTGTCGTAGACTATTTTTATGGTTTTGGCCTCAAATCTGAGGCTAAGGGCTAATTAGATATTTATTTGCATGCAGATAAATTAGGTATTTCATTAAGTCAGGACGGCAAGTGTGCTCCAAGGTAAGCAAACACGTGTAGGCCGGTGGCAATCAGCCCTTCCTTGACAATAAATAATTGTGTTTGTCACTTCTCCTAATGCGGTATTCCTGGGCGCATGCGATTCTCAAATGGTAAAGCGGTCGTTTGTTTTATGGCAAAAAGTATCACCAACTGTTATGTAATAGTGATAGTGTTATACTAATTTCGTAATAATAAAAAGCTGTTACGTGCGAGTAAAACTCGCACTGTGAGAGTTCCGTAGACATTTAGGCATTTATAAACATTTAGCGCTACGTTATGTTACTATTAAACAGGGAAGGGAATATATTGACTACTATATATTTCACAGGCGCGTATTAAAAAATATATTTTTATATGATATAACTATAAATTATCGACTTTTAGTTTTTTCCGTTACTTGTGCTGTGAGACCTTGCTTCTTGCCAAATTTCAAGATTCTAGGTTAGCGGGAAGTACATATATAGATTTTGATTTATTTAGCAAGTGTCAAAAATGGCCGTATTTTTAGGGGTTTTCTTTCTTGCGTTGACTTAGAAGCTTGATTTTCTTACAGCTCTATGGGACCGTAAACCTAAGTATTTGATATTAATTTAAACTCGATACCTGAACGCGTTCCTTAGAAAAAGGATCTTGGCAGATAGATGGACAGGCAGCGAAGTCATCCTATGGGGTTCCTTTTTTCCTTCTGATGTACGGAACTCTAAAAACTATCAAGTGCGAGTAGAACTCGACTAAGATGGTTTCCCACATATTTAGGCACTTATAAACTTTTAACATAGTATTTATATTAAACTTTTTACAAATATTAATTTTCCACAAAATAAAATGTAATATCTTTCACAGGCATATAAGCATAGAGCGCATTTAAAAATTCCGTTAGAATCATTGTAGACTTGTTGTAATTGCGTAGGCATTTTAAAACTATTTTTTTTCTTAATTCTAAATACAGTAGCCTTCGAATATATTTTTAAGTATAGCTCTGAAGATATCATACCTAAAATTATGATTGAATATTTTTAAGTATATCTCTGAAGATATACCTAAAATTACGATTATATATTTTTAAGTTTATCCCTGAAGATATCATACCTAAAGTTATGCATGAATATTTTTAAGTATATCTCTGAAGATATCATACCTAAACTTGTGATTGAATATTTTTAAGTATATCTCTGAAGATATCATACCTAAAGTAATGCCTGAATATTTTTAAGCATATCCCTGAAGATATCGTACCTAAAATTATGACTGAATATTTTTAAGAACATCCCTGAAGATATCATACCTAAAATTATGATTAAATATTTTTAAGTATAACCCTAAAGATATCGTACCTAAAATTATGATTGAATATTTTTAAGTATATCCCTGAATATATCATACCTAAAGTTACGATTGAATATTTTTAAGTATATCCCTGAAGATATCGTACCTAAAATTATGATTGAATATTTTTAAGTATATCCCTGAAGATATCGTACCTAAAATTATGATTGAATATTTTTAAGAACATCCCTGAAGATATCATACCTAAAATTATGATTAAATATTTTTAAGTAAAACCCTAAAGATATCGTATCTAAAATTATAATTGAATATTTTTAAGTATATCCCTAAATATATCATACCTAAAGTTATGATTGAATATTTTTAAATATACCCCTGAAGATATCATACCTAAAATTATGATTGAATATTTTTAAGTATATCCCTGAAGATATCGTACCTAAAATTATGATTGAATATTTTTAAGTATATCCCTGAAGATATTTTCGAGTATATCTTCAGAGATATAATTTTTTTTTAATAAATTTACTCTAAGAATGTTAAATGAAATCTACCTACTAAATTTCGTGCGGATAGGTGTACTATTCTGGAAATTGTGGAGCTGTGACAAATGTTCTATAGTTTGATTACGGAACCTCAAACCCTAGATGGAATTGTTAAGAGGAGTTATAGCAAGCGGACGAGACAAAATAAGTTTTTATATTTTTATGAAAAACATTGAAATCCAATTATGTTTTAAAGTGTTAAATCTGTAATAGTTGGAAGAATTTCCTAGACATTTATACATATGATAAAAAAGTAACAGAGTGAATTCTGTACTTGGAAAATATATAAAAGGAGAGATTGATTTAGCGTATAGAATGATAATAGACACCTTAAAAACTCTTTTGAGAATCTTTGTATGTTTGTCTGTGTGTTCTTTTCACGCGAAATCTACTGGACGGATTGTGATGATATACATATATATATATATATATATATATATATATATATATCCCATCATTAAATATTTCACAAAAAAAAGAGAACAAAAAAACAGATAAATGTTAATATTCATTATTCCTTATAACTTTCCTATTCCGAGTTTCACGCGAGCGAAGTCGCGAGCATAGGTAGTAATTAACAGCTTTACCGATGTTAAGAAGAAAAACCCTGCTGCCAAGTCAGTTAATATATTATAATCCATACATATGCACATTAGACTGTTCCTACTTTATTCGGTTACCTTATTTTCGAACATATCTTCAGCGACATCAAAGTCATTCTGTCACGTGAAAATTGTGTAACGCTCAAGATAACAAACGCCTAACGCAACCGACCAGCGGCGGAAGCGGCCGAGCGCTAACAATAAGCCGATCGAGAATGTGAATCGAGAAATCGGCAGATCCCACCGATTTTCACGACTTTAGTCGTACATACAGTTTTGTGTGCATAATAGGTATTATCATTTATTCAATGGTTTCGAATGAAAATTTCTTAAATATATTGCTATAAATTAGTTAAAATAAAGTTTTAATTAGAATAGCAAGGAAAATAGCATCCTTCTGAATAACTAATGATTATTATGAATTATTAACATGAACCGTTAAAGAAGTTTCACTTCATCCCTGACCGTATGCGAGTGAGGCTCAACCTTTTCCCATCCTGTCTCTTAACTATTTTACTACCGTATCGCTCTGTTGTCCAATTATTTTTCATTACTATTTAAATATTTTTCGGGCTAGCAACTCTATTCGTTCTTCGCGAGGGACGAAGGGGACGAGGAAGCAACTCTGTTCGCTCTTCGTTGGGGGAAAGCGTGATTTATTACACATTTTTACATCTTCAAACCTATTTCTTTTGGGGTGCACCCAGGAGAATGCCCTAAAGTATGAAAATAATAATAACACTCATGTTATTAATATGAAAACATAAATGTCTTATTAAAGTGAAAAATCAAAAACCGACATCTAGTGGAGTATTATGAAATTACACATTTATTATGATTGTTTATAAAAGAAACAGATGTCGCTGTTAATTAATTAAATAATAGTAGAGTGTGACGAAAGGAAAAATGTACCTGTCAATAAACCAGACCAAAACCAAATACATGCAATTTGTGACCAACTCTGACTCTCCACGCATTTTAAAATCGTTGATTAAAATTTTGAAAAGGTGAACACCTTCACCTTCCTTGGATCTAAAATCAATGCCGGCAACGATTTGACTCCAAAACTGAGGAGACGAATAACTACAGCCAGCAGATGCTTTCATGGACTAAGAAAATTTCTGAAATCCGATAATATCAGAAGACACACTAAACTACTGTTATTTGAAAGCCTAATCAGATCAGTAATTACATATGCATCTGAAACGTGGATATTGTCCCATACTCTTTGACAATGGGTTTTGGAGAAGGAGAACTAATGCCGAATTTTATCGCTTATTTAAAGAACCAGATATAATTAAATTTATAATAATTTCAACGTATGAATTGATCCGACCATATAATTAGAATGAAGGAAGATAGAACGAAAAACAATTTTTCCTGGCCAAACCAACTGGCTCAAGAGCAAGAAGAAGACCCAAATTAAGATGGGCGGACTGCCTATAAAGTGTTTTCGATGCTCTCAACTTAACCAATTGGAAAACCATGGCGCCCAGAAGGAGGGCTTGGAACAGTCTGCTTGAGAAGGCCAGGGTCGAGTGAGGACTGTCGAGCCACTGATAATGATGAGAGTGTGAGTTGCTATCTTGACAATTTCCATCGCAGATATTGACAAAGCCCCTGAGGTATGTAAACGGAAAGTTTCATTGAAATCTGTCTCACTGCGCGTACATACACGATCTCGTCGCTTTTTATTATTTTATGGATAAACCGTAAAATCCTTAGAAGTTTGATTCGATAGATTTCCACTTAAGTTCCACCCCTCTTCGCGAAGAAAAATCATGAATACTCCTCTGTAAGTAAATTCTGGTATTCAGCGAAAAAGAAAAATACAGCTCGGTGTAGCCGTCAATCAAACTTGATTGCAACCTCTCATAAAAATACGACGTGACATCGTAAACAAACGGTTATTAATTTGCAATGATGATCTTTTCATTACCGCCTAGTGCAAAGCTATGTTTAGTTTCAATATTATCACGTTACGCTGCTTCATTCAAGATTTTTTACCCCGCAGCGTTGAGCGGGGTGGAGCGATAAACCGCGCGCGTTAACCGGAACAAATTAATAACAATGTTGAAATCAACCGAAGCATGGCGCTGGATGTTCCGAATTTACTTATTTATGAAGATTTTTTGATCAACGATAGCGTTGTAATACGATGTAAGTTAGTGCGGAACGTGTTTTTCTTTCTTTCGATTGAGAGTTTGAAGCCGTGGACGGTTAAGCTTTTAATTGGATGTTCGGCTTAATTTATTTCTTTAATATGTTTGTGCTACGTCTGATGCTATTTGTGGCCTTGCACCAACTCTTGCCACGGCAGCAAACGTTTTCAAGATTTCTAAAGTTTCTCCTCCACCAGTCACGACCCTCACGAGGCGGTCGCGACCGGCAGCATTGAGTAATACCTCGATATTAAGGATTGTGACCTCATGAATTGAAATCTTTCCCACGGTTTTGCGTCAGCGATTTGTGTTATCGGTGGTCTGCATGGCACTGTGTATGTTGAGATCGATAGCATTGCAAATCTGGTTGGACCAACATATCGAGCTTCGTTCGTTCGTAATATTGCTAGACTAATTAGATACATGTGCAATTTTCTTAAAAAAATATCACAGGTTACCATGTTCGTTTAAATGTTTAGAAGTTATTTATCCTTGGGGGCCACTGGAACTACTTCATGGGTGCAGAGTTAACACGAAGATGTTGGATTAGTTAACGGCGCCTAATATGCATCTTGACGTTTTACAATTGGTCACGCCTCCACCTGACTTTTTGCAATTAGACTAATGCCCGTATACACCACACAAGGTCAGGACTGTACGTAGGACTTACTAACAGTTGAAAATGTATTTCGTGTTGATATTTTAGCAATTGGACCGTCCATTGGGGCACGAGTGGTAAAGTACACTCTTGGTCCGACTCGATTGACAGTCAATGAGAAACAGAAATACATTTTCAACTATCAGTAAGTCCGACTGACAGTCCTAACTGTGTGTGATGCATACGGACGGTAGATATTACTATAGTAGAATTAATAAACTTCTAAAATGAATACTTTCAAAAACTCGTTAAGTGCGATGGTTTGACTCCATAGTCCATTTCGTTAAATAAATTTATTTACACAATATGTCCGAAATAATTTTAAACAAACTTGTCCACTAAGCGCTAAAAAGATTCAGAATGGTTTTTAAATTTGTATGGTTCCGT
This sequence comes from Druceiella hillmani, assembly GCA_039881145.1. NCBI lineage: Eukaryota > Metazoa > Arthropoda > Insecta > Lepidoptera > Hepialidae > Druceiella > Druceiella hillmani. Next base: position 5,413,215 of record JAYKKI010000051.1, on the reverse strand, counting down.
GTCTCAAATTAAAAAACGGAAACCTTGCACGATACCTGCGTGTCTATCAATCCATCTGTCTGAGGATATCGTCACAACTTAAAATTTGCCATAGTAATACTTCTTATTGACCCACACATTTCATTTATTTATTTATTTATAAACTTATATGTATATTACATATGGCGGCCTTATTGTTACATGAGCAATCTCTTCCAGTTAACCATAACAATTTGCATTGAAATTTAGTTGGTAGACTGTTAGAGATTTTACAATGAAAATTCTTTATAACACATTAGGCCAAAAAAAAATTTTTTTTTAAAAATACGAAAGTAAAGTAAACAAAAAAACTATTGACTTGATTTGGGATGGGAAAAACAGGATAGAATAAGGAGACAAAGGAAACGTTTCAGGAGAGGCAGGACTTTTCCACTCGATCTTTGAAAATATTTAGTAAGTGGTAAAGGTATCTTTAGGAATAAGTAGGGTGAGTGAACTTTCAGATCGTAGCCCAAGGCTGTAAGCAGACAAATCTTTAAATTTGCCACTAAGATAATTTGGACTATGAGGATTTTTTAATATACTAAAAAGAAGTGTAAGTATATGAAGTTGGCGTCGATCACGGATCTTCAGCCATTTGAGAAGTGATCTGTATTCAGAAATATGATCATATTTTCTGAGGCCGAAGATGTACCGGATGCATAAATTTTGAAGACGTTCCAACTTGTACAAATATTTTTCACTAAGACACATCTCCATAATCAATTATTGGTAATAGAAGTGTTTGACAAAGGTAGATTTTTGTTTTAGTCGCTAGAAAATTTTGAAGACGTATCAAAGAGCGTATCCTGTTGAAAACACGACGACTAACATCCTTTACTTGAGGCCGCCAATTAAGATTTTGATCGATCAGTAGGCCCAGGTTTTTAACAGTTGACGTGTATGGTATTATTGTACTATTTAGCACTAATTTCGGTAAACTAGGTAGGTTTATTTTAGAAGTTAGTTTTTGACTACCAATGATGATAGCCTGTGACTTACTTGGGTTAACCAAAAGACCCATTTCATGAGCCCACTGACCAATTGAAGCGAGATCTCGATTGAGGAAGTCGATGGGTTTTGAGAAGGAATGGAGGTCCGAATGTGCATAGATTTGTAGGTCATCAGCATAGAGATGATAATTGCTACAGATATTTTAACATCATCATCAATAAATACTGAGAAAAGGAGTGGAAATAGAACTCCGCCTTGAGGTACACCAGCTGTAAGATCAGTCCACTCAGAATACGTATCTGACAACTTAACATATTGCCTGCGTCCATGAAGATATGAACTAAACCACTCAAGTGAATGTTGGGATATATATTAAGATATTTCAAGCGGGCAAGAATAATATAGAAGTCCACAATCAGGAATCAGGAAGCACAAGGACAGGGATTTGTGTATTATCCATAGCCAAGCGAATTTTGCATAGCGACTTAACTTTTTAAAATATCCTATAAGTATTAAAGAGGGGGGGGATAAATAAAATATTTAATTTTTTTTTATTTAATCTGTCGTAGAAAACACGGAAAAAACAGATTTTCCTAAAACCCGGATTAGAAGTTTTGCAGTTAAATTATAGCGATAATCCTATATTTTTTTATTTTTCGAGTATAAATGATGTTTTTACACCTATAAAGATATAATAGGCAATATATAAATATATTGCCTGTTATATCTTCCTGCAAAATATATTGCCTGGTATATCTTCCTGCAAAATATATTGCCTGTTATATCTTCCTGCAAAATATATTGCCTGGTATATCTTCCTGCAAAATATATTGCCTGTTATATCTTCCTGCAAAATATATTGCCTGGTATATCTTCCTGCAAAATATGTTGCCTGTTATATCTTCCTGCAAAATATATTGCCTGTTATATCTTCCTGCAAAATATATTGACTGTTATATCTTCCTGCAAAATATATTGCCTGTTATATCTTCCTGCAAAATATATTGCCTGGTATATCTTCCTGCAAAATATATTGCCTGTTATATCTTCCTGCAAAATATATTGCCTGTTATATCTTCCTGCAAAATATATTGCCTGTTATATCTTCCTGCAAAATATATTGCCTGTTATATCTTCCTGCAAAATATATTGCCTGGTATATCTTCCTGCAAAATATATTGCCTGTTATATCTTCCTGCAAAATATATTGCCTGTTATATCTTCCTGCAAAATATATTGCCTGTTATATCTTCCTGCAAAATATATTGCCTGGTATATCTTCCTGCAAAATATATTGCCTGGTATATCTTCCTGCAAAATATATTGCCTGGTATATCTTCCTGCAAAATATATTGCCTGTTATATCTTCCTGCAAAATATATTGCCTGTTATATCTTCCTGCAAAATATATTGCCTGTTATATCTTCCTGCAAAATATATTGCCTGTTATATCTTCCTGCAAAATATATTGCCTGGTATAACTTCCTGCAAAATATATTGCCTGGTATATCTTCCTGCAAAATATATTGCCTGTTATATCTTGCTGCAAAATATATTGCCTGTTATATCTTCCTGCAAAATATATTGCCTGGTATATCTTCCTGCAAAATATATTGCCTGTTATATCTTCCTGCAAAATATATTGCCTGTTATATCTTCCTGCAAAATATATTGTCTGTTATATTTCTTTGTGCAAAATTAATGTTTGTACATTTAATAGAAAGTTTAGTTTAGTTTAATACAAAAAGCCGAAATGTTTATAAGTGTTTCCGAAATGTTTATAAGTGTTTTTTACGTATTTGTATTCATTTCTTTTCTTACTTACAATGGCATATCTCTACTTTTTTCCGAGTTTTCGCTCCACAAAGATCTTCCTTCCGCTGCATCAGTCTTACCTACACACTAGTAATATAGCTCGCGAACCGACCACATTTATTAACCTACTCATCGCCAATAATGCACAGAGTGCACTATTCGTGGTCAATACAAGAAGTATAAGCTATTTAAGATAGTTTCATCGAAAATGGTTAGAAAAATTCACAAAATGAAAATTCACTTTGATTTTTCACAAAAGTAAATTTCAATTAGATGTTTCGCTCGATGTTCATACTAACACTATCACTTACTCAAGACAGCGCCCTCTTAAATAGGAAAAAAATATTAAATATTCTAGAACTCTCGATAATCGAAGACAATTTTGATTTCTAAAACGTCGAACGAGCTCTATGGAAATAATTGTCTATAGTCCCCATTGTAGAGATAAAGTAGCAGTTATTGATCGTCGGACGGCTCATATCCTTGCGATGGCTAGCAACCAATCAACATTTTCTTATTTTATTTAAGACAGTGCCTTCTTAAAAAGAAAAAAAATATTCTAGAACTCTCGATAATAAGAGACAATTTTAATTTCTAAAAACTAGAACGAGCTCTATGGAAATAATTGTCTATAGTCCTGATTGTAGAGATAAAGTTGTAGTTATCGATCATCGGACGGCTCATGTCCTTGCGATAGCTAGCAACTAATCAACATTTTCTTATGTTATTTAAGACAGCGCCTTCTTAAATAGGAAAACAATATTCTAGAACGTTGATTATAAAAGACAATTTTGATTTCTAAAGAGTCGAACGAACTCTATAGAAAGAATTGTTTATAGTCCTGATTGTAAAGGTGCAGTTGTAGTTATCGATCGTCGGACGGCTCATATCCTTGCGATGGCTAGCAACTAATCAACATTTCCTTATGTTATTTAAGACAGCGCCTTCTTAAATAGGAAAACAATATTCTAGAACGTTAATTATAAAAGACAATTTTTATTTCTAAAGAGTCGAACGAACTCTATAGAAAGAATTGTTTATAGTCCTGATTGTAAAGGTGCAGTTGCAGTTATCGATCGTCGGACGGCTCATGTCCTTGCGATGGCTAGCAACTAATCAATATTTTCTTATGTCATTTAAGACAGCGCCTTCTTAAATAGGAAAACAATATTCTAGAACGTTGATTATAAAAGACAATTTTGATTTCTAAAGAGTCGAACGAACTCTATAGAAAGAATTGTCTATAGTCCTGATTGTAGAAATAAAGTTGTAGTTATCGATCGTCGGACGGCTCATGTCCTTGCGACGGCTAGCAACTAATCAACATTTTCTTATTTTATTTCAGACAGTGCCTTCTTAAATAGAAAAAAATATTCTATAACTTTAATAATAAAAGACAATTTTGATTTCTAAAGAGTCGAACGATCTCTATGGAAAGAATTTAATGGAAAGTCCTGATTGTTGATGGTACAGCTGCAATTGCCGACGATCGGACGGCTCCTTTCTCTTTTGACATGCTCGACTGCCATGTTGTTAGCGCTCGGCCGTTTTCGCCACCAATCGGATGTGTTCGCCATTTGTTATCTCAAGCGTTACATAATTTAAACGTGACAAAATAACTTAACGTCAAACAAAACTCGTTAAGTAAAAGTAGACCTCGCAATACGTGAATGCCACTCGTTCTTAGGTACAAATACAAATTTAAGCATTTTGTTATACATCGTGTTTCTATTGAACTGTTTTTAAATATTATTATTATTTTATTAAGTAAATATACTACTTAGCACGTCTTTCACAGGCTTAAAAATATCATGAATTCCTTAAAAATGTTTTTCTTTTATTACCCGTATTTTTTTTCTATTGTAGTTCTTTCAGATATTTAAATACAAGATGTGAGAAATATTGCAGATTCCTACGTGATGGTATTTTAGAGATAGCATTGATAACAAAATTGGCCTAAAACAGCTGCATTGATGGTTCACCAAGTCGTAGTTATTCAGTAAAAAATATATATAAAAAATCAACTTTACTTAAATAGCCTTTTACAACGATTCCAACATACCTAAGCGGAAAATACATTTTCCATCCCTTTTGCATAGACCGGAAATCCTCTAAATCATTTTAAATCCCATTTCTAGTATTAAGCCAAGAAACTTTACATTATGTGTAGATTTTAAATCTCTATCTTATTTTATTTACAAGTTAGAAACCTCTGACAGATAGACAGACGGAAAGTCGAACATACAGACCATAAAATAGACCCATACGGAATGGCCGCCATGCCTACCGACCCATACAAAATGGTCACAATTTCTCATACAAAAATTTAAAAAAGAAACTTTGTCAAAGTGGTTCCACCCCCTCTCCTCGATTCTTACTCCGCATTGCTTTGTGTAATCATTGTTTTTGCCCACAGATGGCGTAATGTCTCGCTCTCAATTGCTCATAGATGGCGTTATCAAAGCGAAAAGAGATTTTTGTTTTTATAATCCTGACCAAATTCATTATAACCGAAAAATTTCACAAGACATATAGCAAATGCATTACAATAAAAATAAACTTAATAACATACGTTGTATAGGAAACTAGTTAACATAAACAAATAACAACGCAATAATAATTTATTGTCTCTAAGATTACATTAGTTCTTACATAGGATGGATCCCCCTTTTAAGTTCAATACTTGTGTTAGGAGGGTCCGCTCTTTATAACAAAACCACTTTACAAATTAAGACAAGAAGCAAAAAATACAAGGCATGCAAATAGATTTAAATCCATAATTCATAGTGAGCATGTGTGAGAGTGTGTGTGTGTATTTGTGTGTATGTGTGTGTGATTGTGTTTACTTGAATAAAAGTGCTTCGGTTTCCGCATATGTTAAAGATTTTAACCAATTTATAATTACTATTTTGCATTTATTTCGTGTCAAGGGATATATAGTTAAGATTTTATTTATTGAGTTATATAATTGTGACGACTTATACGTGTATTGCATTCGTGCAAATGAAGACTTGGCTGTGCTCACTGCAGCGATTAAGTGTTTTCTACGTCTTTTTAACAGTGTTGGATCAAACTTTGGCTATAACACAATATTTGGATAAAACAATGGCTAGACCACCGTTTTATTTAAGGAGCACACAACTTCTATAATATCAAAATATTAGAAAATATTTAAAGTATATCTTTACTTATTAATAATGCACACAGTAAAAGCTATGAAAATTGTATAGTTGTATATGAACATTTGTTGCAGTGCAAGAATATAAAATGGCGCAAACAGGAAGCGTATATTTTTGTTGAACAAGCGATATATGTAGCTACAACCTGAGGTCACTGTTTGTATTTATACTTATAGCCATCTTAAAATTTACCTTATGGTACAAAGTTATATATTAATATTTGAAAACTAGCTGAAAGAAATATATTTTGGATAAAATTCATCTTGGTAAATAAACAAAGGAATTTGTTAATAACTTGACTACAGCGCCCCTTATCGAATTCTACCATAGCTACGAACCATCGTCTTGATAAAACATATATATATATTGTGTGAATATGATCTCTATATGTCAAGTCGTTCAGAAGTTACACGATCACTAACATATACACGAACGATTATATGTAATAAGTTAGTTTAATAGAAACATATTGTACCTAAGAGCTTATGAAACCTCCGTGCGTTCTATTCGTACATATCGAGTTTATTTTTAAAGTTAAACTTCCTTAGCGATGTCTGAGCTATTATGTCACGTTAAAATTTTGTAACACTTGATAAAACAAATACAGAAGAAAATAGCAGTCGAGAATGTCAAAAGGTTTATTCAAATGATAATATGTCAATAAATTGGCAGGTTGTGCCGATTTTTGGGCTTTTAATCTTGCATTTAATGCACCTAATTACCACCGAACTCCGACAGTTGGAGCTCGTTGCAGAAGTCGCAAACTTGATTAATCACGTTGAAAACCATCTGCGACCTAACAACGAAGATGCATGTACCAATTTCCGTACCAATTTTACACAAAATTTGTAATATTCACATGATAACTCATATCTTTCGCTAAAATTGTTTGCCATAATGGCGAAAAATTTTGCAAGATCTGTTATTATATTAATATTACAACTTTTTTTGGAAATATAAAATAAATATGTTTTGTCAATATGGCGGCCGGGACTTACAATTTTGAAAATTGCAATATACTCGTACCTCTATTGGAGATCTCCTATTTAACAAATTTCATTTGATAATCAAAATTTACGAAATTTTGGATACAACATGGTGTATTTTGGCCAAAATCAAACTCGATTCGATTCTTATATAGCGGTTTGAAGCAATCCTCAAAATACCTTCGAATTGTTTTATATAAAGGAATCACTTTAAGTGTTTTTTTTTCGCAGCTAGCAAAAAATAGACTTCGCTCTGAAAGTCTCCTAAGTGACTGATCCACGAATATTCCTTCACTGTTCATACTGCCAAGCTATGGAAAAGTTAGGCCCTCATACCCAATACCACATCTTCAAAGGCCGTCTCAAAAAATTCGTTTCGTGACTTCAAGACCCCAACGTCCCCTCACTATTGTCCCTACTTTATCCTTTTAAATTTATAATGTATATGCAAGTGTATGCAAATTTAAATATTTTTTTTTCTTTTTATATTTTTAATAATCACTTGTTACTCGGTATTTTTTGGCTTGCCAGTTTTTTATTGTTGTTTTTTTATTTTGCAATTGTATTCATAGCTTACTACAGTATTCTACAATACATCACAATTAAATGAACCTACGTGATGTAGTATTATTTCTACTTTCTTTAAATTCTTTACCACGACCTAGGTTTCGTTGTATTACAACATCTTCAGGTGGGCTATTAGCACAGATGATTTTCTACAAAATTAACGCCAGATATATTCAATACAATATATGTTATTACTTGGTGATTTGGTTTAATAGAGAAGATTTCTCCTGTTGTAACAAGTTCTCTTTATGTATCTGTACATTAAAGCTTTACCGTTACCATTTCTAGGCCACGCAGAGTGTTGAGAAGCGCTGAATGGCATAATGGGGTAACGTTTGTTTGCGGGAGCGCGTTCCCATATATGGCCAGTGCCCATGTAAGAGCGCTCTGCTGCAGCGTTCAATGCGTTTATCGATTGCGCGTTGTCAATTGCGTGCAGCCAGTTTGTTGTTACAATCTGCATTTCCATTGTCGGCGTTAGGCCTTCGATGTGAATTGTTTTGAGTTAATTTAAGTTGTGTTGCTTACACTCTAAGCATGTTGTGAACGAGCGAAGGAGAATGTTCAATAAACCTATTAAGTATGACTAGAAATAACACTGTGGGTGTTATTTCTAGCACATACTTAGGCATATAAACTATTTACAAATAGGTGTCTAACACTGATGGTTCTTAGAAATAACAACTGTAATATTATAATGATTAACACTGAAACGTCTTGAAAAAGGCCATTTGTGATAAAGGGAATCAAAAATTTAATTCCAACTTCGAAAATCGAACTCTTCAGTAATTCATTGGGATACTTCGCTTGAATTTGTTCTATAATCGAACTCTTTGGTAATTCATTGGTATACTTTGCTTGAATTTGTTCGAAAATCGAACGCTGGTAATTCATTGGGGTACTTCGCATGAATTTGTTCTATAATCGAACTCTTTGGTAATTCATTGGGATACTTTGCTTGAATTTGTTCGAAAATCGGACTCTGGTAATTTATTGGGGTACTTCGCTTGAATTTGTTCGATAATCGAACTCTTTGGTAATTCATTGGGATACTTCGCTTGAATTTGTTCGATAATCGAACTCTTTGGTAATTAATTGGGATACTTCGCTTGAATTTGTTCTATAATCGAACTCTTTGGTAATTCATTGGGATACTTCGCTTGAATTTGTTCTATAATCGAACTCTTTGGTAATTCATTGGGATACTTCGCTTGAATTTGTTCTATAATCGAACTCTTTGGTAATTCATTGGGATACTTTGCTTGAATTTGTTCGAAAATCGGACTCTGGTAATTTATTGGGGTACTTCGCTTGAATTTGTTCGATAATCGAACTCTTTGGTAATTCATTGGGATATTCGCTTGAATTTGTTCGATAATCGAACTCTTTGGTAATTCATTGGGATACTTCGCTTGAATTTGTTCGATAATCGAACTCTTTGGTAATTCATTGGGATACTTCGCTTGAATTTGTTCGATAATCGAACTCTTTGGTAATTCATTGGGATACTTCGCTTGAATTTGTTCGATAATCGAACTCTTTGGTAATTCATTGGGATACTTCGCTTGAATTTATTCGATAATCGAACTCTTTAGTAATTCATTGGGATACTTTGCTTGAATTTGTTCGAAAATCGGACTCTGGTAATTTATTGGGGTACTTCGCATGAATTTGTTCGAAAATCGAGCTCTGGTAATTCATTGGGTTACTTTACTCGAATTTGTTCGAAAATCGAACTCTTTGGTAATTCATTGGGATACTTCGCTTGAATTTGTTCGATAATCGAACTCTTTGGTAATTTATTGGGATACTTCGCTTGAATTTGTTCGAGAATCGAACTCTTTGGTAATTCATTGGGATACTTCGCTTGAATTTGTTCGATAATCGAACTCTTTGGTAATTCATTGGGATACTTCGCTTGAATTTGTTCGATAATCGAACTCTTTGGTAATTCATTGGGATACTTTGCTTGAATTTGTTCGAAAATCGAGCTCTGGTAATAATTCATTGGGATACTTTACTCGAATTTGTTCGAAAATCGAACTCTGGTAATTCATTGGGGTACTTCGCATGAATTTGTTTGAAAATCGAACTCTTCGGTAATTTATTGGGATACTTCGCTTGAATTTGTTCGAAAATCGAAATTTTTGGTAATTCGTTAGGATACTTCGCTTGACCTGCGTTTTTACAAATTAGTGACAATTCCAAAATTATGCCTGAGATGAATTTTACAGGGAGAAATTTCCATTCCATGTTTAGTTACGATCGACTTCGGTTGACTTTTCATGATGAAGCCCTATCCCACGGTACTGTTTACAATGGATTTGACGAGTTCAAGTGTAATCGTACCAACCTCAGTGATGATAAGCGTAAGGAACGTCCATCAGCAGTGATAACTGAACATAACATCAATGCTGCTCAGCTCATGATAAAGATTGACGAGAAAGTAACCTATGAGCAGATTCAGGCAAGTTTAGGCATTGGTTTGAGTCAAGTACATATAATTTTACATGAACATTTAGACGCCAGAAAGTGTCGTGCTAAGTGGATACGCCATGATTTGACTGAAGCTCATAAATACCGTCGCGTTGATTGATGTCGCGAAATGTTAGAAAAATGCGACGTCACTCATATCCTGTAATCATAATTGTCACTGGTGACAAAACCTGCATTTACTGTTACGAACTATAAACTAAGAGGGGATCTGCGTACTGGATGTTTATTTTTGAAGAGTTACCTAATAAGGTGTGATGGAAAAGGGAGATCGCCTCGTTTCTCAAACGGGCGGGTTATTATACAACGATTGTTCTAGAAAATAAAACAATTACTACTGATTGGGATACAAGCATTTGTTTCCTTATTGACTTGGAAAATATTCAGAGTAATCCCCTCGCTCTAGAATCCTTCTTCATCATAACAACACGTCTGTACACTCGACCAGACGAACCACCGAACATTTGACTAGGTCGGTTATAGAAATTGGGATATCCGTCATGCAGCCCCGACCTGGCACCATGCGTTTTACTATTCCAAAGAGTGAAAAATAAACTGCGAGAAATAGATTTTCCGGGCACCCAAGAAACGGTGACTACCTTCGGAAAGGCCGTGGAACTGGAAAAGACTTGAAGGAAGCGTGGGCCATCTGCTCCTTTCAGTGGTTTCATCGAATAGATTGGTACGTAAAATGCCACATAGTATCATGTTACTTTATGAATAACGTGTTTATTATCCTTCATATTTCAAGCAGACGTTTGTATATTATATCATCACGAAACCTTTATTTTGACAGCTACTTATATTAAAATGGCGTCTTATTTCACTTTACGTAAAGGTATCTAAAACAATGCACGTTACGGTCGACTTTATAGGGGTTATTTATAACTGTATTTCGATAAGTTCGTAAATTTCTCTTTACTATATAATTAATTGGGACACTGAAAGATGGGACGACTTATTTTTATAGTTATCTCATAAAAAATTTATATATAATTTTATATATAGATACCTAGAAACATCGTTACATACTTTGTTTCACAAAAAATATTTTGCATTTGTAGAAACGCCAATTATATATGTACACGATAACTAAGGAATATCTCGGATTCATTTACGTTACCAAATGTTAATTTTGTAAAATGCTTTCGAACATGTAAAGAAATAACAAAATTTCTCATCGACAATTTGCGACCGAGGTTGAAAATAACATTACGAATAAACCTTACCTGATGCGGAACCAAAACAAAATAACCTATAAAAATGCGTCTCCTGTCACCCATAGATAAAGTACAGAACTGTCATCATCGACGAAATAGAAATATCTTTTTTCGTTCTTTACAAGTTTTACATTGCTTTTTTCGACGACCTGTCTAGCCTGCCAGTTTCGTGAATTAGTGGGTTACATCTGTGAAAGGGGTATACAATGTGGCATAATCTGTACTTGGTTTAATCTTTCTGATTCAAAGAATTTCATAGGAATTACCCTGTCGAGCCTGCCAGTTTCGTGAATTAGTGGGTTACATCTGTGAAAGGGGTATACAATGTGGCATAATCTGTACTTGGTTTAATCTTTCTGATTCAAAGAATTTCATAGGAATTACCCTGTCGAGTCTGCCAGTTTCGTGAATTAGTATGTTACATCTGTGAAAGGGGTATACAAAGTGGCATAATCTGTACTTGGTTTAATCTTTCTGATTCAAAGAATTTCATAGGAATTACCCTGTCGAGTCTGCCAGTTTCGTGAATTAGTATGTTACATCTGTGAAAGGGGTATACAAAGTGGCATAATCTGTACTTGGTTTAATCTTTCTGATTCAAAGAATTTCATAGGAATTACCCTGTCGAGTCTGCCAGTTTCGTGAATTAGTGGGTTACATCTGTGAAAGGGGTATACAATGTGGCATAATGTGTACTTGGTTTAATATTTCTGATTCAAAGAATATCATAGGAATTACCCTGTCGAGTCTGCCTGTTTCGTGAATTAGTGGGTTACATCTGTGAAAGGGGTATACAATGTGGCATTATGTGTACTTGGTTTAATCTTTCTGATTCAAAGAATTTCATAGGAATTACCCTGTCGAGTCTGCCAGTTTCGTGAATTAGTATGTTACATCTGTGAAAGGGGTATACAAAGTGGCATAATCTGTACTTGGTTTAATCTTTCTGATTCAAAGAATTTCATAGGAATTACCCTGTCGAGTCTGCCAGTTTCGTGAATTAGTGGGTTACATCTGTGAAAGGGGTATACAATGTGGCATAATGTGTACTTGGTTTAATATTTCTGATTCAAAGAATTTCATAGGAATTACCCTGTCGAGTCTGCCAGTTTCGTGAATTAGTATGTTACATCTGTGAAAGGGGTATACAAAGTGGCATAATCTGTACTTGGTTTAATCTTTCTGATTCAAAGAATTTCATAGAATTTACCCTGTCGAGCCTGCCAGTTTCGTGAATTAGTGGGTTACATCTGTGAAAGGGGTATACAATGTGGCATAATCTGTACTTGGTTTAATCTTTCTGATTCAAAGAATTTCATAGGAATTACCCTGTCGAGTCTGCCAGTTTCGTGAATTAGTATGTTACATCTGTGAAAGGGGTATACAAAGTGGCATAATCTGTACTTGGTTTAATCTTTCTGATTCAAAGAATTTCATAGAATTTACCCTGTCGAGCCTGCCAGTTTCGTGAATTAGTGGGTTACATCTGTGAAAGGGGTATACAATGTGGCATAATCTGTACTTGGTTTAATCTTTCTGATTCAAAGAATTTCATAGGAATTACCCTGTCGAGTCTGCCAGTTTCGTGAATTAGTATGTTACATCTGTGAAAGGGGTATACAAAGTGGCATAATCTGTACTTGGTTTAATCTTTCTGATTCAAAGAATTTCATAGGAATTACCCTGTCGAGTCTGCCAGTTTCGTGAATTAGTGGGTTACATCTGTGAAAGGGGTATACAATGTGGCATAATGTGTACTTGGTTTAATATTTCTGATTCAAAGAATATCATAGGAATTACCCTGTCGAGTCTGCCTGTTTCGTGAATTAGTGGGTTACATCTGTGAAAGGGGTATACAATGTGGCATTATGTGTACTTGGTTTAATCTTTCTGATTCAAAGAATATCATAGGATTTACCCTGTCGAGTCTGCCAGTTCCGTGAATTAGTGGGTTACATCTGTGAAAGGGGTATACAATGGGAGATGATCTGTACTTGGTTTAATCTTTCTGATTCAAAGAATTTCATAGAATTTACCCTGTCGCGTCTGCCAGTTTCGTGAATTAGTGGGTTACATCTGTGAAAGGGGTATACAATGGGAGATGATCTATACTTGGTTTAATCTTTCTGATTCAAAGAATTTCATAGAATTTACCCTGTCGCGTCTGCCAGTTTCGTGAATTAGTGGGTTACATCTGTGAAAGGGGTATACAATGGGAGATGATCTATACTTGGTTTAATCTTTCTGATTCAAAGAATTTCATAGAATTTACCCTGTCGAGCCTGCCAGTTTCGTGAATTAGTGTGTTACATCTGTGAAAGGGTTATACAATGGGACATGAGTACTTGGTTTAATCTTTCTGATTCAAAGAATTTCATAGAATTTACCCTGTCGAGTCTACCAGTTTCGTGAATTAATGGGTTGCATCTGTGAAAGGGGTATACAATGGGACATGATCTGTACTTGGTTTAATCTTTCTGATTCAAAGAATTTCATAGAATTTACCCTGTCGAGTCTGCCAGTTTAGTGAATTAGTGTGTTACATCTGTGAAAGGGGTATACAATGGGACATGATCTGTACTTGGTTTAATCTTTCTGATTCAAAGAATTTCATAGAATTTACCCTGTCGAGCCTGCCAGTTTCGTGAATTAGTGGGTTACATCTGTGAAAGGGGTATACAATGTGGCATAATATGTACTTGGTTTAATCTTTCTGATTCAAAGAATTTCATAGGAATTACCCTGTAGAGTCTGCCAGTTTCGTGAATTAGTGTGTTACATCTGTGAAAGGGGTATACAATGTGGCATAATATGTACTTGGTTTAATCTTTCTGATTCAAAGAATTTCATAGGAATTACCCTGTCGAGTCGGCCAGTTTCGTGAATTAGTATGTTACATCTGTGAAAGGGGTATACAATGGGGCATAATCAGTACTTGTTTTAATCTTTCTGATTCAAAGAATTTCATAGAATTTACCCTGTCGAGTCTGCCAGATTCGTGAATTAGTGTGTTACATCTGTGAAAGGGGTATACAATGGGGCATAATCAGTACTTGGTTTAATCTTTCTGATTCAAAGAATTTCATAGAATTTACCCTGTCGAGTCTGCCAGATTCGTGAATTAGTGTGTTACATCTGTGAAAGGGGTATACAATGGGGCATAATCAGTACTTGGTTTAATCTTTCTGATTCAAAGAATTTCATAGAATTTACCCTGTCGAGTCTGCCAGATTCGTGAATTAGTGTGTTACATCTGTGAAAGGGGTATACAATGGGGCATAATCAGTACTTGGTTTAATCTTTCTGATTCAAAGAATTTCATAGAATTTACCCTGTCGAGTCTGCCTGTTTCGTGAATTAGTGGGTTACATCTGTGAAATGGGGCATAATTTGTACCTGGTTATATCTTTCTGATTCAAAGAATTTTTATAGGATTTGTATTTACAAACTATTACGGGTAAACGAGTAATAACCTATTATGAGAGTAACCTGGCTTTTCGCAAGAAATTACAAGGTTTCTCATTTGTCTGATGATTTAAATAAAACTTTTAAGGAGCTTGTTTTTTCCATTTCGTCTACACAAAAGTTTTATTTTTATTTCTGAAACAATTGAGCCGACACTACACCGGTTTTTGCCTGTTTCCTTTCATAATTTTACACGTACATCTACCGGAAGTACAGTCTCCCTTGCAAGTTTAATTACACTTATAACATACGTATTTACCGAGAAAACCCTTTACAAAATATAATCAGAACAGAAATGTTTATACGTTCTAACTTGGGTCTTGTCAGCTTTTCTGGTTCTCGCAATGTGGCAATCTACGAGACGTTTAATGACTTTACTTATGTTGACTAGAGGATATTGTGCTGGAGAAAGTGCGTGTGTATTAAAATTGAGATGAATATATAAATAAATTGTAAATGTATTCACCACCAGAATCCATGCTTCACACCCGTGAAAGCAAAGAGCTAGCGAAATGCTGTTTTAAACTTACCCATTTTTGTGGAATGTGTAGCATTTTTGCTACTCATGAAGACAACACTGAAACCCTTATTCTAAGGACCATGTTCTTATCGCAGGCATGTCTTTAGAATGGCCTGAAAGGTTGATCCTAAAAATGGCTATGTGCAATATAACACAGGACATGCACCTAATCTTGGGTATATGCAATATATCAATAAATATATCTAAAAGGTAAAAAAAAACTTGGAAAAAACCATAAGAAAATTATGATAAAAAAGAAAACAAACCAAAAATTTTAAAAATACATATATTATAAAAAACCAAAGAGATAATAAATTAAAAATTAAAAAATTGACGTTAGAAATCGTCTTTGTACAGTAATAATACCGCGTAACAAGGACAAGATAGTTTACGTAATATTATTAAACACAGTAATAACTGCACTAATGATTTTTTGTAGAAAATTGTTTAAAAAATTAACTTATTTAAGAAATCATTGTAAAAATCAATAGACTTCTGTTCTGATAGTTAACCAATCGATAGAAAAAAGAGTCATCAAAATGGGTCAATGAACGAAGACATATGTAATTTTTCAAAGGTAAATTTAGATGTTGATTAATACAATTGAAATTAATTTAATAAATTAAAAAAATTATTAGATCATAATAAATACTTAAAATTAATTTAATAAATTAAAAAACTTATACCATTTTTTAGGGGAAGATCTCCTCTTTCAAAAAGCTGTATTAAAAGTTTATTACTAGTAAAATTGTCCAAGTTATAAATAATTGTATCATCAAAACACGAGGCTGGTGCCCTAGCCGGTTCTAAAGCACACATCCGCGGGTCGCGCAATTAACGTTGAATTTATTCTTTGAAGTGAAACTTCTTTGGGCGCGATGAGAGTAAAATGTGAAGGTTGCAACGTCCTTCATGCAACGATTTTGCAATGTTTGTGACGTCAGAATATAACGAATCTATCGGAAGAAGGACGGAAAATAGGTACGTAGCTAACGACCGATAGAGATGGATGAACACGATAGAATAAGACAAGAGTACGCATACGCGAAAAAGAACAAAAATGACGCTCACTACTGGTTATCAGTTATTTTGTACGTTATGTCTTTCAAAAGTAAACTGTAAACATTTTGTTGATTTATATATCTATTTATGGTTGATTTATTAATTTTTTTAATGACTTATTTAACGTGGTTAATAGAAAGTCTTGCTTTATCTCATTGGTTAATTTAATTGACAGTTGTGTATGTAAATTTATATGAAGATTTTATCTCCCCTCCCCCTCAACCTAACCTCTCCCACACCCTCCACCACCCCCACATCCTCCCGCACCCGCACCCCCAAACCCTCCCTCACCAGCACCCCCACCCCAACCCCTCCCCCACCCCCTCTCCCTCCCACTTTTTCCTGACGGATATTTGTTTTTCATCTCTGTTTCTTAATAAGTGACCTCCCATTTAAAAATAGGCATAAACACATATACTTACGAGATTTCATACCTGAAATATAGATAGTACGATCGTGTGACAGACGGATGGTTACACATATTCTGAAACTATACGATTGTCTGACAGACGGATGGTCACCCATTTAAAAATAGGCAAAAACATTTTTTTTTCACATATATTTACGAAATTTCATACCTGAAATATAGATAGTACGATCGTGTGACAGACGGATGGTTACACGTATTCTGAAACTATACGATTGTCTGGCAGACGGATGGTTACACACGAGGATATGATTAAATTATAAAATCTCCGTATTTGACTAAGAAATCCTTATAATTTCATTTTGTCCATCTATCTGTCACAACCTAGCCATTTCTACAGAGTTACATCTATGTTCATTAAGTTTTCCAAGATGCTTTATAAGAAAATCACAATAAATACGCAGCAAATTATAAAGAAAAATATTTAAATGTACCCATCCATATAAAATAGAACCAAAAATGGTCTTATAAAATGAAGAATTCTGTTGACGTTTTTTTTTGTTTTTCAGCTCTGTTTGTGTAATATTAAACTTATAAATGTGCAAAGTGTCCCCAATCTCCCCTTTCCATCTAATTTTTTAACTATGGGTTTGAAGAATCCGAAAAAATTGTAGACTGGATAGATTTTTCGGTTAAATTGTATCAAAAACTTAATGAGGTACTTGGTTTTTTTTTAACTTAAATTTATTATTACTTTTTTTTTTAAATTATATTTTTTATAATTATATATGATATTTATTTTATAATTACATTTTATAGATAAATATAATTATTTTTTATCAAATTCATGTTTAAGAATTTTACTACAAAAATTATTGCTTTTATTATTCGTCTTCTCTTAAACAAGAACTACGACCTGCCTTATCGAGAGCCAATGAACGAATGATTAAATTTTCGCGCAAACGTTTGTGACGTCAGACGAAGCGACACCATTAATTGCTTTATATAAAGGGGGAGGGGATGAATTTTATTTATAAAAAAAGTCGTGTTTACTCGATCTTATTTCAGAGTATCATTTTTATCAACAACTTATTTTTTACAGAATGGCGTCCAGGGATGTCGCTCCGGTAAGCAGAAGACGAGATGGGGAACTAAAAATCTAGAACGACGGTGCCTTACTCAACACGCTCATTAATTCGTCCATAGATTATATTTTTAGAATAAGAGAATCTCTATGGCTTACTATCTGTCATTTGACAGAGCAGTATGTATAAAATTATGTATATTTAAATGGTCAGTATATTTATTTAAATGAATATATAGGGAAATAATACTTGTTTTACTATAGGAATTGATTCAAATATCGTGCAGTAACAGATGTAATAACGCTTAAATTTGTATAGTTGTACTAAAATTATAATGAATTAAAACGTGCAATAGGTCAACACTCAATGATAACCGATGAAAGACTGAACGCAATTATTGACCCTTTTTGTTAGATCATTTATTGCGGGGTGGGGATAATTATCGAGAAAAAAAATGTGTGTGAAATTAGCAGTGCTTCACTATTTATTTCATTTTTTTTTATTGTAATAGTGATTTTATTCAACAGTATTCTATTTAATGTAATCGTAAATAATAAAAGTTTTGATGTATTTTTTAGTTCTGCACGATGTTTGAAATGAGGTCCGCTATTCTCGTTTTAAAAAGTGGCTTAATCACAAATTAATTATAATTATTAACTAAATTGTTAACATGCCAGTATTTAAAGGGTTTTTATGTAGTATATCAAAAGATATTGGTTGGTCAGTATAGATAATAAAATGTTTCCTATTTAAGTATTTTAGTTTTAAGTTCTCAAGTAGTTTAAGACGATCTTTATCCTCGATAATTTACAAAAAGTTAACATTTTTTTCGATAAAAACTTGTATTTTGAAAAAATAAAATATATATATATATGTTATCTTTCCGTACTATATATTAATTTTTAAATCTTTAAACTCTGGAGTTTTTTCCAAGTAGTTTCCATAATATTTACGTTTAAGTGAAAAATTATTTTGCTCGATCGAAATCTTTATTTTTAATTTAGTTCTTGCCTCGTTTCAACGTTTATTTCGGTTTGCTATAACTTGAAAAATATTTAAGTTTAATTTTCAAACTATTTATTGTTGTATTTATTTATATTTTACTACATTTTTACGCGACTTGACTCGCTTGGAATATATTTCAATTTATATATAAGTATATATTATTATGAGGAAAAGATATGTTTATCTAAATACAAAAAATACCGTGCTGTAACCGATATAACAATTGTAGTTCCCAAAAATTCATATAGAGTTCATACACAGCTACAAATTTTATAGTAGTACTAATATAATAACAAAATTATGATCAAATAAAACGTGCACTACGTCAATACTCAATGATGATCTGCGTAAGACTGAGCGTAATTATTGACGCTGTTCGGTAAATCGTTTATTGGGAAGTGGGGGAAATAATGGAGTAAAATTAAAATAGGCAGTGTTTCGGTATTTATTACATAACCCTTTCGTGTCGTAGATTGGTGATTCAAGTATCAGTGGTTTACTGATCCTCTAACATGTAGATACATAAAATTCTTAGTTCTGTTTTTTATGTGTACTTCGTTAGACGTAAATATTCTAATATCTTTCCAAATTTGAGCCTAATTTCTTAATTTCATGTTGACAGAAACATAATGTGTTCTCTGTTCATTTACAAAGATTCTAAACAGTCAATGGAAGTTTTATTGAAATTTGCAATAACAGCCACATTACATGTGCATTACGCTCAAGTTTGATATATATTTAAATATATATATATATATATATATATATATATATATATATGTGTATATATATATATATATATATATATATATATATATATATATTAAGCTCTAAGTGAGTATGGTCCTGAACTCTTTGCCTAGCGATCGTTTAAATTGGCATTAAAACCTTTTCAGTATTATTCGTATAATGTAGGTCGTCACAAGCCAACATACGTTACAAAAACTATTTTTTCGTAACGATGTAATTTTGGTTTTTCTGCAGTGAAACAAGGAACTTTTATAACTTCGTCACGTCCATACGTCCCTCTGTCACACCCTCACAATTTCTACATTTTAGACTCACTTGCTTCAAATTTTGCAAGTATGCTACGTAGACTACATGACATACAAAATGGCCGCTATGCCTATCAATCTATTACAATTTCACAATTTCGGACTCCCCCCTGCCCCGCAATCGCAGCGCCTTATAAGATAATTATTATTACCCATAGATGGCGCAATATCTCATTCTCCATTGCTCATAGCTGGCGTTATCAAAGTATTTTTATAATTTTTTTATTAAAACCATTGTAACAAAATTTTATTATAAAATATAAAGAAACTATTAAAATAACATTATTATAAAATACAAATTCAATTGCATCCGCGAACAATACACGCCAATTTAAAATTAATAACAGATCGTATACTAAATTAAGAAACGCAAATAAATTAAACATCCTGCAGGAATACTTACACGTTGCCCATGTTGCAGTTCTGAAATTTTTTTATTTGACATAAATACGGAGTTTAATCCTACAGTAATAACACATTGCATATGTACATGTTGCTCATGTTGCAGTTCTAAAGTTTTATTATTAAACAAAAACACGAGGTTTCATCCTGCAAAAATAATCACACGTTGCACATGTGCACGTTGCGCATGGTGCAGTTTTAAAGTTTTATTATTAAACAAAAACACGAGGTTTCATCCTGCAGGAATAATTACACGTTGCGAATGTACACGTTGCGCATGTTGCAGCTCTAAAGTTTTATTATTGAACAAAAATACGGAGTTTCATCCTGCAAGAATAATTACATGTTGCACATGTACACGTTGCGCATGTCGCAGTTTTTAAGTTTTATTATTGAGCAAAAACACGAGGTTTCATCCTATAGGAATGATTTTATTTCGCGGGTTAAAGGTGCCCAACGTATTAGTTTTAATTGTGAACTACATTCGTGTGAAATTTTATAAAAATCTATAATGCGGTATGGCTCGATTGAGTAACAAACATCCAAACTTACTTTTCGTTGTATCAATATTCCACGTGTGCGAAGCCGCAGATACGTCATAGCCTATTTGTTATTCCGCTTCATTAAATGTAGGCATGCTAAATTTGGTTGTGATTCGTTGCTTGGTTACAGAAATGTTAGGTAACAAACATACAAACTTTCGCCATTACAATTAAATTAGGGGTATGCAACAACATCACTTCGAGGGCACTTCTATATATAAAGTTAGATGAAAAATAATTGTTTATTCTGAAACGGAAAAATTGTTTTTCGCTCCACCCTAAATTAGAATCGTGTTTTTGAACACAGCACTTCGCCGTTTTGTTTATAATTTTTTTTTTTCAATTTATGCAAGTTCATAGTCGAGAAAAAAATATCATCATAGGTTTGAGTTGTCCATCTCATCGTAATAAACACAAAGAAAAACAATGTTGTTTTTTTTAAAGAAAAAAAATTCAATGATCGGGGCTGCAAATCCAGAGAAACAATTTAAAGGCGTTTGATAGATATGCTACATCATACGTTTGAGGTTTAATGGTGCTCTGCGACTATCAGGAGTAACCAAAATTGTATTAATGGGTACGTAATTATTTGATTTATCTTTTCGGGTTAGTGTGTTAATTATTTGTCATTAAGTTAGTCGGTTAATTGTTTTTGTTTTGTGTGTCATCTGTGTCATAATCTATGAAGATCGTGTAGCAGACCAGGATATTCTCAATAGTCTTCTCCAGCACCACACTTCCACGGCGTCTATCTTCATCTCTATTTCTCCAAATGGCCACGTCTCTGCGGCATATGAAAATATGAAAACACAAAAACTCGAACGATACGGATCTTAGTGGTTTTGTTGATGTTTTGGGTTCTAAACCTTATTAATGTGGAATTCATCCATATTACTTTAATATGTAACTATGTGAACTGAATATGATTATTTGGTTTGTCTAATTTTACGTATCTTCTTATACGCTTTTCTTAAGATTCCCTTGGATTTTTCTGTGGGTTTCCATGTTTTATTGCGTCCTTCTTTTTCTTAGGATTGTTTGTTTTAGTCTTTTTTGAACGGTTTTTTTCCTTAAAATTTCTACTGCAGCCAATTTCATTTTATATGTCATTTAAATATTTAACATTACTTGCATTTCTTTTGAAGTAGAATTTATTGTCCCACGGTTACCTACGGTCATTTTAACAGAAATATACAACGGAAAAACGCTAGGAAAATAATGTAACCGACGTAGAAAGAGAGCGCTACGCCACAGCCGCATGGACATCTGCATTAACATTTTTTGATTTCGTTTTTCATTACTACATTCTTCATTTCCATAAAAAGTATGCTAGTCACAGGATAATCTGGTGATTTACATTTTTAGAACTCTGTACCTCAAAAGGAAATAAGGAACCCTCATAGGATCACTTCGTTGTCTGTCTATTGGTTTATCGAGACTCTTTTTTTGGGAAGGCGTAGAGGTGTCAAGTTAAAATTAATATCGAATGTTTTGGTCTATGGTTCCTTGTAACTGTAAAAAAATAAAGCTTCTAAGTCAACGCAAGAAAGAAAAACTCTAAAAATACGGCAATTTTTTGACACTCGGTGTCCGGGAATAAGTGTCGGACAAAATAAGACGTTATTCCTTTTCTGAAAAATAGTTGATTCTCGTTAAAATATAATTTAAAAGATGACTTTTTTCAGAAAATTGAAAATAATATGCATAATTATTTGTCATCTTTTTCGTTTACACTATATATGCGCACATTGTTCAGCGTCGCTCAGGGTAATAATCCGCGAAAAGCTACAAAGAATTCTAGCTGCCCGGATAAGCACCGCGCTCCAAGCAAGTATTGGGTGTGTTAGAAAGAGTTATGAGTATTATTTTTTTGCACTCAATTAGGAAAGGCCGTGTTTTACTTTTTATTTCAACGGCAATTTATTCCTTTATAGCCAACGAATAGCTTCTGTCTTTGCCCAACATTTATTCCGCAATAGCATCTTTATTTACCCTATACTTATTCCGCAATAGCGTGTTTCTTTATCCGACACTTATTCCGCAATAGCGTCTTTCTTTATCCGACACTTACTCCGCAATAACGTCTTTCTTTATCCGACACTTATTCCGCAATAGTATCTTTCTTTATCCTACACTTATTCCGCAATAGCGTCTTTCTTTATCCGGCACTTATTCCGCAATAGCGTTTTTTCTTTATCCGACACTTATTCCGCAATAACGTCTTTCTTTATCCGACTCTTATTCCGCAATAGCGTCTTTCTTTATCCGACATTTATTCCGCAATAGCGTCTTTCTTTATCCGACACTTATTTTGTAATAGCGTTTTTCTTTATCCGACACTTATTCCGCAATAGCGTCTTTCTTTATCCGACATTTATTCCGCAATAGCGTCTTTCTTTATCCGACACTTTTCCGCGAGAGCGTCTTTATTTATCCGACACTTATTCCGCAATAGCGTCTTTCTTTATCCGATACTTATTCCGCAATAGCGTCTTCTTTATCCGACACTTATTTCTGGACATCGTGTATATGAAACTTTGAATGTTTGTTACTCTGTAACTCCGTAATTCCTTGATGGATCTACATATAATTTGGCACGCAAATAGATTATAATCTGGATTAACAAATAGGCTATAGGTATTTTGATCCTAAAATTTTTAATCTGTAAGGAATCTGCCTTTTACGATGTTAGGGTCCTTCTTGGTGACATAGTATTGTCTGTAAGAAAAATTCTGTAAGTTTGATTTTGGCATATATTAACTCACGCCTAGTGTCCTGAATTTCCCAATACGTGCGTGATTTCCGCGGGATAATATACAAAATTTTCTCCATTTTATAACTTGATCACGATTACGATGTCATAGACTACGTTATTGTAGTCTACGTGAACAAAATGACGGCAGAAGTCAGTGTAAGATATTGTAATTACAAAACTAATTACGGCGGTTTCGTTATGCTAGACTTAACTAAACTTATTACGTTATGCTAGAAATATTTTTTACCGTTTTGCAGGAAAATTTTAGCAAAAGATACAAATGTGTCAAGACTTAACAAACAAGTTTTTTTTATTTTTCTATTTTAAATTTATTCGCCTTTTCATTGCGTAGTTTTGTCTATCGGGTTATGCAAGTGTTTCTAGCTATATTTCTTAAGTATTAAAAAATATTTGCCCTTAGATTTAATTTGAAATTATACTAAATACGCTGCAATATTAGTTAATATATAGAAAATGATTTATTGTATTATATGAGAATATTATTTCTAATAGGCATTATTATTTATAAATATTATTAGTATTAATGAAGGCTAGGTAATGATTTTTCTATGTTAATATTAATTATATTATTAATAATTGGAATAAAATTAATTTAATCAATTAGTGGCAAAAGTGATAGGGTAAACAGTTTTAAATAATTTAAATCTATATTTTCAAAATTGCAGGGGTATATTCGATGTTTTCGTAGAAATTGGAAGGTACTCTACTGTGACTAACAGGGGTTTCCCCCAAATTTGGGATAAAAACGTGGAGTGGAATGGGGTAATTTGGGGAGTCAAAATATTTACGGGTTTTTAGGGGTGTCAGATTTGTTGTGGTTTTACTAATGAATCTCAGTCTATTACATTAATTCGTGTAGGTGTTAAGTAATTTTTATTTGAACACTTTTAATAAAACCTGACTTATAAAAAGGTCCCGTGATATAATAAATTCGTGTAGGTGTCAAGTAATTTTTATGTAAACACTTTTAATAAAATCTGACTTATAAAAAGTTCCGTGATGTAATAAATTCGTATCAAGTAATTTTTGTGTGAACACTTTTAATAAAATCTGACTTATAAAAAGGTCCCGTGATGTAATAAATTCGTGTAGGTGTCAAGTAATTTTTATGTGAACACTTTTAATAAAATCTGACTTATAAAAAGGTCCCGTGATGTAATAAATTCGTGTAGGTGTCAAGTAATTCTTATGTGAACACTTTTGATAAAATCTGACTTATAAAAAGGTCCCGTGATGTAATAAATTCGTGTAGGTGTCAAGTAATTCTTATGTGAACACTTTTAATAAAATCTGACTTATAAAAAGGTCCCGTGATGTAATAAATTCGTGTAGGTGTCAAATATTTTTTATGTGAACACTTTTAATAAAATCTGACTTATAAAAAGGTCCCGTGATGTAATGAATTCGTGTAGGTGTCAAGTAATTCTTATGTGAACACTTTTAATAAAATCTGACTTATAAAAAGGTCCCGTGATGTAATAAATTCGTGTAGGTGTCAAGTAATTCTTATGTGAACATTTTTAATAAAATCTGACTTATAAAAAGGTCCCGTGATGTAATAAATTCGTGTAGGTGTCAAGTAATTCTTATGTGAACACTTTTAATAAAATCTGACTTATAAAAAGGTCCCGTGATGTAATAAATTCGCGTAGGTGTCAAGTAATTTTTATGTGAACACTTTTAATAAAACCTGACTTATAAAAAGGTCCCGTGATGTAATAAATTCGTGTAGGTGTCAAGTAATTTTTATGTGAACACTTTTAATAAAACTTGACTTATAAAAAGGTCCCGTGATATAAAGTAGGTAGATTCAATTTAAATATATCTACTATTATAATACTGTTGAGTTTAGGGGATTTTGCTTTGATTTAGGGGGTTTCCAGGATAGGCTTAGGAAAAGGTTTTAAAGGTTAGCAACACTGCTGGAAGGACTTAGCTGAACCAAATACCGATTATTACCTATAAAAGTGGGCAGTCTTACACTGTCTACAGGACAACAACGCAGCTAAAAAAATATTCGAATAATAGAATAATAGTGTATTAACATTTTTATGTGCAAAGTTTTCATTTGACACACGACAAGATATATATATACTTTTTTTTTCATTGTTTCAATTCTTTTAATTTGTTTACTAAACTCGTTATATTTTTACAAATAAATTATTTATATACGCATATTTATGCATATTTATATGTACACGGAGTCCTGGAATAAGGGTCGGAAAGAGACTTTATTCGTTGACAGAAAAATAGTTGATTGTCGTTAAAATAAAATTTGAAATATGACTTTGTTTTTCAGAAAATTTAAAATAATAGTCATAATTATTCCTCATCTTTTTCGTACACACAATTGTTGGCATATTGTTCAGCCAGCGCCGCTCGGAGGAATAACCCGCGAACAGCTGCGATAACATCACCAAGTGAAGTATTGGTTGTGTTGAATTGAGTTATGTATAATATTTTTTTGCACTCAATTAGAAAAAGGGTGTGTTTTACGTTTTATTTCAACAAAAATTGATTCTTCTTTTTTTAACATCTGTTGTCGTGTATACATATATATATATATATATATATATATATATATATATATATATATATATATATATATATATATATTTATATATGTATATATATATATATATATATATATATATATATGGTAAATTAGAAAAATACGCCCCTTGCAAGGTTTATTCAAAACGTCAATCATACAAATGTTATATTGTATTTTTTTTTATGAAAAGCCGTTGATTTTTCATAATATTTTGTAAATCCTATTGTTAAACAACACTTTGACCTAGTAAGTGAAACAATATGTAGGACGCGTTCCATAATCTTTATACACAGATATAACGTATTCGTCCATGAGACTAGCAGGCCGTAAATCGAATGAAGCCACGAACAATTTGTAAAGAGCAAAAAAGATATTTATTTATGACAACATTGACCGGATGTCAATGTCAGTTGTCAGTTTAATTTTAATTAATACAGGCAATGGCTACACATCTAAAAAACTGTTGATATTTATTAAATTTTTATTATCATTTCTAAAAAAATATTATATACTTCCTTTGAATTAATTTTTTTTTTATTAATAATACTTGATATTTTCATCTTCATCAATATGTAACTATCCACCGCTGGATAAGATCTTTTGCAAGCTGACACCCACCACAAACATGCCATCTGGCTGAAGGGCGTCTCACCCTGCGCTTCAAGGTTCATGATCTTCACTCAAAACTCATCTATTCCATTGGTTATTGGTTCTACCTACTGTATTCGATCATTAAAAACTTGAGGGAGGTAGCTTATAATTTTGTTATAAATTAGAGAGATTATAATTTTATTATAAATTAGAAATTTGATTTAATGGCTTATTTTTTGTCATCTTTAGCGATTGCGAAATTGGCTTGATATATTAAAAATATGGGCATTTATAAAGATAGCTTTTTTTGCTTTGTTTTATGATTACAAATTACTTTCATTTTTTTGTTTTTTCCTGATTGTTGGTTGCTGAATTGTTTTTATTAATATTCTTACAAATAGCATTTTTTTTAATGACGTCCTATTTTTATAAGGCAGGCCTATTCTCGCCGATATCACTTTTAGCTAAACTTTATAACGCTACCTACTGTATTCGATAATTAAAAACTTGAGGGAGGTAGCTTATGATTTTGTTATAAATTAGACTGACTATAATTTTATTATAAATTTGATTTAATGACTTATTTTTTGTTATTTTAATACGACTATTGGTTTCGGAAATATAAACATTCAAATTGGTATATTATTTTTTGTCCATTTTCGTAATTTTGAAATTACAGTAATAATAATTTTTTCGCCAGTTAACGCATCATGATAATATAAAAATATTTGAACTTTTTTATTTTTTTTTTTAATATCGCATCGACACCTTCTCGTACATTTATGCCAATTTTTAACTTTCAGTCGCAAAAGGTGTAAAAATTAAAAGTTATGGAAGACAGGCTTACGCCATATCGATTTCTTAATAGATCTGTTATTTTTTTATTAGGAAAAATTCACACCCAATCAAATTTGGCACTATAACCTAAAATATGTCTGATCTAGGAAGTTTATTGTGACTGAAAAACCTTTATAAATTATGCTGATTAGTAGAAAATATCAGACTGAATATATGACGAATCGAACAAAAAAATTAGTATAACTTTCTTAATGTATCCCATAGAATCTAAATATATTATTTCTAAAAGGTGTTTTTTGGTCGAGCGGCTCGATCTCTTTAACTACTGCACCAAAAAAAAATTAAAAAAATACCCACTTAAAGCTTATGTTTTCTACTTTGAGCGAAAAATATAAAAAAATTCGAAAAAAATCTTTTTGTTAATAAAAAAAATAATTTTTATAACAATTGGCATGAGCGCCATCTGTGGGCGACACATCAAATATCTTAGCCAAATTTTATACTTGGAACACGCTAGATGGCGATATAGTGCGAAGACTTCGCACGGGTCAGCTAGTCTATATTATTTATATTTGTTTACCAGATTTAACGATCTGTATGTTAAGAAAAAACTAAAAGTATTAAAACACATGGTACCTAGGTACAGAAACGGTGCAGCTGTAAAAAAAATAAACAGCTTTTAATCCGACCTCGGTACGCCAAGGAGTGTATTATGTTTATCAGTCTATTTATGTATGTCTGTAGGTTTGTTTATAATCAAATTCCGTTAAACAAGGTTTCGTTAAAATTGCCTTAACCTTCCGGGTATCCTTACGCCCATATGCATCACACACGGTCAAGACTCTCAGTCGGACTTACTGACGGTTAAAAACGTATATCTGTTTCTCATTGACTGTCAGTCGAGTCGGAACAAGAGTCTACTTTACCGACCGTACCCCATTGCACGGTCCAATTCCTAAAGTATCCATACAAAATACGTTTTTAACTGTCAGTAAATTCGACTGAGAGTCCTGACCGCGTGTGGTACATATGGGCGTTAGGCAGGTGTTGACATGGCCCATACAATATGGCGGCTGGGAGCCGCCATTTTGTACAACGTCAAATATGAAAATTCGAGAAGGTCGTCATGGCCGGTATGAAATTAAGTATCTTGATAAGCGAATTTCAAAAAATTGCAATGTGTCGTAAAAATTGCAATGTGTCGTAAAAATAAATACATTTTTAGTAAAAAAACATGTTTAAAACTCGCTAAGCAGCATTGCTTAGAACTTGGCTTTGGGATATTCGATAATGTTCGAATAACAAGTTTGGTTAGGTGGCATTCGGTATTAAATCCCAAGGAAAAATATTTTTTTATTCTAGCAAACCCTCCCGTCCCCTCCACATGAATTATAGACTTTGGAAATACATATGTCTCATATAAATAGGTCAAAGAAAAGAAAAAATATAAATAAAACAATTTATCTGAATCTGTCAAGAAGAGAATTAAAGAAATATTTTTAAAAAACTAATCAATATGGCATGTCTATTGATTTGGTTCTCCATCGGACTTCCTTATTTCGGATCTTATCTTCAATAGACACTCTGAGCATAGCTCTTTCTATTTCTCGCTGCTCGACTTTAAATTTATGGATCAGACCGGCCGTGTGATATGAAGCTTGCTAACAAAAATGATAGAATTATGGAATGCAACACGATTTTGATCAAATATGCATTATAAACTTCTACGTTATCTTAAGCACTGCCCTCATGACACTTGTTTCGCTATTGAATTGCTTACTTAATGTCACTGCTGGGTTCTAAACGAGCTATTGCGCTAGACGTTGTAATGGCTACTTAATGTTTAGACTCCAAGTGATGTGCCCAGCTGAGATGGGTTTGTAAATGGCTCTGAATATCTGAATTATGTAATTCGATTAATACTGGTTATTAAACTCACATCTGAAACATAAATCATTTATTAATTTCTTTGTAATATTTATGTTAATAATGTAATTTGATATAAAAGTTATTTACATATCTCTTTAATCGAAAATAGGTACAGTACCAATAGTTAATTAAATTTTTAAAATATCTTTTATAAGAAAATCCACTTCAAATCAGTTTTATTATAATATATTCAGATTAGAAAAATCAGCAGAAAAACAGAACGAACTATCTGTTACAGAATTCCAGTAAACGTTTATGTAATGGAGCTTGTAGTGACGTCATTTCCATTATGACAGCCCACACAGTTGCCATCATAACGCCCCGTAAGCAATCCAGTAGCGAAACAAGTGTCATGTGGCTTTAGTCAGGTCTTATCCTAGTAAGATATATAATTTGTTTAAATACATATATATATATATATATATATATATATATATATATATATATATATATATATATATATATATCCTAGCAGACCTCGAAATTACAAGTATAGAAGAATAGTCGGTGTGTTATTTATATTGTATTACAATTTTTGATTATGATATTGAAATTAATGAAGACTATGTAAACAAAAAAAGGCTGAATGACCGCCACGCTTTTTGAAAGGAAAATTTCTGTCAATATTATAATATTGAAACAAGGAAATTTTAGTGACAGAAAACCTTCCTCTTTCTTTCTTTCTCCCTCAATACCTCACTCCCTTTCTGCAAGTTCACTCTCTCTATCCAACCCTACATATTCTCCTTCTTATCCAATTGTCACATCCATCCAACTGTCAATCCCTATCCAACTGTCAATCCTTATCCATCTGTCAATCCATCCAATTGTCACTCCTTATCCAACTATCAATCCAACTGCCATGTCCATCCTTCCACTTTCACCCCTCGATCCCCTATAGAGCCTTCCTTCTTCCCTTCTCTCTCCTGCAACCATAGTGTAAATTCGTACAGACCATAACTAAAACTGAAACAAGCTCAGCTCAGTGAAGTCACTGCCGATCTGCTACGTGTTTCACTTTTCGTTATGAACTCCTCAATATAAGCATTTACACCGCCATGGCAAAAAGTTCCACTCCACCATAAATATTCTACTTGCATTTACACGAATATAATAAAAATATTAATAAACAAAAACAAACAAAAATATTTAAATTAATTAATTCAATTTCAATACAAGGTATTATTGAAAATGAAACTTTGTAAGATGAATATAATTAAGCTTTTTACACATAATAATAATTTTAGCAATATTCCTAAAATAAATACATTTCATTACGATTAATTTGTATAAAAAATAAATATTATTTCGTTACGTATTGCCAGTAATATGGGGGCCAGTATTGTAGTTTTTTTTTATTTGATATTATTTTTTTGCGATTATATAATTTGATATTGTATTTTAAATGATTTTTTTTAATATAAATAAGTTTGCATACGTGTATGTATATAACTATATATGCGTTATTTTAGTTTTAGTTCAAGTAAATGATACTTAAAATTTGATCTTTGTGTTGTAAGCAAAAAAATGTTGGACTTTGAGTTTCTACGTTACAAACCTATCGCATGTTTTTTTTTCGAATGGATAAAATAAACTTATAATGTATGTACATTGAGCAATAAAAAAATATAATATTTTTTCTAGGTAAATTGATTATAAATATTATCATATTACATATGATCTGTTGAAATTATTCTTATTATATAAAATTATATAAATAATATAATTGTATATTGCTAACTGTTAAGTCTTCTATTTAAGTATTTTAGAAAAAATTATATTTATTTTGACAAACTGCAAGATCTCCAAACAATAAGTAACTAAATTTTGTTTTTATATTTTTAATTTTAATATGTAAAAGACTATATTTCTATATAATTAAATTGGTAATGTAAAGGGAAAAAGATATTAATAAATAATATAATATTCCGTGTGGTTAACAATTTACAGTTTATTTTGATATATATTTATTTATTCTATTTTTGTATGCTGGCAACACATTTCCAACTGTCAAATTGACAACTATTGTAATAGCTTGGAATGACATAATGACAACTTATTTGACTTTGTTGCGGTGAGTCTAATCTGGCTTGAGTCGCATTACTTTTCTCCAAAATAAAAATTAGGTTATATTACCTAATCAATGTTGAAATCACTAGGTTCTTTTTTTTTAAAAGAGTCATAGAGTTTTAAAAGAGTCGTTCAGACATTTCATGACTTTTTGCATAAAATAAAATATAGATACTTTCTAATGAAAAGGAATTTTGATACGTTAAAGTTTATTATCATTTACTTACGCTATTATATGTATTTGTAATATACGATTCTAATAAATGTAAAAAAGACAGCGCATTGAGTAAAATGGTCAATAATTAGCCCCATAGTTTTGAGTTTGGGAGTCAAACTACGGCCCCCCAATAACTTTATATTAAATAAAAATGTCATTAATACTCTAAATGTCATTAGCGGTTCTCAAAAAACTATAACTATCTCTTGTATGCGCATTGGTTCACTCTATCACATTGTTCATAGTCAGTGTGTTTGCGCTACTCGGAGCCACTTTATTTGTTTATAAAGAGTATATTTCTATTTACTGTAACATTGTTAATGGACCCGTGTAATTTCGATATGTCCCTCCATCTTTCTGTCATTAACTTATAGTATCAATAATTATAGACCTATCTGTATCGAACCCTTTACAGTTTTGAATGGAAATTTCAATTAATGTGCAGCGAAGCTATTCAAAAAAGATCTTTTTAACCTGTCAATGAACATGATGTTGACTGTCAATTTTAATCCCGATTTATTGACTCAATCAATGCCATACAGACAGCTTATTCTCCAGTTCGGTGCAGTCAGGTAAAAGATGTGCAAATGAAAATCATTAACTAATTTTTGAATCAATTAATTAAATTGGCAATCAGTTAAGTCATCGCTTCGGCTATTGACGGAATCCATTTTCATATGTTAATATACATCTACACATAAATTGGGTACAAAAATTAATGACATTATATTTCTTGTCCGCTTGATGGCCATGCTATTTTGCTGTCGATCTATTCAGAATATGTATTTTTTCATTCCAAGTCATGTAGATGCATTTCTGTGGCCAGCTTTACTTCGGACTGACACACTTCAAAGCCTGTTTGAAAATATGGACAAGTTCCCTTTTGAATGTAGCATATTCTGGCCATCCAGTCCCATTTGCAACATTTTACTTGACGCGAAACGAAATCTACTTTAGAATCTCATGAGTTGAGGCGAAATAACTTAGTAAAAACTATGATTTTTCATTAATTCTGTCTGATTCCAAAAAAATAATGCTTGATAAGAGCCATTAATCAGGTGATTTTTTTATTTATTTTACAGAATTATTGAAAATTCAGCACCGATATGTATTTTCTTTACAAGATATTTTCGCAGGGCTGTTCCCTAGATTATCACAAAACTCAACCGTTTCCCAGATAATTGAAAGTTGGAAATTTAAAAAAAATTTACAAATTTTTTTATTCTAGAATTACCTCAATACACTTATCAGATAAAACATTACTATTCACCGAAAAATAAATTTTAATAATACCAGAAATTAATTTTTCCAAATTTCAATATCACTGATAAGATCAATTGATGGTCTGCAGTATTTTTATATTTGTTTTGTGTGATGAATCACACCTGGACCGAAAAACATTTTTCGCATGTTTCATCGAGTATATGATACACCTTTATATTCCATGTGATAGACCTTTTCAAATGAAAGCAAAGTTCTATTTACCATATTTAGAGTTTCGTTGCCGAACTACGAACCGTGCACGAAATATTAAGCTTTAAGATTTTGTTAGTTACACGGTTCTTTACAGGTGTGATTTGTCACATTGTTTTGAAGAGGAAAAACTAAAAAAAATCATTGAAATCAAGCCGAATAAACCTGTGAAAATATGTCGTAAGAAATAAAGCAAACAGTTACAATTCTATACTTACAATTCATAATAGTTACAATTCAACTTTTACAATAACCAAAAATATTAATGAAAATTAAATCACACAATTTTATCAACAATAGTATTAACAGTAAGCTTAAATACAATAACTCGAATGCTAAAAGTAACATTTTAATTGCAAAACAAATTTTCAATAATAAAAATGAGTTTTCCATTTTAACGCTGCTCACTAAAGAACATAATCTTTGGACACATATTATTCGAAAAGATAAACTATACACACCATTCTTTATATAAAAATAGAAAATAAAATCATGAAATAATAAACCTGGTCAAACTAAGATTTCTAAAACATTTAGCTATGTGACCGTAGTAGCAACGCTTTATAACCATATGCCATTCTTTATATAAAAATACAAAATAAAATCATGAAATAATAAACCTGGTCAAACTAAGATTGCTAAAACATTTAGCTATGTCACCGTAGTAGCAACGCTATATAATCATATAACATTCTTTATATAAAAATACAAAATAAAATCATGAAATAATAAACCTGGTCAAACTAAGATTGCTAACATTAATTATCTATGTGACCGTTGTAGCAACGCTTTATAACCATATGCCATTCTTTATATAAAAATACAAAATAAAATCATGAAATAATAAACCTGGTCAAACTAAGATTGTAAAACTATTTACCCATGTGACCGTTGTAGCAACGCTTTATAATCATATGCCATTCTTTATATAAAAATACAAAATAAAATCATGAAATAATAAACCTGGTCAAACTAAGATTGCTAAAACTATTTACCCATGTGACCGTTGTAGCAACGCTATATAATCATATGCCATTCTTTATATAAAAATACAAAATAAAATCATGAAATAATAAACCTGGTCAAACTAAGATTGCTAAAACTATTTACCCATGTGACCGTTGTAGCAACGCTTTATAATCATATGCCATTCTTTATATAAAAATAGAAAATAAAATCATGAAATAATAAACCTGGTCAAACTAAGATTGCTAAAACATTTACCTATGTGACCGTTGTAGCAACGCTTTATAACCATATGCCATTCTTTATACAAAATACAAAATAAAATCATAAAATAATAAACCTGGTCAAACTAAGATTGCTAAAACATTTAGCTATGTGACCGTAGTAGCAACGCTATATAATCATATAACATTCTTTATATAAAAATACAAAATAAAATCATGAAATAATAAACCTGGTCAAACTAAGATTGCTAACACTATTTATCTATGTGACGATTACAGCAACGCTATATAAACCTATTATATAACGCTATATAATCAATGGATCAATCTAAATTGTTAACACTTTTTCCAATTTCCATTTCACTTTTCCAATTGAGATTTCACTGAGAATATGGTCTGAAGAACATGAATTTGTTTAAATTTTTTTTTGTTGGATGTAGCAAATACAAAAGGCTTGCACTTACATACTAAAGGTGTGTGATATCTAGAAGATCGAGTTATGAGTATATAAAAAGAACAGGTACTTATACCTGTTACAAAATATTAGGTTTGACACGTCGTCACGTCTTTGAATGAAACTAAACAAAAAGTTGCAAAAATAAAATCTAATGTTAACATAAATCAAATCTAAGGTAATGGTTATGATTTTGTTGTTTATAAAACTACTTGTCACAGGTCTTCAGAGACTATGAATGATTATGTGCACGCCATGTGTCGACACACAAAGGAGTTTATGCAAACTGGTGAATACCTAGTGTGAAGCAAGCATTAAGTATGAGAGTATATGGGATACTAGCTTGCCCAAGAGTATGACACGTTACGAATAATGAGCTTATTACGTGGAACATTTTTTGTTTCATTCTTTCCTAAGAAGGGATTTATATGATGAACGGGATAGCCTGTGTATGTCCATAATCACCTTGTTTCTTTTGCTCTTATAGTATTAAGTTATTACAAAGAGAGACAGAAAGCGCGTATTTTGTAACAGGTATCTGCGAAATGTCATACGCCAGTACATGCGTTCCATAGAAATAATACGTACTCGTACGGATTACTGTATATACGCCCCACCTTTATTGTATAAATATACATTTCTGCACCAGTCCATATGAAAATATAAATATAAATTTGTTTTATACATGTGACTACTTGCTTGTTTGTTGGTACATTAACATGAAGAGCCAAATTGCAAAATATAGTAAAAAAAATAACATGATAAGGAGGTTATAGCTATGGTCAAAATATTTTACGGAAGAAAATAAAGTGGAAAGCTTCAATCTCTACAAGGAAAGAACGATGAAATTTTATATATTAAATTAGGTATTAAAACAAATCAATAGCTCGTTGGCTTCTTACTCTAAAAAATTTTTTCATGTCAAAAAAAACTATTTTTACCGAGAACGGGTGAAAATTATAGGCCTCCCCTATAATTTTTTTAATAACTAGTATGAATGTAAACAATATTTGTGAAAAATATCAAGCAAATTGTTCAATTTAATTTCACTTTTAGGGACACCTACAACGGCTTTTAGGGTGTCCATGAAATTTAAATTAAATAGGGTCTCCATAAAATTTAAGGATTCTTCATTATTTTGAAACTTTGTAGTACAAAGTGGCCTCTATAAAAATTTATGCTGTGACTTTTCACTGCTATTTGATTATATTTTTAACCTTCCATATTTTTATATTTTTCCAGGAGAACTTCTGAAATGCTTATCTAACCTTATATGATTTTTAAATAGGTCATCACTGTCATTTCCTGGCTTAATATTTTCTTGGTGAAATCAGAGATAGTGCAGGAGACCAAATAATGTACATAGCCTGTCACAGAACTTTATTTTTTTTTAATATATTACCTAAAAAATGGCGCTAACATTATTCTTTAAACATTTTTAAAGAATCCCCAAAAATATTAACAAATCACGATAAGATAATTTTAATGAAGCAGTCAGCAAGTACAGTAAAAGTTTGGCTAGTGTGGAATGTCTGAAAGTGGTCATGATATTCATAAAATATAATAAGTTATCAATATGCTGGAAAAAGTACAAAAGGGACATTTGACACAATCATATTTTCTTCTTGAATATATGTCAAATTATATTATGTCACAAAGACGATTGTCAACAAGACATTCACGAATATCATAACGAACTCATGATCGATAAGAAAATGACGCAGATATGTACATGCACAAACACCTTGGTAATAACAGCCTTTGTGAGATGAAGTCTGTAATGATATAGTGCAAAATTTATTCTTCACGATAAGGTGGTAAACTAATTTTTTTTTATTTTATAAATCATAAGTTCAGAATAAAATCCAATTTTAAAAATTTACCGAGTTGCAAAGTTTAAATTCAATGTTTAAACAAGGACAGC
This sequence comes from Druceiella hillmani, assembly GCA_039881145.1. Lineage (NCBI taxonomy): Eukaryota > Metazoa > Arthropoda > Insecta > Lepidoptera > Hepialidae > Druceiella > Druceiella hillmani. The sequence continues at coordinate 5,376,504 of JAYKKI010000051.1, read as the reverse complement.
GAAATTGTAACATCATTTTTTGTCAATTTTTTAATGTATATTTTTATAACATTCACTAAAAACACCATATTAAGTAGTATACAACTATACTATTGTGGACTTCCGGATATTCATTGCAAAAGATACTTGCTTCTTGTGCTACCTTGCTTCTTGTCGAATTTCATGATTTTAGGTCAACATCTATCAGTTTCCACATTACCTCGAGGCTTTGCTGTACCAAAATAAGCAAGATCTTCAAATAATAAACCTGTGTATAAAATTTAAGTTTTATATACAGGTTTATTATTTGTAAATGTTACTTAGTTTGGTACAGCAAAGCCTCGAGGTAATAGGCTTTGCTGTACCAAACTAAGTAACATCTTCAAATAATAAACCTGTGTATAAAATTTAAGTTTTTAAATCTAAATGTTAGGGTGACCATTTAATAATGTCTCTAAATAGAATATCTTATATAATTTTCTCATTTATTGCAATATTACGATCTATGTGTTCATTTTGTTGAAAGTCTTGATAATAGGGTAGAGGGCAGTAGATGGTGACTTCACTGTGTGTGAGTGTGACAGTAATACTTGTTAACTATTATAATTTTATTATAATAAAGGTATATTTTTACAAATTATTTAGTTTTTTATTATATATTATAACGGAGTCAGAAAAAAATTCCCTTCAAATACATTTTTCCTAAAAATGTAGTTTTTCAACAAGACGTTCACGAATGTTGTGCATGAACTAATGATCGACTAGAAAACGACAGACAAACATATTAGAATTACCTTAATAGTTTAAACAGTTTTTAAATCTGATCTATGCCTGCAGATTAGCGTAAAGAAACAAACGAACAAAGGAAAAAAAGATTTCCCCTTTATCGCTACTTTGCCCCTGGAAATCGTAGTGTGATTATGTCTAGCCTGTAACCTTTCTCAAAATGTGGGCTTTCTAACACAAAAAGAATTTGAAATTGAGTCGAGAGATTAGCGTGAACGAATAAAACTGTTCCCCTTATAGTATTATAAGGAGATAAGAATGAATATCATGTGAATGACATTATAAAGATCGCAGGAATATCGCAGCTGAAACAAAATCTGTGCCTTTAAATCAGAATGATACGGAATACATTTGGCGTAAATTTTGTAGAAATTCATTATTCACAATTAAATGAAACGACGTAATGTAGTATTATTTCTACTTTCTTTAAGTTCTTTACCACGACCTAGCTTTTGTTGTATTACAACATCTTCAGGTGGGCTGTTAGCAAAGATTAATGGCTTTGCTGAAAGCCCACCCGAAGATGTTGTAATACAACGAAACCTAGGTCATGGTAAAGAGCTTAAAGAAAGTAGAAATAATACTACATCACGCAGTTTCATTTAATTATGTATGAGAATTATACTTTAAAGTAAAATTTCTATAAATATTACTTTCTTTCGAACAATACCTTTCATCTTCTGATGATTCTTCATCTTTCAAATATATTAATAATCATAAGTTAGTATCGTTCAATTTCTCCTGCCCACCATCACGGCCTTAATATTCGTTATAAACATATAACTTTAACAATAAACTTTAAAAACAATCAAATACTTTTTTCACTAATAAGATCAACTGATAGTCTGCAGTGTTGTCATGATGCTTGCTTTCATAATTTTCTTTACAGGTGTCATTCGCTATATTATTCTGAAGTAGAGGTGTGCAAAATATATCAGTGAAAAGAAAAGTGTGATATATATCATTTCATTGGGAAAATATATATCACACATTTATATCTCTAGCTCAGTATCTCAATACTCCGAGTTATTAACGAAATTATTTATTACGCATACGTTGAACCGTTGAACAATATTCATACAACGTGGTGATAAATAGTAATGACTGAACATTGCGCACTATTGTTTGAAAATAAAAATAAATTCTACAAGAGTATCCAATTTGCTTAATACTTTGCAGGTTTAGGATTTAGAACTGTAAACCTAGATTCAAATTATACATAAAATAACTTTAATGATAATTAAATAAATTGGAATAATTGGCATATTTATACAATTATAAATTAGAATTTTGAAGTGAAACAAAAAGTGTTTGCTTACGCAAATATTTTGAGTGAACTAAAGTATACTTTATCACAGCGTTCACGTTCGAACGCGAGTAGCTACATCGTCTACGTAGATCCAGTTGCATATTTGACTAAACAGTTCTTTCTCTTCCATGTAACGTCAAAACTCTTATATCTATCTTCACGACGTGACGAATGAGTCAAATGATTGATTTAGTGAAACAAAAAAGACGCCGATCACTCCCAAGCTAATGATATATTGATAAATTTTGATTTCATTTGAGCAAGTGATAGATATGATCGTAATATGTGAGCTATATCTTTTATATATCTCTCTCATGAGGTACATATCTTTATTCTAAAGAGAAAAAAATTTAAAAATGAGATTATCAAAAAGTTATTGAAATCAGGCCGAATCGACCTGTGAAAATATGACTTAAGGAGTAATGCAACTGTATATTAGTTACAATTAATCTTTTACAATAAGCAAAAATATTAATTAAAATTAAATCACATAATAGGCTAGTTTTGAGAAAGTGGTTAAACTTAACGTTAATATCTATTTTGCCCAAAAAAATACTTTATCTTTCAATCTTTTAATAGTCAAAGTCAGTATCGTTCAGTTTCTCCTACCCACCATCACGGCCTTAATATCTTTTCAAATTGATATCTCTAGTCACTAACTGGATGGTCATCTTTTTACATTCCCTGAACCAAGACATATTACAACTGCTAAATGACGACTCTACTGTCTTAGAGACCGTAACTTAAGAAAGTTAAGGTAGTTTTACCAACATTAAAAATATTATATGAAAAAAACAGTTTCTGAACAAAAAAACTGTATATTCAGGGAAGCTTTTGTTTGATACTTGGTGAATACATACATCGATGTCAACTATCTACCACTTCCATAAAATGTAATATTTAACTTTCTGTCTGTTCGTCTGTAATATATTCTAAATATTTTTAGTGTATATTGCACTTAAATATGAGGTGTGGCTATAAAATAACGAGACTAATGCTGAAAACATTTTATTTTAAATTTATATATATTTAGTTATTATCTCCTTCAATATACACATCTCCTCTATCCCTGCAATGCTTCATGTGAATTTTCCATCATTGGAAACAGTGCTGGAAGTCTTTCTCTGAACCCCTTCATGACGCGTGCCACTTTTTCTTTCACAATGATCTTAAATCTTGTTCCTTTTAATACAGATTTGACCTTGGGAAACAGATAAGTCACATGGTGCCAGTTCTTCAAGAGAAACATCAGTCTCATTATTTTGTAGCAGCACCTCATATGTGGTAACGTATTGAGCTATAGCGAGAACAATCTATGAATCACCGTCACCTTAATATGATGTTTCTCAAAATTATAGCTCTTACATAGCTTTATAAAATATCCAGCAATAGCACTCCTTAATCTTTTATAGCAAATAAACCACTATGTATCATATTCAGAAATAAACAAATTTAAAGGTATTTCTATGAATGCCTTTGAATTCTATGATTCAGTGAATTTATCTCACAACGTATTCTATATCAACAAGATCCTGGGAAGTATAGAAAATTGCGACAAATCTGATCAAGAGATGCGGTGCGACAGGTGGTGAGATGATTTTTTATGTTACTTGAAAAAAATTTAATAGGATTTACTTACACTATATTACACTACATCTGGTTGGCTGTCAGAAATTGCTCTAGTAACTATAAGTCCGCCATATGTATGTATCAATTTGATACATAAAAGTACATAAATAAATATATCAAAACGAATGGCTATATATACAATAGGCCTCTACAACGTACAAGGATTGAAAAGAATCTTATTGCTCAGACTTCATTGAATACGAACATTTTGCAACAGATGCAGCTAGCCAATTCGTAAATTTCACACTTTATGCTTGTTGCATATTAGTAGATACAATATAGTCACCCTGATCTAGTGGATATTTACCCTATATAAAATTACCCTGTGCTTGCTGCCAACCCCACCTCAATGGTGATATGTTATGATACCATTTATTTATTTATAAATAAAGTACACAAATACATAAAATGAAATGGATTGCTTTACGAGCAACGAAGTATCAAAGAAAATAAATTATTACCTTATGAACAGTTTAACAAAATGTGGCAAACCGCAACCAACTGCGTGAACTGAGCGGAAGCATAACTTATTATGTACTTTCAAACATGTACGTGTATTTACAAACTTTAATCTACACATAAACAATTAATACATATGGAACACTTATTGCCATAAGAGTAATCCCTTACAGCCAAGAAAAAAACAAGTAAAACAATAAACAGTATTGTTGTAGACTAATCAATTACATAATTAACTGAAAGTGAAAAAAAGAATTTATACTAATTACATGCATATATACATACACACACATATATATATATATATATATATATATATATTATATGCATATATTCACATACGTGTGCACAGACACGCATGTAGATGCTCGCACACAGGCTGTGAAAAAGAATGAGACAATAGAGAAACAGAAAAGAAGCTAAGGAAGTATAGGAAGTAAAACTTTTTGAGATGATTCTTAAAAGTATACATTGGATTTTTTGAAAAATTGCTCCAACACAATAACAACCACAGCAATACGAACTTTCAAACAAAGAAGTGCCATGTTCAAGTGTTGGGAGTCGGCTTTTGGAGGGTAATCTGAAGCCACGAGCAGTTAAAACAGTAAATCCAGAACTAAGGTATAGTAAATTGTTAAGAAAATGTTTAACCCATAATGTCGGAATACGAAAATAATTCGAGTGACAATGATCATATTTCAAGTTGTGAAGAAAGTGATAGTGGGAGTGACATTGTGGTGCGCTCACAATTTGGCGTAATACAAATTTAGAGTGATAGTGATGATAACAATTATTTTGCTGATACGGAGGATGTACCGGACTGCGAAAATACGATGTGTCCTTGATTTCAGTTTTTGTTATAATTTTTGTTCACAATATATATTTCCACAATTTTCTTTGGATTTTATTATCCTTGTACAAGTTTTTATTAAAAAAACACCGAAAAAATTATTAAAATTAGATAATTTTTGGAAGAGATACAGTTTTTTTTGAGACAAGTAAATGACATCAAAAACAAAAGATTTCTATGGCATTTTTAAGTATATATGAGTAAAAAACCATAGCACTAAAACGGTTAAACAAGCACAATGGTTTCTTGTACGAGAAAAACCGTCATTTTCTATTTAAAATGAAACTTTAAACACAATCTTTAATAACGTACTTCAATACTTTGAAAATAAGTAACAGTTACTCTTGGAAATAACAAAGCTTTTCTAAACTCTACAATAACAAGAAATAACCAAAGTTCAAACATATCATCTATTATAAAGTTTAGGACGATATTGTTTACCCCTCTGGTGTGCAAATCACTTTTATGCAAGTTCTGCATTCGCACCATATTAACAAATGTATAATTCCGAAAGTATCGATTTTGTTGCATTATTTCATATTTTTAAGAAGATAAAAAACAAAACAAAGTTACAACAAAGTTTGAAACATTTATATCATAATTATCTAAGTTACAAATAAAAAATAAAAAAAACAAGAAAAAAATTTTTACCCGTTTCTGTAAACAAAGGTCTATTTAGAAAGTCTTCATAAAATGTAATTTTTGTTATTATCATAAAATTATATAAAAAAACAATTCAATGTAAGCATAAAAAAAATTAAATTATTATACAAAAACTAATCGTTAAGTTCTTGAATGAGCCATGTCAAGTCTCGTCAGTCTGTTCCCTTAAGTGAAAGCAAGAGTCGGAAGAGGCCACTGTAACCAAAAGCAATGCTATCGAGTAATGCAGATACTTCGATAACACTCCTGAGCCTTTTATACAATTTGGGATAAAAAAAAATGTCATAGCATATTTGAAATGCTTTAAAAACTTCTCAAATACAATAGCTTATAAAAAGTCGAAAAAATGAAGGTTTTGCATTAACAAAAATTTACAAATGAAAAAACACCATGTTTATTTTCGAATTAAAAAATACCATAAATAATTCCGTTAACAATGGCGGCAAAATTTTGCATACCTCAAATTAATATTCAAAAAATATTGAGAATTACTGGCTCAAATAATAAATAAATTACTTTCCCATCTTATTAACTGTTTTAGTGCCGTTGTTTTTTACTCATATATACTTAAAAATGCCAAAGAAATATTTTGTTTTTAACGTCATTTACCCTTGTCTCGAAAAAAAAACTGTATCTCTTCCAAAAATTAACCAATTTTAATAATTTTTTCGGTGTTTTCTTAATAAAAACTTGTACAAGGATAATGAAATACAAAGAAAATTACGGAAATATATATTGTGAACAAAAATTATAACAAAAACTGAAATCAAGGTCACATCGTCATTTTCACAGTCCGGTATATCCTCCGTATCAGCAAAATAATTGTTATCGTCACTATTATCACTATCACTCAAAATTTGCATTACGCCAAATTGTGAGCGCACCACAATGTCACTCCCACTATCACTTTCTTCACAACTTGAAAAACGATCATTTTCACTCGAATTATTTTCGTATTCCGACATTATGGGTTAAACATTTTCTTTTCCTGGATCCTTTTTATATTGTAATTACTAATAATATTATAATTTGAACTTTATGTAACACCTAGAAAGATAAAAAATTAGTGAAGCGTGCAAGCGACCGCGCGCTAAACAACAACTGATTTCGCGAGCACGATGGTGCTCGTCAGCACTCAAACTGTTAAAATACGTAATATTCAATAAAATTAGTAATATTCTTCATAAATAAAATTGATATTTTCGTACCCTCATCACATATTTTGTCAGTTTTATAAAAAAAACAATGTTTATTACAAAATTATACCAATACACACAAAAAATCACACAATTGTAATGTCTACATTACAACAATAACAACTACACAACAAATAATTGATATAAACTTGCATTAGTTCCATCATTACAAACAAAAGGCCTTCGGAACAAAACAAAATCACACAAAATTTTCCAAAAAGTCATAGCGCTAAAAGTAACTGTACGTCACAGATGACTATACTAACATTCAATTCGCTATTTCATTCTCTTTTTGTAATAGATAATTGTCTGTTTGTTTGTGTCATTTTAATTCAAATACATACATTTACATGGTGCAAACGCAGATGTTATTTATGAATGACATATGTACCTGAGGACTTAATAGGTATTAAAAAACGTATATAACCTCATATATTTATATCCATTTATGTCATATGTAAATCTTCCTCAAAAGTGGCACACAGAACAGCACACTAACACTGTAAATGTATCTATAGTATATAAACTTATTCAAAGAGTACGTTCCACTAGACGATCCCAACGCTCACTGTATCGTTCCACTTGGCGACCGCGGTCATTGCGCTCATGATCAAAACGTCATTGTTCACGACCACTTTCATGCTTACAGAATAGATACAGTACCCATGATGACTCGCGTATCAACGTGGGTCGTTGCGGTCGTTTACATTGACACATTGATATACGAAGTTTACGTAAATAAATTTATAATACCTTTCAAAATTAAACTTGGTGACGAAGAGAATCATTTTATGCAGCTCCGAGAAATACATAATAAAGTAAAAGTTACACAAAAAGGTGCAAAACCCACAAACACTTTTGTAAATAATGCAAGTGTAAATTATTACCTAACAATTAATACATTAAAAAAAAATACAATGCTATAATTTCTTCATTTTTGTCAAATATGAGGACTACTGCCCTCTCCTCATAGCTACAGTACAACTACTATGGGGAAAGGGTGGGTGCCCTTTCTTCATAGTTACAATACCCATTGTTCATAACTCGTTCCACTTCAACTGACAGTTACATTGTTGACAAACTAGTGGAATGGGTTTGATCGCGGTTGTGGGCGCGAACGTTCGAGCGGCGAGTGGAACGTACTCAAAGTATATCAATTTGCTTAAAAGTAAGTTATTCAAAAAATTCCAAGAAATTAATGAGAATGTCATAGTACTTCCAACATACTATTATGCTGGCCCTCATGATGGTGATAATTTTTTGAAAACCGAAGATGTGATGGATACATAAACTGTTTTCAACAATGTGATTAATATGTGTGATTTTTGATTATAAGTAACTTGATCAATTAATAAATGAACATACAGCGCCATCTGTTTCTTCTATAAGCAACTATCATAATACATAGTTTTATAATTTTCCACTAGATGGCAGTATTTTATTTATTATTAAAAAAATATTGTTTTGCAATTCTTCACTAGATGGGGGTGTTTATTTTACTTTCGATAAATGATTCACTGTCAGACTATAGTGCACCTTCCTGGGTGCACTGCATAGGTTAATAGCCTAGAAAAAGTCAGTTTTCCCTTTAAGAAAAGCAGACAGAATCGTCAGAGAAAATAAAAACAAATGATAATAATAAAACTTTAATTTTATTAAAATTGCTCGTTTTCATCTATAATTTCAGGTAAATCACGATCACTCTCCGCTTCGAAGTAATTTTCGGGTATAACATAACCTTCCGGTGGCCTCATTGGCCCAAAAACCCTTTTCACTTCCTTCCCCTCTCCATTTTCCACTTCCCCTTTGACATCACCATCCTTTTTACTCCCTTCATTCACCATTTTATTCTCATCTTCATCTTCAGAATCAACCTCTTCAACAAATTCTTCATTTCTTTCGTTATTTATTTCCGACGCTTTTTTAATTTTAACTTTGTCTTCTTTCTCAGTCCTGTCATCCTTCAGGCGCATTCTCTTGCCATAGACAATGGAATTACTCATTTTGACGTTCAACTTGTTCGTCGGTTTTGCAGTTTCGGTAGGCTCGTCAACAGGCTTTATGAGTTCAGGCAAACTGGCCGGCTTGGCAATCTCAGCCAGGCGCTGCGTCTTTGTCAGTTCTGCTTTCAACTTCTGTATTGCCATCTGCAATGTGAAAAATAAGTTATATTCTAATTTATATACATACTATCTTGTACAAAGTGAGGAAAATTCTTTGAACGAAATTTGGGTTTACTCTAGCAATTAACGAAATGAATACTTCCGTATTGTAAACGTAATAAAAAAGTGTGCATGTGTGTGTGTGTGTGTGTGTGTGTGTGTGTGTGTGTGTGTGTGTGTGTGTGTGTGTGTGTGTGTGTGTGTGTGTGTGTGTGTGTGTGTGTGTGTGTGTGTGTGTGTGTGTGTGTGTGTGTGTGTGTGTGTGTGTGTGTGTGTGTGTGTGTGTGTGTGTGTGTGTGTGTGTGTGTGTGTGTGTGTGTGTGTGTGTGTGTGTGTGTGTGTGTGCGCGTGCGTGCGTGTGTGCGTGAGTCCGTGCATACGTGTGTCTAGCAGTACTCTGGTAAGCTGGTGGTAACTAGTTATAATGCATCTGAAGCAATGTATCGATCTGAATAAACTTTGGTATTTGACGTCTAACATTATTTATTCGTATATCTATATTTACATAGAAAAATCATTTAGGAACACCATTTTCTCAAAGAACAAGTCCTATGAGCCAAACAATATGCCGTAACTCATTTTCTGAAGAGAGTACATATCACTAGTGTACGACTGAAAGTGTAATATTTTCAACCGAATCCAAATTTTTGCTTTTACGATCTTTCGACGGAAAGCCCAAGCCAAAACTGAAAATATTCATATTAAATGAACATTATTTATTATGATTTTTATAAAACCCATTATTTAAGTTTTCTAATAACTGCATTTGTCTCTAATTTTATATATAATCATTTATACAAAAGTATACGTACAGCTTTAGCATTTATAAATCTTGCGAAAGCTTCGGTACTGTCAATTATAAAATGTTGTTACCTAAACTTTTCCATAGTTGTTATGGCATTAAAGGTATTCCATATAAACTTATACGGATTTATCTATCTAATAGAACCCAACAGACCTATGTTCGAATCATTTATTTTACTCAACGTACAACTGCTTACGTGATATTTAAACTGCCCCATTTTACTCAACGTACAACTGCTTACGTAATATTTAAACTGCCCCTATGACAATTTTTATAAAGCAACTATAAAAATTACTACCAGTAAGCCTAAATTTACTAAATTACCAAAAGAAATATTTAAATGACCCATAAAGTCTGCCGTAACGTCTACCGTTTCAGCTACCTTTACGTAAAATTAAATAAGGCGCCATTTTAGCTGTCAAAATAAAGGTTTCATTGTGATACAGTATGCGGACGTCTGCTTAAAGGCTTAGTATCAGGTGATGCTTCGGTTTCATATGCTCATGATACAGTAGTGCTACGTACCGGTAAGCGTCGGTTTGAAGTTAGGCTTGGTTAAAATGACTAGATGTCGGCACATTGTTTCTTTTGGTTACTAGTAGCCACTATGAAAAGATTTTTTCAAAATTTAACCCCTTAGAAGTCTAGAAATTTAACCCCTTAGTGGTGTGAAAATAAGGGTGAAAAATTGTATGGGACTTTTAAAATATTAAAGTTACAGATGTGAAAGTTAGTCTTTAAACTCTCAGATAAAGAGACATCTCTGATAAAGACATCTGTTTCGGCATTTTTGGAGAGTTGTTTACCGTAAATATTTATTAACCATAATAAAATACAATCAAGGTGCCTTTTTACGCAGGCAAGCCGGGATGTGAATTTTTGCGATTGCAAGAAACCTTACCTTAGTCTTCGAAATTTCAGCCTTCTGCGCCATGGTTTGCCCCGAATTAGCCAACCCAGACATAAACTTCTCAAGCTCATCCTGGTCCCCGTCTCCGCCTGCGTTTGAATTTGAACTATTGTATCGAAGCTTGGCCAATGTGAGTTCAAGCTGCTTAATTTCAGCCGACAGGCCAGAACTTTTCTTGAGCTGAAATGAAAATGTGGATGCATTTTTTAAAATCATCGTAAAATTTTCAAATGAATTAGTTTCAAATCAGTTAATGGAAAAATTACTAGTTATTTAACAACTTGAATGTACGGTACATATGATGGACTTATTGCTACAGGAGCAACCTCTTCTAGTCATACATAAGAATTAGTTTTAGAAAATGTTTGTTAAGGCAGTATAAAAAAAGTTACAATACAAACAAGGTGAATACAAAAATTAGAATACAAATATTGACAACAGACAGGATGGACAATCGAAAAGACCAAATCGCTGAAGAACTAGACTTTAGAAGAAGTAGAGTTTTACACTCAATCCTTCAAGACATTTATTGAGGTTATTTTCCTGATGTCAGGATCCAATTAATTCCAAATTTTGCTACTTGGAGAGTAAAGGACTTTTCTTAAGAGGTAGAGGTATGTTTGGGAATAAATAGGGTGAGTAAGTTTTCAGAAATTTCAGAACCCAAAGCCATGAGCAGACAAATGTTCAAATCTGCCAAGGAGATCATTTGAAGAGCAAGTTGTTTTTAATATACTAATTGTGCCCGCGCTTTTGTTCGCATGACTTTCACTGATAATTATTGTTTAGAATAACCGACATATTTAAAAATATTAACAGTGGATGAAACATGGATGAATAAATATAGACACAATATAGATTTGTTTAAAAAATCAATACATAGATTCATTTTCCACGAGCGTAAATCGCTAATAGCTTGCGTTAACTGTACATTTATTTTGATGTTATGAGTCAGAAACCAGCTTAAAAAAGTTCAATATTTAATCGTTTTAGTGCCATGGATTTTTACTCATATATACTTAAAAATGCAAAGATCTTTTGTTTTTGATGTCATTTACCCTGGTCTCAAAAAAAAACTGTATCTTCCAAAAATTATCCAATTTTAATAATTTTTTCGGTGTTTTCTTAATAAAAACTTGTACAAGGATAATAAAATACAAAGAAAATTATAGAAATATATATTGTGAACAAAAATTATAACAAAAACTGAAATCAAAATCACATCGTCATTTTCGCAGTGCGGTACATCCTCCGTATCAGCAAAATAATTGTTATCGTCACTATTATCACTATCACTCAAAATTTGCATTACGCCAAATTGTGAGCGCACCACAATGTCACTCCCACTATCACTTTCTTCACAACTTGAAAAACGATCATTTCACTCTAATTATTTTTGTATTCTAACATTATTGGTTAAAAATTTTCTTTTCCTGGATCCTTTTTATAATGTAATTACTAATAATATTATAATTTGAACTTTATGTAACACGTAGAAAGATAAAAAATTAGCGATGCGTGCGAGCGATCTCCCCTACCGCGCGTTAAACAGCAACTGATTTCGCGAACGCCATCGGGCTCGTAGCAAATTTAGTTAGTTCGCGCACGAGCGCGATGGCGCTCGTCGGCACTCTAACGGTTAAAAATAACATCAGTGTAGTAACCATTAACGTTAAACAACAAAGAAAAAGTCGATCGGCTGGTGGAAATTGAACCCAAATTGAACCCAAGCTGGTGGAAATTGAACCCAAGTTAGTTTTAATGTTCTGTTCATATCATGACAAATTGCAATGATAAAAACAAATAGCAATGATAAAAACAAATGGCATTGATATTCTGTTCATATCATAACAAATGGCAAAATAAATGGCAATGATGTTCTGTTCATATCATGACAAATTACAAAGATAAAAACAAATGGCAATGATGTTCTGTTCATATCATGACAAATTGCAATGATAAAAACAAATGGCAATGATGTTCTGTTCATATCATGACAAATTGCAATGATAAAAACAAATGGCAATGATGTTCTGTTCATATCATGACAAATGGCAATGATGTTCTGTAAATATCATGACAAATTGCAATGATAAAAACAAATAGCAATAATGTTCTGTTCATATCATGACAAATGACAATGATGTTCTGTAAATATCATGACAATTTGCAATGATAAAAACAAATAGCAATGGTAAAAACAAATGGCAATGATATTCTGTTAATATCATAACAAATGGCAATGATAAAAGCAAATGGCAATGATATTCGGTTCATATCATGACAAATGGCAATGATGTTCTGTAAATATCATGACAAATTGCAAAGATAAAAACAAATAGCAATGATAAAAACAAATGGCATTGATATTCTGTTTATATCATGCTACATGCTCAAAACAGAGCCTTTTATCTGATCGCATTTGAACATGTGTTGAAAAACAGATCAGGTACTCAAGACAAAAATTCTTCATTAGTTATCGCCAAATAACACTTCATCAGAAACTCCCAATGCACCACTTCTGTAGGACCCGTGCATTATTTATTAATTTATTTATCATACATTTACCAATACTAGATCTAACAAAAAGATAAGAAGACGCAATCAGATCTGAAAATGTAAGTACGAAATGTTACATACGTACTACGACACATTTTTACAAATTTACTTCCACTCATCATAAAAATATCGCACTCTGGTACGACTGTGGTAAGATGACGGGGCAGTTAAAAAGAAACTAATTTATAAGGAGTGGGAATGTAACATAACCGTACATATTCTTATAAACAGGGAAAACTATTGCTGCTCAAACTAGAACATGTTCCGGGAATTGCTATGAAAAAGGTTCACATATTGACATTCAAATTTCTTTTCTTCCAAAACCTTTCGGCCTACCCAATATAATGGTAAAAAGAGATCTCTGCACTTCCAGTACTCAGGCAAAAAACCCTGTTAAACGTCTTATCCGCAGCTTTTATTCAGAAATTAAAACACTCACCAAATCATCATAAGTCAACGCCACATTTCCACCATCCGCTTCACTACCACCGCCCTCAGCATCGCCAGCATGGCGCCGCATACGCTCGCGCCTCTTCCGCTCCACAGTGCCCGTTCTGTCTAAATAATTGTCATCGTCTGAGTCATAGAAGTCCTCCTCTTCCCAATTGCGTTGCTTGCGACGTCTCGACTCTGCAATTATTATGAAAATTTATTAGACATCATTGCCAACATTTTCATGCAACTACCATCCATTGGGGAAATTCAAAATAATTTTTTAGCAAAGTTACTGCAGAATGCTGTGAAGACCAAAACTGTCCTGGTAAAAACGCCCTTTTTTCTTCATTTCCTTATATGGAACTTAAATATAGATACAACCATTTGATGAGCAAAACAAAAGAACTATCTTTGAGGTTTCGGTACAGTGATTCTTTTTGCACATCCAATAAATACTGTATGAAACTGGAATCTGCATTAAGTCTACATTTTGTCACCAACATATTAAAATTTTCAAAATCTAGGAGTGTAAAGTTGTCATCAAGAGAGATGTAAAAAGAGGGCAAATGAACTTGGGGCAGAATACAGCAACAAGAATTATGCAGCAAGAAGCTTCATAATGTTGCTAAAAAGGTTTAAAGAAAACAAATTATATTTCTTCACATAAAGGAGACTGGTGAAAATAAGTTTCTTCTTCCTTTTTTAAGGATGTCTCTCCAACTAGTGAAATTTGGCAGTCGGCTCTGCGTATTTGGTCTTGTCCTTGGCAAGGTGAAAGAATTCTACAGCACTGGTAATCCCTGTCCATTCTCGAATGTTGCGCAACCGTAACATTCTTCTACCCTTCTTCCAGCAACTTTTCCTATTATTATTAGCTGCATGAGTTTGTATCTCTCATAGCTGAGTATATACCCTAGATTGTTTGGTTTAAAAAGCTTATGTTTCTGGTCAACCTGTCCTTCTGAGTCCCTCCCGAGACCTTCTGAGTCTGACATGTAAACATCATGTGTCTGTAGGCCTATATTTCAATGTTTTTATACATATCCTGAGATCTTCCTTAATAGTCTAAGGCTCACATCCATATAGAAGTACTGGCCCGATGTAGAGTTGGAGAAGACAAATTCGGAGTGGGAGTTTAAGGCTACAATTCTAGAGTATCTACACGCAAATTTTGATCTCTACCACCAGCCCAGTTCTGAGTAAATTAGGTTCCAAGGCATTTATATTTATTGACCTGTTCTATTTTTGGACCCGCCAGAAATATACTTGGTTGAAGATTGGGCTTGTTAGAGATGACCATAAATCTTGTCTTGGCACCATTCATTATGTGGTCAGCTTTAAAACAACACTCGTTAATCCAATCACCATTCTTCTTTAACTCCGCTTCCAAAGATGCTATGAGAACTGTGTCATCAGCATACCTCAAGCTGTTGATGAGACGTCCACTGACTTTAATACCACAGTCTAATTCTTCTAGAGCTTCCTCATGATCACTTCCGAGTATATGTTAAATAGAGTTGGTGATAAATTGCAATCCTGTTGCATTCTTCGTTTAATATCAATATCTTCAGATTCTTGTTTATCAATCTGGATAGTTGCACGTTTGTTCCAATAAATGAGACAGTGATACACAAACAAAACTTGATTCTTAAAAAAGCCAATATTTTTTTTAATTTAAAAAGCAAACAATTCAGCGAATTACAATAAGGAAAGAGCAAAAAATAAAACTCAATTTGTAATCTTAATACAAATTTTAAACACACATATTTTATATTTTTATAATTGTTAATAAGATGATAAAAATGGCAATAAGAATCCAAAGGAGTACATAATAATGACAATAAGAATCTAAACAAGTACATAATAATGGCAATAACAATCTAAACAAGTACATAACAATCACGATAAAAATTTAAGCAAGTACATAATAATGGCAATAAGAATCTAAACAAGTACATAATATTGGCAATAAGAATCTAAGCAAGTACATAACAATGGCAATAAGAATCTAGACAAGTACATAATAATGGCAATAAGAATCTAAACAAGTACATAATATTGGCAATAAGAATCTAAGCAAGTACATAACAATGGCAATAAGAATCTAAACAAGTGCATAATAATGGCAATAAGAATCTAAACAAGTACATCATATTGGCAATAAGAATCTAAGCAAGTACATAACAATGGCAATAAGAATCTAAACAAGTGCATAATAATGGCAATAAGAATCTAAACACTTACATAACAATCACAATAAAAATTTAAGCAAGTACATAACAATGGCAATAAGAATCTAAACAAGTACATAATAATGGAAATAAGAATCTAAACAAGTACATAATATTGGCAATAAGAATCTAAGCAAGTACATAACAATGGCAATAAGAATCTAAACAAGTACATAATAATGGCAATAAGAATCTAAACAAGTACATAACAATGGCAATAAGATTCAAAACAAGTACATAATAATGGCAATAAGAAACTAAACTAATACATAACAATGGCAATAAAAATCTAAGCAAGTACATAAAAATGGCAATAAGATTCTAAACAAGTACATAATAATGGCAATAAGATTCTAAACAAGTACATAAAAATGGCAATAAGATTCTAAACAAGTACATAATAATGGCAATAAGAATCTAAACAAGTACTTAATAATGGCAATAAGAATCTAAACTAATACATAACAATGGCATTAAAAATCTAAACAAGTACATAACAATGGCAATAAAAATCTAAACAAGTACATACTAATGGCACCAAGAATCTGAAGAAATACATAATAACACTTAAGATATTATTACAAAAAATAATCATTATCAATCAAAATAATCGAAATTATTATCAGAAGGTCATTCCTTGCAAATCTCAGAAAACTGACAACGTAAATTTACAACCGCATTGAATGGGTTTGGGCTAGGTTGACATGTTCATTGGGACGGTTGACATGACGAAGCCAATACACATTATCTCTTGTCTCCAATAATAATCTCCTTTCAAAATGTTCCCTGTGCGGATGAAACAGCAAAATTGGACAAACGGTAACACAAATAACCCAGTCGTAATCCACCAAAGCATGAGACACCCATCATGACATCACTCCTATATAACACTGACTTGAGGTGGTGATCGACAATTAAGCACGGTCGTCCATGTATCTTCTTCAAATCACACTTGTTATAATCTAGATGCAACTCAAATTTAGGGAACAAAGCATCATCTTTGAAACTACTGGGTCGGCCAAAGCAGAATTGACCTCCATAGCTTGTATCGCAGTCGTCAAAACACTTATATCAAACGTATACCTACAGTCCTACCGCTAGTATTACCCAGTCAAAATGCAGTATTACTCTTTTTAGCTTTTTCTATCGAAGAGGTTAAAGTAAGTGCTCATATAACATGGTAGCCCCTAGTGTACATTGGCCCATTTACAGTAACTACTGATCACCACATTACACCCACAGCTCTTTTTACACACCCTCATGAAAGGTTCTTGTACATACTAGCACCAACTACAAGTTTTTCAGGCCTCAGGCCTCCTCCAATTCAAATATCAGAATGATCAAGAAAAATCGAAAGTGACAATGGTCTATGAGACAACCTGATAATACAAGGAATACGTAGTTTACGTATTGCCCATAACATTTATTTGTGAGTGATAGGTGAAACGCCGACGATCCTCCCTATCAAATTCCATGTCCTCTTAGTAATATCCTAACATATTTCTTATAAATGACCCAAGACTTATAGTCAAGGCTGATTAAACGTCATTAGCCATTAGTACATAAAAAAAATCAATGTATCTCACCATGTTTGGCTTGGCGAAGTAACCCATGCCTGTCGATGATACGACAGGCCTCCAATGCACACTGTACCACTGCTTCCTTCTTTTTCCCCTTGTGCACCACTTCTGCTACCAGTGACTTGCCTCGCGCATCCTCAATAGGAAGCTCCACTCTGATCATAAGAAAAAAATGTACGTATATTTCTTTACCAATCAGATAGACGGAACGTAATGCAATACAGAACAGAAAAAATATACTTAACAAAAATTGCATGCAACTTGGTACACGTGATGGAAGTGAAACTTCTTCGACGATATAAACCTAGACTTTTAAGTATATAGTAAGGAGTAAAACGTCAAAAAGAGAAAGATAAAGAGAGAGAGAAAGAGAGAATATATTAAGTTTAAGTCCATAGATAGTACTAAATTCGTATAAGAAGATTTAAATACTATACATTCATAAAAATTAATAAAATGTCATTAAAAATCGAAGTAAAAATCTAATAAAATCTTCATCTAAATTTACAAACGTAAATAATCACAAAACACAATGACTAATATTAATAACACAACATTTGTGCGGTGTACCTCAGCTGTTCATATGTAGCGTCTGTGGCGCACATCTACAACGTGTACATGCCGACACTATCTTTTTCAATCGCTTTGTATCATTGTGTATATGTCACTCTCTTGCTACACTTCCATGAATATACAGCTCTGTTTCTCTCTTTGTCATATCTTTCTTCTCTCTCATGTAACGAAATGTACTTAAATGTGACGCGACCTTAAAATTTTACTCTCAATTCTCGTCCACTTATCGATTATTGAATCGCCGCCTAAGAAGTTTCACTTCAAAAATAAATATCTCAACTCTGAATAAAATATAATAAAAAAAATAAAATAAGATGTGTATTACTTAAGATAAATTTACAAATTTAAATATTAAGGCAGAAATTGACATACATAATATGAACCATCTTAAACACAAATATCCATTACATCTTAATATATTCTCCTCTTTTATATAACTTTCCTCAAACACTCAACTTTCATTCTCCAATTGCTTATAAGAATTTAAATAAAAGGCAAGCGGTATGAAAACAATACAACTGACCCATTGTTCACCTAAAAGCGTTAGAAATGTCAAAAAAAAGTTTTTAATTCCTGGTAGCAGCTGTTTTTTACACTCATAATGAATGATATAGCTCTACGTCATCAGGCAACTTGGAATGGGAAAAGATGGAAGCTATGGGCTCAAACATTTAAAAAATAATGCAATCACTGCTGAAGCACACATATTTATACCTTGTAGGCTTAAACGAAAATTGGAAAATTCCAATAAGTTTTTTTTTATAAACTTGTCAGCTGAAACTCGTGCAAACCGCATATAATTTTTTGTTACATTATGAGTTCGTTTCACTAGCCGCTCGCAACGCTTGCGCCCACGACCACGATCATACCTATTCCACTAGCTTGTCAAAGTTGTAACTGTCAGTTCAAGTGGAACGAAATAGGAACAATACATATTTGTAACTATGAGTAAATGGCGGGTATTGGACGAAACTCAAGAGATTATATTTTTTACTACATTAGAGATTATATTTATTACGTTAGATAATAATTTAGACTTACGGTAATTATGAAAGTGCAATTTAATTCTATTCATTAATAACTAAACAATAATTTAGACTTACAGTAACTGTAAAGGTGCAATTTAATTTCTATAAAAGTTTGATGATTATACGTTTTGCGTCTTTTAGTATCACCTTTATTTCTATTAGGTACATCTCAAATTGCATAAAGTGATTCTCGCCATCGCTATGTTTAATCTCCAAAGATTATATGAATTTATTTACGTAAATTTCATGTATCAATGTGTCAAAGTCAAATTGATAGATAAACGACCCACCTCAATATCTGGGTTGTCGCGGTCGTGAACATGGTGGCATCAATGACGTTTTGATCACGACCGCAACGACCGAGATCGCCAAGTGGAACGATACAGTGAGCGTTTTGAGCGTTGCGATTGCCTAGTGGAACGTACTCAATTAATCCTATGTTGCTTGCGAATCATAACGAATCTCTAAAATGTTAAATCTATTAAACCAGTTTGTCTCTACGTGAGAATAAAGAATGCAAACAAGCAGCTTCCTTTTGCTTTCACACAGTAAGGTAAAACAATAATTCACCTACTTGGGAAAACTAATAATTTATCGTAAACCACTAAGCAACTTCGTAATTACATCTCATGAAAAAACCATATTACGACACAAAATACTAAACAGACTGACATACCACAAGTAACATTAGCTACTACAAAGTATACCAATAAAAATGCAAAAGTTGACATTTTCATTTGGATTTTATAAATACTTGTATAATTCACGAATTGCGAAAATTATCGTTTGTAAATTAACATTATCTAACATTAGAAACATGAAAATTTCCTAATAACTAAGATATAGCGATGCAAGGTACAAGGTTGAAAAAGAATTCAGATACTTAAAAAGTTTCTCAAAAAACAGACAATATCTCTGAGGACTACAGAGAAATAAGCATACGTCATCATAAAACTAAGTATTTTATTTGTGTGTTTGTTCGTGCCAATCCCTGGAACCACATAGACATTAGAAAGTCTATACTTTGAGGAAGATTATAGGTTATATACCATCACAATACAATTCATAAGGGAAAAGCCTTGTTGAAAAATGTAACAGTAGTCGGGGAGCACTTCTTAAACGCTGCAAACTAAAGAAACCAGTTTAGTTATTGACTGATATTCCCGAGTATTCCTCCCTTAAACTACTGACCCCTATAAATGATGTCATTTGGAGAATGCAACGGAGACGTTTTGCGACCGTAGGGGACTAAAACAGCATAATTACAATAATTCTTCGCAGATGAAACGAAGGGCACAACTAGTAGGCGTATAATATAACAGGAAAAGTAAAACAGTTTGTAAATAAAAGACATTTCAAAATAATTACTTTAGGTGACTTCAAACAAACTATAAATAAATAGGGGGCGCCATCTGTAATTTCATCTACCTGTCTGTTTGTACAGGTATCACGGCAAAACCACTGGATGGATTTTGATGGGGTTTTCAATACTTATAGATACATGCTATCAAAATACAACATTTAGACATTAAAAAATAATGTCTGACTTTATATTTATGTATACTAGCATCATATAAAACATTGTGATGAAATTTTCACTGTCATCCTGACATAATTCCAAAAATTAGAAAAAATACAGGTGAACACGTCAACTAGAGATGGGCATTATTCAAATAATTATGTAACTATCTAAATAATTTTTTGAATAAATATGCAACTTAATAATATTTAGTTTATTTATGGGCAAATAAATTATTCACAGGTAGACAATTCACAAATAATAGTCATATTTAGTCGTTCTGAATAACTTTTTAATTTTTTGTTCACGAAAGTCGACCTTGATGTTTTGTCCTCTTCCCTGGGGCCATCTATTCATCATTACACTGATGGACTATATATTATCTCATAGTTGGGGCCCTAGGCAAGAACGCTAACTACGCGATGACAGTCAACGTATTAACAGTCACTAAATACTGAGTGACTGTTAACACTATAGATACTAGTTGGCAGTCAACGTGTTAACAGTCACTAAATACTGAGTGACTGTTAACATTATAGGTACTAGTTGGCAGTCAACGTGGTAACAGTCACTAAATACTGAGTGACTGTTAACACTATAGATACTAGTTGGCAGTCAACGTGTGAACAGTCACTAAATACTGAGTGACTGTTAACACTATAGATACTAGTTGGCAGGATACTAGTTGGCAGTCAAAGTGTTAACAGTCACTAAATACTGAGTGACTGTTAACACTATAGATACTAGTTGGCAGTCAACATGTTAACAGTCACTAAATACTGAGTGACTGTTAACACTATAGATACTAGTTGGCAGTCAAAGTGTTAACAGTCACTAAATACTGAGTGACTGTTAACACTATAGATACTAGTTGGCAGTCAACGTGTTAACAGTCACTAAATACTGAGTGACTGTTAACACTATAGATACTAGTTGCCAGTCAACGTGTTAACAGTCACTAAATAATGAACAATTCGGTGAACGAGAAGGAAATAAGATCTCAGAAAAGTAATGAGGTTCACTATTCTTTTCACCTCTTAATATTTCTTTTCCACTCACATACAACACCCGAAAGGTTTACCGCTTCGTCAGTTGCACGCATTTATGGGCAGATTTGAAGAAAATTTGTTCGAATAACGAATAAAAATGAATTTTTTAATCGTTATTTCAATAACAAATATGTACATTTATTCATATAACAAATTTACTGGTTTAAATTAGGAGAAAATCCTGCCTTTTGAATATTACGTTTTATTTCGTTCTGGCTAAAATATCATCTGCATTATTCATATTCAATTTTACGGTTGAGACCAAAAAAAACAAATTCAACCAACAATCCCATTCACAATCATTATGTTTGAAAAATCAAGCACAACAACGAAGTTACTTTTATTTCTTTCATGTCTTTTTATTTCTTAAACCAAGAAACTTGTTCAAACAAAACCACACCTTATTTATTGTCAATAGTCCACATAAACAAGGACACGAAAAAGAATTAGCAGACTGAGAAGAAGCAACAAGAGAAAATAAGTACATATGTTAAATATAACACTTAAATACCTGCAGACAAACTGACCAACCCCACGTTCTTCGCAATCATACTGCAGCTCACACCCCTCCCGCTCGAAAAACCCTCGCAACGTCTTCTTTGGGTCATCCAAATACAGCTCCTCGTTGTTACTGCTCGCGAAAGGGTTCTCTTCAAGTTCTGGTTCCTCTTCTGCATCATCCGCTGGAGAAAATGTAGCATAGAACAAATTTAATATGTGTAACTTTAATTCCTTTCATATTTAGTTTTTAACAATCTTTCAAATCTAAATTTCATTATGTCTATGAATGATATAATATGTCTATGAATGATATAATACAGACAGATATTATGTCTATGAATGATATAATACAGACATTATATCTAATATGTGACTATCCAAAAAATATGTGCCAATAATATTTAATGACCAAAATAGTTTTCCGTTTAACACAGAATGTATAGAACGAGAAATACTAACATAAAGAACGTAATATTTACTATATATAAATATAAGAACGTGAGACAGCAAGATAAAAAGACAGTACATTGAGAAAAAAACACCTAAATATTAATCTAAAATCTAGTTCAACTAAAGTCAAAATCACAATATGTACTAAAATAAGACAAATGAGCGTATTATTTTGAAAACGTAACGAACACAAAAATGCACAATCAAATATTACCACAAAAGCATATACGTTTCAATTTGATGCTATAGTTTTTCGCAGATGGATATATGAACGATAAATAAGTATAAAACTGATTTCTGCTGATGGTCAGGTGCGTGGCATTTTACTGCGGACAAAATGCCACGCACCTGACCATCATGTCATATTTACATTTATACCTTCTGCACAAAAACTACTCCTAATTGTCATTTAAATGAACCACTTAAAAGGAAGCGGTCACTTTGCCTTAAATTTCCAAAAGAAATTTCTTTGTTTAAACGTTAAAAAATGCCTCGACTATTTAAAACACAATCATATGAGCGGCACAAATCGTTCAAAAAGGAATGTGAAGTCGTTGAAGATTCGCTTCGTCTCAGACAGCCCTCAACGTCTACCACTGACAATAACATTAAAGAAATGAAACAATTAGTATTTGAAAAATATTATTTGGCTCGAGAGTTAAATGTTGATAACATGACCATTCATGGAATTTTAACCAATGTTTTGGGTGTGAGATGCGTAGCTGCAAGACTGGATCTGAAAAAGCTTAATTTCTTGCAAAAACAACATCAATTGAAGTCATCGATTGAATCTATTGAATTGAACGAATGAATGTTTGAATGGACTGAAGACATTGATTGATCAATTGAAGACTCGATTGAAGACATCAAATGTAATTCGTAGCGGAAATTAAAAGCAATAAAAAAAGATTAGCTTGTGCTAAATATCTATAAAAATGAAATCATCTCACTAACCCATGCCCCAAGAAATGCCAGCTTCTTCGATTCGTTTCTCCTCCTCTGCTTTCTTCCGTTCCCTCTCTGCGATTGCTTCCGCTATTATTCGGTCCCTTTCCTTCAACTCGGCCACTCGTTTTTCTTTCAATTCGGTAATGGTCTCTGCGGACTGCTCCTCGCAATCCTCTTCTGGGCCCTGCAGAAAAAATCAACTTGATTTTGGCTATTAATATTTAAACCTAATATCACAGAGCCGAAATATAGCGGAGCTTTGATATACCCAAATAATTCTAACATATTATAACAGACAACATAGTTCAGTCTGTCTATCCGTTTGTACAATTTTTTTAATTTGTATATAATTATTTGACACAGCTTTAGTGTACATATTTCTTACATATTATAATGTCTGCCTGTATCTACATTTATAGCTTGAGAACCATTGGCTCATTTCACATGGAGTTTTATTATTATGTAGGTAGGTTGACCAGCTAAATTATAATATATAAATAAACATAAAGTTTAACCTGCAAAATAAACTGTCTCGTACTGGCACCCAATTTAATCATGTGTCCCACTCGAATACGGACGTAATGTTTCGGCCGTATGCGCTGTTTATTCACAAAGGTACCATGGGTGCTATCCAGATCATACAAATAAAAACCACTCCCGCGTGCCGAGTCCATGTTATCATCTTCTGAGTTCGCTTTATACTGCAATATGGCGTGATGTCTGAAATGAAAAGAAATTCTGGTTGAAGAGTGATGATCACAGTAATGGATAAAAAGAAAGTAAATTTAAAGTTTAACTTTAAATTTTAAAGTTCTTTAAATAAGATGCATGTCACGCTGGGACTAAAAGAGACGTGAGATGCCCAACGTCAACGCCCAATGTGACGTCCCTATTAACATACAGTCGTGGCTTTATAATTAAGAACATCATAGTATTGTATTCTTTAAGAAGATGTCAGAGTACTTTTCTGATATTACATGGTGTACATCCAGAAGAGTTGGTAGTTTTTTAACTATTTTGATGTGTTTAAAACAAAATAAAACTAAATAATATGTTTAATTATATAGGATTTATTAAAAAATAATTATTACAAAAAAAAGTATGTCATAACATAAAAA
Source organism: Druceiella hillmani (assembly GCA_039881145.1). NCBI lineage: Eukaryota > Metazoa > Arthropoda > Insecta > Lepidoptera > Hepialidae > Druceiella > Druceiella hillmani. Next base: position 5,351,765 of record JAYKKI010000051.1, on the reverse strand, counting down.
ATTGTCTGGCCCACTAATTAAGAACAGGTTATTGATGAAGCTGAAAATATGAAAATAAGTTTTTTTTTCTGTTAACTTCTGTTAAATGAAGATGTTATTTACTGCAGTACACTAATACTTAGTTGGAAATCCTTTATTTTCAAGAACTACTGCACATCGCCTTGACATTGACTCTACCAGAGCTTGACACATAGCATTCCAAGCCTCTTGTGTTTCTTTGAAACGTTTATCCAAGTTTTTAATGTTTTTATTTACCAGGCTTTTCTTCCCATCATACCACAGGTTTTCTGTTAGGTTAAGGTTGGGTCTGCAGGAAGGCCACTCGAGCACGTCTACTGAATTAGTTGTGAACCATTCCTTAACTGATTTGGCTGTGTGTTTGAGATCATTATCTTGTTGGAACTTCCAAACAACTGGCAGATTTTCCTCTGCATATGGTACCATGGTATTCTCTAGAATATGTTTGTAGAGATTTTGGTCCATGTTACCTTCGATTTTTACCAAGGGTCCAACACCGAACCAGGAGAAGCAACCCCACAATTTGATATTACCCCCACCGTGTTTCAAAGTCACAGTAGTGTGTTTTGGGTTGAAAGCTGTATATGGTGGTCTCCGTACATATTGACGGCCATCAGATCCAATTCTATTTATTTGTCTCATCAGACCATAAAAGATACTTCCACTGCTGTAGAGTCCAGTTTTTGTGTTCAGAAGCAAACTTAATTCTGGCCTCCCTGTTTCGCTTGCTCACTAAGGGCTTCTTGCGCGCCACTCTACCATACAATTCTGCTTCATTAAGACGTTTTCTTATGGTCCTGGTAGCAAGTCCTGATGGATCCTCACCAAAAAGTTGCCGTTTTATGTCAGTTGATGTGAGTTTGGGGTTAATTTTCGCCATACGAATAATTTGGGCATCAGTCCTTGGGGTGGACTTACGAGGACGTTTCTTTCTTGGGACATCTTCATAAGTCTCATGTCTCTTAAAATGTTTTATACCATTAAATACTTTAGTTCTGGAACATTTTACCGTCTGATATGACCATTTCTGCTCAAGGACTAGAGATGCAATAATTTTTCGAGTGGTTGCATCACAACTAGTGTCTTTTCCTATTTTTTCCTCACAAAAAACACTCACAACAACCTTCTTGTGGCCAAAATATAGTCAGAAAACAAAAAAGTACTAAAAAATTATAATCAACTGCACTATTCAACTGTATCTTCAACAATGAGCTAGTAAACTGTAGTGTTCTTAATTAGTGGGCCAAGCAAATGTTACCTATTTGAAGAAAGGGTCAGATCTATTGTTAATTTTCCAAGAAATGCAGTAACAGTAAACCCCTGTTCAAAGTCATTAGTGATTCCTGGTATTATCACAAAGAGCCTGAGTGCAACTTGACTTACATTTGCACATTTAGATGTTGAAAAAATAATCAATCCTTAATTATTAGTTAACAAAATATTCATGTTCCTAATTATGAGGCCACCACTCTATACTAATGCCATCTGTTGGCACTATTAACAGATAACAAATAAAAAGGTGGTAAAACGGAGTGCTGGGATGTCAAAATAATTCCATTTTCCAACATGCACATTATGTGTGGTCATAATAAAAATTTGTTTTATTAACGCCTCGAATGCACGTATTACTTTAAAACAATAATTGACCTTGCACTATTCAAACGAATATATTTTGGTCAAAATGAGATAAACATATAGACAATTACATACCATAAGAATGAGAATGAAATAACAGATTGAATGGTGATACATTTGTCTATGGGTACAGTGGGCTTTGCTACTGTGACTTCTGTTCCACGCAGCATGCAGACAGAACTGGGGTAAGGTTCACCAAAAATTTAAGGGTAACAAATTTGTATTAGGTTTGTTTATACTCGCTCATGGTAATAACAAAAATTGCATTTTATAAAGGCTTTTCCTTTAAAAGCCTTTTTTTATAGAAACAGGAAATTTTTTTGGCATACCCATTATTTTTACACTCATAACTACATACAGGTTAAGGCACAAATGCTTCCACTATGTTATAATTACATTTCTTTTCTATAAACGTAAAAAATTTCATTACAATAAAATTATTTTATTGACATGACTGATGTTACGTAAAGCCAGCCAGCGCGTTCGAGGGGTTAAAAATAAAAGTAGAGTTTAATTAAATACTGTCGTATGCCATCAATGTTAAAGTATGCTTTTTATGTTTGTGACATGTTCCTGGATGTGTCCAGCAGATAGAAACATTAGCTAACATTAATATAGCATTTAAATCATAGTTGGCGCTATAATGCCAAACGTTATGTACAATTTCCAAAATATTTTCTTAATCTATGTGACATGACAAAAATTTAACTCTGCTGGTTCCACTCCTTAACTGGATGTCTCAGTTGCAGTTAACGTTTGCGTTAAATGTGTGTGTCCGAAATGACACACCATCTGAAAAAATGTTATAACTACACGTTACGTTTTTAACTATTCTTATTTTGCTATGAATGTGTATGCTTACGGATCAAGTTAAAAACTATACAAAACGCTTAACACTATCGTTCATACTGTGGAAACAGATAAAAATTACATTTGATTGTAATAAAGTTTTTTACATATAGCAACACATTAAAATAAAATAATTGTTTGAATATAGCACATATTATGAATTATAACAGATTCACTATCGTCCTGTACACAACGAGTCAATAAAATACAAAATTTAAATAACCCAATATAGATTAGAATAAAAAATTTAATTTAACATATTAAGTTAAATTGTTAATAAAAGTTTACACACAAAACTAAGTTTTATTATTATATATTAAAACAACTTATTTATATAGAAATTGCCAATAACAATATTTTTGAACATTGCAATACTATGTTAAAGTAGCCATATGATATAATATCCCTCATGTAGATATTGCCAATAACAATATTTTTGAACGTTGCAATACTAGGTTATAGTAGCCACGTGATATAATATCCTTCATGTAGAAATTGCCAATAACAATATTTTTGAACATTGCAATACTAGGTTATAGTAGCCATGTGATATAATATCCCTCATGTAGAAATTGCCAATAACAATATTTCTGAACATTACAATACTGGTCATAGTAGCCTGTGACTTAATATCCCTCATTTAGAAATTGCCAATAACAATATTTTTGAACATTGCAATACTAGGTTATAGTAGCCATGTAATACAAGTAGAAATTGCCGATAACAATATTTTTGAACATTGCAATACTAGGTTATAGTAGCCATGTGATATAATATCCTTCATGTAGAAATTGCCAATAAGAATATTATTGAACATTGCAATACTAGGTTATAGTAGCCATATGATATAATATCCCTCATGTAGAAATTGCCAATAACAATATTATTGAACATTGCAATACTAGGTTTTAGTAGCCATGTGATATAATATCCCTCATGTAGAAATTGCCAATAACAATATTTCTGAACATTACAATACTGGTCATAGTAGCCATGTGACATAATATCCCTCATGTAGAAATTGCCAATAACAATATTTCTGAACATTACAATACTAGTCATAGTAGCCTGTGACATAATATCCCTCATGTAGAAAATGCCAATAACAATATCTTTGAACAATGCTATACTAGATTATAGTAGTCGTGTGATATAATATCCCTCATGTAGAAATTGCCAATATCAATATTATTGAACATTGCAATACTAGGTTTTAGTAGCCATGTGATATAATATCCCTCATGTAGAAATTGCCAATAACAATATTTCTGAACATTACAATACTGGTCATAGTAGCCTGTGACTTAATATCCCTCATTTAGAAATTGCCAATAACAATATTTTTGAACATTGCAATACTAGGTTATAGTAGCCATGTAATACAAGTAGAAATTGCCGATAACAATATTTTTGAACATTGCAATACTAGGTTATAGTAGCCATGTGATATAATATCCTTCATGTAGAAATTGCCAATAAGAATATTATTGAACATTGCAATACTAGGTTATAGTAGCCATATGATATAATATCCCTCATGTAGAAATTGCCAATAACAATATTATTGAACATTGCAATACTAGGTTTTAGTAGCCATGTGATCTAATATCCCTCATGTAGAAATTGCCAATAACAATATTTCTGAACATTACAATACTGGTCATAGTAGCCATGTGACATAATATCCCTCATGTAGAAATTGCCAATAACAATATTTCTGAACATTACAATACTAGTCATAGTAGCCTGTGACATAATATCCCTCATGTAGAAATTGCCAATATCAATATCTTTGAACATTGCAATACTAGGTTATAGTAGCCATGTGATATAATATCCCTCATGTAGAAATTGCCAATAACAATATTTTTGAATATTGCAATACTAGGTTATAGTAGCCATGTGATATAATATCCCTCATGTAGAAATTGCCATTAACAATATTTTTGAACATTATAAAAATAGGCAGCCATGTAATAAAATGTAAAAATGTTTTTGTGTGTTACTTAAGATCTCTTCAGGTACTGAACTGATTCTTAAAAATTCTGCACACTTATTGAACATATTACAGACTAACATAGAGGATTTTTAAGTTTTCGACCCAAAAAACACACAGTTCTTTAAGGAATAAGAAAAACATTTCTCAGTGTGCCAATAGATAGCGCCACAGCTACTTTAGTTAAGTAAGCTACGTATCCATCAAATAATTACGACAAAAAGTTTTGCCGGCTAATTAAATGGGCAAAACTTTTTGTCTTGTCCAGGCTGTGTATGCTGTTAAGAAGACAGCGCAAGGGCAAAATACATACATTGTCAACTAGATATATTCGGCGACAGTCGGCGGTCGACAAGCAGCCCTGCACTCGTAAAGGATAGAACCATCGGGTTGATATTGTGCCTAATAATGTGTGCCGTTTCGTATACTTCTACGGCATTGTTTATTAAGACTAAACTGTCGGCGGGAAAAAAGTCTCTAACGACATAATTCGAAGCTGAATATATTGCCAAATTAAACCGTGCAAGATGCTATCAGTGCCACCTGGTGACAAATTAATAAACTTTCAGACACACTCCTATCCTTCCATATTGTAATCGATCAATATTAATTATTATACTTAAATATAGCGTAATGCAACATTTTGATAATTATTAAAAAATAGTTGTCAGTTTTTCTAAAATCTAATCTTACATTCATTCATAACACAATCTCATTACGTTCAACGACATTTACTATTTTCAATCACGACAAATACTGTGCTGTATATAATACGTTTTTTTTTATTTAAATAGTTTTCTTTCGGAAGTAAAACCTTTCTCATAAAATTTTAAATGTTCAACATTTGGTTTGCAATTTTCAATAACTTAGTTTCGGTATTTTATATCAACAGGTGTTGTAATGATCATGGCTAGAAATTTCAATTCCGCTTTCTGTCACATTTATGATATGGTTGACTTTAAGTAGTTTCTTTATTTCATTCATATTTTTTATTTAGCTAATAAATGGCAGAACAAAAACATTACATTGATATCGACAAACATGTAACCAAAAATTCTTATTCAACAGCATTGTGAATGTTGAAGCAACCTCTTACTTATGGTCGTTGCATGGTCGCTACAATAAAATTCCATTAAAAATCGAATTTATTGAAAGTTTTTTGTAAATTTGAATTTTTCAAAGATATTGTTATTGACATTTCATGCTTTCTAAAAAAATTGAAAACAAATATTTGAAGTAAACATGTCGTCATACCTGGATATGGTCGGGTGAGCCATGACAATGTCACTATTAGTGAATCTGCCAAAAACATAGTAAGGTTGCTTCATCAGATCTATCGTCTCCAATATCACACCAGATTTCAGTACTTCGAAACTGTACTCTGACCCTGAAATAAATTTGTAATTTGTTGAATGAGATAGATATAAAACAAGAATTACATTGAGATTAATATCATAGTTAAAACACTGAAGGAAATAATAATCATTTTGGCAATTTATCCAATTATCTTCTTTCTTCTTTAGCCATGGTCTACCGCATAGGTGTAGGCTTCCTTTATTCTATACCACTCCTCTTCATTTTGTGCTTTTACCAACCATTTCACTCCAACTGTTCTTTTGATGTCATCGTACCAACGCATCTTTGGCCTTCTTTGTGGGCACTTTTCGCACCATGGTCTCCATTCCACAAGTGCTCCACGAGTCTTACTTACACCACGAGACTTGCTATCTGACCACCCATGGCCACTTAAACTTTGATGATGTCCGCAACCCTGCTTTTCTCTCTGGGCCACTCATTTCTCCTTTGGTTTCTCAACATGACCCCTACCAATTTGTCCACATTTGTAACATTTTGGCGATCATGATCATGCATATCGAGCATACGTATCCTAAGTATGGACGCTCACTTTGGTCATACCGTCTCACTAGCATCATCGCGTGAAAAAATGCGTCCATACTAGCTATAGCATAGCAACGTATTGTATCATAACGCCTTATCATTTTGGCTTGTTGTAGTTTGGACGCTAGCCGTAGCGTAGCTTCGTATCATATCACAACGCCGTATTATTTTGGCATTTTATTGTGATCGATCGTCTGTGCAGAGCAACGTTCTGTTCAAAAATGTCGCCTGCTGAGATTGAGCATCGAAATTTAGCATCAATGTTAGCTTCTTTTGTAATAATAGGAGACTAAAGAAAAAATGGCCATGACGGTGGAAACTGAAATTATTTAGAAACAGAGAAAAACATGGTGGAAGGGTACTGCTACGTGACTTGAAGTTTCAACATGTAACCTGAAAATACAAAAACTTCACTCGCATGTCGCCTACTGATTTCGAATATCTTTGACCTCATAGGCCTCAATCAACCTAATTACGGTCTTGTTACCCATGATTCCAATAAAAACTAAATAAACACTTACTGCAACAACTTCCCACACCACCCGATATATACACCCGATTCAAGGTGGACACCGCATATCACGTATCAAATCATAACTGCGTATCATGAAACAGTATCAAAAAACATCCATACTTACCGATCTTGATATGCGTATTCGATCACGAGTGTGTGAGGTGATCTTAATACGCGTAGCAACATGGATTGTGAGCGATCAGATATGGCACGTAGTATGATCGCGATACGCGTCGGTGCTACACTACGGAGATACGATACGACAAAATGATACAAATGAGGACGAAGCTTAAGCCAATCTGAGTTTGGTGAGGATATCTTTTGTAATACCCAGGTTTCAGATCCATAGGTAAGTACTGATAGGATGTACTGGACATATATGCGAGCTTTCTTTTACCTTAATTTTCATTTTGAATGTGAATTAAATTTTGAAGTAGATTGCCTACGCTAATATTATTCACTGGTCTACTTCGTTGGTATATACATAATTTTATACTCTTTCTATACTGGTTTGGTTTATCTTAATCCTCTTGGTACTATTTAAACAGTTAGTCGTTATCTTGATCTTATCCAAGTTCATTTTCAAACCAACCCGCCTTGAAGCATCGCTTACTTCTTGTATCATGGTTTCGAGGTCGCCCATGCCATCTGAGAATAAGACAATGTCGTCTGCAAATCTTAGATTGCTCAGTCTACTTCCTACAATATTAAGAGCACGATTTTCCCAATTCAGCATTCTAAAGATGTCCTCCATCACCAGATGTCCTCCAACAATAGTTTCGGAGACAGGGTATCTCCCTGTCTTACTCCCCTCTCCACTCTCACTTTTTTTGTTTCTGATGGGAGTTTCACATTCAAACTTGCATTTTGATGTTCTCTATCAGCTGAATGTAGCAGATATCTATTCTGGAATTTTTTTAAAACTGAATCACTACCCCGGAGTCAATACTATAAAGGCATTGCCGTACAGGCATTTTATATTCTAAAGCCTTTTCCATGATAATTCTGATGGCCAGTAGGTAATCCATAGTAGTAAATCCACTTCTAAAACCTGCCTGTTCAGTTGGTAAATAAAAGTCTAGTTTTTTTGGTTGGAGAAGTCGTGATGATCTTAGTTAATTGTTTGTAAAGTTGGGACAACAACCTACAGGAAGACAATTGTTCAGGTTCGACTTGTTTCCTTTCTTGAACAGTAAGATGACTGTGGCGCTCTCCCATTTTTTTGTTATTCAGCTTTTCTCTAGTCACCTATTGAAGATTTCTTTAACAAACCACATCACCGGGTCTCCTCGTACCATTTCCACTATAACGTTGTGTTTGCCTTTATTTTACAATAAAAAAGTACATAACAAAAATTAAATTATATATTATAAAATAAAACAAGATTTTTTCAAAAAAAGCCAACACGTAATACAGACGACTGACCATAATCGGAAAAATAGAACATACAATATTTAATATTTTAACACACACGTCTCAGAAAAACTGGTCGTGTAAAAAAATCTGAGTGACCTAGGTCAACTCTAGCCAATTCCAATGTTTAACATAGAGTAGTCAAATATTAATTTTATTTTTAGTTATACATATACCAAAGACAACATAAAACACGCTAATGGATATGGCAGGCATTAAGTAGATGAAGTGCGCATCCTGACTTGTGCAGTAAGTGGGTTTAAGGTCGGACACTGACTTTATCCCACAAAAGTCATTAGTTGTCGGGTACTGACTCACCACTTACAAAAGTTGTCCATCTGCATTGCGTTTAATAATTTTATTAAAAAATAAATTTAATCAAATTTTTTTCATTTTATAATAGCACGGCACCGTAATTACCTATAAGTTCAGGGTTACAAATGTATTAAAATTAAATAGAAATACATATTGATCGATAAATAGTGATCCACCTACCTTCAGGTGGTAAACCCGACCATTTTGGTTCCTTATAATTGACAGCAGTTGATTGAACTTCAGGAGTGTCCGTTAATGACGTGTCAGAAGACTCTGTAACATCTGCTGTCACAGTATTGTCTAGCAACTCTTCACTTACTTCTTCATTTTTGGTTTCAGTATCATCCGTCACATCGGACTTTGCTTTCCTGGGTAATTTACCGACCTTCCCTATCAGTAGAACGGGTTTTTTAAACTCAGGCTTTACGGATTCTGTAGCACTAGCTTCCATTTTCATTTGCATCCACTATTTTGTTATTGTCGTGTAGAATTCTGTGTCAGAACAAGTGCAGTTTAGCACCAACGAAAATTTTACTGTTTACGTTTTATTAAATATAAGAATATATATTGAAAATAATATATTCAACAAAAATATTCATCGCTCGCCATTATTTTACCATAAAAAATTTATTTGATAAATGTTTTAGGTACAAACTGTGTTTTTGCAGTGAAATGGGTCACATATTTTTTTTATTTAATGACCTTAGTAATACCAAATACTAAATATATAAAAATAAACACGCATTTGTATAAAGAAGTTAATCCAACAAATGAAAAATTTAAATGAACTAAAAGGATTGCGTAGAGAGGTTATAAATTTGTTGTTTTACTGACGTTCCTTCATAGTGAGAGTTCTTTTCGACTCGATTTTTTTATTAAATCACGAGAGACTGATATTTTTAATAAACATGTTGTTTTTAAATTATGTCTTTTCATTTAATTAAAAACAGTGAAATTTTAATTGATGCTAAACTGCACTCATACCAAAATTATAAATGTTTTGCAAAAATAAAAGCAGAAACCTATTTATTATTGATTCTATCTCAAACATATTCCCAGAAATTTACCTCTTCTTAAAATGTATTTAAATATCGGACTTGATAAACAAGTAGATATCACTAAAATTATTTGCTTTCATTGGCTTCTATTTTGTTGGTTATATTTCATTATTTTCCTATCTAACCTGCAATTAACACTAAATTATTCTGATGAAAATAATTTAATCATTTATTACACTTTTAACCACATTTACGATTTTAACATTTTATCCTAATTTATCGGCATATAAAATTTCTTCAAGAACAAACAAGTACAATTTATTTTGACATCCGTGACTTTAGAAATGTTGATTTTTTGTGACTTGTTTATGACAATTAAAAGTTTTTAAATACATGCTTTATATAAATTTCATCCTTTTTTATGGCAAAATAATTATTTTTGCGTTGAAAAGACCAAGTAATGAGAATCAAATAGCTAAAAAAATAGCATTTAAAAATTTAACTAAATAGATATAAGGTTAATTAATCAAAAACATTCACATAACTTTTTGCAAAACTACCAGTCCTTAAAATGGTTTCAAAAAATATAATGTTTCAAAAAATATAATCTTTTTCTCATCTTAAGAAAAACTTTTTCATAAAATATTTGCATAATTTCTCGCGTTTTCCGACTAAACTAAATAAAAAGATGTCATTTCCTTAGAATAACCTTTACAATAATTCCTAAAAAAATTAATTTAATATACGTATTTCAGAAAATGCACGTTGCATGAAAATAAAAGGGCTTGATTGTGATACTCACTTCATAATAATTTTCATCTGATTTCCTTGGTCATCTAATTAAAAAATAATTTATTGACGTCCATATTACAAAACGTATGATCTTGTAATATGAATGTCAATATATTATAAATAACATTTTCACATTTCCATTATTAAATATTTAATTTTTAATAATTAATTCAGAAGCCTTTGCACATTATAATTATTCTTAATTTATTGACTTTTAAATAAATATAGAAAATGAAAATTCCGCTTTATTGTCACAAGAATTATGACAAATTAATATATTCGGCACTTCTACTATCATTATTTTGCAATTAAAATTATATGTATTACAATAAAACATGACAATAAAAATGTTTCTGTGTGTTGAGCAAAAAGAAGAAGGTGTAGAAAAATACATTTCAAGAGTAAATAATTAAATCAAAGACAATATAATTAAACAACATAGAACGAAATTTTATTCTAAAACGATATATCTATATTATTATTATAAAGAAGTAAGATTTATACGTTGGTTTATTCGAGGTAATTTCGAAAACTACCCAATCGATTCTAAAAATGATTACACTGGTGGATAGGTTCCATATGTTCTAATACAGACAACATTTAATTTGTCTTTTCCAATAGAGTGGCTAAAAAAATATTAAAATTATAAAAATTGGAGGAAACCGCCTATATTTCACAATAATATTCCTGGACCAGTAATGTTTAGTAAAAAAGATGAAAAATAAAAGTAAAACATGAAACTACTGAACAGGTTTAATATACCAAATAATTGTCTGCGTGAGAGAATGGTTTCTTTTTCCCACTATATCCCATCACACTCCTATCCCACATCCTCATCACAGACAACTGTATACACACACACGCGTACATACACGCGCACACACACTCACACTTACGCACATACGCTCACACGCTCATACGCGCACGCGCGCTTTCAAGGAGCGCAAGTTTAAAATTTAATTAAATATCTAAAAAAAAGTGCGCATGATGCGTTTCAAAAAGTAGTACACTAGATATTTAAAAAAGTGCACATAGTGCGCCTAAAGAAATAGTTCACTCGGCCGATGCCGAAGGGAGTCGAGTTTATCCGATTTAGCATCACCGAGCCGAGCATGATGATTATTCAGCGGTACCGACTTCAGCGTTATGGATTATCGTCACTTCAGAGTTTGTAATTGATTTTTCCTTTCGCAAAATAATACTAGTATCGCTTAATATTCAAATCCTAATAAGAGGTCAGCCGCGTCGCGAGCGATGTATCTCTTTGATGATGCCGTGCAGTGCCCTGTGTGACACATAACACTTTCGTAGTGGGTCTCGATAATAGGGTGAGATACGAAGATATTTTATTAATGATATAGTCTTATTTTACACTCAGGAACCAATAGAAAAAGGCTTGCTACATAAATTTATCAACAACTTTTGGAATATTAGATTTAAAATTGGTTTTCGCTCGTATAGGGTTTTTGTTGGCGTGGTAGAGTATTTGACCAGTATTAATTTTTACGACCCAAAAGTTTTCTTGTCTGGGATGAAAGCATCTCAGCTTTAGTTCTAAACTGAAGTGTTGTAACAGTCCTGAAAATTTTTATACATTAGGTTTGAAATCCGCATAATCTTATTGTGTGAACGCCAAATAATTTCGAATCTAAGGAGACTTACGTGATAAAAACAAAAGATAACTTATACTTCAATCCGAACCCAAAACATAACAAGCGAATAAACAGTAAGACAGACGAAAATTTTTTATAAGGTTTTTGGTCAAGACAGAAGGTATTTTTTTCTAAATTTCAAGGTTTTAATCTAAATTTCAAATGTTATTTTGGTAAATGTCTTATTCAAATCGGTTTAGTTGTTTTTGTACGTTGCTTTAACAAACCGACTAACGAAATTTCAAAGTTATCTCGGGCTGTTTTTCTATAACAGTTACGTCCAAAATATGAAATTTAAAAAAAATTCGGTGTACAATATCATAGAACACTTTGTTTATTGTTCTGTGTGCAAAGTCATCCTTTACCCTCACCACTATCTTTATAATAGTACTGGAACCAATGGCATTTTATAGAAGACGGCGTAGGAATATAACAATAGGCCAAATGCGTGTTGAACAATTCATACAGTATAGTTTTATGTTGCTATATATTGTTGCTATGTCTTGTAAAATTTTTGATATAATCCACTTATAAAAATCTAATTGAAAATTTTAATCAGATTTTATTGAGAAAACTTGTTGGACCCGTAACTGAAAAATTAGAATTGCCGTTCTTTCAAAACATACTATTTCGCAGATGGTGCCTTAAAAAGGAAATTTTCAGAAAGTACCTCAATTTCACTTTACAAAATTTACTGATATTTCCAATGACATTTTATTCAAGGGAATGTGCGAGTAAAAATTTCCTTTTCACTTTTATATTTGGCTACAAAAAGTTCTTTATGAAGTATACATGTGCAAAATTACATTTATAGGTCTAAAGCTATAGAAACTTTCTGACGGACGGATGGATGAAATAATTAAAATCTTTTACTGAAGCATGTACTTGCAAAATTACGTTTACAGGCATAAAGCTATAGAAACTTATCGATAGATAGACGGAAGAAAAAAAATGGTATGCCATTTCATTACGAATAATAGAAAATGTTATAAATATCTTTGACTGGCTGGAATGCAAAGTGTTAAAAGTATCCATGATTCCGTGTTTTGTAATATAAAAAGGAGCACAGAGTCTATGGTATATAAAAAATTAAAAATAAGTATAAACAGCGCTGCTAAAGTCACGGCTGTAGCGGTCGCATCGCAAATCACTAACATCAGTCTCCATTGGGTTTTTGGTGTGGTGTGGTATTGTTTGTGACGACTAAAAATTATTTGTATTATTTAACCAAAGAATTATGGTAATTCTCCTAAATTTAATTATATAAATATCAACTAATTTAGTGTTTTTTAATCGGGCAATTAAGTGCGGTCATTAAAATCGAATCGTTTTTAAAAAAAAAATCATTAAAAATGATAGGACAAGATGGACGTAGTACTACCTTCCCGTGGGTGTAAGTGTTTAGTTTTGTAGTTAAATATGAATTAGGTTTAAATGCATATTGAGTGCGGACGGTTTTGGATATTTCGCCTGTGTTTTTTCCAAGTTCCTGTGTAGTCCCTTTATTGGAATAAGGGGTCTATATAATATTCCCAGTGTCGGCATTTAACTGTGTTTATTTGCGGACGAGACGGTGAGTTAATTTATTATTTACATTTAAAGTGATTAAATATATGGCGGTTGAATAATTTATATACACTTTAGTTAGAAAGAATATTGTATTTGTATGGTCGCGTAATTTTATGTCGATTACTTAAAGTTAAGCTAATATTAATTCGGTTAAGTTCACTGGCTGCGTCTTTGTCTGGAGTTAAGTTAAGCTTAATTTTATACTGCTCAATTGTCGCGACATTGGCTTTTATAATATACTTGGGTATAATGTGTAAATTAAAATCTATTTATTTTAAACATATATATTTAAATGTTATGTGTTTGCTATTATGTCAGTGCAGACAGGATTCCTGCGTAAAAAGTTATCAAATATCCTATTATGTTTGTAGTTGTTTTGTAAAATTGTTATTGACTTTTGCATTTATTAACTTTGCCCTTGTAAGGGTCGATAAATATAATGGTCAGGGAAATGTTTAACGTTTTCATATCTTCGCATTTAATTCATAATTGTTTTCTTTTATGTATCGATTTGCACGAACACGGAATACAATATCACATTAACAAGATAGTTTTATTACGGAATTATAATTTTAATAAAACATGGTCTATTACGATTAACAAGATATTTTTAACTGAAGGTTTTTGAAGTAAATAAACATGTATGTTAAATTGAGAATTAAATGTTGCTAAGATCGAAAATATATTTTTGACTAAATAAGTAAAAATTGCTGATTTCAGAATTAGATAGAATTAGCTGATATGACGAAGTATTAATTCTTAAAAGAATATAACTTGATTCCTCATATTTTCTCAATTTCCTCATATCATAAATATGAGGAAATATGTCCTCATTTTTAAGGTCTTTCACAAAAATATAGAATATGAAAAAATATTAGTAGGTATTATATGTAGATAGTAAAAATTCACTGTTGCCTTATAAAAAAAAATATTTAATAACAATAATTAAAAACAGACTAAAAAAGACTTCCTACTATTTTACACAATTTATTTATGTTAGAATTTCTCTCTAGAATTTCACTCCAAATTCGGTTTGGAGTGAGGGTTACCACCACTCCAAACCGAATTTTAAGATCTTTTCTTAAAATGATAGTTTAGAGTTTTAAAAATAAAATTTCCTAAGTGTAATATTTAAATACGACTTATCTAACTCATAGCTAGTGTAATTTTGCATCAATATTGATATGAACAGCGTTAAGACGTAAGTGCGTTTTTCTCAAAACATTTTTCTAACTGGCATGAGTCAAAAAGTATTTACTCAATTCACTTAAAATTTTAACTAAATCTTCAAAAATAGGTTATAGCCTATTCGGTACATATCGATACGGCGAAAAAATAAACTTTTACTTCAAACATGTGCTGTTTCTATGAAGAGGAGTATTTTCAAAAATTCTCTATATTCTGTAGCTGACAGCATTCTGACGCAACATCCATTTAATACGATCCTGTGAAAATCTCTATCATTATCATTTTGTTTCACATCATTACAAAAAATTATATATAGGTATATGTATATACTTCAAGACATGTAGAATAAATTGAAATATATGCTGTTATGCAAAACTATAGAATATTTATAAACTGCTTTCTTGATTATTAAATTGATGATTAGGAAATTACACAATTTTATGAAAAGTAATCAACTAAACTGGTACTTTTGGTACTTGAGTTTGTAGGATTATGGAATCATAATCACATCTTGAAACATTCTGCTTACTGCATCGATTTTAATAATTTATTTTTGGCTTATTGTCATTGCAATTTGGATTCAAGATTTTAACAGAAAAGAAATTCAAGGTACATCTCATTAACTTATCAATTAAAAGTTGCCTTTTATACCTTATAAGCTAGGTGCAATTTCTAGCTTAATACATGGCCACATATAAATGTGTGTTGAAGAAACAATAATACTGAATTTAAACTTAAGGACAAAGAGAATGAATAGGTAAACAATGATCGATTGTTAGAACCTAACAATTTCCACAGTTGATTTTTGACCGTTAAAGTACGAGAAATCAATTTTATTATTCTAATTTGTTCATTATGTGCTCTTATTAAGTAGATGAACGTTATGGAGTCGTAGAATGCGCTCCAAAGGCGAAATAAAATGTGGTTTTATATCTGAACTTCAGATTTAGTATTATTTAGTTAAATTATCTTAAGTCATTTTTGATAATATATTTTAAGAAGAAATCTACAGATAAAGCAAGTATTTACTGCAAATTTCTTTCTATTAAAGTAAATACTGCCTAGGTACTTAGTAAGTGAATGCTAATTGCGATCATTTATACCTCTTAACCTGTGGCTTACTTTCAGAAAGTTACGGACAGTTGAGTGCTATGAAAATATCTGTCGTGTGCACATATTGCAGAATAAGGACGATGAAATTTGACCTTTTTTTTATACTCGAATTTTAATCTAACGATTTTGGGGCTTCATGAAAAGACAAAGATAGAACCTATTAGATTACTAACGTATCTTTCAGTCCTTTTTCTGTTTAATTGGCATAGTGATAAAGCATATTCCATTAGTTAAATTCAAAAACATTTATAAGTTTCAAACAGTCCAAAATTTTTTTTTAAATTCCACTTGTTACTGTGGAATATAAATTAAAAGGAGTTCAAAACTATTTTTTCACTATTTTGAAAAAATAGTTTTGAATTATTCTGAATTATAGAAAATTTCCACATTAAAATAGGTATGTCTACTCTTCCTTAAGTTGTCAAAATCAAAATGATGAGAAAACAATGTTACTAGAACTTTAGGTAAAGTTTACTGGAAAAATATAGCTATGATTCTAAGTCTTATAGCTTTTGAGAAACTTGTGTTAGTTTTATGGCTGTGAAAGATAAACAAAATTTATTCTTATAGTGAAAATTAGTATAATATTTGTATATAAATTATTTAGTTTAATAGAAACATTACTTATCCTTAAATGGTTATATGTGCTTTTTGTGACTGCACCCTTGTACTCGGTTTTATTCGTACTTATTTTAATTTTATTTTATGTATAGGGAAAAAAACAAACTATCTGAAATATTCTATGGACACTAAATACGAAATAAGTTTGTGTTCTAACATTTTCACAAAGAACGAAGAAAAATACATACATTTATGATATATCCAATTAAATACAACAATACATAAATGTGACAATGTTAATCGAAGTAAGTTAAACAATATGTTTTTTTTAGAATAAGACATAAAACAAATACGCAAAACATTTGCTATTAACTTATCAATTAAATAAAGCTGCAATTATGGATTACAAGTTAACTATGTAAGGCGCTCTATTTAACTAAGTTGGCAAACAATGAATAAAGTAAAACGATAATAACATTACTGATCCGTCTGCTGTGCATAAATTTCACGGAGCCTATTCTTTACATCTGATCGAAACTGGGGACGTAGACTTGCGAGGATGTCAAGTGTCAACATCTCTTTATTGTACAAGTCGCACAACCGCCGTAACGGTGCTCTGACATCGGCGTTTATTCGTGCATTATCGACATGAAATAAGAGATGGTTATGAGTTAGTTTGGGAGTTTGTTCGGACTTAATAAATTTTTTATTAATTGAAGGGAACATGTTTTTTTTTAAAGAAAATATACATTTTAAGGTACAGACATATTTTGAAATAATCTTCAATATTTCAAATATTCAATAGTTCTACATCTATAGAAAACTTGCATGTTGTAGTATGAAGAAACATGTCGAGTCACACAATGTAATTAATATAGAGAAGTTTGATGTCTTTGTCTCGCTAATTAATGTATGTTAGTATTAATTTCTTTTCACACCTTTCAATTTGCACAATTGTTCTGTCTCAATTGGAGAGTTAACTTAGGTACTTACCACCGGCGTAGATATTTTTTATATGCTCGGCAAGCAATGTTTGTTTATATGATGAAAATTGTCTTCCATTGTTTTCAGTTTCTCGGGCTTTTATTTGTTTTACACAGTCTTACTTAAATTGAAGTTTAGCTAATTACACGGCAAGCAGACAATTTATTTGACAATTATTTAGATAAAAGTAAAAGTTCGAATGTGTGTTAATAAATTTTTAAGTAGTTCGTTGTATGCAAATGTTGTGTGAGAATTAACCTCGTGTATTAACTTTTGCTTCATAGGTTTACCCACTTGGTATACAACTTGTGTTTTATTTTTGTGGTGAAAAGTTCTTTAATTAATGATTTGTATTATTAGCTATTAATATGTATAGATTTTCATAATAATGTATAAATTTTCAAAAAATTGTGGGAACTATAAATTTTCAGATTTATACCTACGTTTAGTCGTTTATTCTTGTATTAATTTGTTTACAAGCAACATGCTTGTCTTAAGTTTATATCCTATCCCTGATTTTTTTCTAGAAAATGTTTAGCATAAAATATCTTTTAAATATAAAAACAATATAAATACCTCTTATGATTGCGATTCGTTGTCTGTCCATTGTTTATATTACTAACATTTAGTCTTAAAGAAGACTGTTAGAAGTACATATAGTGTTGGGACCAGGTGTTGCAAGAGTAAAAGAGTAAAAATGGCAGTCTTAAATAGAGAAAATGGAAAAATAATCACCTCAACAGTCTTTTCTAAATCGTCAACCAGACAAATGAGGACTCTTGAATTTTTTATGAAAGTCAGATTATTTTTAAAAGCAATTTGTAAATGATATTTTTACAGAACTCTTTTAACTAGTAACTCTTTTAACAAAGTGTACTCATTCGCAGATGTAATATACTTATCCACAAAAGTCATAAGCCCAACTGGGTTGTCGAAAAGAAATCACATGAAACCCCAAAAGAACAGAAAGGACATTTATTTATTTTGGCAACACAGGATGAATGATAATGACAGTTAACAATTTATTTTTAATTTATATAAGCAATGGCTACACTTTACAAAAAAAGAGATAAACATTGGTTATTTTTGTAATTGTTTCTGAGAAGTTGTTACTTAACTATGTACTTTGATAGATTTTTATTCCTACTTTTAATTCTTATTAAAATTTTTTGAAATATAAATAACGTAGTGTGTATGTTTTATGTATTTAATTAGTTTTTTTTGTTTTATACTATGGTTATAAATTATTTTTAATTTTTAACTCTTTCCTGATTGGAGGAGACTGACGAAAATGGGTCTGGGGTTACAGATATAGAAAATAATTTTTAAAAAAGTGGTGTTTTTTAAAGCAAAAAGAAGAAAGTAAACAGTTCAACAATTGACAATTAGGAAAAAAAAATTTTTTAGTATATCAATAATTGTTAACAACAAATAAAAATAATAATAAATATCCAAAAAAGTACTTAAAAACTTTATAGAAACGATTATATAAATATTGATCACTTTTTTTACTGTGTTGCCATTACCTAAATTAATTAAAAATAATTTCTTAATTGACATTGACATTTGTTCCATGTTGTCAAAATGAAGTTTTTGCTTTTTTTTGAGCCTTACATGGCCTTTTTCAACGACCTTGTCTGGCCTGTGAGTTTGTGTATTAGTTTGTTACATCTATATATTGAGGATATAACTGGAAATAATCTCAATTTGGCTTCATCTTGCTGGTTCTAAGAGACCTATAGAAATAATATTTACAAACTAAAATAGAAAATTGTAGCTTTTCATAAGAAAATACAAGAGTACTTACTCATTTGTTGGACGATGTAAATAAAGCTAGTAACAGGCTTAGTTTTCATTTTCTATATTAAAGTGATATCTATTTAAGGGATTCTAATTTTTATTCTTCTAACACCTGGGCCCAACCCTATATTAATTTTTGTTGGTCTATTGGTTATTTTTTGGTATTTAAGTAATAATCTAATAACTGTGAAACCGTTCCTGTTTTTGATGTAATTATGACATTTTATATTCAGTGTGCACTGTGAGATAGGTAATTCTTAACTTTTTGTTAATAATAATGTAGTTACGTAGAAATTATCACCGGTTCGTTTTATGTTGAGAACTTATTGTTGTTAACTTTGCATAAGTTAAGTAAAATTGAATTATGGTATTTTATATTCAGTGTGCACTGTGAGATAGGTATCTAATTTGTTTGTTTTTTTTTCCTTTTTGTTGACAATAATGTAGTTACGTAAAAATTATCACTGGTTCGTTTTATGTTAAGAACTTATTATTGTTAATTTTGCATAAGTTACGTAATATCTAATTATGGTATTTTATATTCAGTGTGCACTGTGAGATAGGTCCCTAATTTTTTGTTTTTCTTTCCTTTTTGTTGACAATAATGTAGTTATGTAAAAATTATCACCAGTTCGTTTTATGTTGAGAACTTATTATTGTTAACTTTGCATAAGTTAAGTAAAATCTAATTATGGTATTTTATATTCAGTGTGCACTCTGAGATAGATATCTTATTAGTAATTTTTTTTATTTTTCTTTCCTTTTTATTAACAATAATGTAGTTATATAAAAATTATCATCGGTTCATTGTATGTTAACAACTTTTCATTGTTAACTGTTTACAAGTTGAATAAAATTTAATTTGGCATTTTATATTCAATATGTACTGTGAGAAATATGTCTTATCAGTAATTTTTTTTTCTTCCCGTTTTGTTAACACTAATGTAAGTAGTTTGTTACCTATTATTTGTTAGTATCTACAATCTATTGCGACCTTTCTATTAATTATGAAAATTTTGTTAAGTGGAAAAGATTGTTCATTAAATAAATATACATAAAGGATAGCATAAAACATATCAAATGACTTAATGAAACAGTTAATAATAAGTATAAGCCACCGCCAGTAGATACAATCTGAAATGTAATAAAAACACTTAAGAAAAACAACGCTTATTTTCTTAATTACGACAACGACTACAATTAAATTGATTATTAATTTATTATTTACTTAATTATGCAAAGTGGTGATAATTTTTACATAACTACCTATGTAATAAGTGATAAGTGATTGACAGATGATTCTCAAGCTGTTTGCAGGTTTCAGGTTGTATAAATAATAAAAACGACATGCAAATAAATTCAGTAAGCACCAAAATCAGCATGTTCTGTAGTAATATTAGCTATGAGGTAGAGTCATGGTGATGAGGTTGTTTCACATGGCAATGAGACATTCTACGTTATAATGATTATCACAGTATTTTTACAGTGAATAATTACAACCCCTGGATAAATAAAAAATTTCTGGTATATGCTTATAACCACTCGATAGAAATGAAAACTTCTAATATATATATATATATGTATATATATATACATATATATATATATATATACATATATATATATATATTTATATATATATATCAATAATATAAGAGTATTACATTAAACTGCTATGAAATAAAATATTAATAAAAAGTGCTCATAAGGCACCTAAAAAGTAGTTCATTTGGCCGATGCCGATCGGAGTCGTGTTCACCTGATTCAGCATCACCGACTAAAGCGTGCCGGCTCATTTTCGTTCACTGGTCAAAAGAAGTGTGCATAGTATGCCAAAAGAAGTTATCAATTCAAAAATTTGTACTTTATAGTTACACTAATCTCTGGAACCACACATCTGATTTAAAATCTTTTTTGTGTTGCAATTAATAGGAGCAAAGCAATGATATAGTGAAAAAGCAGAAAGGTTAGCATTAATTTCTGGAACCCCATATCTGATTTCAAATATCTTTTTTGTGTTAGAAAACCCATACTTTGAGGTACATTACAGGCTTTATGTCATCTCGCTACGATTCATACGAGCAAAGCAATGATATAGTGAAAAAGCAGAAAAGTTTGTTTGCTTTAATCTCTGAAACCCCATATCTCATTTCAAAAAACTTTCTTGTGTTAGAAAACCCATACTTTGAGGTACATTACAGGCGTTATATCATCTCGCTATGATTCATAGGAGTAAAGTAGTGAAAAAGCAGAAAAGTTTGTTTGCTTTAATCTCTGGAACCCCATATCTCATTTCAAAAAACTTTCTTGTGTTAGAAAACCCATACTTTGAGGTACCTTACAGGCTTTATATCATCTCGCTATGATTCATAGGAGCAAAGTAGTGAAAAAGCAGAAAAGTTTGTTTGCTTTAATCTCTGGAACCCCATATCTCATTTCAAAAAACTTTCTTGTGTTAGAAAACCCATACTTTGAGGTACATTACAGGCTTTATATCATCTCGCTATGATTCATAGGAGCAAAGTAGTGAAAAAGCAGAAAAGTTTGTTAACACTAATCTCTGGAATTATACATTTCATTTAAAATCTTTTTTGTGTTAGAAAACCCATATTTTGAGGAACATTACAGGCTATATATCATCTTGCTATGCTTCATGGGAGCAATATGGTGATATAGTGAAAAAAGCTCCTTATTGCTTTTGTCGTTCATGCTTATCTCTAGAAACATGGGACTCCATATGAAAAATACTTTCGCCTTGAAAAGTTTCTTTGCTTTGTTAATTTGTTTGCATTAGTCTTCTGAATCATATATCCGATTTAAAAAATTCTTTTTTTCTTAGTAAGGCCATATTTGGAGTAAGATTATAAGGCTAAATTTCTTAACATTATGATTCATAGAGGGAGAGTAGTGATACATATATATGATAGTTTGTCTTTGTTTTGTTTGTTCGCATTAATCTCTAGAATGACATGTCCGATTTCAAAAATATGCCTTGTGATAATTATCCACTAAACAATTATGTATCCATCTACCGTTTTTAACTGATATCGTTTAGTTTAGTAATAAATTATACACATTTAATGACCAAGGTAATCTTTTAGTTACTTTAGCCATAATTTCGCAATTAAAAACTTATAAAACAAAACTTTCAAACAAATATAGACAAAAATTAAACTCCACATTAATTTCTAAAATTAATAAGCGTAATGTCTTCCTCATCTCCCACAACTACATCAACTGTTTGACGAATGTCTGAATCTGAAAATTCAGAATTCAAAATAAAATTGATTTCAGGTTCAAATGAAGAATGACTGACAGATACGGAAAATAGCTGTTACTAAAAAATTGAAACGACTATTAGTAATTAAGTGAAAAGTAGCAAATTTAATATTTTTGATTATACATATATTTATCATGATAATTATCAAAGATCATTGATAAATATTACTTCGAACCCTGTATATAATACTTCGATAATTCACCAGCGTCCTTTGACAAAGTCAGTTATGAGAAATGAGAATGACAAAAGCACATTGGTATTTGTATTTATATAGTATATTATCACTACATTCATGTATCGCCGAATCAATTTATATTTTACGTAAGTAAAATATTGAATATATTTGACGTTAATTTTGTAGAAATTCATTATTCATAATTAAATGAAACTACGTGATGTAGTATTATTTCTACTTTCTGTAAGTTCTTTACCACAACCTAGGTTTCGTTGTATTGCAACATCTTCAGGTGATGCTTGAAGATGCTTTAATACAACGAAACCTAGGTCATGGTAAACTCACAGAAAGTAGAAATAATACTACATCACGTAATTTCATTTAATTGTGATGTAAGTAAAAGTCTTTTAATACAATATTAATTATAAGTACCTAAATACTCGTACAGTGGAGTTTCGTCACAACAGATGTCGAATTTGATGTAATTTGAGTCTGCTGATGTGATAATTACTTTTTGCATTTGGTGCTTAATATATTCTGTCTGTGTTGCATCGGCAAATTAATGATGATCATTAATATAGCTGTTGGAATATTGGAAACGTCGCATTGTTGGGTTTAATTAGGTACATTTATTTTGTCGCCGAGTGATTCATGACTTTGTGTTCTTAGAAAGGCATTTGTTCCAAGGTAGAAGGTTAGTAATGATTTGTCATGTTTTATCTTTTTATCTATGTCTTGGGTACGAAATGGGACGGGTAATGAAGTTTGGCCACATTGCACTGTGGCGAATCTTTGCATAGTTGGTTCTCGGTTCTATAAGATAATTTATTTATCTATCTATGCCTGGAAGTAATACGACTATCTATGATGGTTCATGTATACTTTTACCAATTTTATTTTTTGTATATTGCCTATTTGTGTTCGAAGTTTGTATACATTTGTTAATCTAAATAAGCTAAAATATAACATTTTTTGATAAAAGCAGTTATTTGCAACTGTTTCTACCAAATCATTTTAAATTTTAGTTAATAATGTAGAAATTGTTGGCGAGGTGCGCCGTTTGACCAATTATTAATATTTGTGGTTTCTCAAATACTTATATTGTATGGATTAAGCAGAAAGTTGGCATGCGAATATATATTAATTTTGTAAAAAAATTTTGTTAGGTACATA
The DNA here is from genome assembly GCA_039881145.1 of Druceiella hillmani. Taxonomy (NCBI): domain Eukaryota; kingdom Metazoa; phylum Arthropoda; class Insecta; order Lepidoptera; family Hepialidae; genus Druceiella; species Druceiella hillmani. The sequence continues at coordinate 5,327,841 of JAYKKI010000051.1, read as the reverse complement.
TAATATTTTAAACTGTTAGGGTAATCTATAAAATTGTTTACCATAATTAAAATTATTTTCGCTCTTTAAGTAATTTCTCTTGTATATCTTAAACTTACAGTTTTTGAGTAGTTTGCGGTATTTTTCTGAAATGTTATTTACTCTAAACATTGAATGATTAAAAGTATTGATAATTTTAATCGCAACGAAAGAGAAATTTATTATTATGTTTGATTAGAATCATCTCTATATTTATTAAGTAAATTTTGAGTTAACTTAATTATTCCATTTTTTTCACAATTTTTACTTAACCTGTTTTGGAGATAGGGGACCGCGATTACATAGCTTTAACAGGTTTTATTAGCTTCATTTCATATATGACTACTCCATTTCATTCAAAAGGAGGAAGTAAACAAAGCAAGATGACAGTACAGGTAATTGTAAACCTTATGGTCACAGTAGTAATATAATATGAAATACGGTAGTTGACTCATTCTAAATTTTTATATTTTTCATACAATATTGTGGAATATAAGTTAATGAAAAAAATTCAAAACTTGATTGGAAACTAAGGCTTCAAAAATTGATTGAAAAATAAGCCAGTTGTAGGCTTCTAAATTTGAAGATACGGATAGAGTTGGGTATATCCCTGTCCCTTTTCCTCTCGTAGAATATAATGTGCAATATTAAAAATGACCGCACAACACAGTATTGCTGTCCTTCTCTAAAGGTTATATTTAAACTTTTATAACTCGGTCAATTTTTGAAATTATTAAAAATATTTTTCACTCTTCATCAGCTTGTACCTTGAAATTGAAATAAAAAAAATTAGTCAAATACCCAATTATTTCGTATTTGTAATTAGAAAAATATATATTTTTTTATTATCATTGGTCTTTTAATTTCTTAATTACAAATTATGTTAAATCATTGACAATTAGGTGAATAATTTATGACTGTTTAAAAATCCATCTAGAGAATTGAACCAATGACTCTTTAGTCATGCGCTAGCGTCTTGGCATCTCTGTGTGTATAATGCGGAAGTGACTAACAATCAAGTTTTTTAAATACTTATTTATTTTTCTTTTATCTACTTTAATCCATTTAATTGATACATATGGCAGATTTATTGTTACGAGAGCAATCTCTTACAACCAACCATAATACTGGTCCAGTCCTGCTTGACGAACAGCCGGGAGTCTAACCCGAGTCCCAGTGGTGCGCCGCACCGTCATAGACCGTGTGCCTTGTGATTAACCTAACACACTACGGCGACGAATTATGTTGACCACTAAAAATAGAAACACTGCTATATAGTGTGTAAAATGTGTATTCTATAATGCAAAATAATACTAACGTTTATTCGGAAATGATATAAAATGTCGTAATATTTTTTTCACTATCTTTACGGCAAATTGATTGCAGCTTGCAGATTTACTTCACTGCCAGTATTGTAAAATAACTGATATACGAGTATACATGAGTATTTTAATGCATAAGAAATCTATTCTTATGCATTGAAATATCGAATATTTTTCTGAAATTTTTTATACCTGGTGATTGATAACAAGGGTTATCCATTTTCCCCTTTAAATTTTACAATTCGTATTCGTAAAATAACGGTGTTAATGTGGCAGTATATTAAGTTAATATAGCGATTGTAGTATATTGTTCAATATAATTACGGGTGAAATACAATGAGTTTTGTGAATAGTCGTTCTCTGATTGATCATATATTTGTGCCAACTATATTTCAACTGTTAAATTTGTTTGTTTACAAACATTTTCTTTTGAAATGGAATGGATGGATATGTAAACAAATCTAGCAAGATGATTTTCACCCACTTTTTATTAGCTGTTCAATTTTGGACTTTGTTCATTTATCCAATCCGGATGACTAATATCACGTTGATATAATGATACAAGAGGGAGGTGATCCTAGGAACTTTTCAGTGGCTAACAGTAAACCCGTAGAGTTTGGGTTCGTTTCATTTGTATCAATGAGTCGTTTGGTTACATATTGTAACCAGGTGGTTCTAATGATGGAGGCTGGCTAACAGCAAATCAGTCAAGTTTGAGCTTGTTTGATTGCTTCAATGAGTTCTTTGATTACATAACCATCCAACCAGAAACACATGCAATATTTACTAATCAACTAATCAGGTAACAATCAGACCTTCCTGTCTTATAACATAGGAGCTAACCCATCAGCGTTTTTTTTAGTTTTTTAATTATTTTACATAATGTGAACGTTTTCAGCAAAACTTCTGAAATAAAATTCATACAATACCACTTGCTCTCTCAGTTTGTATCCAGCATGGCATGTGAAACTAAGAGAATTTTTTTTATTAGTTCATTGACCTCTATAAAATTTATATATAAACATTTTTTAGTGATAGTTATCATTGCAATTTATTAACAGGGGGGGGGGGCCCCTATAAATTTTATTATGTATGCTATATTATTATGCCAAAGGAGATCGGAACTTTGGTAATTTAATTTGTGGCGTTATAATATTGTAACCATTTATTCCTCATGACAACATAAGCATTTTGTTTAAGTGTCCATTTTTTTTTGAACCGGGAAAGTCAAGTTATATTCTAAGTAATCTATAAATATAATAAAAATGTAACAGAGTGAACTCTGTACATGGAAAATATTTTAAAAAGAGTAATTAACTTAGTGTATAGAATGGCAATAGAAGTCAGAACATCTGTTTTGAGAATTTTTTCTGTCTGTTAATTTGTTCTTCAATCATGCGAAATCTACTGGATATATTTTGATGAAATTTGATATGGTAATAAATTATACCTGTAAGCAACATATAGGACACCTTTTATCTGAATATTACAGATTAAAAAATCTGCCGTGGTGAAAATTACGATGTTGGTACTGCCAATGCCATCTATTAGCGTTTTTAGCAAGCTTTATGCTCGTAGCTATATTAAGATGTGGTACTACTAACGCCATCTATTTCATCTATTGTCAAAATGTTGTCTATGGTGGTTGGTTATTCTATACAATTATCATCAGTGAATTTCACGCGAACGAAGTCGAGGGCACGACTAGTAGAATATAATGTTAGTATTTTTTAGAATATATTCAAATTCAGCGATTGACAATCGGGAAAGAACAAAAAATAAAATAAATTTTTGATTATAATACAAAACAAAAAATACATCTTCATAAACGCGCATCAAATTTATTTCTAATATATCAAGAATTGTTAATAATATAAAAGAATAACAGTAAAAAATGTAACGAAATAAATAATAACATTTTACAAACGATTACAAAAATTAATACAGATTTTTTAAATTTGTAGCCATTGCCTATATTGATTAAAAATAAACTGTCAACTGACATTGACAAATGACATTGACAACCGTTGTCAAAATGGATGTTTTTTTCGCTCTTCGGGTTTTACGTGGCTTTTTTGGCGACGTGTGAGGCATGCGTACTTCATGGATTAGTACGTTAGATATATTTACAGAGGACGCAACGAGACATAATTTGCACTTTGTTTCATCTTATGCCAGGGCCTCACACATCGCCATGATATTCGTGTGAGAAAATTTCGTCTTCGGCCTAGGGCGAATGTGCGTGGCAATTTTCATCGTTGTTATATTCTATCGTGACAACTAACTCAAAAACAAGATGGAGGAAGGGGTCGCTCTATATTTTATGGCGGCAAATAATTATTTGTTACGTATGCAAAAGAAGAAAAAAAAAATAAGGAAAAGGCGATGGTGGATGATAACTATTCATAATTCAAGATTGTCAAGATGCTGCCTGTAGTATGCAATAAGTCTCGTTTCTTTTTAAAAAATTTTTAATGTACAAATCCAACCTAGATTATTTTTTATTCTCACCCAAGCATCATAGATAAGATCTTTTCGCTTGTGGCCCGGTTCTTTCGGTTTCCATAATACCGAATTCGCTTTGTAATTGCTAATAGACTCTAAAATTTGCTCGTTACCCCAATCCATATCGAAATACGGTATTGACTCATTCTAAATTTTGATATTTTTGTACAATATTGTGAAATATAAGTTAATTAAAAACTAGGCCTGAAAAAAATTCAAAAATTGATTGAAAAATTAGCCAGTTGTAGCATTCTAAATTTGAAAATACGGATAGAGTTGGGTATACCCGTCTCTTTTCCTCTCGTAGAATATAATGTGCAATATTAAAAATGACCTCACAACACAGTATTGTCGTCCTTCTCTAAAGGTTAAATTTAAACTTTTATAACTCGCTCATTTTTTAAGATTATTAAAACATTTTTTCACTCTTCATCAGCTTGTAGCTTGAAATAAAAAAAATTAGTCAAATACCGTCCACTACGCTCTATGTTTGTGCGCCGACTGAAGTGGGATCGCGCAAGCGAAAGTTCATCGCGTAAAAATCTTTGATCTGCGAAAATTTACCGACAGCGGAACGAAGTGTCTTCGGCTTCGCCCGAAATGCCGAAGTCTTCGTGAATACTTGATAACGCGAATATTTGGGTTATCGCGCTGAGTGTGGCCAAATATTAGTATTGGTTCAAAGATGTCTGTAGAAATAGCATGTACTGACTTTTATACCTCACTTTTCATATAAAATACAGGATTTCACATTTTTCTGATTGACGTTTTAAATAAAACTTTTAAGGTGATTTTTAAAATTTTTTCTTTGACAGTATCATTTTTACTCTCGTAATACCTGGACCCAACACTATATCTATTTTGCCTGTCTGCTTTAATAAATTAAATGTACCACCAATGTGACCAAAACAAAAACGAGTGTGCTTTAGACCACACGACTGAAGTAAAACTTCAAATTCACAAAATATGAACTTTAAAATGAATTTACAATTTTATTCACTTTAAACGTAGAATATTTAATGTATTGAACAAAATAATAATTTATAAAATTGTTCAAGAACGAAATTACAAAATAATAAAAAAATCACCGTTCGCGTAACGCTAGCAAACTCGCATATATATATATATATATATATTTTTTTTTTTTCATGCACTGGCTATGAGAGGAAGAGAGAAAGAAAATGTGCGCGCGCACTGCTCTCTCTTGTCCCTACAGTAATATACGAAACGTAACTTTCTCTCTTTCTGTCTTCACTAACTTATATCTCCCTCTCAACTTCCGCCCGCCTCGCCCTCGTTTTTTCGTAACGCTCTCGTCACGCATTCACCAGCTTACTCCCCAAGTCAAGCGTGCGTAAAGAAGTTTTACTTCAAAAATACATTTTTGTGACAGCTTTTTCGCGGCGTGTTGTATGTAATAATATAATTTTAAAAAAAGTAATTTTAGTTGAGCTAATTAAGTATTTCTTTTTAATAAATTCTAATCAATTGACTGACTGGCGGTCAACCTGATGATTGCTACAGAAGAATTTTTTTTTTTAAATTTGTTTTCTTAAACTATAATTACGTTTATTAAATATTACAAAACATATTTCATAATTGATATTAACCGTTTTAATACCATTGTTTTTTACTCATATATACTTAAAAATGCCAAAGAAATCTTTTGTTTTTTATGTCATTTACCCTTGTCTCGAAAAAAAACTGTATCTTCCAAAAATTATCCAATTTTAGTAATTTTTTCGGTGTTTTCTTAATAAAAACTTGTACAAGGATAATAAAATACAAAGAAAATTATGGAAATATATATTGTGAACAAAAATTATAACAAAAACTGAAATCAAGGTCACATCATATTTCCGCAGTCCGGTACATCCTCCGTATCAGCTAAATAATTGTTATCGTCACTATTATCACTATCACTCAAAATTTGCATTACGCCAAGTTGTGAGCGCACCACAATGTCACTCCCACTATCACTTTCTTCACAACTTGAAAAACGATCATTTTCACTCGAATTAGTTTCGTATTCCGACATTATGGGTTAAATTTTTTTTTCCTGGATCCTTTTTATATTGTAATTACTAATAATATTATAATTTGAACTTTATGTAACACGTAGAAAGATAAAAAAAATAGCGATGCGTGCGGGCGACCTCCCTTACCTTTTAAGGGTTTTTTTGATAATTTCAAAATTAATGAAGTTCGATTATTTGAAGTAATGTCATGTAAAAGTACTCATTGGAGCCTGTTTTCTAAATTTTTTCTATATTTTTACAAATTATTGTTTGGAAATGTGAGGGGAGATAGGTGAAACACGTTGCTAAGATTTTGAAACTTAATATTTCTCAAACGAGGCTAAAAATGAAAAGTGGTGATAATTTTCATTTTAAGACCTTTCTAATGGGTACCATTAGACACATTTTTTGAAAACGTAACTTTCTCCTATTTGTTTGTATCTTTTCAGGAATTTAATCAAAGAAATACAAGTGTTTTATTTTGATAAAGTGTATTGTTTTTTCACTATCAAGAACGTTTGTCACCATTACATTATACAACAGTATTAGAGTATTCCAGAGCGGAAGACACGTACACGCGCTTTGGAAAACACGTATTCACTATACACACCCTTCCTTTGTTTTCGTCTTATATAGACCGATATTTCTGGAAAAAAAATCAATTTTCCAACTTTCCATAAAATTTTGATCATTGTTGTTAAAGCCAATTGGGTATTTGACTAAATTTTTTTTATTTCATTAATCATAATTTCAAGGTACAAGCTGATGAAGAGTGAAAAAATGTTTAAATAATCTAAAAAATTGACCGAGTTATAAAAGTCAAAATTTAACCTTTAGACAAGGACGGCAATACTGTGTTGTGAGGTCATTTTTAATATTGCACATTATATTCTACAAGAGGAAAAGAAACGGATATACCCAACTCTATCCGTATCTTCAAATAGTAGAAGCGCCTATAACTGGCTTATTTTTCTATTAACAAAGATGTTGTAATACAACGAAACCTAGTTCGTGGTAAAGAACTTAAAGAAAGTAGAAATAATACTACATTACGTAGTTTCATTTAATTGTGAATAATGAATTTCTACAAAATTAACACCAAATATATTCAAAATTTACAATGAGTCAACTACCGGATTTAGGGTATATAATTTTGATTATTATTATTAAAGCCTATTTAAAAAAGGACCTCCTTGAGGTCTTATTAGAGATACTTAAGGACTTTCTATGGACACCTCGACAGGCGTCCTAGCTTCACGCGTTCACGAGGTAGACTGCCTATAAAAACTGTATATTTATGTAGTACTGTCTCTTCCGCATACGGCCTCTATGCTCTCAGATTACTTCAATTCTTGAAATAACCTAACTAGCTAGAATCTTAAAAGAATTAAGCTTTCTGAGTTTAATCGGTGATTTTTCTTATCGGGCTATTAGTCACAGAGTTATCGCGTTATGAATTTCAGCATAATTTCGTTACATCGAAAATTTTGACCTGGCTATCAAATCGATTTTATAGACGTTTTCACGTGAAAAACTGATTACACTAACACATAGATATATTCGTAAACAAGTCGTGTATATGTGTGTGTATATATGTAATATATATATATATATATATATATATATATATATATATATATATATATATATATATATATATATATATATACATTTCTTTTTTTTTTCTTTTATTTATTGGCTAAAAAGGAATAAATTGACGTTGAAATAAAACGTAAAACACGCCCCTTTTCTAAATGAGTGCAAAAAACATTACACATGCCTTTTTTAACACACCCAATACTTGCACAGAGCGCGGTGCTTATCCGGGCAGCTAGATGCTTCGTGGCCGTTCGCGGGTTATTTCCCTGAGCGGCGCTGCACAAGTGTGCACAAGTATCGAGTGTACGAAAAAGATTATAAATAATTATGAATATTATTTTCAATTTTCGGAAAAAGTCATCTTTTAAATTTTATGTTAACAGCAATCAACTATTTTTCCAACAACGAATAATGTCTTTCTTTGTCCGACACTTTTTCCCGGACACGGTGTCATCATCATCATATATATTAATACGCTAAGGTTAAGATGTTACTCTCCCTTTTTAGAAAAAACCTCACAACTAATCCACATAAATTATATATCATTTTATAGATAATTGCTTGCTCTACCGGCATCCACAACTAAAAAATTTATTATTGCTATTGTTTTTGCAAATTAATTAATTATTAAAATTATATACACAAAACAGCAATGCTGCCATCTAACGGCTCAACGTCAATACGATTGACGGTCGGTAAAATTTTTGTTTAATTTCAAATCCACTCACGTATAAATAAAGTGGCGCTTTAGCTCAATGCTTTTGATACTTGCGCCTCTATATGTCAATTTTAGTAAAATATTTGTTTGATCTGTCATCTGAGCTTCATAATGGAATAAATAATGCGAAGACTTCGCACGGGTCACGCTAGTTTATATATAAATGTAAATACTATGTGTTATGTGTTGTTCTGTAGTTTTAAAATTTATTAATTATGTTTGTTTCACCAAATGCAGAGACAGAGCTAGTTCTCTTGCTGTTTTTAAGTATAATTAATTTTATTTTCGATTTTTACGATGTATACAAATTTATAAAATTTTGTCTAATCAGACAGATTACGATAATTTTAAGGGTTATGTCATAAAAAAACGAGAAAAACAACCTCTGTCATGTTGTTATTGTTATGGATAAAAAAATGCAAGAGTCGAAACTGTGAAAAAATTAAGTATGAAGTCATTTTATTGTGTCTGTCTCAGGGCCAACTATTTTTTTTTACTTTTAAAAATCGCAAAAATCTATAAGGAAATGACGATTGATTTTTTAGTTTTGTAGAGTTTTTTTAGTATTAATTCTCCACAATATTAGGTTTATGTTCTAGCAATGCTGGTAATGGAAATTTTTTTATACAACATTTTTATTATATTTTTGAAGGCGGCGCATTTGCCCACTAGCTCACTTCTTCTGAATAGTGCAGTGAACGAAACTGAGCCGTAATGCTTGGGTCGGTGACACTGAATCGGGTAAATTCGGCTCTCTTCGGCATCGGCCAAGTTAACTACTTTTTTAAGCGCACTATATCATTATTTGGGGCGACAATGCTCATTTTTGGATTAATAACTTATTGAGTATAATTTAATACGCAATTTTTTTAATTTTAAAATAATCTCGCATTGTTACTGATTCGCCGAAGTAATATGCATCATGTAACATCAATGTAATCATTTTATTATATATATATATATATATATATATATATATATATATATATATATATATATATATAATTTTAAAATTTAAATTAATATGTATAGAAATTAAAAAAAAATCGAATTGATGAACTTATTAATATTAATGTGTACATATTACTCTCCCTGGGGATTTTTCATTTTTCGGATAATGAAGAGTTCCGTACCACAAAAGGAAAAGGTGCCCTTGTAGAAGCACTTCGTTGTCCGTCTGTTGGTCGGTCAAGAGTAAGACTTTTCTCAGGAACGCGTTGAGGTATCAAGTTGAAATTAATATCCAATACTTAGGTCTATAGTTCCTTGGAGCTCTAAAATAAATCTTCTAAGTCAATATAATCGAAAAGAACCTTAAAAATACATATACGCATATTTTGACACTCGAAAATAAATCAAAACGTATAGAGTACTTCTCGTTGACCTGGAATCATGAAATTTGTTAAGAAACAAGGTAATAAAAAGGAAAAAAATCCGAACATTAATTTATAGCTATCTTCTTCTTCCATGGCATGACAGCCCAGGATGGACCCCTACCTTCCGTAGAATCAACTCCCAAGCTCTCCTGTTCTTGGACAGAGACATCCAGTTCGTTGCACTTAGGATTTAAAAGTCTTTTTCCTGGCAGTCGAGCAACCTAAGTTTAGGTCTTCCTCTTTTTCGGGAGCCCAATGGTAAGAAGATCTTTTTTGTAGCCCGACTGTCGTCCATTCTGCTCAAGTGCCCTGCCCATTTTATTCTCTGAACTACGACGTATTTGACCACATCCGCTTCTTTAAATAATTTGTAGAGTTTAGAGTTAGTTCTTCATTTGTAGTGAAATCACATTAAAATAGCATTTTTTTTAAATATGCGCCTGTGAAAGATTTAGTAGGCAATATATTTTTGTTCTAAAAAAATTTGTAAATAGTTTAGTAGAAAACCTTACGTAAACCTTGTATTGCGAGGTCCACCCGTGCTTGACAGTTTTTTTTATTAAATTTTAAAATCAGAAACGTACATGTCTTCGTTTTGCATCTTCTACTTTGTGGATTTTATCGAAGCTAATGCAGTCACTAAAAAGGACGATGAAATTATTTTAATACGGTTTTTTTGCATGTTTGTAAAAAAAAAACGTTATTATAAATGCAGCAGTGTTGATGTATGCCTTTTTATGTTTGTTATCTATTCAGTGAATTTAACGCAATATGTCAGGCAAACAAGATAATATAGTTTAGGAGAGTTTGTTTTTTTTAACTTATTTAAAAAATATATCAGCGCCACCTATCTTCGGACCCGATTTTTTATTCACAAAGATGTAAAATACATTACGAAACAATATCAATAATGATACAACTTTATATTAAAAATTTTGACAGCTTCCTATAATAGTAATTGGAGGTTAATATATCGCAAATGGAAAACCTATTTAATATTATCCAAATAATTGACAATTTGACATGCGTATAAGGGCGATTATCGTCAATTTTAATTGATTAAAAATGTCGGGAAGTCTTTATAATATTAATTATTTTGTACTTTAAGATATTGGGTAATAGAGTACTTGACTATATTTTTTATTACGATTCGAGCGAAAACGCTCCATACAGAATATAACTGGCTTATGACGTCACTGGCCAGTATTTAGCATTCATTATAAGGGAGTTTATTAAATATTTAATAGTATCTCGTTAAATATTGCGTTTAAGTTATATATTGTAAATTATGATTTTCTAATTTTTAATAACCGTTTTCAATTGAATGAACAAAAAATTTACATCTTTTCCTATTTGGAAATTTCGATCAATTTTTTGATATAGGCATTATTTTTTTTCATCCCAAGGGGTTTTTTAAACCTACTCTATAGTTTTAAAACATTTAAAAATATATACATCGGTTAAATACTCTGTTATCGTGTTCTTACATAATTTAGGATTTCCAATATTGAGTTACGTGAAGTAATCTGAAGATATAATTGTCTTAACAAAAACGAATTACACAAATTTATATCTAAGTATATTAATTACATAATAAAAAATACAAAAAGTTAGAAAAGAAACTTTTGACAGCGGTGGGATTCGAACCCACGCCCTTTCGGACTGGTGCCTAAAACCAGCGCCTTAGACCGCTCGGCCACGCTGCCTTGTAGAAAGATTGATGAAATTTATAGAGAATTTCTCCTCCTTTTGTTTTAAGTGTAATTTATTTAAAATTTTAGTAATAACCCTGGAAAATTCAATTTTTCCCCACTCTGGACAATATCGCTCCACTCTGAATACGTTAAACATTTTTTTTACAATTACCTAATTTTCTTAATAGGCCTTTTAAGAAAAATTGGTTAGTTTTTTGGGCCAAGTGTAATTTTTGTAAATCAATGTTAGTTTTTTGTCTTATACATTATGTAATTTTATATTTAATAATTTTGTGATTAAATGTAGCAATATTATAATAAATTTAGATATATTATTATAAATTATTTATTAATTTATAATTATATAAATATTTTTGTGTATTTTCAACGTTTTCACAACGTCCAATTGACTAACACATACATATTGCAATAAGCGAGATAAAATAATCACATTTTTCGACAGCTAAGTTAGCCATTTAAGCGTGCAAATTTGTTTTTCGTTACATATTTAATTAATATATTAAATGTGTTATTTTTACATTTTAATATTAAAAATTAGATTATATAATATTCTTTATTTTGTGAATACAATTTAGCGTGAGAGCGCCATCTATTAACGTTTGTAGTGAAGTAAGTGGGTACTTTGGCCGGGACGTCTGTCAATACGGCCGCATCGTTAGCCGCTTTGGCAGAGAATATCCCACGATGATTGAGAGACATAATTATTCATTCTTGGCCATTTTTATTGTCATTTGTCGGTATTTCAGGTGTTTTAACGAGTTTTGTATTTATAGCCTTATCGAAAATTAATTAGATTTAAAAATGCACTTGTTGGATGATACTATGATGAACACATTGAATTGTGAAGATAAATAAAATAATGTCAAGTGTACGCGGTATTAAAAAAGTAATTTGTCAAGTGTATGCGGTATTAAAAAAAATCGGTTAGGTGCGAGTTGGACTCGCGCTCGAAGGGTCCCGTATCTACACTATTTATAGTTTTTTTGTTACAAAATATATTATATTTCTTTTATAATTTAAATATTATGATTTGGATGTAAGATTATATTTAAACGTAGATAGCATGGACAAATAAAGAAGGAAAAATAAAACTGTATTTTTATTAGGCATAATTTACAAATTATGTTTATAGTTGAATGCAATTTTGGTACTAGTTGTTTTAATACTGTAAGTTATTTGTAATGTCCATCAGGGATTTCAAGTGCCTAGTTGTCATGGTCATTACGATGACCCGGAATGTAATTTTGGTACTAGTTGTTTTAATACCGTTTATTTGTAATATCCATCAGAGATTTCAAGTGTCTATTTGTCATGGTCATTACGATGACCCAGAGTGTAATTTTGGTACTAGTTGTTTTAATAAGGTGTAATGTCCATCAGAGATTTCAAGTACCTATTTGTCATGGTCATTACGATGACCCGGAATGTAATTTTGGTACTAGTTGTCTTAATACAGGTTATTTGTAATGTCCATCAGAGATTTCAAGTGTCTATTTGTCATGGTCATTACGATGACCCGGAATGTAATTTTGGTACTAGTTGTTTTAATACAGGTTATTTGTAATGTCCATCAGGGATTTCAAGTGCCTACTTGTCATGGTTATTAAGATGACCTGGTAAACCAAATACATCAGAAAACGTTAAAAGACAATGGCGAAAAAAGGCCCACTTCTACGCCAGAGGGAACAAAATTGATTTTTTTTCACCAAGAAATGCTCATTTTTGTCCCGTAACCAAATGGTCAAAACGGAATTCTTGCAATTTAGTCTCGTCCGTCTGTTTGTCCGTATGTCACAGTCATTTTACTCGGAGACTATATGTATAGAAGACATTTTTAGGGTACTTGTCTTCTATGAACCGCTATACAATGAAATAGTGGAATTATGAAAAACAATAATATTAGGGGTGACACTTCATAGATCTAACTAAGGGATGAAAAAATCCAGTAAACATAAAGGTGTATTGGTATCGATAGATAGGTCTTAAAAATGATGTAGAGGTTCCAAAATATTTTTTTTTTAATTTAGGTCAGTAGTTGGTGAGATATAAGCTTCTAAATATTAAAAAGTATGCCGCCCCCTCTAACTTTTCAACTACTTGTGTAACATTCTGAAAAAAATTAAGGTCTAGAATTTAAAATAAGCCCCATTGTTTAGAGCTCGCGCGGAGCCAAGTATTGAACAAAATGATGCAAAAGATGTTCCTACGAAAATTGGTTTAAATAAGATATTTTGTGTAGTTTTTGAGATTTGGGAAATGTTGGTGCCACGGAACCCTTCATGCGCTAGTCCGACTCGCACTTGGCCGGTTTTTGATGATGTTAAGAATATTTATGGCGTATATGATACCCATGATATGCTGAAAATATTAGTAAAATCATTTTTTTTAAAAATGACCTTTCACACGATGATTGCTTCGTCATCCAAATACTTTTCCTCATCCTTCAGGGTTGCCAAACAGCAAATAACATTTATATTTAATTCATATGTTGCCCCATTATCAGAAATAAGATTACTCTAAATAGAGCTGTCAGATTTGATTCGCGGTTGACGTTTCGTGGGCATATGGCGGATGTAGCAAAAAAATCGTTTCCGGAAACTTGGATTCGTGTTGCGTAATTCAATGTATTTTTCATTCATGTCATTAATTCCTTTGCTGTACACTTCATTGATGCAGAGTCGAGTAGAATCCAGCACCATTATTTGGAGACCACAGAAGCCAAGCTTGGTGATTGAACGAGTCCAAAAGACGTTCCTCCGACATCTGTATATGAGACAGTATGGTTACTTCCCCTTTCTATTTCCCTCTGATTTCCTCTTCAGTATGCTAGGCTTCCATTCCTTACAGCTCAGAAGAGAGGTTGCACTAATGAAATTTATCTTCCAGCTATTAAAAGAACAATTCTATGCCCTGTATTATTGAGTAAACTTTCGTTCTTCATACCTGATAATTTCCTGCGTTCACGCAATCATCACTTGTTTCTTATACCACCCCCTAGAACCGAACTATATCGGACTCTCCAGTTTCCCCCGGTATTCAACAGCTCAACAACCTGATAGCGGTCGCACCAGTTTATGATGAGTGACAGTAAATTTGTCGAAATGTATTTGTGTAAATTTGTCTTTATTTTTGTGTTCTTGTGTACTTTTGTATTCTAGTTTAAACATTGTTAAATAATTAATTTCTTATCGATAAATAAAAAATAAATACTTTTAAATAGGAATACCAATATTTATAAATTACAAAATACTGTTTATTGGAACGAAATTCTTTTACGCGTCTTACGGTAGAGCGAACTGGCAGAAATCGTCACGTAAGGAAAAAGCGTTGTGCCCCCTCCAGGCGAGCTTTCCCTCTCTTTTCTCTGTCTCTTTCTATTATTTACGGTGCATGTGTGTGTGTGTGTGTTTGTGCGAGTATCGACATTCGAGCAGCGAGCATTGTGCGCGTTCAGCTGTATAGCCTCAATTCTAAACACGTGTAATATTATTTAAATTTTTTTTTATTCTATACTGGCTTTCTATTGTAAACTAATCATCTGCCAGGCAGTTTTCAATTCGATATGTATTTATTTGCATTATAAATTATAATTTTTTTATATGTAATTTATAATTCACTATTTTATATTTAACTTTTTTTATAAATTACTATTTTTTCTATAATATTAAATTAAATTTATTGATTTCAATCCTTATTTTACATTTTTGCTTTTAAAAATGATAAAAAATAACATAAAATATACAAATTAGAGAGAGAGTTGAATAAAAGAGGGCTGCGCTTTTTGGCCTGACAAACATACACCAATATAATCAATAGAAATCTATATATTAAATCACGTTTAGAGTTTAAAACAATAATGTAAGGAACTTCGTTCCTGACAGGGTCGCCCGACCGCACAGTTTTTTTATGTATAATTTAAATTGTGATTTACGTATTCTGAATGTGGACCAAAATATGTGTTATAAGACTAAAAAATATTGAGAACCTGTGTTTAATTATCTGTCAGTTAATGTTATGTCAAAGTCATTGTTTCCACTCGTACGCTCCGATTTTATTGATAAACACATATAAGTATTCATGGTTTAAAATGTGTATTTATATAGTCTTGATATCTGCATTTTTATTGTTGTTTATTGGTATATACAAATGTTCGCCGGTTCCTTTGGCGTAGGGTGACTATCAGTCCTCATTTCCCCGGACACTGCCCTCTTTAAAATAACCGTCCCGGGCATTTTTAAATGTCCGCGGTTTTAAAGAAAGCAATTTTCCGTTATCATCATATTTATTTAATCGGTAGACTAATGAAAGAAATGAATAATAATCGGAAACAGTATCATACATTTTTAAGATTAAATATAAATTTATAATGACTTGCCAGGATGCTATACTAAGTCGACAATCAGAATGAATTTCATTCAAAAATATTCGCTGGAACACGTCCGTCGCTTAGGGAGCCGATCGCGTGAATGAATCGCGCGGCATGCAACTTAACTAAGCTGCTGGAACCCCCCTCCCCCCTCCTCAGTCACAAAACACCTCCATTATGTTCGGCAAACAATGTTGGTAGTTGCAGTTGGGGGTATATAGACGTCAATACTCGAGGTGATAAGATCTATAAAAAAATCATATAAATAAAATATAGGGTTCCGTCCCTTAAAATGATAAAAATACGAAACACTTTGTTGTCTGTCCGTCTGTCGCTCAAAGTCCTTTTTCTCAGAAACGGCTTGGCATATCAATGTGAAATTAATATCGTACATTGAGGACTATGAGACTCGTATTGCTCTGAAACTTTCAATTTTTTAAGTCCACGCAACAAAGAGTTATGGTCCTTTAATTTTATTTTTTTGTCGTTGTTTATATCGTCATTATACCTATAGCGAACTTCCGGTCGACCTACAATCTTGATTGTCGGCATATAGGAAGCTTATAACGCTAGTAAAGGTGAAATTCAAAATTCAATTATTGCTAATTCTATGTGGAATTAAACATTTTTTAAATATGCGCCTGTCGAATATATTATAGGCAATATATTTACATTCTAAGAAATTAAAATTAACTTTATAATCTAAAAGAAATATTATATAGGTACCACTAAAAGTTTATAAATGCCTAAGTGTGTACAGGACTCTCATAGGTCGAGTTATACGCGTGCTTGACAGGTTTTTGTGACTGCTCTGCCCATACTAATTGAAGCGCGTTGATAATCTTCCTTACGGTTTGGACTTTCTAATACAAAAGATTTATTTGGAACCACAGACATTAGCGTAAATAAATAAACAAACAAACAAACTTTTCCACTTTATATATTAGTCTAGACTAGCATAGTGAAAAAAGTTTTATAATTCGATTTATCTGTCAAGTGTAATGTCAAATTTCAGCTGTCATAAAATGCCAATATATTTTTTTCAAGCCAAATGCCAATATATGGCTTTCGTGATATATATGTCTTTTTATTTTTTTTTGCAATCTTAAGTCTACATAACGAGTTCAAGGTTCAAAACTATCGGAGATTTATACGAAAGGCTTATGCTGTCATGTTACAATATAGCGTTTGATTATTTTTGAAAGTATTTAAAATTATTCGAAATGTATCTTATGAACCTACAGTTGTTATATTTCCTCCAAAATGTGTTTTAAGCTGGTAATACTGACTTTTTTTGCAGTAATGAATGTAAAGCTTCGCGCCAAAACACTTAGGGCGATATGTAAATTGAATGACTTTACAATGCTCCAGACAATTTAAAATGAAATGGGAAGTTCTATCTCTTTCACACATTTCGTAATTCTATAGTGATAGATTAATATTGTTTATGGAATTCAAGTTATGGGTTCGCGCTATCTTGCTCACATAATTACATGAAGTTGGCCATGTATTAGTGCATTGTATGTGCGGTGGCTTTTAAAGTCACGCGTTCTGATTGGCGGACATAAATTGAATAAAACAAATTATAGCAAATTCAGCGCAGTTAAATGTCGTTAATAATTAGTCCTAATCCAAAAATAAATGACATACTTTAATCAGACATTTTTTTATACATGTTGCAAATATCCTATATGATAGTTCAACAAATTCAAGTATAAAGTACGTATATCTTCTTTGTCTGTTTACACACTCGATCTTTGGTGAAGTGTAAATGAATTGAGTACATAGGTACAACAAATAGTGAGTTACGAAATGGTTAAGTTATTAGACGTACTATTTAGGGTAAATTGTAGTTAAAATGGTATCCAGTTTAAGCCTTTTATGGATCTTAACTTAGCGCGCGTTTACTAACAAACCTGTTAACGAACCAATCCATAATGATCTAAGCGGCAACGCGTGCACGTATCTAACCATGTGGCTAATGACGAATGGAAACAGACTAAGTGTAAAAATGTATGGGAACTAAGGCTGTCACTTTCGGGTAGGTCGCGGGGGTGCGGGGAGGTGAAGAAGGTTTGCGGAATGACCATATGTTTGTCGGACTTCACTTCGTTAGTCCCGGGGTTAGAGTGGGGACAAATGATTTATTCTGTACAATCGATATCGATGTTTTTATTGTTTTTTTTAAATTTTTTAACGTTAATAACTTTAATAGAAACATATAATAACATAGTTATGTACACAAGGTTCATAATTGATTTAAATTAAAATTAATGAAATGATTGCGGCTAAATTAAATTTTATTATTTTTTTCGTTGAAATATATATTTATGTTTTTAACTATGTCTTGAAGTCACTGCCCGCTACTCTGTCCGCGTGGAATTTCCGTACAGATGGTGAAAATTTGAAATGCAAGTTCTCGTACATTTTGACCTTGTCAGGTATTTAACAGGGCTAGTGTTATGGTCATCAAAAAATCGCTCGTCATGCTCGGGCCGCGTCACAGATTAAACAAGACCAATGACATATTTATTAGTCTCCATCAGGAAACTAACCTCCCCCCATTCTGCGTCTAACGGAGAAGTTAAAGCAATATTCTCGGCGGGCAGTTAAAGTGATAATTTTATCACTGCTCTATACGAAATACAAATAATTCGAAATTTATATAATTCTTGCCAGTTTTTCACGTATATGCAAATAGAACGACAGAGGACGAAATAAATAATATTTTATTCCGCTTCCCGTTAACTTCATTTCCCTTCTAAACCGCCCTCGTAGTACCCATCTAAATTACTATCGATGGCGTCTCCAGCAAGTCCACCGTACGCTGGCCAGATGCCCCAGAGTGCCCATGTAGCGCCATTCATAGAAGTAATATTAATGACCCACTTATTATGAGTCTTGATCATGGAATTATGAACCCCCCTCCCTCTCTAGCGAATCCAAAGCAATATTCACGGTGGGCGGTTAAAGTGATAAGTTTATCACTTTTCTATATGGAATACAAATAATTCGATATATTAATACGCTAAGGTTAAGATGTTACTCTCCCTTTTTAGAAAAAACCTCACAACTAATCCACATAAATTATATATCATTTTGTAGATAATTGCTTGCTCTACCGGCATCCACAACTAAACAATTTATTATTGCTATTGTTTTTGCAAATTAATTAATTATTAAAATTATATACACAAAATAGCAATGCTGCCATCTAACGGCTCGACGTCAATATGATTGACGGTCGGTAAAATTTTTGTTTAATTTCAAATTCACTCACGTATAAATAAAGTGGCGCTTTAGCTCAACGCTTTTGATACTTGCGCCTCTATATGTCAATTTTAGTAAAATATTTGTTTGATCTGTCATCTGAGCTTCATAATGGAATAAAAACGTAATAAGCAGTGTGCAAAATTAGAAATGAATTGAATACCTGCCATCAATTTTGATTTATTAAATTGACTCTAAATACTCTGTTGTAACTAATATGACAGCTGTGAGTTCATTTTCTCATGTGTAAATATTTATAATCTACCACACAAATTGATATAATGCGAAGACTTCGCACGGGTCACTCTAGTAATTCGATATTCAAATAATTATTGTCAGTTCTTCAGATATATGCAAATAGAACTACATAAAACGAATTAAATTATATTTTATTCCGCTTTCCGCTAACTTCACCTCCCCCCTAAATTGCCCTCGTGGTACTTACGTAAATTACTATCGATGGCGTCTCCAGTAAGCCCACCGTGCGCTGGTGAGGTGGTGTCCTTAAAGAATCACTCGTGGTGTCCGTGTTGCGCCATTTATTGAAGCAATACCAATGATGCATTTATTATGAGCCTCGATCATGGAATTATGACCCCCCCATCCCTCTAGCGGATCCGAAGCGATTTTCACGGTGGGCAGTTAAAGTGGTAATTTTGTCACTTTTCTATTCGAAATTCAAATAATTTTTGTGTCAGTTTTTCAGATATATGCAAATAGCTTCCGCTTCCCACTAACATCATTTCCCATGTAAACTGCCCTCGTAGTGTCCATCTAAATTACTATCGATGGCGTTTCCAGTAAATCCACCCTGCTCTGGTGAGTTGGTGCCCGTGTTGTGTCATTCATAGAAGCAAGACTAATCATGCGCTTATTATGAGATCATGGAATTATGAACCACCCCATCTAGCGGAGAAGCTAAAGCGATGGTGGGCATTTATGGTGGTGGTTTTCATGGTGGGCAGTAAAAGTGATACTTTTGTCACTTCTCTATACGAAATACAAATAATTCAATTCTTCTATATGCAAATAGAACGACCGAGAGCGAAATAGATATTTTATTCCGCTTCCTGCTAACTCCATCTCTCCTCTGAACTGCCCCGTAGTATCCATGTAAATTACAGTCGATGGCGTCTCCAGTAAGTCTGCCATGAGTTAGTGAACCGGTCGTACCTCTATGTTCTTGATACTTTTGCTGTTCATGTGCGACTTTAACAGCATCTAATGGTATTGACCCGGGCCCTGCTCACAATTCGAAAGGCTATTTTCCACAATTTTTCCCCATATTTTTTCTCTTTCTCCACGAGGTCTGATCGGCATTATTACACAAGCTATTTTTGCGGTGAAGCTTATCGACGATATCAACGACAAAAAAGGCGTATGCGGAATCGGGCGTCAGGAAACCTCTTTAGCAGTTGACCTTGCTTAAATTGCGATCTCGAGATTGCTATAGCGCAACAGCACCGCACACCGTTCTCCATGTACGGTCGACTATCTTGGACGTAGGCGCAGGCTTATGCAAGCGACGAGTGGGCGGGTGAAACGCGGAAGGCGGGTCAAACCAGATTAGAGAGGCTGTGAAAGGTCATACACTTGTCCGAAGCTTCAAAACGCGTACGCAGGCCAGTATTCAATTTCGATTCAACTCAATCTCCGCGCAATATCCAAAAGCGGTTGGGGAGGCAACAATATTAGCGGCTGATAGTTTACCTCGCATCCAACCAATATTATAAATGCGAAAGTTTTGGTGTTTGTTGTAATAAACTCTACCTTTTCGAATAGGTGAAGTAGTCGGAGAGTGAGAGGTCCGGAGAGTACTGAGGAAGCACATACAGTCGCTTCACGCATTCATCGGCCTTCTCCTGAGGTTGAAGGGGGTGTTGGCTGATGTGGTAGGTGAATAGAATATTTCCAGTTCTTTCCCAAAACGTGAAGTTATTTTTCTATTGGACTATATATGCATGAAAGGAGCTGTGCCAGATTATACGTCCTTAATTGAGGATCTGTATCAAAATTTAAAAAAAAAAACAAATTTGAGCGCGTGCAACTCGGTACACTTGACAGAAGTGAAGCTTCTTTGGCGATATAAACTTCGATAGGGAGAGAGGGAGAGGACGGGAACTACCTCGGACGAGGGAGAGGGACAGAGAGAGGAACTGGAAGAGGGTGAGGGGGAGGATCTGGAGAGGGCGAGAACTACCTCGGACGAGGGAGAGGGAGAGAGAGAGGAACTGGAAGAGGGTGAGGGGGAGGATCTGGGAGAGGGATGGGAGGTCAGGGGAGGGGAGAGGAGCAGACGGGAAGGGATAGGGAGCAGACGAGAGGGGAGGGGAGGGGTAGAGGGAGAGGGAGAGATAGAGGAGGAAAAACTCTAAAATACTTATAGAGTTTTAGGATTAAATGTTAGTATTTACAGGATAAAGATGAGGATAATGTAGACAAAATAAAAGTTATATTTTTTAATTTTTTTCTCTCGATATTTACAGTATTATCTGGCGATGTTTGTGTTGGTAAAGTTGACACTATAGTCAAAATAATAGTAACTATTACTGTGTAAAGAAGCGACACTCACCTCCCCCCGCCAATTTAAAGTCATCCGCAGATAATGGGAACGATCGAGTGTACGCGTTCCTAGGTTGCCGCTTGGTGTACGTGTGATTTGTTCAATTGTGCGATGTTTGGTTGAGTTTCGTGTAATTCATTGTTACTATTATAATTAACTATTTATAGTAATTAAATTTTTAATTATAATTCCTTTTTAAGTTTATAATTAATTATTTATAGTAATTCAATGTAACAGTCCGTTATTGTACTGTGTACAAGTGCTTAAAAAGCAATAAAATCACTGATAGGAGATTGTTTTGTCTCCATTTTTTTGTTTGTTGTAAATCATTTTATTTTGTATCACCGACTTATTTGGTTAGTACCTATAATTTTGTGTCAACTAACATGTCACTGAGCAGTTTTAACTTTCAAACTGTTCGTAAAAATCATTGTTTTGTTTGAACGCATGTGGTTGGGAAACGTATTCTTGTAGTTGTCGGCTGTTTATTAAGAGATTTTTCATATGAAGCAAAACTAATCAAGTCGAAAGTATAACGGAGACAATATTTCAGTGTGTCACATTTATAAATAAACAAAATTTATTTTTATTTAAGATTTTATTTCGTTTTAAGATCCATACTAAGTATATTTTTACTAAGTACAAATGTTATCTTAATATTATTATTATCAAATCAGTTTCACACAATTAAATGTATAGTGTAAAATATTTATTCATAAAATTTACATTTTTACAATTAAATTATAATAAAGACGCGTGCGCTAGTACAAAGCTACTGCAACAGCGTGCTATCGAGACAGTTATTCAATCGACGCTATTGGTTAGAAAGAGAAACAGCTATGTTGCTGACGTACAGCGTCAACTCGCTTGATCGACGCGATTGCCTCCAATGATCAAGACCGATATGATGTAGTATTAGTAAATATTTTTTATCTGCACGCTGCTGACAACCCTACATTAATTTACGCACACACACATACAGATAGGCGATACGTATGGATACGGATAGGCGAGTACGTATGTAATGGTGCAGGCAATTAAATCTTTTCCATAGCACTATAGCACACCCCCGACACTCCGTACTAAAGTACGGAGTGTTGGGGGTGTGCTATAGTGCTATGGTAACTAAAACACCAAACTTACGTTCTTGACTCTATACTTTCTAGATATCTTATAAAACCAGCATCTATTGTAATTCCAGATTTTGTTGTTGCCATCTTGGGATCACATTGTTCACATTTAGATTAATTTTTTCACGTAGAACGTTAATTAATGGTATCGAATCATCAGATGTAAAATTCACATTAAAATTACCACCCAAAATAAGAGGTATTTTATCATCTTATGTGCCAGAAATAGCAGCACCTCCATGACTGTATGCAAGTAACAAATGCAAAAGATGGTGTAAAAATATACTAAGTGTAAGTCCATAGATTGTACTAAATTCGTACAAGAAGATTTTAATACTACACATTCAGAAAAATTAATAAAATGTCATTACAAATCGACGTAAACATCGAAAAAAATATTCATTTAAATTTATATAGACGTGGGGGTATTTGACTAATATCGATATTTCTTGGAAAAATATTTTAAAACTGGAGTAGGTTTAAAGAAACCTTGTGATGAAAAAAATAATGCACATAACAAACAATTAATTGAAACTTCTAAATAGGAAAAAGTGTAAATTTTTTGATCATTAAGATGAAAAAGTTATTATGAATTTAGGTTTCCATACAAAAATATCAGAAAATTATAATATGAAATTATAACGCGATATTAAAATATTTAATAAACTTCCTTATAATGAGTACTATATAACTAGCTAGTGACGTCATAAGCCAGTCGTGTTTTGTATGTGGCGTTTTCGCGCGAATCGTAGTTCGTCAGTTTTTAAGTCGTTATAACTTTGTAATGAAAAGTCCTAGGTACGATATATTTATTTTAACCGTTTTTAATGTTATTACTTATTCTATTCTAGTAATAAAAAATATAGTCAAATATCCTATTGTCGTGATACAAGTACCAGAACACGGATAAATGCGGCTGAAGGAAGTTGGAATGTATTGCTTTGGTTGTAAATTATATTTATGACATAAATATGTGCGGGTTCTTTGGGGAATTGTAAATAAATTAAGTACATATGTTGTTGTAATGGATGAAGTATACGCAAAATTACAATATATATATATATATATATATATATATATATATATATATATATATATATAAATAAATGGATCGACGCAATTTTGACAGTTTACTTTCGACACACACAACGTACAAAACAACTAATAGCAGTAGTGAGCGCCATGTTTGTATGTCTTCGCGCATGCGTACACTTGTCTTATTTTATCGTGTTCATCTATCTCTCTCTGTTGTTAGTTAAGTATCTATTTTGCGTCCTTCTTGTCATTCTTTACATTCAGACTTTGCATTTAAAACTTTGCATTAACTTAACTTTGAAATTTTATTCTCTTTGCGTCCAAAGTAATTTCACTTCAGGAATATTTTTTCTGAATTAAATCATGATTTGATGAGGGTTATCAAAGTACCTTTTTTTAATCTTTGGAACCCATCCGTGGCTCTAACACAAGAGAGTACACTTTCACTTGTTGCTGAATGTATAGAGCGTATGGTTCGTCCGCTTTTCTTCCTATAAAAAATTGTTTCTCGCCGAAATTCTGTTGCTAATGGAACAGAAGGTAGAACGTCACGCTCTTGTATATCCTATCAAAGATGTTTGAGAAATTTCTCTAACATTTGAGAAATTACTACAGAGATCCCGTACATGTATGTATATGTATGTAGCTTGTGGTAAAAAGCATAACACAATCTCTAATATCTTGTCAGAAACATGGAACATTAACGTGCTGCAAACAGCTAGGTGGATTAATAAGAGGAAAAAACTAAAACCCGACTACGGAAAAAAATACTGAAAAGCACGTAATACATACATACATATATATATATATATATATATATATATATATATATATATATCCTGTGAAGTTCGTTACATATCGTTCGTTACATACATATCCTGTGAAGAACGTTATATACCCCAGGACACTCTGGATCAAGACGATTCTAATGACATCCCATTTGTTGAAACCGCTTTAGTAGTTTAGTCTGTACGTGGGAACAGACTAACTCACATACATACAAGTATATACATAACCTGTGAAATTCATGGAATTGTATATCCTAGGACACTTTCTGGTTCAAGACGAATCTAAGGATAGCTCATTTGTTGAAATCTCTATAGTAGTTTAGTCTGTACGTGGGAACAGACTAACTCACATACATACAACTATATCATAGTCTGTGAAATTCATGGAATTGTATATCCTAGGACACTCTCTGGGTCAAGACGAATCTAAGGACCCCCTCATTTGTTGAAATCTCTTTAGTAATTTAGTCTGTACGTGGGAACAGACTAACTTACATATATAGGAGTATATACATAGCCTGTGAAATTCATGTAGTTGTATATCCTAGGACACTCTCTGGATCAAGACGAATCTAAGGACAGCTGATTTCTTGAAATGACTTTAGTAGATTAGTCTGTACGTGGGACCAGACTTACTCACATATATGCATACATAGCCTGTGAAGTTCATGAAGTTGTGTATCCTAGTACATTTCCTAGATCAAGACGAATCTAAGGACACCTTATTTGTTGAAATCGCTTTTGTAGTTTAGTCTGCACGTGGGAACAGACTAACTCACATACATGTATACATAGCCTGTGAAGTTCATGAAGTTGTGTATCCTAGTACATTCTCTAGATCAAAACGAATCTAAGGACACCTTATTTGTTGAAATCGCTTTTGTAGTTTAGTCTGTACGTGGGAACAAACTAACCCACATATATGCATACATAGCCTGTGAAGTTCGTGAAGTTGTGTATCCTAGTACATTCTCTAGATCAAGGCGAATCTAAGGACATCTCATTTGTTGAAATTGCTTTTGTAGTTTAGTCTGTACGTGGGAACAGACTAACTCACATACATGTATACATAGCCTGTGAAGTTCATGAAGTTGTGTATCCTAGTTCATTCTCTAGATCAAAACTAATCTAAGGACACCTTATTTGTTGAAATCGCTTTTATAGTTTAGTCTGCACGTGGGAACAGACTTACTCACATATATACCTAGCGTGTGACATTCATAACGTTATATACCCTAGGACACTCTGAATCAAGACGAATGTAAGGATAGCTCATTTGTTGAAATCACTTCAGTAGTTTAATTCATATGTGGGAACAGACTTACTCGCATACATAACTTTTGAAATATTACAAAAAGAATTAGAAATAAAACGTTCAAAGTCTAACCACGTAACACATGTAAACTATCTAAATCTAAATATATTATTTCTAAAAGGTGTTTTTTGGTCGAGCGGCTCGATCTCTTTAACTACTGCACCAAAAGAAAATAAAAAAAATACCCACTTAAAGCTTATGTTTTCTACTTTGGGCGAAAAATATAAAAAAATTCGAAAACAATCTTTTTGTTCATAAAAAAATTAATTTTTATAACAATTGGCATGAGCGCCATCTGTGGGCGACACATGAAATATCTTAGCCAAATTGTATACTTGGAACACGCTAGATGGCGATATAGTGCGAAGACTTCGCACGGGTCAGCTAGTTCCTATATAAACAGTAAGGAAACTAAGTTTTTAAATTATGTATCTTCGTTAAAAGTTCCATATTTATCATTAAAGCACACAGAGAAGTTTTTTTATGTTCGACCGCAATAAGCACGAAATGCTAATGATTGTAATTTTAATTTCGAATAACATTTATATATTTGAACTACCCTCATTTGGATCTTCTAAGAACTAATGAAGATATAATTATGTACTAATGGCCCCTAATTAATCCTAATTATAATTCTAGATATCTCTAATCGATTCGCTTACCTTATGTTTTTATATTTCGAACAACCACTTGTATGGCAGTGAACTACTGTGCGATGTTTATTTTATGAGTGTACTTCCAAATTTCACTTCTGGCCACGCTCATTTCGCTAATTTACGTCCGGGCGGAAAACTCCATTGTGCTATTTAAAATTCATGTAGCCCCATCTGTTGGTGTACATAGGTACTTTATTCATTTGTTTAATTACTGCGCATCAAGTAGCTAGGCTCTTTATTATTGTATTAATACAATGTAAATGATTTTTTTAAATGTTATGTTTCTGTATCTTCGGTTGACTGGATCGATTGTAGTGAAATGAAAATTTACTCAAAGTTGACTCTAGTTTTTTTTTGTAAACTTCCTCTGAATCGGGCCAGTAGTTTTTACGTGATGAGTGCACAAACAAACATGCAAAAAGACAATAATTCCAAAATAAATCTTAATTAATTTATCACTTATGCTTCGTAGCGCCAGTTATTTTTTGCAATACATCAATGTACGCAGAATTTAGTTTTGTTATATGGTCGGTTTATTTTAGTATAAGAGCTTTTACGACACAAGATTGGTAAACCTTATCAAATCATGACTTGTTTTACGTTTTATACTCGAAGCATAGAACAAATAAATAAAACGCTAACAATATCGTTAATGAATTAACCTTAAATAAATACTATATAAAAATATATTAAAACAAAATGCAGTCACTATACCTTTTCGCCCGGGCAAAGCCGGGGGACAGGCAGCTAGTACATAAATCAATAAAGCGACACAGCGCCACGCGTCTTTTAATGCAATAGAGCCTCTCATACTATTTATCACAAGGATTTATGGTTTAATAACGATTGTCGTGTCGAGTTCTAAACCGCAGCATTGTATAGGTTACTTAAACTACTCACGCCCCTAGCTGATACGTTCACTAAGCAAGAATATATAACTGTACTTGACAGAATCAATTTAATGTCAGTTAATATAGAAGTTAAGCTGGTATATCCAAGAATGTGTGGGCGTTGCTGGTGTTTCCATGTGATATGAAGAAAAAACCGACTACGATTCAAATATAGAAAAAATACAGGCTAAAGAAAGAAACATCGAGTAATAAAATGCTTGTATTAAAAGAGATAGTTATACTTATGGAAGTTTTTATGTTAAATATATTTGGCGTTAATTTTGTAGAAATTCATTATTCACAATTAAATGAAACTACGTGATGTAGTATTATTTCTAGTTTTTTAAGTTCTTTGCCACGACCTAGGTTTCGTTGTATTACAACATCTTCAGGTGGGGTATTAGCAAAGATTAACTTTTAGGAACATCCAACAGCATTTATATGTTTCAAACACAATAGCGGAAGCCGGGTTTGTGCGGGTTTTTCCACTGCTTATGTTAGTGAGTTTATTGCAGGGACGCGGTGTAGGTTTTATTGTACAACCTCACATAATAACGACAATTGAATTTATTACCCTCACTAAAATACTGGTATGTCGTGTAACTCTCGGATATATAATAAAACCTACACCGCGCCCCTGCAATAAACTCACTAACATAAGCAGTGGAAAAACCCGCTCAAACCCGGCTTCCGCTATTGTGTTTGAAACATATAAATGCTGTTGGATGTTTATAAGAGTCAATCTTTGCTAATATCCCACCTGAAGCTGTTGTAATACAACGAAACCTAGGTCGTGGTAAAGAACTTAAAAAAAGTAGAAATAATACTACATCACATAGTTTCATTTAATTGTGAAGTTTTTACGATCATAGTGTAGACGAGCGAGTGTGACCTAGGTGAAAATGGGATAGCATTTCCGTAAGACAGATTGGATTAGCCCATTCCTCTATAAATTAATAATCAAATGACAGATAAGAAAAGAACAAATGACAGATAAGAAAAGAAATTATAAGACCGAATCGAATTGGTCTTGTAATATTTGCTGACACGTACAAATATAACAAGAGCGAATAAATATTTCCATCTCGCTCTTGCTTTCTGGAGCATTGAAAATAAATTAAAAATAAATATCGTAAAAGTTTAAAATTAAGTCTTTGCTTGTATTTTCTGGTGCTAGCATTAAAACCCTTTGTCATAATGCAGTGAGGCATTTTGATGGACATTTTTGTGAAATACTACAATGATACGACATACGACTACATACGACTACACACTATGGAGTCGCAATTGTTACTAATGACAGCCAAATAAATTTAGGATAGTTTATCCCATTTTTTGAAGATCACTTTTAAAGCCTTATTGGTACATACACATATAACGTTGTGGTATGTATCTATGTAAGTCATTAAACTCTGGTTTCTAAACGGCGTGCCGTTGCAAACATTGGTGTCAAATCGCAATTAATAATGAAAATGAATTGCGTCATTAAATTTAAATCGATCGTTAATATTTTGCAATATACCATCAAATGTGACGTGATCGCGGTTTAGAAAGTGGTTTTTTTCGCAATCAAAGAATAATGTGTTATTTTTATTAAAAAAAGAATATCAAATGCTTTTATTTCTTTATAAAATTTCGTAAGCAATGATTCGATTTATCGAGAAAAAAAATACGATATGACATGAATACTACCCAATTCTCGTAAGCGGATTATACGAGTATTTTATTATTGTGCTAAGTTTATTTTGTCGCACGACAGCGGCGTCAACCGATAATTAGTGTTGTACAAATACTAATATGGTTTTTCAATTGATCGATAAAAGTATTACGACTTGTAATTTTCTCAAGTTTCGCATGTCGTTTGTCCTAAATCAATTGAATATTACAAAATGGAACAGTGGTCAGACAAAAACACCGACGACCACATATTTTTCTAGTACTACCCTCATTGTTTACGAATTGAAGCATAAACATTTTGTAACAGGTACTCACGTAACTAGATACTCACATAACAGGTACTAACATAAATAGATACTCGCATAATAAGAAACGTGATTTTTGTTGTAGTTTACTTGTTGTTATACGTCCGTCATCAGTTACGTTAAAACATTGCCTGCTAACGAAGTATTTTTAGCTGTTAGGTTTCAATAGGTCATATAGATATTTATATAGTTGAAATATGGGTAGTAATTAACGAAAATTGTGTAGAATATGCCATCTGAGCTCTCCACTTGGTCATCATCGATACCTGATGAAGAAGATACTTGTATGCTTACACCAGAATAATTGTTAGACCTGTGCCATGAAGATACATCATATATACCACCTACAAGTGAACCCCACTCAATAAATCAAAGTGAGTCGAATGATTTGCCTAAAAACTTAGGTCTATCAAAAGAAAAACTGAGCTACTTGGTTTTGGACTACAGCAAGGAAACTTTTGGTAAGTGAAGTGATTGTGACATCATTCAGAAAGCGTAATGAGCTCTTCGTAGCTTATTTTAAAATGAAAGAATCTTTATGTATGTGTTACGATGCTTCTGGTCATGTGAATGAGCTAGATGTAAACCATGATCCATCTGAGTAGCGATTTTTTATCGGTTCATCAAAATAAGGTTTAAAGGCGGTCCTTTTGCACAATGGTAACTCGACTTAACTTTTCCATAACGTTGTTGCAGTAAGCGATGAATATGGATAAAGGTTTCACCAAGTTGTGAGGACTATAGAAATCAGGTACCAGTGACGATGGAATCCAGCTATGATGAGCGAATACTACTGGTTCATAACAAAGAATGATATATCAGAGCACAAGAGGCAAAAAAGAAGTCATTAAGCATATTGAATGTTCATAAAGTAGGTCAAAATATTCTATATTTAAGAACCACACTTTTTTTGTTTAAAATCAAGGATGCTTTAAATACATGTTCATTTTGAAATTGAAAATTTTAGCTAATTTTCGCATTTTTTGACGCATCACGATATATGAAAATTAGGATCTGTTACAATAAATCTGTTATTACTTTGTTACGTGAGGCAGATGTAATCCGAAACATTCAGTATTTTTCATGTTGTCGATTAAAGTTGTAAATTTGTTCCTTTGTGTTATTGATAGTGATGGTCTCTGACATAGATTCAGCACAAAAAACGGCTAATCCCAACATCTAGTTGAGATGTTTTCTCAACGCAAATAATTGATGGAATTCTGCATAAATATTCTCTAAATTCAATTCTATGTTAGAAAGTGGAAATAACTTTATTTCAAAATAGGCAAAAGATCACATGGTATCGATGGGTTGTCGACCTCGAGTTTTCTTCAATTTTGCTCTGTTGGGTATTTGTTAGAAAGATGCAAGGATATTCAAAAGGAATATCGACCAAAGTGGCGCAAGTGGAATTGTATTGGCTTCATGCTCCTGAGGGCTATCGCTTGTTTCTAGACAAATTGGAACCCCCTAGAGAAAAGAAAATGGGGCCGTCCAACGCAGACCTGGTTGCAGTGCTCGCGGAAATGAAGAGCATCGGTAGGACTTGAAGAGCGAAGCGAAACGTGGTTTTTGAAGATATATCGGTATAGCGAAGCATCACAGATGGGCATTTGCACCATCAAAGGGATATGGCAAATGAATAAGGTGATCATATTTTATGGACTTTCCTCTGCGATTGATATGTTACGTTCTATAATACCGTTTCCTCTTACTGAAATTATGCTGTTTCCCAGGTGAATCCAGCACTCTGGTGTAAAGTCAAACTAAAGTTTTAAATCTAAATGTGATATAAATTCGGTCTTTGATAAAAAAAAAGCGTATTAATTTTTTGACAACAGTTGATTCAGACTTTTCATGACTATAAAATATGAGTGATTCAGCAATAACTGGGAAGGAAACAAGTCAGTTTTTTTAGTCTTTATCTCCGGAAATACTTATCTGGTTATGAATAAAAACTAAGTACTATCTATAATTAAAACAAATAGTCTGCAGTTTGTCCGGTTCCAAAGTGGTTAGTTTTTTTTAGTTTTGTATGGCATGGGTTTACAATTTTCGCTTATTTTAAACGTACGTACGTACGTACGTACGATGTTATTCATTCTTGTCCCTCTAACATTTCTTCTGAAAAACCCTTCTCTTACCTTGTATGACCCCCTCCTTGTTGCCTATTTAGTAATTTCTTATTTCGTTCTAAATATGTTAATTTGATTCATGGGCTATGTATGTACCTTATTCCATCACTATCTGTTAAACCGTTAAGATGTAACATACCAACAGTTCCATTTGGACGTGGTTTCTCGGTTACAATTATTAGATTACAAACAAACTTGAGTTTTTGGATTTCTGACATTAGTAAGGAAAAGTCGCCTTTATTATTTTGAACTATCATCATTGTACTTTTACGAATCAGATTTTATACTTAAGCCCTTTTTCATGCAACTCCAAGTTTTTGTTTTACTAGAATTTTCAAATTTACGTCACCGCGCGCTAATAAGATAGAGACATCGTTTGCATAAATCAGATTCAAGATTAGAATTGTCTCCACTCGAATACCACATTTATTGCTTGCCACTTTCTCGAAGCGGCTATCGTTTTAGAGATTGAGTGGCTATTGAGACATGAAGTGGCTTTGTCTGACACCAATGGTAATGTTCAACTATTTGGTCCGCTTGCCGCTAAGTCCTGATTCATCTAGTTGCTCTCGTAATATTGTTATGGTATCCTGGTCTTTATTTGCGTCTCATACGTCTATGATTATAATAATACGATGATGGAACAATTCAATGTTTTCCTTTTGAGAAATTAGTTATGAATTTGTTCTAATCCAGATTGCGACACCTGCCAGCGTAGAATACACTTGTGAAACTTACTTCCAACGTAAGATATATGGAGAATTATTTGCTTTTCATGAATCCAGAAATATATAATGGGATGGTTTGATGGTTGGTTATTTGGAGAGGTTTGTGGAGAGGGAAAGACAGAAAAGTGTGGCAGGATTGAATGGGGAAATTGATCACGTATGACCCAGAAACACAAGGATGTAAGGAATTAAAGACTTTAAAAAGCCGAAAAGAGGAAAAGATGCTTTATTGGATAATACCACTTTTAGATTTTCAAGTAATGCGACTTGCAATCCTTTATTGGCCAATGCCGTTTTTAGGTATTCAAGATTTCCATAATAACTAGGTATTAGTAAATTAAAATGGTCAGGTGTGCAGTTTCAGTAAACTGATTTATTCAAATGTAAACAATCGGATATCCGATGAGTCTTATACATTGTATGATAAAAGTATATTTTAAGAAGTTTGCGCTTTTGTTAAACTTGGAGTAGACTTTAAGCGGTGTTACACCTTTTTAACACACGTATGTTAATTTGATCTGGAACATATACTTTATAATATAAATCAAATCTTATAAATCACTTTTCATCTCTTCTAAGTGTCGTATTATGAAACTTTGGAAACTTATGCAATTCAGATGATACAATATTATGGTACAATCGAACTTAGGTAGTTTTGGAAGAGTGAAGTGGTCTTAGGCACTTTTCAATGGCTAACAATAGACCTGTCGAGTTTGAGCTGGTTTGACGTGTCTTAGTGAGCCCTTTGGATACATATCGCATTCGCCAAGGTCTGATGGTGCAGGAGACCACTTCGATCACGGTAACTTATCAATAGCTAACAGTAAACCCATCGAGTTTGGGGACGTCTGATTTGTCTCAATGAGTCCTTTGGTTATAAAAAAAATGTCTTTATTTTTTTTAAACTACCTATATATTTCTTATTTCTGATTAAATAATAAAATGTCAGGCTTACCAATAAATTCATTTAATACTCCTAATTGATTAGAATAGCATGCTTCGAAATTGTTTTTAAAAATGGTAATTTAAAAACATTATAAAACCAAATTGGTGCGGGTCGACGAGACAGAGGTGGCTTCAATCGCCATCTTGATAAATATATTTTCTTGAATATCTCGAAAACTACCGATCCTATGCAAGACAACAATTTTCTAGAAAAACGTCTTTAATTTTATTTGTAACGAATTTTCTTATAAAATCAATATTTTTAGGGTAATTGCGCTAGAATATTTTTTAGTCTCTTGCGGTGCCGGATCCTCAGGCCGTGAATGCTACTTACATCTGATACTCTTTTTTTTAATAAATAAACAGGTAATTGTTTACGGCGTCTGTTACATCAATTCTATTCCTCAACGGCGAGATAGCGAAGTGTGAGTCATATGAGCATCGAACGCCATTCACAACTTTCAACCGTACGAGCTTATTTAGTTGTATTGAATAGTGGGCGGCCTCGACTGCATTAAAGCTGCGGCCTCACTGTGTGCATTGAGCGTCGTGTTTTAATTTATGTCAATCGTGTCTGACGTAATGATATAGTGAAGCGAGTTTGTTTGTTGATGATACTAGTTTAACTATGAAGCTTTATCCGAATTAAAAAAATCGTTTAATATTCGAAAATTTATTCTTTTGGGAGTAATGGTAAGATTTTTTACTTTTGAGCGCACAAAACTCACAATTAAAAATGTCCGTGAGTGTGTATGTGTACATATGTGTGTGTATTTGTCATATGGCCTAGCGCCTGAATTATTAACCAATTTGGCTTCATTTTTTTATTTGAAATTTCCTTGTCTCCAGCCGTTTATGCAGAATTAAATTCAATTTTCAAAACATGTTTTTAACGCTTCTTTTTCATATTGTGTATATTCCATTTACAAACATGTTTTTAACGCTTCTTTTTCAAATTGTATATATTCGATTTTCAAACATGTTTTTAACGCTTCTCTTTCAAATTGTGTATATTCGATTTTCAAACATGTTTTTAACGCTTCTCTTTCAAATTGTATATATTCGATTTTCAAACATGTTTTTAACGCTTCTTTTTTCAA
Organism: Druceiella hillmani; assembly: GCA_039881145.1. Classification (NCBI taxonomy): domain Eukaryota; kingdom Metazoa; phylum Arthropoda; class Insecta; order Lepidoptera; family Hepialidae; genus Druceiella; species Druceiella hillmani. The sequence continues at coordinate 5,293,667 of JAYKKI010000051.1, read as the reverse complement.
TTATTTATATTCCATTTACAAACATGTTTTTAACGCTTCTTTTTCAAATTGTGTATATTCGATTTTCAAACATGTTTTTAACGCTTCTCTTTCAAATTATATATATTCGATTTTCAAACATGTTTTTAACGCGTCTTTTTCCAATTGTTTATATTCGATTTTCAAACATATTTTTAATGCTTCTTTTTCAAATTGTGTATATTCGATTTTCAAACATGTTTTAACGCTTCTTTTCGAAATTGTGTATATTCGATTTTCAAACATATTTTTAATGCTTCTTTTTCAAATTGCGTGTATACGATTTTCAAACATGTTTTTAAATCTTCTTTTTCAAATTGTGTATATTCGATTTTCAAACATGTTTTTAACGCTTCTTTTTCAAATTGTGTATAATGCTAGTATTTTGTAAGCCGAATAGTATGTTAGGAATAGTTTATCACGATCCTGGCTCTCCAGGATCGTGAATAACTATTATTAACTATTATTATAATCGCGTAATATTTCTTATCCTACGGCAGGGTTGCCAAGCGCCCTTTTTTCCCGGATACTGTTCTCTTTTTAAAAGAGCCGTCCGGGGGATTTTTTTAAAGTATCCGTGGTTTTAAAGAAAACATTTATTTCCACTATGATTTCCACATTACTACTAAACTAGTGAAAGAACTACGACTAGTGAAAGAAATAAATAATAATTAGGAAATGACGAAATGACGTCATAAGCTCAGTCGTGCGAGCAGATATGTACGTATAAAGATGATCGATTTTGTTCGCATTATTGCGAAGAAAATAAGAAAATCGAGTAACATTTAATGCGAAGAAAATTAAGTATTGTTGATAAACTTCCTAGTAGAAAAGTATATCATAATGGAGGAAAACAATAATTTTTTCATCAACTAGCGTTATTCATTTATTATTTGAGAGAACTTTGTGAAGTGAATGGGGTGTGATATTCTCTTTTTATAATTACAAATTAACTGAATTGTATTAAGTTAGTTTTATTTGTAATGTAACTTAACGTTATCTTAATTAATATTTAATGACACTTGAAGTACTATGACTGTATGATGCTCACGTTCCAGTGCAACAAAAAAGAGACGGGTTAATATCCATATTGGGCTCAAGTGTCACAATAATAAAAAATACGCTCTTCTATAGAGAAATTAAAAAATTAACCCCTTAAAAGCTTTATTGAAGTCGCTAATCAGACAAATAAGAATTGTTTTTAAGAAAGGTCAAGTTGTTTTTCATAACAGTTTGTAAATGCTATTTCTATGTAACTCTTTAATTCAGTAAGAGGAAACAAAGTGCAGATTGTATCCCGTTGTTTCCTCCATACATAGATGGAATTTACCAATCCATGAAAATATCAGGCCCGATAGGGTCATCGAAAAAGGCCACGTAAAACTTTAATTTATACTTCCAAAAGACATAAATTTTGATGAAAACAGAAAAAAATTGTCAAGTTAAAAATGTGCGAGTATTTTAAAAAATATTGTTATTGTTATTATTAATATTGATTTTTTTTTAAATCGTTTCAAAAATCTTAGAAACTACATCTTCGTTACATTGTGTTGTTTTTTTTACGTCTTATTAGGATTGCTCGATATAATAAAAATATAATAAATGAGTGTTTAGGAAAATAGTTTTTTGTTTTTGTATTGTGATTACACATTGCACTTTATTTTTTGCTCGTTCCAGATTTTCAATATCTGAATTGTTTGCTATTCTGTATTCTAAAAAACATAATTTTTTACAAAAATATGTTCTATTTCTGTAACATCTGGCCCGTTTCCGGCGTTTTAATTTTTATTGACAGTTATGACATTCTTGATCTGAATAATATTAATTTACTATTTATATATAAAATTATTGCAATCCTATATATAACATTATTACAATATTAATATATATTAATTTATTAAAATCCTATTCGACTAAAAATTGGTGTCTGGAGATATTGAAAGACACATATTATGAATGTGGTGCCAAAACTTAGAAATTCAAAATGGCTACGCCAATATGGCGGAACAATCTAACCATTGTGATTAGATTTGACTAAAAATTACTATCTGGTGATATTGAAGGTCACAAATCGCGAATTTCTAGTCAATTTGGTGTCACTTCAAAATGGCAGCGTGAAATTAAAGTTTGTTATTAAAAATAATTTGTTTTATTTAAATTTATCTATGAATAAGTTGCGAATTGTTGCTAACAAGTGTGATTAGTCCTTAAACTTATAACACGCCTGTCACTATCGAAGTTGGTGTGACTGTTTCTTTATCTCTGTCCAGCGAGGCTAGTTGGCTCGTTAGCTTGGTCTATAAACGGACATTGTTGATAATTCAAGGAGTATATTTCTTCTAAGTATTGGATGTTGTTTAGCGGGTAAGTATGCGGTAGTTTAGTACGTCTTATAATAGAGTGTTTACCTACGTGTGTGAATTAGCATTGTAAATGAAGATTAGTACGCGAACCTTTATTTGAGAACGTGACACTTAATTTATTGGATTTTTTATGTTTTAAGATACGGGACGACAAATTTGACAATTGCGATGATTTTTTGTAATCCATTTATTTAGGTTTTCATAACAATTTTTAATATCTCGTAGGTAACGATAATATGAACGAGAAATTTAGTAACATCGAAGTCCGAAAGCAACTTCTGGAGGAAAAATAGAAAAAAAACAAAGCCTTAAACTGGGTTTATGGGGTTATGAAGTTGCTTGATAATTCACGACTGATCACTAGATATTTATCCGAATTGCTGAGTATTTATGTCTCGTTTATTTATTGTTTCATAATCCTTTGTCTTATGTTTTTCCACATCATGCTCTTTCACAGGCCCAGTGCTTTGGGTTTATTTATCCGAAATGCTGTTTATTTTTTTCTTGTTCGTTATTGTTTTTTTTATGCTTTGTCTTATGGTTTGTCTCATGCTCGTCCACATTACGCTCTTTCACGTGGCCAGCACTTTGGGTGTATTTATCCGAAATGCTGTTTATTTTTTTCTTGTTCGTTATTGTTTTTTTTTATGCTTTGTCTTATGGTTTGTCTCATGCTCTTCCACATTACGCTCTTTCACGTGGCCAGCACTTTAGGTGTATTTATCCGAAATGCTGTTTATTTCTGCCTTGTTCGTTATTGTTTTATAATAGTTTGTCTTATGCTTTTTCATATTGTGATTTTTCACATGCTCAGCGCTTTGGGTAAATCTGAAAGTTGGGCATAGGGTTTTCAAGAAATAAATAACAACTAGCGTGACCCGTGCGAAGTCTTCGCATTATTTATTCAACTCAATTTAATAAATCAAAATTGATTGCAGGTATTCAATTCATTTCTAATTTTGCACACTGCTTATTACGTTTTTATTCCATTATGAAGCTCAGATGACAGATCAAACAAATATTTTACTAAAATTGATATATAGAGGCGCAAGTATCAAAAGCATTGAGCTAAAGCGCCACTTTATTTATACGTGAGTGGATTTGAAATTAAACAAAAATTTTACCGACCGTCAATCGTATTGACGTTGAGCCGTTAGATGGCAGCATTGCTGTTTTGTGTATATAATTTTAATAATTAATTAATTTGCAAAAACAATAGCAATAATAAATTTTTTAGTTGTGGATGCCGGTAGAGCAAGCAATTATCTATAAAATGATATATAATTTATGTGGATTAGTTGTGAGGTTTTTTCTAAAAAGGGAGAGTAACATCTTAACCTTAGCGTATTAATATATATGATGATGATGATGATACACATTTTCGACTGATACCTTCAGAAGGAAAAATCGTAAATTTGTTTGTAATATTGTATTTGTTTGTACGTTGCATGTCTGTTTTCAGATACGTATTTATATTAGAAATATAAAATACGTCATGGACTACCTAGAGTGCTGGAAGTGTTTTGTAGATGAATTAGTAATATTTTCACATTTTCTGTTTTTTTTGGAAAAATTCTGAAGTCTGGATAAAAAAGGAGAAAGTTAAGCCAATTCAAGTGCCTAACCTTTACCATGGTAAAAAAGGTAATAACAAAATAAATACTCGATGAAATATGCTGCTAGATTAAGGAAGATTTACTCGTTGAAATGCAAAAGAAAGAGACTGAGAAAAGAGATTAAAAGAGACTTTTCTAAATTCCCAGAAACGAACGTGAAAAACTAAAACTAGCCCAAGGAAAATACGGCAAATTGTGAAAAACAAAAGGGATGTTACAAATTTTTTCGCACAAAAACCTACTTAAATGAAAAATCACCCAAATTCAGAAGAATACTTTCAGACGCAGATCCAGACAAAATGTCAGTCCCCGCCTCCTAATCTTCCCCCAAACTTCACAGCGGGGTTAGTAACCTAACACCCTCCAAAATCCAATAAATACTACATTGCAACATTCAATGTCGGATTGCTCAAGAGCGAAACGAGATTAATAAAGCTAGAACGTGCAATATGTGTAATAAAATGGTATATCATCGGTACGTCTGAAAGAGAATGGAAGCTTTTGGAAGAGGCCTTTAAAGTCGAAGGCGGTCTTTACAATAACACTAACCTTCTAAAATAAAATAGTATATAAGTACATAAGTACTCATATGCGGAAATTCTACTTATATATTTATTTAAGGAATAAATAAAGCTATTATTATTATTAGCTAAAACCAAAAGTGCACACACCGCGTTTAGCACCAAGGAGGTTGTAAATTAAAGTAAGGGAAGCAGAGCGTTTTCAAAGGAAATGTTAGTGAAGTCACATTGTAGTTTGTGGGTACGTACTTACGTAGGTACGTTAGTATGTAGGTATATTCGTAAGTAGGTACGTTCGTACGTAGGTACGTTCGTGCTTTGGTACGTTCGTACGTAGGTACATTCGTGCTTTGGTACGTTCGTACGTAAGTACGTTCGTGCTTTGGTACGTTCGTACGTAGGTACGTTCGTACGTAGTTACGTTCGTATGTAGGTACGTTTGTATGTAGATATGTTCGTACGTAGGTACGTTCGTAGGTTGGTACGTTCGTGCTTTGATACGTTCGTACATAGGTACGTTCGTACGTTGGTACGTTCGTACGTTGGTACGTTTGTACATAGGTACGTTCATACGTACGTATTTCGTTGAATTTTGGGACAGTCTGTATGTACATTAGACGAAAGGAGTTTCTAGTTCACTACCAAACTCCAAAAAGAGCAATGACTAAATTTATATTGGTATACTATTTCATTCAACAATAGTAAGCCTAATTAATTTCATCGACAAAATTATCGATAAGACGACTTAACGATAGCGTGAACGTCAAATGAATTATTACACAAAACCTCATTAAATTCATGTACTTTGACGTATACCTTCATTTTACGTGTGATTTTGCATATTATTCTTTAAATTGTCATGTGTGACATAGTCATGTGTGTGTTTCCCGTGCTTGTGAAAATAAATACAAAAGGTACGTTGTAAATTCTTCACAAACGCACAATTTACCTATGAATTGTGCGTTTCTCTGGATTATTTCTATGTGTAGTGCCAGAATCAAGAACAAAATAAGTAACTGTTGTTCTAAACAAACTTATTTTAACGAGATAACAACGAATAAATTCAAAATCGCCCAAGGACAGAAAACACAAATCACTGCGTGACGATAAGTGCCGACTGTTTTGCAAAAAAGGTTTCTAACGATTTTTATTGCGCTATCTCTTTCTAATATATAAAACGTCCTTTCTTATGCACCATCGCGTTTGCTCTTAACGTTTTTCGTCTCTGAAGTATAATAAATCTATGTTCAAAGGTGGCATAGCGTCTCCTAAAATATCACTGTTTGAGGTTTCACTAGTCAAACTCGTTTTAAAGGAACATACATTCAAAATCGCCCAAGGACAGAAAACACAAATCACTGCGTGACGATAAGTGCCGACTGTTTTGCAAAAAAGGTTTCTAACGGTTTTTATTGCGCTGTCTCTTTCTAATATATAACATTGCTATTATACACCATCGCGTTCGCTCTTACTCTCGTTCGAACCTTGTTCTAAGTCTATGCTTGAAAGTGGCATAATGTCTCCTAAAAGGCCACTACTTGAGATTTTACCACTCTGTCCCGTTTTGAAGAAATATACTGTATTGCATTACAAGGTTACTTTAGTTGATTATTATAAAGGCATTGCCACCTTAATTGTTGAACCCATGCAATTATCGGTGTATATGCCTAAGTCTGGAACCTAGGTGCTTGAACCAGATCAGTTTTTGAACTATTTTTAGGGTTGCCTCCCTCAAAATAAAAAAAAGGGAGCTTTATAGGATTACTTGGTTGGTCATCCACCTGTCAAAGCCCTTTTTCTCTACGAAACGGCTTGAGACATTAAGTTAAAATTAAATCGTATATTGGGGCCTATAACGCTGCTGTAACATTTCAAGTTCTTTTTGTCCACGCAATAAAAATATATGGGCCTTTAAATCTATTTTTTCTTTAATTTTATCATAGTTTTACTGATCTTCAAAACCTACATGGTACTTCCGGTAGACTTATAATCTTGAAAGTCGGCATGATGGGAGGTCTTATAGTACAAGTGAAAAATCCTAAAAACATGATTTTAAATTGTATGTGGAATTATTTCTTTTTTCTAATCAGTGATTTCTAATTCTAAGTTAAATTGTACCTTTTTTTTAATAAGTGATTTTTAATTTTATGTGAAATTATACCTTTTTTAAATCAGTGATTTTTAATTCTATGCGGAATTATTCCTTTTTTCTAATCAGTGATTTTTAATTCTATGTTAAATTATACCTTTTTTTAATCAGTGATTTTTAATTTTATGTGAAATTATACCTTTTTTAAATCAGTGATTTTTAATTCTATGCGGAATTATTCCTTTTTTCTAATCAGTGATTTTTAATTCTATGTTAAATTATACCTTTTTTTAATCAGTGATTTTTAATTTTATGTGAAATTATACCTTTTTTAAATCAGTGATTTTTAATTCTATGCGGAATTATTCCTTTTTTTAATCAGTGATTTTTAATTCTATGCGGAATTATTCCTTTTTTTAATCAGTGATTTTTAATTCTATGCGGAATTATTACTTTTTTCTAATCAGTGAGTTTTAATTCTATGTTAAATTATATCTTTTTTTTTAATCAGTGATTTTTAATTTTATGTGAAATTATACCTTTTTTAAATCAGTGATTTTTAATTTTATGTGAAATTATACCTTTCTTTAGTCAGTGATTTTTAATTTTATGTGAACTTATACCTGTTTTTAATAAGTAATTTTTAATTTTATGTGAAATTATACCTTTTTTCTAATCAGTGATTTTTAATTTTATGTGAAATTATACCTTTTTTTAATCAGTGATTTTTAATTCTAAGTGAAATTATACCTTTTTTTAATTACCTCTGAAAGATATGGTAATCAAATGTTGACTTTCGGAAAAAAATAATATTTGTAAATAGGTAGATTAATTAGAAATACTATGTACACTTAAACATTGATAAGTGCCTAAGTGTAAGGCGAGTTCTAGCCGTGCTTCATAGGAATTTTCAATATAATCAGTTTTTGTGAAGATATATGACTCATAATTTGATTAATTTTGATAACATCCAGGACTCATTTCCTTACGTAACCGACTCGGCAATAAAAATGTCACATGTGTCGCTTTCTGTTTACGGTTGACTGCGCAGCGTCGACGACAGATGTGTATGTGCTTATCTATAACATCCAGGACTCATTTCCTTACGTATGTGCTTATCTATAACATCCAGGACTCATTTCCTTTATAACATCCAGGACTCATTTCCTTACGTAACCGAGTCGGCAATAAAAAAGTCACATGTGTCGCTTTCTATTCACGGTTGACTGCGCAGCGTCGACGACAGATGTGTATGTGCTTATCTATAATTACATATCAAATGTCGAATTTTATATGCATGTGTATATTATGTGTATGTATATCTGATTATGGCATAGAATGCCGCATTTGTTTTTAGTTCGCGACATAAAATGACACTTTGCTATGTAACATTTTACTAAAATAGCGATACTGTTAATGTATAGATAATTGTGACATTTCGCCAAGGAGACTGGTACAACTTCGAACACTGTTGGGTCCAGCGGTCACAAGAACAAAAATAACGCTCTTGTACATAAAAATTAAAAAAAAACTCTTAAATGATGAACAAAAAAGTCTCTTAAGAGATGAACAAAAAAGGCTCTTATAAGATGAACAAAAAGGCTCTTAAAGGATGGATAAAAAAGGCTCTTAAAAGATGAACAAAAAAGGCTCTTAAAAGATAAAAAAAGGCTCTTAAAATATGAACAAAAAAGGCTCTTAAAAGATGAACGAAAAAGGCTCTTAAAATATGAACAGAAAAAGGCTCTTAAAAGATGAACAGAAAAAGGCTCTTAAAAGATAACAAAAATGTTCTTAAAAGACGAACGAAAAAGGCTTTTAAAAGATCAACGAAAAGTTTCTTAAAGATGAACAAAAAAGGCTCTTAAAAGATGAACGAAAAAGGCTCTTAAAATATGAACAGAAAAAGGCTCTTAAAATATGAACAGAAAAAGGCTCTTAAAAGATGAACAGAAAAAGGCTCTTAAAAGATAACAAAAATGTTCTTAAAGATGAACGAAAAAGGCTCTTGAAACATTAATAAAAAAACTTAAAAGATGAACAAAAGGGCTCTTAAAAGAAGACCAAAAAGGCTTTTAAAAGATGAACAAAAAAGGCTCTTAAAAGACGAACGAAAAATGCTCTTAAACGGTTAATAAAGAAAGCTCTTAAAAGATGAACAAGAAAGGCTCTTAAAAATTAACAAACAGGTTCTTTAAATATGTACAAAAAGGCTTTTAAAAGATGAACAAAAAGGCTCTTAAAAGTTGTATGTAAGTCGTCAGCTAGACAAGTGAGATATATTGTATTTTTATGAAAAGTGTAGAATTTTTCATAATAGTTTTGAATGGTTTTCCTGTGAAATTCGTTGAACCAGAAAGGATAAAACAAAGTGTACATTGTATCCTCCATTCGCAGCTGCAACATATTAATCCGTGAAACTTGCAGGCCGGAAAACTTTGTAGAAAAAAGACCACGTAAATTTCGAAAAGTGCGAAAAAGACATTTGTTTTGGCAACACAGAACGAATCTTAATGACAGTTAATGGTTTATTTTAAATTAATTTAGGCAATGGCTACAAATTTATAAAACGTTCGACGTTGATTATTTTTTGTAATCGTTTCGAAAAAGTTGTTATGTATTTCATTAGATTTTTGTTATTTTTTTCTTGTAAAAAATTCTTGATCAGCGACTTTTTTTGTTTGGTGTTATGGTAACAATTGCTGTTTTATTTTTTTACCATTGTCCGCTTTAAATTTTTTTGATATTTTAAATAATACCAGCATTTTTAAAAAAATATTCTGTACTTCTGTAAGGCCAGGCCTGTTGTCACTAGTCTCCATTCATATCTCATAAAACCGTAGAAATTGTGAAACTGATAGACATACAAACACACACGGACATGACGAAATTAAGAGGGTTCCGCGCTTAACCCCTGACACTTAAAAATGAAAATGGACAGTAGAAAAATGAAAAACATTTAAAATTTTCTAGGTGCAATAGGATGGCATATACTTATAAACACTGAAATAATTAAATCGTGCATTCTTCACTAATACATTGTGTTTTGTCTATATTTCCAGTGGCGTGCTGCCTAATGAAGGAGACCGGACCGTCGTATGTGAGCTACTGAACAATCGAAGTAAGTAAATAAACGCAGTCAAAAAAATTAATTAAAATATTATTGTCCTAACTTAATATTATAAATAAGAAAACTATTTTGTTTGTTTCCCTGTCTCTACTTTTATGCCTCAACGATTCAACCGATACGCCTGTAATTATATTTATTTCAAACTTTAATGTAAACGTAAAATTACATATACACACATACACATACACATATACATACACATATACATACATATATATATATATATATATATATATATATATATATATATATATATATATATAAATAGAAATAAAGACAAAACACGGTGTGTCAGTCAAGAATGCACGATTTATTTATTTCGGTGTTTATAAGTATACACCATAATATTGCACCTAACAAATTTTTTTTTCATGTTTTTTAATTTAAATTTTTACATGGCTTACGTTCCGTAAAAAAACATGTACGGCGTGAATATACTGTTTGACATTTTTAATACGTTCCGTAAGAAAACATGTACGGCGTGAATATACTGTTTGACATTTTTAATACGTTCCGTAAGCAAACATGTACGGCGTGAATATACTGTTTGATATTTTTAATACTTTCCGTAAGAAAACATGTACGGCGTGAATATACTGTTTGACATTTTTAATACGTTCCGTAAGCAAACATGTACGGCGTGAATATACTGTTTGATAATTTTAATACGTTCCGTAAGAAAACATGTACGGCGCGAATATACTGTTTGATATTTTTAATACGTTCCGTAAGAAAACATGTACGGCGTGAATATACTGTTTGATATTTTTAATACGTTCCGTAAGAAAACATGTACGGCGCGAATATACTGTTTGATATTTTTAATACGTTCCGTAAGAAAACATGTACGCCGTGAATATACTGTATGATATTTTTAATACTTTCCGTAAGAAAACATGTTCGGCGTGAATATACTGTTTGATATTTTTAATACTTTCCGTAAGAAAACATGTACGGCGTGAATATACTGTTTGATATTTTTAATACGTTCCGTAATAAAACATGTACGGCGTGAATATACTGTTTGATAATTTTAATACGTTCCGTAAGAAAACATGTACGGCGCGAATATACTGTTTGATATTTTTAATACGTTCCGTAAGAAAACATGTACGCCGTGAATATACTGTATGATATTTTTAATACTTTCCGTAAGAAAACATGTTCGGCGTGAATATACTGTTTGATATTTTTAATACTTTCCGTAATAAAACATGTACGGCGTGAATATACTGTTTGATATTTTTAATACGTTCCGTAAGAAAACATGTACGGCGTGAATATACTGTTTGATATTTTTAATACGTTCCGTAAGAAAACATGTACGGCGTGAATATACTGTTTGATATATTTAAATGTATTACCTACAGTATCTTAGTCAGTTAAGTTTTGTGCTAGCGTATGTTTACAAACACCTTTCACATCCTTAATTCTCATATTCGACGTAGCATTAAGTCCGCCAATATATATATATATATATATATATATATATATATATATATATATATATATATATATATATATATGAAATAAGAATTTAGTGATGTGAAAGATGTTTGTAAACCTATGCCAGCACAACATTTAAGTGACTAAGATACTGTAGATAATATATTTAAATAACGACGTATTAAATATAACAAACAGTATATCCACGCCGTACCTGCTTACGGAACGTAAGCCACGTGAAAATATAAATTTGTTTCGTAAACTTGCAGTATTTTTTTATTGTTGGTCTCATAACGTACTTCCATTGTTGGCTTTATAAAACCCCCGCCGCGTACCACCCTCGCTGTACGAACGTGCGCAATTTACTTCAGCTCTGTACCTACGTCAACATTTTCCCCGGAAATGTGAGTTATGGTCCAGCGAGAGCCTATAAAGTATTAACAATTTGGAAAGTTTGAAGAGAATCGTTCGAGATGTTTTTGGGTAAACATTTTTTTATTGTTTTTTTTTGCATGGCAGGTGTGCGGAATTGTAAAGTTAGAAAAATGGGGAAGAAGAAAAAGGTCTGGAGTTATCCTTGAAATATTCCCAAGAACCTGAAGTACTTCCGTGTAAGAGTTGAAAAACATTTGAAAAAAACTTTTGACAAGGGTGATCATCTTATCTTAACGAAGAACCTTTCTTTTAATGGTGTCAATATTCCTATGAACCTGAAGTACTTCTGGTTCATGGGAATATTTCATAATAATATACCGCTACCTCTTACGAAAAATCTTTCATTGTGCAAGCAGCAAAAATTGACTCTGACACCAGGAAAATTACGTCCTTAAATAGTTTCAAAGATCAAGTGAAAAAGTCCTGCCTCTCCTGAATCCTTTTCCTTTGTGCTCTTGTCCTTTCCTGTCTTTCCCATTCTAAATCATGTCAATAGTTTGTATTAATTATAATTTTGTATCTTTTTATTTTTTTTTTGTCTAATATACCACATATAATTTTCATTGTAAAATCTGTTAGTCTACCGACTAAATTTCAATATCAATTGTTATGGTTGACTGGAAGAGATTGCTCATGTGGCAATAAGCCCGCCATAAGTACTATGCATGAAAGTTGATAAATAAATAAAAATAAGATGATCGATTTCCATCTCTATAATGTTTGTAGTGTTTCATTAGTCAGTTCGTGATTTTTGATTGCAAATTACTTTTCGACGCTTAGTTGGAAAAGATTAGCACGCAGTTCTATGTGTTGCCGGAATGAGGACAGCCGAATCCTTCAGAAGACCAGAACGTGTCGTCGCATACTTTAGTCAGTTCGTGATTTTTGATTGCAAATTACTTTTCGACACTTAGTTGGAACAGATTAGCACGCAGTTCTATGTGTTGCCGGAATGACAAAAATTATGATCGTATTGAATAGGTATTTTTATTACCCGTTTATCATAGGCCTGTGTTCACAAAGTATAAATCGAATGGATTATAGTTTCTAATGATTAATAATGATATCAAGATAACAAAAAACAAAATTATTTATTATTGAAAATAAAGATTATTATTATTTTTAGGAAATAAATTCGATAAAATTACAAATTTAATCACGTGACAGTAAACACGAATAATAAAGTGTTACGTCACATCTCGCGAAACGCCATTGTTGTTGTTGACATTTTCACATAGAGAACAGATTATTTGATTCATTTTTAATTTGTAACAATTTTTGTCAAGTTGATACAGTTGACCTAAATTACACTTTAAAAGAAAAGTATAATTCGCAATGAAATCAGGTTTCAGTAAAGCAGGTTTTAGCGATCATTTGGTTAGTGACAACAATAATATGTCTGTCACGACTTTCGACTCATGCCACACAATTTACACCTTCTGAAAAACAATCAAATTTCCGAGTTGTTTGCTAATACGTTTGTTTTGGCATTTTCGTGACCAATTTAATATTCATACTGCGTGTCTAAATTGTTTGTAAAATATTTGTTTTTATCGGATCTTGTAGTTCATAAACACTTCTTGTTTAATTTTTTTTTATTTACGGTTTGCGAAGAAATTCCTACAAGTTTATTTCTCTTTGATTTGATTAGTATTTTTTATTAGAAATGTTAATTATATATTCGCACGTAGATTAAAACTTCAGATCAAATATCGAAAATAAATACACGTTAAATTGTCTTAAATCATTCATTGAAATTATTACTTTACTTCTTTTCTGTAAACAGGTATAGCATATTTATAAACAATAGTAAAACAATAGTATAACAAATAGTAAAATATTTAAAAACAATAGTATAACAAATAGTAAAATATTTAAAAACAATAGTATAACAAATAGTAAAATATTTATGAACAATAGTATAACAAATATTAAAATATTTAAAAACAATAGTATAACAAATAGTAAAATATTTATAAACAATAGTATAACACATAGTAAAATATTTAAAAACCATAGTAAAACAATAGTATAACAAATAGTAAAATATTTATAAACAATAGTATAACAAATAGTAAAATATTTAAAAACAATAGTATAACAAATAGTAAAATATTTAAAAACAATAGTATAACAAATAGTAAAATATTTAAAAACAATAGTATAACAAATAGTAAAATATTTAAAAACAATAGTCTAACAAATAGTAAAATATTTAAAAACAATAGTATAACAAATAGTAAAATATTTAAAAACAATAGTATAACAAATAGTAAAATATTTAAAAACAATAGTATAACAAATAGTAAAATATTTAAAAACAATAGTAAAACAATAGTCTAACAAATAGTAAAATATTTATAAACAATACTATAACAAATAGTAAAATATTTAAAAGCAATAGTATAACAAATAGTAAAATATTTATAAACAATAGTATAACAAATAGTAAAATATTTAAAAACCATAGTATAACAAATAGTAAAATATTTATAAACAATAGTATAACAAATAGTAAAATATTTAAAAACAATAGTAAAACAATAGTCTAACAAATAGTAAAATATTTATAAACAATACTATAACAAATAGTAACATATTTATAAACAATAGTATAACAAATAGTAAAATATTTAAAAACAATAGTAATTTGCTCAAAATTGACGCCTTTCTTGGTAGATTTTTCGCGTCGAACAGTGACAATTATTTTATTTCGGGAGTTTCGGGATATCAAAACTTCAATGCAAGTATACACAAGTGTAAAATATGTATTATAAGCTGAAATAGTATTATTTCAGTTTCTTTAAATTAAAAAGAGTGTTTATCGCAATAAATATAACACCAATATAAGATTTTAAAACATAAAACCAAAATGAGTTAACCTCAACTTATACAATATTATATTATCATTAAACGTGTAAAAATAGTGACTGCAAAATTCATCAGTATCATTATGATTTAGATTTAGAAATATATTGTGTGTGATTCATTTTAATATGTTCGTTTGTAATGTGTTTATATAGAAAACACAAATCGAAGTCAATGTTGTAAGGCGGCACCACAGTTTGTGTTTATAGCAATAAATATAACACTAAAATAAGATTTTAAATCATAAAACCAAAACGAGTTAACCTCAACTCATACAATATTATATTATAATTAAACGTCTAAAAATAGTGACTGTAAAATTCATCAGTATCATTATGATTTAGATTTAGAAATATATTGTTTGTGAGTCACATTAATATGTTTGTTTGTAATCAACTTTATTAGCTCAGAGCTTAGACACTTTAATGTGTTTATATAGAAAATACAAATCGAAGTCATTGTTGTAAGATAGGACCACAATCTGTGTTTATCACAATAAATATAACACCAAAATAAGATTTTAAATCATAAAACCAAAACGAGTTAACCTCAACTCATACAATATTATATTATCATTAAACGTGTAAAAATAGTGACTGTAAAATTCATCACTTAATGTATTTATATAAAAAACACAAATCGAAGTCATTATTGTAAGACAGGACCACAATCATAGTGGTTTTGTAGTGAAAACGTAGTTTATCGAATAGGTACTTAATATCCAAAATACATAATGTAAAAGTTCGTTTTTTTTGGTTAAATTTTTTTTGGCATTTTTTGGGTATAATATTTTGTATTAAGGTAAAGTAAATAACTGGTTTCTCAAATTTAGTCAAATAGCCTATTATAGGTAATTTACCCCAGATTTAAAAATCACCCAGACTTCCTCTGTCACTTCAACTTTTTAAAAAACAAGATCATATAAGATGTAGATACAAAGGAAAAGAAAGAAAAAATGCCTAAAGATACTGACTGATTACTAAGTCAAAACGAGTACAAGTACACGTAGTAAAGTTCTGTTACAAAAAATGGAATTGTTTGCTTTGCTCATTGCAAACTGCCCCAAAGTTCTCAAAGTTTTCCGGGAAATAAAAAGATGTGCAGAAAATGCTCATTTTCCAACTAATCATTTTGAAACTCTCCAAGAGTTTCTGGAAAATTTCGAACTAGTTCTATGCCCATGTATTTCTGAGGAATAATTATAATGACAAGATCTTGTGACAACCAAGCATTCTTTTAGAGTTCTGACAATATCCCAATAAAAAGTTCATCTGTGATGAGCTGCCGAATCTGGACATCTAACACACTTGTCAAGACTTTTGAGGGGAACCCAAGATTTATCTTGATGAAAATGGTGAAACTACCACATTAATAACAATATAAATTAGGCACTTACGACGACAAGTAGCAGAGGCAGACGTCATCTGAAAAAAAGTAGATAAATACGAATGTAACAGAAAAATTTAATTTCGTTGACTTCTGTATTCAGACAATAATCTGGTCTACGATTCGAGATACAAACTCTCGGAATAAAATATACTGTGTAAAATATACTCCCACAACACTGTCTCATGTGTAACTGAATCAGTGTTGCCAGAGGCCTCTAGTCCACAGTTACACGAGTCTGGAGAAAAAATTACGTTTAAAGAATATTTTAAGAGCAGCTAACATAGAATAAGGCGCTTTTTTCATAAGCGCCTTTTCTTTGAATCACTGGGGACAGTTAAATGACATTTTTCATAAGTGCTATTTTTTTTGTATCACGGGAGACAGTTAAATGACTTTTTTTCATAAGTGCCTTATCTTTGAATCACTGGAGACAGTTAAATGACTTTTTTTCATAAGTGCGATTGTCGTTGAATCACGGGAGACCGTTAAATGATACCTTTACGTGACTGACTTTCAACCAAGATTGGAATTAAGTAAGAAATGTTCCTTTCCTCTTCATTTAATATTTTCTGGGCTAAGTGAATACCGATGAGATTAGGAAAATTACGCGAAAGTTGCTTTTCGATTTTTGTAACTTGAATTTAAATTACGGGATAAAATGTAGGAAAACTTATCATTCTGGCAATGCAGAACTGAATAGCTCAAACGGGGAAGGACTTGTTGATGTTCTCCAATGTCGTTTCATGTCCATCACCACTCGATGGAATTTCTCTTGCTCTCTACCAATAGGGTAGCACTAGTGCTTCCCTCGATCCATCCTAGAGAGTAGTTGTATGAAGATAAACTATAATGAAAAACTTGATGTGACAAAAGAAAACTAATTGAAATTTTGAAATCAGTATGGCTATTTAAGTCAAAAACAGCTGCAAAATAGAACTCAACAGAAATTATATAATTTTCCAGTGTAATCTGTAAAAAATACCATACCCTTTTTATTTACTCTTTATGTATATATTAGTTACTGAAATAGATATTTAAGTTAAAAACAGCTGCAAAATCGTACGTGGCGGTACGCTTTTTATGTACATTAATTACTGAAATATATATTTAAGTTAAAAACAGCTGCAAAATCGTACGTGGCGGTACGCTTTTTATGTACATTAGTTACTGAAATATATATTTAAGTTAAAAACAGCTGCAAAATCGTACGTGGCGGTACGCTTTTTATGTACATTAGTTACTGAAATATATATTTAAGTTAAAAACAGCTGCAAAATCGTACGTGGCGGTACGCTTTTTATGTACATTAGTTACTGAAATATATATTTAAGTTAAAAACAGCTGCAAAATCGAACTCAACAGAAATTATTGTTTTCCAGTGTAATCTGTAAAAAAGACCTACGTGGCGGTACCCTTTTTATATATTAGTTACTGAAATAGATATTTAAGTCAAAAACAACTGCAAAATGGAACTCTAGAGAAATTATGTTGTTTTCCAATATAATCTGTAAAAAAGACGTACACTTTTTATATATATTAATTGTTAAACCATTTATGCTCGAATCATATTATTGGCTTTTTTTTATCCTTTTTATATAAGTTACTGAACCATCCATGCTCGGGAACTATTATTGTTTTTTTTTAAACAAATATCTCATTTTTATCTTGAGTGATTCCGCGTTTCTGTCTTGATGATCAGTAGTAAGCTCACCGTCGCCTTTTTATATATATTAATTGTTGAACCATTTATGCTCGAGTCATATTATTGTTTTTTTTGTATCCTTTTTATATAAGTTACTGAACCATCTATGCTCGGGTCATATTATTGTTTTATTTTAACAAATATGTCATTTTTATCTTGAGTAATTCCGCGTTTCTGTCTTGATGATCAGTAGTAAGCTCACCGTCGCCTTTTTATATATATTAATTGTTAAACCATTTATGCTCGAGTCATATTATTGGCTTTTTTTATCCTTTTTATATAAGTTACTGAACCATCCATGCTCGGGTCATATTATTGTTTTGTTTTAACAAATATGTCATTTTTATCTTGGGTAATTCCGCGTTTCTTTCTTGTTGATCAGTAGTAAGCTCGCCGTCGCATTATAATATATATATGTATATATATATATATATATATATATATATATATATATATATATATATATATATATATATATATATATATATATATTAATTAATTGTTGAACCATTTATGCTCGAGTCATATTATTGGTTTTTTTTGTATCCTTTTTATATAAGTTACTGAGCCATCTATGCTCGGGTCATATTATTGTTTTTTTTTTTTTAACAAACATGTAATTTTTATCTTGAGCAATTCCGCGTTTCTCTTTCGTTGATCAGTAGTAAGCTCGCCGTCGCCTTGCGCAATCGATGACACGGATCGCACACGTCGAACGCCGCAACGTGGTCGACAGATGCGGCGCGCGGATGCGCGTGTGAACTCTCGCTCGGTGTCCGCGGCCGGCGTTTCGTGGCGTTTATTTGTGTAGCGCGACTGTTCAGACGAGTGGTGGACTTGCCGGACGAGGTCCGTTGTGGGCCAAGTTTTTGTGATTACTTAATGCTTCTAGGTTGCCGTATGATTGTAATGTAATGCAAGCGATTATTAACGCTCTTAATGCAGGATCGAATACATGGGAGGAGCAAAAATGTTTTATAACAAAACTGAATATTCCACGGTTTTCTTGTATTTTATTGGTAGAAAAACAACGCATCGAAGGTTAAGTATCTCGTTTGAAATTAAATGACTTTTCTATTATAAATTATCACTAATATTAACTTCCCAACTCAATGAATATTTAATAAAATTAATATAATTATACAGGGGAGACACATGTATTATCTTGAATATCTCGAAAATTTATGACATCTAAGATCTTCGTTATAATTTTACTTCAAGCTTTGCGTAGGCTTCTGATGAAATTTTTTTTTCTTCATAATTTTAGTTAAGTAGTTTTCGGTAATGGTGGGGAGAGGTGGCTCATACGTTCTTTGTATTTTTTTCAATGTATTTCCGAAGATATACTATCTAAATTTTAGAAAAAAAGTGTTTTTGTAACTAAACACACCCTAAAATTTTTTTTCGACTAATTAATTTGACCCTCCTTTATCTCCCTAAATATAATATTTTTTTAGTGTTCGCTATTGAGATGTAAGCAAGTTACTTTCTTTTATTACTATGCCAAATTTGAAACCGCTATGTGAAGCGATCTCCGAGAAAAAGGGCTGTTACGGACGGATACGACATTTAATCTTGTAAGAGTTCCGTTTTTTCCTTTTGAAGTACCTAACAATTGAGGAATTAAAAACACCCATATTCTTTTGTCACGTAAAGGGCTAATGGGAAAAATTTTAAAAATTACTGTGAGTGTATGAAGAGCGCATTATACGCAACAATTTGGCAAATTTATATATTGAGTTAGCAATAAGTTTATCAGTAAAAAGAGTTGTATGTTTTATTAATTTAAAAATTATATATTGAGTTAGCAAACAAGGCTATCAGTAAAAAGAGTTGTATGTTTTATTAATTTAAAAATTACTGTGAGTGTATGACGAGCGCATTATACGCAACGATTTGGCAAATTTATATATTGAGTTAGCAAACAAGGCTATCAGTAAAAATAGTTGTATGTTTTATTAATTTTCGACAAACCAGAAACTGACTTCTTCTGAAATTTATTCGAACATAGCTCGTAGCATATTAATAAAAAAAGCTGATCGCGTGCTTGTCGGTCTATGGAAAAGTATAGAATTGTAGTGGCTTTATATATTGTAGTGGTTCTATAAATTAAATAAACAAATGCAACATGCCAGATATGATGTGAAATTAAAGTGCTCATAAGCTCTGTTTTTTAGAGTTTTGAAGTAAGACTTCTTTGGGTACGATGGGAGTAAAATATCAAGGTCGAATTTTGTGCAACGTTTTTATGCAACGTTTTCATGGAACGTTTGAATGTAACGAATATATTGCAAGAAGGACGGAAAATAGGTACTTAGCTAACAACAGAGAGAGATATAGATGAACACGATAGGATAAGACAAGTGTGCGCATGCGCGAATAGAAAAAAAATGGTACTCACTACTGTCATCAGCTGTTTTGTACGCTATGTGTGTGAAAATTTAGCTGTTAAATTTTTTTCGATTTATTTATCTCTTTACAATCGATTTATTACTAATTTTTCACGTACTTTCAAGACTAACAACATATTTACATAAATAATTTATAAATCTGCAATGAAACCGCACATATACCTATAATTGTCGTAAATATAATTTACAACAGAAGCAATACATCCTGATTTTCTTCAGTCTCAGAAATTTTATTGATTTTTCTGAATGTATAGTATTACCTACAAACTTCTTGTACGAATTAAAAAATCGATGTATTTAAACTTAGTATATTATCTCTCTCTCTGTCTCTCTCTCTTTCAACTTTTTCACGTATTTTGACTTAAAACCGTGTGGGGAGGCAATCGCGCTCAATTCGGCGATACTTTACCACAATTGTTTACTATTCGTATTTGACATTTGGGATAGATATTCAATAAACGTAAGTTGCAGGTTAATTAAACGTTTCGCAACAAAACTTTTCATTTTATTTCGAAACATTGAAACAATTCCTGTTTTTGGCATCGGATGGGCAGACGTGAAATTATAAACTCCTCACTTTAGGTCAGTTTGTACTTTAAAATATATGTTTCGTATATAAACCGTAATCACTTACTCATTAAACTTGATTTTTTTTATAATTACTGAAATACATTATATATAAATATGTGTGTGTATATATATATATATATATATATATATAGAGAAATATATGTATATTTATACCTTGGCCGTTAACCTGTTTATCCATTAATAAAAATCTGTTCAGTATTTACTGAGCAAATCGCGGCGGGGGACTTTGATTTCTTTTATATATTGAAATAATCGAGAATTTTATTAAGCAGGTACTCGTTACTTTCGTTTTGACAAGTAGAGCCGGGACGCAAGAGACGCGTCTCTGGTATCATCGACGCGTGTGGTGTGGTTAAAGTTTTTTTCGTATTGGCAGTTGTTTAAGGTTTTTGACTTGTGCTAATTAGTCTAAGTCGAGTGTTGTCAGTCGCTTCTATTGTGAGAGTTTTAATTAACGGTGGGGAAGTCGAAGTTGCACTGTCGTGTCAAAATTGAAATCGTACGAAAAGTCATTAAACATTTGTTTATTTTATTTCCGTATCGACGAAAACGTGACTGTAGAGATGAAGACGATTTGTCGATGTCGATATAGGCGAAAGAGTCGCGTGATTTAGTGGTGAAAGCGTTTCTAATACCAGCATACTCAAATTCCACGTGAAAAAATGGTGAAAAGTTTAACAATAACTAAAAAAGGCACTTTAATTATTGGGACAAATCAAACGAACCCAAAATCCATAGGATTACTGTTTGTTATTGAGAAGTTCCCACCACCACCTCCCTATTCTATCATCATCTCCTCATTTTTACTATAAGTAACCAAAGGACTCTGTGACATACTAAAAGAGGCTAAACATGATGGGTTTACTGTTAACCATTCAGATGTTCCCATGACCACTTCCCTCCTCTATCGTCAAAGTCTCCTGGTTACAAAATGTGACTAAAGGATTCATTAATACAAGTAAAAAGAGCCTAAGCTTGAAGGATTTACTGTTAGCCATTGAGAAGTTCCCACGACCACCTCCCTCCTCCATCATCAATTTCCTCTGGTTACAATATGTGACTAAAGGATTCATGGATACAAGTAAAACGAGTCCAAACTTGATGGATTTACTGTTAGCCATTGAGAAGTTCCCATGACCACCTACCTCTTCTGTCATTAATTTCCCCTGGTTACAATATGTGACTAAAGGACTCATGGATACAAGTAAAACTAGTCCAAACTCGTTGGATTTACTGTTAACCGTTGAGAAGTTCCCATGACGACCTTCCTCCTCCATCATCGAATTCCTGTCGAAAATGTTTCACCCTCGGCCCCTTGTGTGTCACCCTGTGAGTCACTTAAAGTGATGTGGTTCAATTTTCTTCGATCGTTAATTTGGGTGCGGCGCTGTGTATTTTAAAACTCGTTTAAAGTGATTCGCAGGGTAGCCGACCGACACAGGGGCTCGCAACCATCAATCATGCAAGCTAAACTATGGCCTGGCACCGACAGGAAATAGTCGATTTTATTATCGAGTTGCGTAATGTTTGACCGGATGTGTCTAGAGATCAGTTAGCGGGATAAATATATACATATATAAGTTGCACCGAGCCAGCGGTACGATGAGAATTTCGTTCGCGGTTTTATGATAAAGACTTAGATAGACACGGTCAATGTCTGTAATGGGAAAGCACGTTTAGTTATGTATTTATGATATTAGGCTGGTCATACACTGAATCTCGGTTTGTATAGGTGTCAACGAGGGAAAAGAGGATTACGAGAAGTTATTGGAAAAATAGCGGTGTTTCTAGATGCCATATTTTTGAGAAATTCGCGATATATCGCGATATTCACCCATGTGAGAGATATAGTTGACAATATATATACACGGTATAATAGTGGTCACAATAATACAAATTGACATAAACAAAGCATATTAACCGTTTTAGTGCCATGGTTTTTTCTTATATATACTTAAAAATGCCAAAGAAATCTTTTGTTTTTGATGTCATTTACCCTTGTCTCGAAAAAAAACTGTATCTGTTCCAAAAATTATCCAATTTTAATAAATTTTTCGGTGTTTTCTTAATAAAAACTTGTACAAGGATAAGAAAATACAAAGAAAATTATGGAAATTATATATTGTGAACAAAAATTATAACAAAAACTGAAATGAAGGTCACATCGTATTTCCGCAGTCCGGTACATCCTCCGTATCAGCAAAATAATTGTTATCGTCACTATTATCACTGTCACTCAAAATTTGCATTACGCCAAATTGTAAGCGCGCCACAATGTCACTCCACTATCACTTTCTTCACAACTTGAAAAACGATCATTCTCACTCAAATTATTTTCGTATTCCGACATTATGGGTTAAAATTTTTTCAGAAAAACCGGTTTTAGAATTTTTGTCTTTCAATTTTTTATTCACTTACGCGGAATCTACTAAACGGGTTGCGTACGGTAATAATTTATAGCTTCTAGCAGTATATAGAATACTTTTTTAATCTGGATACTACAGGTTTAAAAAAGTGACTGGATATTACGATATTAGTACTGCCAACGCCACCTATTAGCGTATTTATTACACTTTATGTTCTTAGATACGATACTGTCAGCGTTTTTAGTGTAGTACTCATAGACGTTGTAAAATACATAAAAAATAAAAAAAAAACAAAATAATAGCGATTATAATAATAATGTAATAATAGTTTCGAAAGATTAAGTTGGATCAGCAATGGTTAGCACGTTGGTACGTTATGCCGAAGAGGTGGGTTCAATTCCCACCGGCGATCGATTTTTTTCTTTGTGTCGTGTACAATTGTGGTTTTTACACTGATGTTATATTTAGGTATTTAACTCTTTTTAACCTGAACAAAATCAGAGAATTGACTATATTCATTATTCCTAATAATTTTTCTTATCCTGAATTGCACGCAAACGAAGTCGCAGTCCCAGGTAGTAATTAATATTCATAAATAGTTTAATATAAATACTATGTTTATGTGATCCCTAGCTATTGGTCTCGTAAAAAGACTATAAGTTATTCAATGATCTATGGAAAGAGCTATTGCTCGGGGTTTCTCCACGAGATATGCCGTAATGAGAAGATCAATAGGAGAATCAACGTTATCGACGTAGCTCGTAACATTACCGACGTAACTCGTAGCATTACCGACGTAGCTCTTAGCATTACCGACGTAACTCGTAGCATTATAGATTTAGCTCGTAGCAGACTGAAGTGGAAATGGGCAGACCATAACAGCTCGCAGAACCGACCACCGCTGAGAAAAAAACCTTTCTCGAATAGCGGTCAGGTACCGGAAGACGCAGAATGGAATGGTCTCTCACTAGGGGATAGATGACCAGGTAAAAATCGCGAGAATCAGTTGGATACGAGTAGACGACGTCGATCTTATTGGGAATTTGAAGGGAGGCCTATGGAAATATAAAGGTGTTTGTATGGGGTCATCGGGACGGATTGTGTACGGAAGCGCATGGAATTTAGGGTGCTAGAGCTTTTCTCAGGGGCTTAGCTTGTATTTTGGTTGTGTTATGTTCAATCATGAAAAATATATTGTTTTATAGTCTTAAAAAATATTTCTTTCGGAAAATATTTCGGTAATTGAATCAATTGTGGTAGAAGTGGGGCGTGTATATACTGCTATCTGTATGAGTACGAAGGTTGTGCGTGGAACGGACGTACTAACGTATTTCATTCCCAGATACCGGTTACAAAATACGCAGCCTTCTGTCTCTGTTGGTAATGACTTAGCTACTTTAAGAGCAAAAGAAACAAAGCGATTACGTGCGTACGTAGGCTATTCCGTTCATCGTTTAAATCACCTCTTAGGTAAGAATGAAACAAAAAAGTTCCACGTAATAGGCTTAACATGTCATTCTTGGACAAGTTAGTATCTCATATACTCGTACTTTATGCTTGCTTCGTACTAGGTTTCTGTTGTGTTGTTAAACTCCAGTGCGTTTCGACATTTGGCGTGCACATGTTCATTCACAGTCTCTGAATGTCTATGACAGAAGGTTTTTTAGAATTGAACAAGAATAGAACAATAACCATTAGATTTTATTTTTGTAACTTTTTGTTTAATTTATTCATATCAGTGAGAGACCAAAATATGAGAATTTTTTGACTGATGTCAATATTTTTTTGTAAAAATGTTTTAAAACTGTGGTATAGGTTTAAAAAGACCTTGTGATGAAAAAATAATGCATATAACAAACAATTAATCGAAACTTCTGATAGGAAAAAATGTCAATTTTTAGTTCATTAAATTAAAAAGTTATTATGAATTTAGTTTCCACACAACAAATGAGGAAGTTATAATATGCAATATATAACGTAAACGTAATATTTAACGAGATACTAAACATATTTAACGAACTTTATAA
Organism: Druceiella hillmani; assembly: GCA_039881145.1. Taxonomy (NCBI): domain Eukaryota; kingdom Metazoa; phylum Arthropoda; class Insecta; order Lepidoptera; family Hepialidae; genus Druceiella; species Druceiella hillmani. The sequence goes on along the minus strand of JAYKKI010000051.1, from coordinate 5,268,695 downwards.
TGAATGATAAATAACTACCCAGTGACGTAATAAGCCAGTCGTGTTGTGTATTAGGCGTTTTCACGCGAATTGTAGTTCGTCAGTTTTTAAGTCGTTATTAATTTGTAATGAAAAGTCCTAGGTACGATATATTTGTTTTAACCGTTTTCAATGTTATTACTTATTCTATTCTAGTAATAAAAAAATATAGTCAAGTACCCTATTCCCTGTATGTAACAAGCGAAAAAATATTAGATACCTTATAACGAGTGTTTACGTTACGGCCTAGTATTTTGTAACAGAACTACCTAGTACGAAAATATACTGATATCGTACATCTTTAATTCGTGGACGGTTAAATTTTATTTGTTTAAAACCTGCACTACACTACTCGCGAAGTTAATCGAAGTTAGGCGCAGAGAATAGTGTAGAGGTATTTCGATTCGCTTTGTGCAACCTCGCCTCGCCTCGGGCGACTTCCGATCGCTGTCGGTTTTTGCACCCAAGTCAAAGGACTTTGCGAAGTTACACGAAGCGTCTCACTACACTACTCAGCGTACTTCAGTTTGCAGATAGACGCCGTATTGTTTACACATGGGTGCGTGCGGGCGACTCACGGCTACTGAACTCCTCGCTAGTTTGCGCGAGTGTGTAGTCACGTACTTCGGACTGCGATCAACCTCGTCGAGGTAACTTCGCGAGTAGTGTAGAGAGCGTATAACAATTGTTATGTTGTTAAAACTCTAGATAACCAATTTTCGACATAAAGTTTTCATTTTATTTATTTATATACTTTAATGTATCTAATTGATACATTTCACGGACTTATTGCTACGAGAGCAATCTCTTACAGCCAACCATATACCAGTCCAGCCCCGTTCGACGAACAGTCGGGAATCGAACCCGGGTCCCCGCGGTGCGCCCCATCGTCAAAGGCCTTGTGATCAACCCAACACACCACGGTGACGACATTTTGAGAATATTTTATAAATAGTTTTGTGAAGAAAAATGCTATGAAATATAGGAAACATTACTATTCTTGACGTGAGGTTTGTTTTGAAGCATATGCTATTTATATTTGGTACAACGGCTTTGTGTAGCCCCGCGCAGGGCTAATAGCACTGCGCTCGTGTGTGACGGCCGGATTGCGTAGTATGTTGCATAATAATTGCTACCCGATCGTATTAGGTATTGCGACATTGATTCACTTTATTTGAGGCATGACTTCATTTGTCGTCCATTGAAATTAATTTGTAAATATGTAGTCGGTGTGGCAGAAGATTAGGCACGAATAGGTTGTGATCTTGTTTTGTTTTTTCTGTTTTAAAATTATGTATTTGAAAAATTTAAAAAAAAATATTTATTATGTCCCATCACTAATATTTTCTTGCTAGCGCAATAAATATACATGATATAATTAAGTGGGAGTGACATACATATTATGGTGAATATGTCAAAAACTATGGTATTTAGAATCATCATTATAGTTTTCCTATAACCCTTGTGTAGACTTCTCAAAACCTTGTTTTTTTTCATAATTTTAAAGTATTGTATTTTCAGAAATAAGGGGGTGGGGTGCAACATATATATTTATTGCATATTTTTGGAGTTTACTCCTTAAGTATAGATTTTTACATATAGCGCCTTGTAGGAAGTTTTATGAAGAGTCAAATCATAAGTGCAGAGCGTACGAAGTTAAAAAAGTGTAAGTACGAAGTTCAGAGCGTTAAAACAAGTGTGCCGTTAGGTAGCCTCTCTCGCAACATTTCTGCGCGAGAGTGAGTTATCAATATGTTAATTTGGCATTTTTCTATGGCCTGATCGCAATGACGTAGTGTGACACACATATTGGCATTTTCTTATGTCGTAATAGAAATGACGTAGTTTGACACACATATTGGCATTTTCTTATAACGTAATCCCAGTAATGTAGTGTGACACACATAATTTACTATCGTCCTCTTATATCAAGATGTAATCATTAAATGTCATTGTGTGTGAATATTTGGTGTCTTCTAGCCTACAAAATTAAAAAATCTCTTTTAATATTAAGTTCTTAGTCTGACGTTACTAAATGTTTTTAATTTTGTTGTATAAATTTGATCTTGTTCATTTGTGTTTTACTTGAAAATAATTATATTGTCAGCATTTTCTTTATTAAAGAATTTTCCATTTACATTCAATGACATTGATATTTATATTTATATACAATGTTACCTATTTTATATATTCCAAGACAAGCGTACTTAAGGAGTAAATTCCAGTTGCGCGCCGAAGCTGACAAACACATTTTTTTAGTATATTTATGAAAACCAATGGTCATCAATGGTTGAAATTCGATCTTAATGTACTAATTAATTACTCGCTTTGTTGAAAACGCTAATAGGTTGACGAGAGTAAGTTAATTCAGATTGCTGCTACAAAAGTTTCCTTTTGCTTCAGGTGTAGATCAAGCAAGCTGACAGATTTTTTCTTTTGCAACGCGTGTATATTAAGCAAGCTGTATTTTACTAATATATAAAACACAGACTTTTCAACAAAGCGAGTAGGTAAATGAGTACTTACGATCGAATTTCAACCACTGGTTTTCATAAGTACACTAAAAAAAATTGTACGTGTCAGCTCCGACGCGCGACTGGAGTTTACTCCTTAAGTACGATTGTTTTAGAATATATAAAATAGGTAACACTGTAAAAATTATTTAATAAAAAAATGGTGACATTATAATTATTTTCAAGAAAAACACAAATGAACAAGTTCAAATTTATACAACAAAATTGAAAACATTTAGTAAAGTCAGACTAAGAAGTTAAAATTAAGAGACTTTTTAATTTTGTAGGATAGAAGGCACCAAATATTCACACATAATGACATTTAATGATTAAATCTTGATATAAGCGAACAATAGTAAACTATGTGTGTCACACTCCGTCATTGTGATGACGCTATAAGAAAATACCAAATAAAAATATTGATATCTCACTCTAAAAATGCGTAGAAATGAGCGTAGAGGGGCCACCTAACGGTACACTTGTTTTAACGCTCTGAACTACCGATTTTACTTCTCATAGAACTTCATATCGGACGCTATATGTAAAAATCGATTCTTAAGGAATAAACTCAAAAAATATGCAAAAAAGTGGTGTGGTGTGGGTAGTTGATGACAAGGCATACGACCTTTGACGAAGCGCCGCACCGCGAAGACCCGGATTCGATTCGCGGCCGTTCGTCGAGCTGTGCTGGACGGGTGTGGGTTGTAAGAGATTGGTCTCGTAGTAATAAGTCCGCCATATGTATCTTCTAGAACCATAGCTATAGTTTTCTTACAACCTATGCTTTTAAAACTATCTAATAAACTATAATATAGCTTTTAAAATTACTGTTTTCGTTTTTAAACTTTAGAATCAGTAGTCTCGTATTTGGGGCGGGGGTGGGGTGGTGTGTCGGTGGTTTGTACGTTTTAATTGCATATTTTTTGAAATATATCATTGAGGATATAACGCATAAAATTATGAAACAATATTTTAGGACCTTTATGACAAGCCTTTCTAACGACACTCTACACTATTTATGGAATTTTAAATTTTTTTTGCCTAATTCATAATTACCCCTCCCCCTAAAATGTTCTTTTAAATATTTTTTTATTGTTACCTATTTATTTATTGTTGGCACACAAACAGTTTTGTCACAATTTTAACAATTTAATTCGAGAACACATAATTGTATATATGTATAATTTTCTTGTGACAGCACCAAAATCAGTGCACACAACATGATTAATTTGGTGTTACCATTATCATATGATATTATTACGAATAAGAAACATTTTAAGTAATTTCAACTAATGAACAATAATGGAATTAATCAATAAAACATAGACAAACCAATTGAAGTTAATAAAAAACGTTGAATTATTAACATTACACTAAATATCACTTTGTAACAAGTAGAAGTTACGTGTCTCCGTCATTCTCAATAAGTTTATTTTTAAATGATGAGGTTGAGGATCCAAAGAATCTACAGTTGAAGGAAGATTATTCAGGGTACGGCTTATTCTATTTACGAGAGCAAAAAATCCTAAATTCGTGCGACACTTTGATACAAATAAAGGACGATATATATCTATTAAAATACATATCATCTTATTGAAATAATACCTGTCGAAAGATATACGGGTTTAATATGTTTTTTTATTGTGCTAAGTTTCAAGTTCAAAAACGGCTGTGACAGACGGACAGACAGACGCGTGAATGATCTTATATGGGTACCGTTTCACATTTTGAGGTACGCATCTCTAAAAAATGTTATTACATCGATTTTATTTATAAAACGCGTTGTGAGCGGCCTTTGTAACAACCTAAAATCATGTTTAGGATAAGTTTTCTTTCCATTAAACGAAGGAAAACGTTGAACAGTTCATTTTTCCTAAAGTTCACTTGAGTTGATTTTATAGCGGCCTTTGTAACAACCTAAAATGATGTTCAGCGTAAGTTTTCTTTCCATTAAATCAAGAATAATATTGAAAAGTTCACTTTTCCTTAAGTTCACTTGAGCCTCCCGTCATTTTATAGCGGCCTTTGTAACAACCTAAAGTCATGTTTAGCATAAGTTTTCTTTCCATTAAATGAAGGAAAACGTTGAAAAGTTCACTTTTCCTAAAGTTCACTTGAGTCCCTAGTGATTTTAAGCGGCCTTTGTAACAAACTAAAATCATGTTTAGCATAAGTTTTCTTTCCATTAAACGAAGAAAAACTTTGAAAAGTTCACTTTTCCTAAAGTTCATTCGAGCCGCTCGTGATTTTATAGCGGCCTTTGTAACAAACTAAAATCATGTTTAGCATAAGTTTTCTTTCCTTTAAATGAAGGCAAACGTTGAAAAGTTCACTTTTCCTAAAGTTCACATGAGCCCCACGTGATTTTAGTCTTACATTGAAAACGTTAACCATTTAATAAAATCCGGCTTTGACCTATCCCAATATTAACTTTGTTATCTACGTATTAATTAAAACGGTTGACAGGACGTTCAGTAATTTTAATTGCGATCAATCGACACCGCAGTCCGCACTTAACGCGATCGTAATGATGGATTTTAATAACCGGCTTATCGCCGTCTTCCGCTGGCGTGTTCGCAGCATCGCCATATTAAGTAATTACTTTTTCCTCCTTTCATGTCGTTAATGTTACCGTTTTGTTAAACATGTTTTCCGTGAAACAGTGTTTAAATGTCAAACATGTTAGTGAACTTCATTATTTATTTTACTCCACATTTCGAAAGAGAATCTTTGTAAACAAACCGATTTGAAAGTTAACATATGGATGGCACAAATGTTCAATTAGTTGACTATTATTTACAAAATTCATTTTATTAGCATATCTCTCTCTCTCCCTTTCTCCCTCCCTCCCTCCCTCCCTCTCTCCCTCCCCCTCTCCCCCCCTCTCCCTCTCCCCCCTCTCCCCCTCTCCCCCTCTCCCCCTCACCCCCTCTCCTCCTCTCCCCCACTACCCCTCTCCCTCTCTCATTCTCTCCCTCTCTCCCTCTCTGCCCCTCTCCCTCTCTCCCTATCTCCCTCTCACCCTCTCACCCTCTCACTCTCTCTCCTTCTCTCCTTCTCTCCCTCTCTTTCTCTCTCCCTCCACCCCTCTCTCTCTAATTTGTATATTTTATGTTATTTTTTATAATTTTTTCAAAGCAAAAATGTAAAGTAAGAATTTAAGTCAATAAATTTCATTTAATATTTTAGGAAAAATAATAATTTATTAAAAAAATTACATTTAAGAAAGTGAATTATAAATTATATATATAAAAAATAACAAAACATTTAAAATTAATAAACTATAATAAATTGGCAGCATATTAATTATTTTTCATCGTTAATTAAATTTTATTTAGATTGTTTGACGAAATAAAAAAAAATTTTTAGAATGATAAAATTTCATGTTAAATTTAATTTATTTCCTAAAAATTGTTTGTAATTAATACATTTTTTATATTTAGTAAATTATATAGCAATAATTTATATGTAAATAAATACATACCGAATTGGAAATGTCTGGCAGATGATTGGCTTACAATAAAAAGCAAGTAGAAAAAAAAATAAGTTTAAATAATATTTACACGTGTTTAGAATTGAGGTTATACAGCTCATCGGGCACGATACTTGCTGCTCGAATGTTGATACTAGCAAGAACACACACACATACAACCGTATATAACAGAAAGAGATAGGTCGCCTGGAGGGGGCAAAACGCTTTTTCCTTCGGTGACGATTTCTGCACGTTCGCTCTATTGTAAGCCGCGTAAAAGAACTTCGTTCCAAAAATGGGTAACCCTTGTTGTCGATCACGCAAAACTCAGAGGTGTAAAACCTTTTCGAAAAATATTCAATATTATGACAAGTATATGCTATTCGGTACACATCATTTACTTTATAACACGTTGGAGTGAAATAACTGCAATAGATCGGTTTCAATTTGGTATAGGTAATATTCATTCATATTCAATTGTTTTTGTAACGTAACACTTAAATGAGAAAGGAGTAAACGAGACATATAACAAATAAGTTAAACTTCAGAGGTGTAAAACCTTTTCGAAAAATATTCAATATCCCGTCAAGTATATGATATTCGGTACACATCGTTTACTTTATAACGCATTAGAGTGAAACAGCTGCAAAAAATTGGTTTCAATTTCGTATAGATACTCATTCATATTCAATTGTTTTTGTAGTGTAACACTTAAGCTAGATAGGAGTAAACGAGACATATAACAAATAAGTTAAACTTATACCAGTTATTTAGCATAAGAATCATAAAAAAAATTGTGATATGTTATTTTATTTTAAGTTTTATTTTATTATTATTTTCCAGTATAGAATACATATTTTAAACACTGTACGGCAATGTTTTTTAGAAGAACCAAGCTTTCACTCTTATTTGACTATATATTTTCAATTATTGACTGTCTGGTTCGATTTCTGGGTATTTGAATGTTCATAAAATGTTTATTTAATCGTAAATGATTTATTGTACCTTCTATTAAAAAAACAGAATATAACAAAGTTTGATTTTTTTTCACAAATACAGAATAAATCCATATTATACTACTGACTTGTATTCAGGAGAAAAAGGTTGACAATACCCGAACTGCCATTGTCATTTGTTTACAAACATACTCTTTTGAAATGGAATGAAGTGGAACCTGTTTGGAATGAAGTGGAAACTTAAAATATTGAATATTATGTTTCCCGTGTCTCCAATTTCGATCGAAGAACCTTGTCCCATTTTGGGTCATATAGCGAAAAGGTCTATATGGGTATTTTATTCAGAAATAAGAATTAGGTCTGTTCTCTGTATGCGTTAAGATATACCGTGTATTCAAATGTTTTGTTTATGTGTTCAAGATTCATCGTCAGTGGTATCTAATTCCATAAATGTGCTTCCGATTTGTTTAAATGGTGGTTTAATCGTCTCGTGGAGATGTTTAGAGTATTCTAAGTACCATACCAATATGAATACATTATCCGACAGTCCAAGTGCCATTTTGGCGAGTACCGTAATGCGTTTTTATTGCATAACAATTGTTACCACCAGCACCATGAGGAGATGTCCTGGACGAAGGAAGAAGACTGAAGTTTGAATAAGATTCATATCGCGAGCTCACACTAATTTTCTGCGAATTAAGCCATTTAATATGAAATTTCACAGAGCAAAATTTAGCCAACGACGCGTATGATACGTTGAATATCTCTGTATAAGGTCACGCATATAAGGTTAGCAAATAAAACCGTTGTGTATTTAAATTACAAGTTCTGCTATCCTGTCATATAACATATTTTGTTGTTGTTCGTATTTGGCTCAAAATGCTTATTTAATATGAAATTTCACAGAGCAGAATTTAGCCAACGCGTATGATACGTTGAATATCTCTGTATAAGGTCACGCATATAAGATTAGCAAATAGAACCTTTGTGTATTTAAATTAAAAGTTCTGCTACCCTATCATATAATATATTTTGTTGTTGTTCGTATTTAGCTCATAATCTATAGTAGTTGGTCCCAGGTTTTGTTTGTCACACAGATGTCAATGTTCCGTAGGAATCGACTGATTCATAACTGATGGTATTAACGTGTTTTCCTGAAATGTTTTTAGCTTGTTGTAAATAGTAAATTCCGCTCAGACAGACAAACAAGCGTGCATAATCGCTTCGTTAAACAGTTTCAATTTTTGATGAAATTTTAAGATTGTACAATATTTGTTTAAAAATTCAATGTGTGATCCTTGTGTGTGTCTGTGCTTTGCTACCTCTTCATCAACAGTTAGACAAATATAAATGAAATTTAACACGAAGTTTACTGTTCTGATGATCGAGTGAGGTTGCGGAATAGTTATCAGATATGTTGTACTAAATAGACAGGTTATCCATATTAATAAATAAAGCGAAAAAGTTTGTATGTTTATTTGTTGGCATTAATCTCTGGAATCTCACGTCCGGTTTCAAAAAAATATTTTTGTGTTATGAAAGCCATACTTCGGGGAAGATATATATCATCTCACTACGGTTTATTAAGCCAGAGCAGTGATCGAGACAGAACTTCAATAACGTTCAAACTTAACAATTTCATGAAATACGGTCGAATTTCGACCACTGGGCGAGCACTGGTATATTGAAATAAATGTACGTGCGTCAATGTCTCTCTTTTTAATAAAACTACTTTCATTGTTTTTATTTCATTTATTTAGTTTTATCATATTATTGTAGAAATAAACATGTATGTACGTAATGTAAGAATAATTAAAAGAGTGTCGGTTTTTTTACGACAACCGGTTTAAACGACTGAATATGATTAGTTTCTTTAATGTCGTGTAACCAATTTCGACAGTATGTCAGTCCGAATCTGCCGAAACTACTGAATCTAAAATTATAAAAAAAACTGGATTTTTAAAGGCCTATGCAAAGGTTTTAGTAAAAAAAGATTTAAGTGAAACTACACGGTGTCCAGGAATAAGTTCCGGAGAGAAAGAAACACGCCATTCGTTGGCTATAAAGGAATAAATGTTCGTTGAAATAAAACGTAAAATACGCCCTTTTTCTAATTGAGTGCAATAAAAATATTTTATATAACTCTTTTTAACACACCCAATACTTGCCTGGAGCGCGGTGCTTACTCGGGCAGCTAGATGTCTTCGTTGTTTTTTGCAGGTTATTCCCCTGAGCGGCGCTGAATAATGTGCGCAAGTATAGCGTCTATGAAAAAGATGACAAATTATTCTGATTATTTTTTTCAAGTTTCCGAGCAAAAAGTAATTTTTCAATTTTATTTTAAAGAAAATCTACTTTTCAGTCAACGAATAACGACTTTCTTTGTCCGACACTTATTATCGGACACCGTGTATAACGACGATTCTATATGGGGTAGTTTTCGAAATATTCACGATATTAGATATGTTCCTCTTAATTAATTACATTAAATATAATTGCGCTAAGAAATTCGTATTTACTTTATTATTATTATCAATTACTTCAAACGAGGTTTTTTTTAATAGCTGCAACTTCGTCCGATTTAAATATACTGGTATAAGCACCAAATGAGGTAAATTTATTTCAAAGATTATAATAGACATGTTCTTTGTTACTTTCTACTCAGTTTGATGCAAAGAATTCCCTGTATGAATGAAAGAGACGTTCTTTGTCCTTCCTACTCAGTTTGATCCAGAGAATTGCCTGTAAGAATAATAGACATGTTCTTTGTTACTTTCTACTCAGTTTGATGCAAAGAATTGATTATATGCATAATAGTCACGTTCTTTGTTACTTTCTAAGTTTGATGCAAAGAACTCCTCAGTTTGATGCAAAGAACTCCTTATATGCATAATAAACATGTTATTTGTTACTTTGCACTCAGTTCGATGCAAAAAATTCCCTGTACACATAATAGACACGTTCTTTGTTACTTTATACTCAGTTTGATGCAGAGAATTCCCTGTATGAATAATAGACACGTGTTTTACTTTCTACTCAGTTTGATGCAAAGAATTGATTATATGCATAATAGTCACGTTCTTTGTTACTTTCTACTCAGTTTGATGCAAAGAACTCCTTATATGCATAATAGACATGTTATTTGTTACTTTGTACTCAGTACGATGCAACAAATTCCCTGTACACATAATAGACACGTTCTTTGTTACTTTATACTCAGTTTGATGCAGAGAATTCCCTGTATGAATAATAGACACGTTTTTTTTACTTTCTGTATATGTGTATATCAGCTAGCCTTACTTAAAAATCCTAGACAAGCAACTGCTATAAACACTCCTGTCTTCGACAGCATCCATCTTTTTTTTCTCTTATTTACTTTATCTCTCTGTAATCATACATTTTTACGACCGACGTAGAAGTTATGAAAATACGTTATGGCCGTGAAAAGCGATCATGAACTATTTCTGAACCACCAGTTCATCGTCCAGAAATAGGCCATGCCAATAGTACTTGATGTGCCGATCATGACGTTCCAGAAGCGGAGTATTGAAAATTTCACCCATTAAAACTTAGTTTGATGCAAAGAATTCTCTAATTCTTTGCATCAAACTAAGCAGAAAGTAACAAAGAAAGTCTATTGTTATAACAGACAATTCTTTGGATCAAACTGAATGGAAAGTGACAAAGAACGTGTCTATTATTCATATAGAGAATTTCATGCATTAAACTGAGTAGAAAGTAACAAGGAACGTGTCTATTATTTGTACAGGACATTCTGTGCATCAAATTTAGTAAAAAGTAACAAAGAAGTTGTTTATTATTCATACAGGGTATTCTTTGTATCAAATTGAGTTGAAAGTAACAAAGAAGTGTCTTATTATTCATACAAGGAATTCTTGTGCATTAAGCTGAGCAGAAAGAAATAAAACATGTTTGTTATTCGTGCAGGGTATTTTCTGCATCAAAATGTGTATTAAGGAACTACATGAAAATTCTAAACACTTTCTGAAAAAAATCACTGTTAAAGTTGCGGTTCAACGAAAAAAAGTTTCCTTTTTTTACAGAAAAATGCTTCAGATATGCTCAGATTGGTGGGCAGAATTCTCTGTATGAAAAATAGACACATCCTTTGTTACTATATAAAATCATAGTAACCGAACGTGTCCCAAACCTATTCATCATTCCAAATGGAAATGCAATACCAAAAAATATTTTTTTTGTATATAAATAACAGGCATTCATACTCTGTAGGTACATAATAATTTTCATAAATCGTGGCATCGTTTTCCAAAATAATTTTCCGATCTTTAATTGCAATTCCATCTCAAATCTCACTTTAAGCTGGTCATAATCTTCAAGATGAATACACTCTCTTGAGCGTCATCGAATACCATTTGTGGGCTGCAACCACACAAAGAAATACAAAAGACGTTAAATATCCCAAAATTTACTTAATCGGAATTTCATGGCATGCTCATACGAGTACGTGTTCTGTATAATAATACAAAATAAAAAAGTTGTCAGCTAAGCTCAGGGGTGAAGTGAAATTTCTTTACCGGATCATATTAGTTAATAATTTATAATAATCATTGGTTACCTAGAAAAATGTTCTTTTTTTCTTTTTACTTCGTATTTTCACTAATGTGTAGTAATATACGTTATAAATGTTCACTCGAAGCTATTGAAACCTAGAGAAATGTTCTTTTTTTCTTTTTAGTTCGTATTTTCACTAATGAATAGTAATATACGTTATAAATGTTCACTCGAAGCTATTAAAACCTAGAAAAATGTTCTTTTTTTCTTTTTACTTCGTATTATCACTAATGAATAGTAATATACGTTATAAATGTTCACTCGAAGCTATTGAATAAATGCACGTTATAATTTTTACACTATATCATATACAATTCCAAATGCATGACTAAAGGCGTGAACATCGATGGCGACCTAACGATTTATTGACAGATAAGCTTTTTAATAAACTTTTTGACATTCTCGATCGCCATGTTGTTAGCACTCGGCTGCTTTCGCTGTCGGTCTGAAGCGTTCGGCATTTGTTTTCACAAGCGTTACACAATTTTAAAGTGACAAAATGACTAATAAGTTACTGAAGAAGTTTCACTTCAAAAAGAATTATAGAATGCCTCTGACGTATTGATGTAATTCATTAATTATTATTTTAAAAACAAGTTATTACGCAGTTTATTTTCTTTATCGTTTTGTGTACCTGTGTGTAGTACAAATATGTAATCTTTCTGCGAAATCTAAATTCCGAGAGAGACGAGGAATTTTTTGTACTTGGAAATGTTTGTTTCTTGTTTACCGCACTTTACGCACGGAAATCCTAGACTTGTGGTGTTTTTTGGAACGAAGTAACGTAATTGGGGAATGAGAGCTAGCCCAAAAAAGTTTGAAATTTCGACCGACACGTTTGCTACAGTATAAAAGTGTAAGATTTCGACCGACATCTTTGCTATAATATAAGCGTCTGCGTGTTTACAAGCATATGTCAATGTATAGGTATATTACTACTGTATAGACGTGCGCAGCATCAGCTGTATTCATTTAAGCGTGTATCTTTAGCAATCCGTGCGCGCCATAATACTCATAACCTCTCTTCACAATTTTCAAACTCGTGTTATTGTTATTAATGAAGAATGAATTGTAGAAGTGATTCAGTAGAAGTTGAGGATGCTGATGACGAAGTCAGGTAGGTACCAGTGTTAAAGTGGATGATTTAGTTTAACTTAAATTTTGTCATCTTTTATTTGCATCGACAAAAGATTAAACAGATATTAACTGATTCAGAAATTAAATCATGTTCACGTATTATGTAAGTTTTGTCTAATTAAAAGATAATGTTCGGATCGCTTCATTGCCATTATTATATTTTCATATCTTATATTTAATACTGTTTTATTGTGATGAAATTTTTTTTCTTGTATATAAAAAGTTTTCATTCCAATAGCGAGTTAACTAAGACATGGACGACTGAGACACAATTTATAAAATCAATAAAGAAAACCAATGCCAGATGTAATGAATATCGTGCATCCTTCATTTATTTCTTTCAATCTTCCATTTAATTACTCTCAAACATTGTTAACTTATTTCATTGTGCCGGTTATTTAATACATGATATATAGCGAAAGGAACTTAGTTCCAATCGGGTGCCCCACGACATCTCTCGTTCTTTTTTATATTTTATTTTTCATTATATAAATTATATTAATATGTAATGAATATCGTGCATCCTTCATTTATTTCTTTTAATCTTCCATTTAATTACTATCAAACGTTGCTAACTTATTTCATTGTGCCTGTTATTTAATACATGATATATAGCAAAAGGAACTTAGTTCCAATCGGGTGCCACACGACATCTCTCGTTCTTTTTTATATTTTATTTTTCATTATATAAATTATATTAATATGTAATGAATATCGTGCATCCTTCATTTATTTCTTTCAATCTTCCATTTAATTACTCTCAAACATTGTTAACGTATTTCATTGTGCCGGTTATTTAATACATGATATATAGCGAAAGGAACTTAGTGCCAATCGGGTGCCCCACGACATCTTTGGTTCTTTTTTATATTTTATTTTTCATTATATAAATTATATTAATATGTAATGAATATCGTGCATCCTTCATTTATTTCTTTTAATCTTCCATTTAATTACTATCAAACGTTGCTAACTTATTTCATTGTGCCTGTTATTTAATACATGATATATAGCGAAAGGAACTTAGTTCCAATCGGGTGCCCCACGACACCTCTCGTTCTTTTTTTCTATTTTATTTTTCATTATATAAATTATATTAATATGTAAAGAATATCGTGCATCCTTCATTTATTTCTTTTAATCTTCCATTTAATCACTCTCAAACATGTTAACTTATTTCATTGTGCCTGTTATTTAATACATGATATATAGCGAAAGGAACTTAGTTCCAATCGGGTGCCCCACGACATCTTTCGTTCTTTTTTATATTTTATTTTTCATTATATAAATTATATTAAAATTTCACATTTCACTTATTATTTTAAATTGTTTCATTGAAATTATGAATTAATTTCAGAGCGGTGTCAGTAATTCAAAGCGAGTTAGTAGGAGCATGGTCAGGAAGTAATGAATTAGTTGCTATAAAATTGGTACTTTATTGCTGGTTGTGTAAATTTATATATTAATAACTCTCTTTGACTTGCGACTTTACTCGCGTGGAACAGACTTCTTTTAACGATCAAAACAATAAAATCTATTTTGGAATAAAAGTCCGGAGTTCGTTTCCATGGCACGGGGTTATTTGCATACAAAATTTCCTGGAAACAAGTGCGTAACGAGTTTGATAAACGATACAAGCTTGAAAGCAAGAAAAACAAGCAAGAAACATTACTTTCGCATTACCAATGAATAAATGATCATTCCACCTCCTCAGCCGGCACCTGGTTGAGGTCGACTTCTATACTACTGTGAGTACCGCTGGTTCATGAGCTGTTTCTACTACTTTCTCCATTTCTTTCGGTCAGAAGCAGTGATGTTTGCTTTATATAAGTCAAGTCGTTGTTTTCTTCAGTCTACCTCGATTTGTTTAAACCATGTTTTTTATGCATCTCTGAACTTTCCACTGATCAGGTCGAACTCTCCAAAGAAGCTGTTAAAGTAGCTATCCGGGTTCTCAGTGCTCAAGAGGGTACACGTATCCAAAGCATCTTAGACGGAATTGAGATTTTCAGGATCTGCCGGAGACATCGCATTTAAAGGACTTAAAGTTTGTGGAGATACGCTTTGATAAGCGGTCACGCTTTGATAAGGGTCCACATTTCTGGGCTGTAAAAAAAGAACCGGGTGAGGGTGTCACAATAAATAAATGTTTTTTTTATGATATAGACCACTATTAAATTCAAGTTATTAAAAAATATTATTTAAAAGATATAAATTAGATTTGTATAAATATTTTGGGTTATTTGTAAATATACGTGTTGTGTATTTACAAATAACCCAATAACTATCATAAATGTAGTAACAGTAATTACACGCATGTTTAGTGAGCAACTTCATGCTGTCGATTTTTGTCGTACCGTGCGCGCGCATCGTAAAATTTCAATTTCATCGTTTTTTCATACCGCGCCTAAAGAATTATAACTTCAAACAGTTTAACAATCATGAATATAGTATCAGTCATTGCGCGAATGTTTAGTGAGCAACTTCATGCTGTCGATTTTTGTTGCATCGTGCGCGCGCATGGTAAAATTTCAATCTCATTGTTTTTTCATACCGCGCCTAAAGAAATATAACTTCAAAAAGTTTAACTATCATGAATTTAGTATCAAACATTACACGCATGTTTAGTGAGAAACTTCATCCTGTCGATTTTTGTTGCATCATGCGCGCATATCGTAGAATGTCTCTCCCATAATTTTTTCATATCACGCCTAAAGAAGTATAACTTCAAAAAGTTTTATTGGTTAAATTTATTTTCTGCTTTTTAGATGGTAAAATTTTGTGCCCTAATTGATGGCAAAAATACTCTCTCTTCCGTACATAATAACAATGTATACAATTGCTAAATCGCGTGATTGCGATTGTGCTAGAGTGTCATATGTTTGTGATGTGTGAGAATAAAGTCATTGAAATGTGTTATCAAAATGTAGTGTTATTAAAGTTATATAATTGTCTCGTTATCCTTTTTGAAACTTATAACTGTAATATTTCCATAACTATATAAATAAAGCGCGCAGAGTGTGTTAGGTATTAAATATCTTTATAACTCATTCGACCTTTGGTATGAATCAAGTGTAAGTACACATCGATAGGTTCGCGTGCGCCGGTTCGTGAAGGGGCGTCTATAAATATCTTGTTTGCATAATGATAATGATGCAGCGTCTTCGTTGTTAATGCCGGCTTTACACCGAGACTGTTGACTACCACGCGGGTGTCTACTTTATTAACGAATAGCGCGACAGCCTCGAGTTTAGGCGACTGTAATTATAACTCGGGTAATTTACAAGTAGTCAAGTTTTAATTAGGTTTTTGGAAAGAGGAGATCTTCCTCTAAAAATGATACTATTTTTTAATTGTTTCAAATGCAAATTCAAGGCAAATTTAGATCATAATAAGTTATGATCTAAATTTACCTGGGAAAAATGACATATGTAGCCGTTGGTCTGTACGTTAAATTTACAAGTATGAGGACACGCTACACTTTGTTAAATTGACATGTATGAGGGCACGCTACACTTTGTTAAATTTACAAGTATGAGGGCACGCTACACTTTGTTAAATTTACAAGTATGAGGGCACGTTACACTTTGTTAAATTTACAAGTATGAGGACACGCTACACTTTGTTAAATTTACAAATATGAGGGCACGCTACACTTTGTTAAATTTACAAGTATGGGGACACGCTACACTTTGTTAAATTTACAAGTATGAGGACACGCTACACTTTGTTAAATTTACAAGTATGAGGACACGGTACACTTTGTTAAATTTACAAGTATAAGGGCACGTTACACTTTGCTGTTCTCTTATTTCTTTACTTCTCTTTTCTATAGATTAGGGAAATATTATAATATAAATTTATTGATTTTCGCAACGATTTTTTTAAATGGTATAATTTTTATGAACAATTTTCTGAAAACTTCATTTTTTCGTGTTCGGCGACTGTTCTCGACCTCCGTTTTGTGCGGATTTTCGTGTTCCTTCTCTCCGCTCCTTGTTGTTTTTATATTTAATTTTTTCGTACAATTGTTTTTTTAATAAACAATAAAAAGCGCGGTGTGTGTACAGTACCGGTCGTCGCCGGACCAGGGCGATACAAAAACAACAGTTATCAATTTAGTTTTTTTGGAACATATTAATTGTTATTTATAATCTTTTTATTTTTTCAAGCATAATCCTTTCTAGAAATATTTTAAAAATGTTCTATCATGTAAACTTCTAATTATATAGAATATAGGGGAAAAACCAGCATGATCTGGTCTTTGAACATGTTTTGAAGATACGTTAATTTAGAGAAAAAAGTAGATTCTATTCGTTTTTCTTATTATAAAAATGGAATATTTCCAAATTATTTTTTTAAAGGCATGACGATGCTCAACTGCACTGTTTTGTTCAAGTGTACAAGTTTATTCAACTGTTCTAATTTCGATATTAAAACGGTTTAGAAGCCTTTCTAAACCGAACAGTTAAACATCTGCTTAATTGTAGCTTGTAACAGCCATTATTTAACTATTTGATGAACAGCCATTTATTAACTATTTGATGAACAATTTTTCCAGGGTTTTATGATCTGAAAATATTTTTTATATCGAATACTTAGTAAATGGTTTTTAAAAAGGAGATTTTCACTTTGGAAAATCTTTTTATAAAATTATGTCATCTTTATCGCACGAGTGATTGGCGTTCAAAGTAAAAAATGTCCTTTTTGCTTTAATCGCTAATAGCTCCGTCAAAAAGATCGAATAATAATCAATAAAAAAGCGTATTAAAGAGAATATTCCGATCTACAAATAGATTAACATTACATCTAACTTTAATTCAGATTTACAGAGACAAACATTAAATTAAAAAATACGTCGGTCCGTTCAATCCGAAAATTTTTAAATTTTTTCTTGAAAGGATTGTTTTTAAAAAATGGGTATCTTGTAGGATAAAAAAAATCGTTAATGGTTTCAAAATTAGAAAATTCAAGCTTTAAAACTTCTTTTTTATATTTGTACGACCATTTTGACATAGTTACAGTCATTTGAACATTTTTAATAAATTCTAAAATTATTAGGGAAAAAAATTGTCAAGTACGACGCGCGAATGGAGTGTATTCATGTACGATTGTCTTAGAATGTATAAAATAGGTAACACTGTATATAAATATAAATATCATTATCATTAAATATAAATGTAAAAAAATGCTGACAATATAATTATTTTGAAGTAAAACACAAATGAACAAGATCAAATTTATGCAATAACAACATAAATACATTTAGTAACGTTAGAATAAGAAGTTAAAATTAGAAAATACTCTTTAATATTGTAGGCTGGAAGACACTGAATATTCACAAATAATGCTATTTAATAATTACATCTGTGCGTGTCACACTCCGCCCTTGCGATTACGCCATAAGAAAATGTCAATATGTGTGTCACACTCCGTCATTGCGATTACACCATAAGAAAATGTCAAATAAACATATTGATATCTCACTCTAAAGAAGCGCGGAAATGTTGCGTGGAAAGGCCACCTAACGGTACACTTTTTTAACGCTCTGAACTTCGTACCATCACAACCTAATAGTTACACTTTTTTAACGCTGTGAACTTCGTGCGCTCTGAACTTCTGATTTGATTCCTCATAAAACTTCATACCAGGCGCTATATATGGAAATCGATTCTTAAGGAGTAACCTCCAAAAAAAATATATAAAAACATATACACTAAAAGACTTAATTAAAACTCTCCTAATTTTGTTTTTTTTTTTGTATATATATAGTCCCTTTTCTGCACTGTTAATCGGATTTTTATAAATGAGGTGTCATTTATAATGAGTTTGTTAATAGTCTAAGTAGCATAGGCTATATAAAATCAATTATAGCTGCCACGGGATGCTATATTTTAGTACTCCATTTTTTTCCTTAAAATTATTAAAAGGCTTTTATAAGACATTATCAAAAATATACATATCTTGTGTACAAATTTTGGATGATAATAACAAAAATTGAAATTGTATAATTAATATACGTACTTAAAATGATTTGTATTATCTGATCAATACATTTAAAAATAGTGTCGCTTTATCTTACTGGATTTTATTAACGTAAATTTTTTTCGATATTATGTAGAAATTGAAAACGTTGACATAATTACGTGCGAGGCGCAGAGCGGAACGGACAAATTTCAGAAAAAAATTCTTGTTCGTACACCACAAATATATCCAAAGTGGATGTAACTCTTCAGTACAGTCGCATTGCAAAGTTTTGTTAAAATCACAAGATTTTGTATGCTATACTTTCTTCTAGAAGGAACAAATCAAGTTGTAAGATACTAACGCCACCTATACGATATTGTTCACATTGCTTGCTGTACAGTAAGCAAAAATATTAGCCGAAAATTAACGCCATCTGTATGTAATTATGTAAACTTTACTATATGCGGTTCAATTACAAGGCACGTCAATTAAAAAAAGGAAGAAATTAAATACAGAAAGTATACTGTAGCGATTTAGTCCTACGTTGAAAGTTGCGGCACAGTTGCTACTGTTACAGTTTCAATCTTTTGTCAATTTGGGATTTATTAAAAGATCGAAATTAGAAGATTTATTGAAATATAATATTATTGATTAATAAAGTTTAAAACATGTTTTATTCTATAAAAAAACTGTGGCCGAATGATGCTTTTAGAATGTTGCAATATGCCTTTGACTGACTTGCAAATGTACCTATTGTCAGTTTTTTCCTTATCGCTAATTTAAGTGTTGCCAAACTACCTCGAAATTGATTTCTTAATTTTTTTATTTATACAATTTTTTACGTATGGATATGTATTATGAGCGAATGCATTTTCATTATTCCACAAATGTGTAGGCTTCTAATTTCTTTCATAATATGCATTACGAAATTATTTGTACAAAGTTTTACGTTGAAATACGGGTATTTATAATTCGAAAAAAAAAAACTAATGTGAGAAAAAATACATGGTAACCCTCAAATGAAGTTAAAAGTTGGAGTGTATGTGAAAAAGGAAAAAGGCGTTATTTTTACAGTTTGTGCGTAGAAGAAAATAAATAGCATCTGCCATTTCAGGATAAGCTACAGAGAAAAGCTTCGTCGTTGCGTTTGAATTTCCCAGAGGAAATTTTGAGTTTCAAAGCTAGAAATTGCTGGCTTGGGAAATGGAGAAACATTACGGCGAATTGGAATATTTTTTCTTTGAAACTTTTTTAGGGGCATTATGAATATATTATTCATGCCGAAAAACGTAGACTGGCCGGAAAATTCATCTAAATTTATTTAAGTCTTTTTCTCGAAATAGTTATGAACGTATAGAGGTGAACGCATTTCATTTTACGGATGTTTTTTTTGCGGAAAAAATCGATCCAGATGACCATAGATGAGCTTGAGAAAAGAACCTAATGATTTTTGGGATTTTGGTCTTTTTTTGACTGTTTGTTTGACTTTGTTAGATGGTGACGTTAACAGCCAATCAACTAATTTTGACGGTTTTCCTGCTGTCTTTAGAGTCTGAGGAAAAATTGAAATTGTTGAATTGTTTTGGGAATTTGCTTGTCGGTATGTCGTTTTTTTATTTCTGTCTTGTCATTTCTCATCGAATCAACTTTTCCTGAAAAAATGTTGAAAAAGTACTGAGAAAAATGTTCGAAGCACGCAAGGGAAAATGTTGTCTGGAGAAATAGTCGTATTGATGGATTAATTATTTAAGTATAATACACATAGATTATATATCCAGTACATTGAAAATATTTCCAGAAAAATTATTGATGGGATCCTTCATCCCATCAATAATTTTTATATAAATGTTTGGTTTATAGATTTGTCTGTTTGTATGTTCACGCTTCACTTAAAAGTTATTGATACAGTTTCGATGGAGTTTTTATAAAAAAACAAAGCGATCAAATTGAAGTAACATTTGGTTTTTATTGTAATCAATTAATATATATGTGAATTTAATATTTAAAAAAATATATTTACATTGCATTAATACAACAGCACAAAGAAGTGCTAGTACCTACGTGTAACGATAGATGGCGCTACGTGTAATTTAAATCTCGCAATAAATATGACATTTTTGGTTTGACACCCACTTTATCGACCCTATATCTAAGTTGTTCCGTATTACGAGTAATTAGTGCAAGCAATAGGTGTGACTTGGAAGTGTGGAATCTTATCAGCAGAGCTTTTAAACTCTCCTGCAATATCAGCTGTGGAAGATTTCGGATTCTCCAAGAATGCGTCAAGCGTGCTGCTGTTCGCAAGGAAGTCACCTTCAGCGCGTTTTCAAGATGAGATAATGATTTCAGCGGAATGTTGCGCGCATGACGTCATTGTGAATGCAAACAGCTGATACGAGTGCGCTTCTGCGGCTTTGGTTAGCATCACGCGCCGAATTATATCTTTCAATGAGTAGGAAACGTGATTTTACGAGATTTAGTTACAATATTTGCTACTGTCGGCAGTGAGTATTGCAGGTAGTGAATATCAAAGGTACCGCCGTTTTACTTTGAAGTGGTCCGCCCCTCTGATATTTCTAATATAAGTTTGTCATTGTGTCCTGCGTATAAGATTGTTTTAATGAGGATTTGTCAAAATACAAAGCTTTACCATATATACTACTATTGTGAATACTACAAAAATAGCGGTTCTGCTGGCACACGTAACTTCAACAAAAATGGCCTCTTTAAAGCTTATTTATTATTTTGTAAATCATTATATATGCTACTATTGTGAATACTACAAAAATAGCGGTTCTGCTGGCACACGTAACTTCAACAAAAATGGCCTCTTTAAAGCTTATTTATTATTTTGTAAATCATTATATACGCTACTATTGTGAATACTACAAAAATAGCGGTTCTGCTGGCACACGTAACTTCAACAAAAATGGCCTCTTTAAAGCTTATTTATTATTTTGTAAATCATTATATATACTACTATTGTGAATACTACAAAAATAGCGGTTCTGTTGGCACACGTAACTTCAACAAAAATGATCACTTTAAAGCTTATTTATTTCGTAAATCATTATGCATACTACTATTGTGAATACTACAAAAATAGCGGTTCTGCTGGCACACGTAACTTCAACAGAAATGATCACTTTAAAGCTTATTTATTTCGTAAATCATTACGCATACTACTATTGTGAATACTACAAAAATAGCGGTTCTGCTGGCACACGTAACTTCAACAAAAATGATCACTTTAAAGCTTATTTATTTCGTAAATCATTATGCATACTACTATTGTGAATACTACAAAAATAGCGGTTCTGCTGGCACACGTAACTTCAACAGAAATGATCACTTTAAAGCTTATTTATTTCGTAAATCATTACGCATACTACTATTGTGAATACTACAAAAATAGCGGTTCTGCTGGCACACGTAACTCCAAAAAAAATGACCACTTCAGAGCTTATTTATTATTACGTAAATAAGTTCCTGTCGCGAGAAAATCTTCACGATATGCTTCCAATATTTTGATAGTCCTGTTCAACGATATCCTAAATAACGGGATTGCGCATCAAAAAAAATTATACGCGTGCAAATCAGTATACGTGATAGAAACTTCTTTGGCGATTTTAACCTCGATTTGTAAGAATATAGTAAGGGCAAAGCAGCAGAGATAAAGAGAGAGATAGAATATACTAAGCGTAAATTCATAGATTATATTAAATTTGTGTAAAAAGACTTTAAAACTATACATTTAGTAAAATTAATAAAATTTCATTACGGACAAATGTCAATTAAAATAATGAAAAAAAAACACAATGATAAATATTAATAACACAATGTATGTATGGTACCTCAGCTGCTTCATATGTAGCCTCTGAGACGTACATATACGACGCGCGAATGCGCGACACTATAACTTATTCAATCGCTTTGTATCGTTGTGTATATATTGATCTCTTTTGCTCCACTTCTAAGACGTCGAAATATATAGCTCTATTTCTCTCTACGTCATATCTTTCTTCTCTCTCATGTAACGAAATGTGCGTAAACGTGACCGCTACCTTAAAATTTTACTCTCAATTCTCGTCCACTTATCGATTATCGAATCGCCGCCTAAGTAGTTTCGCTTCAAAAATCTTTATTTATAGATTTTATTTCATAACTTTTTATGCAAAATTTCAGCTTTGTAATACTAACATCTGCGGTTGTAACATACAAACGGACGTGACGAAACTATAAGAGTTCGTAATTTGCCTATGAAACCCCAAAAAATAACGTCCCAACTGGCCCCTGGCGCAGCCGGGTCGCGATAGCTAGTATAGATATATGTATATTATCTATAGACGGGCGCCACATGCTTATCGGGTCGTGTCAATAAAAGTGACGTGCATATTTATATCGGTTAAGTCGACTCTTTGATTTACTGCTGTTACGATATTGAGCTCGCCACTTGTCTGCCGCCGAAGGGGAGTAGTCGGGTGTGGTGCGCGCTGGGGGAGCGCGGGGGAAGCGGTATCTGTATCTAGCCAGCGGTGTTATGGAGCGAACGATGTTTTGTGTTCGTCTTGTGATTTATAGTTAGAAAAAGATGAGTTGATGCAAAAAAAACATAATTAGTTTTAAAATGGTTTTTAATCAATGACTGTAATTATGAAAACTTTTAAGACGTTCGCTTCGTTGCGAAATATGTTTAAGAAAGGACAAAGTTATTGCTTTGATTAGCATTTCTGTGCCAAATTTGGAAAATCTGCTTCTTTGTTAAATCATTGAGGTACTTAGTTTGAATTTATCATTTGTTTTTACAAATAAAATATTTGACAAATTTTGTAAAGTGTTTATAATTATTTGAAATATAAAGCTACATTTGGGGTTATTTTCCCGGGAAACGTGTTTTAAGCTGAAAAATTGGCTTTTATTGTGGTCATGCTAGCTTTGCCTTAAAACATTTGATATGCAAATTCCATGACGTCATCATGAATCGTCGTCATGAATCCAGCCAGGATCTATAATTCGTCGTTACAACCAGTACGTTGTTATAACCAGTGTCATTACAACCAGTACATTAAACGGTGTCGTTACAGCCAGTAGATTGTTATAACCGGTGTCGTTATAAACAGTAGATTGTTATAACCAGTATCGTTACAACCAGAGCATTGTTATAACCAGTGTCATTACAACCACTAGATTAAACGGTGTCGTTACAACCAATACATTGTTATAACCGGTGTCGTTATAAACAGTAGATTGCTATAACCGGTATCGTTACAACCAGTAAATTGTTATAACCAGTGTCATTACAACCAGTACATTGAACGGTTTCGTTACAACCAATACATTGTTATAACCGGTGTTGTTACACACAGTAGATTGTTATAACCGGTATCGTTACAACCAGTACATTCTTATAACCGTCGTTACAACCAGTTACAACTCTACTTTGAATTCTTGTCTCAAAGTATAAAATCTTTGAGATAAGATTTTATGAATTCAAAGCTGCTTTGAATAGCTATATACAAAATGTAGCCTACTAGTAAGTAGATTTTCTATTTTATTTTCGGCTCTCCTACTTATTTAACACTTTCAACGTGAGTATCATATCAATGTGAATAAGTGTACTTTATACAAAGTAATTTTTTTCACTGTTTTTACTTATTGGATTGAAAAAAGTAATGTACTGAACGTAGATATGGACAGCCACAAAGGCCGCTAACGTTTTGTTTAGCAAAAAATTACGTAACAACATTTTTCCAACTTTAGGTTTTGTTCATTGTATTCTTTTTCATGGTTTATTTTCCCAATCTAATTCCCATGTTTTGGCTTTAAACTTTTCATATATCTATAAAATTTGTTAAAAATCAAACACGAAAAAATAACAAAACGTTAAAAAATAAATTAGTTAAAAATGCTTAAAAAGGCATTACAAATTTGACAATTGCAAAACAAAAAAAACCTGTTTTTTCACTAAATACCTAATGATCGACCTTAGTGGCTATAAAAAAGGAGCAGTATAATTTTTTTTTCGATCAAATAAAATAAAACAGTGAAAAAGACCCTTTTTGCTCAAGTGAACTTATTACCCCGCGGGTCACGTAAATGGACGGGCCCCGCATTTTGAGTGTTGAAGTGTTAAATAACCATTAATTTCATACCGTGCGTTTGTTCAAGTAATATCCCGTTTTTGTCGTTGACGTCACTTCTGCATGGGAATTATGTAAGATCGTTACCGCGTATATAGGTAATAGTGCCCCCTTCTCCCCTTGCCGCACCTAATAATACCAGTATGGAGATACGTAGCATTATAAACAGCTCCGGGGCGGGACCGAAATAAAACGCAGTTTGGTTAACGGCCCGTGCGAGCAGTGTGCGTGAACCTTAAACGCGGCGTGCTCTGAAATGGATTAGGCGATTACGTTATTAGGAAATAGCGCTGCAGTAATGTGTGCGGAAAGATGGCGCGGTAAACAATAAATAAATACGGCGAAAAATCGATTTGGAAAGGAAAGTGGTTAAGGAGAATGATGCTGGGAACGTGTGGAAATTTATTTTATGATCTTGGAAAAATAGTGGGGAAAAAAACATTTTATAACAAGGAAAGAGATGATTAGATTATATTGAGGTTTTTTTTGAAGAGTTTAAGTAAAAATGACTGAATATTTTGTGGATATATTGGGAGAAAAGTCAGGATAGATATAATGGGAAATGGCTTGAAGGTAAAAATAATTGTATGTAGAATAAGAAAAATAAAAGGCGTGAGCCTCGCCCATATAAGCTCTAGGAAGAAGTGAAACTTCTTTAACGATTCACGGAGAAAAGTCAGGATAGATATAATGGGAAATGGCTTGAAGGTGAAGTTATAAATCGCTAGGTATGTGTTAAAAAAACTTGTATGTATAATAGAAAAAAAATAAAAGGCATGAGCCTCACCCATATAAGCTGAAGAAGAAGTGAAACTTCTTTATTGATTTATGTTAGTTGATGATTCCCAATTATTATTTGTTACCTAGAAGTGTGTCTTTTTATTGTTATTATGATAAAAACTATTTTTCACTAATTTATAATAAAATACTTAATTACACTTCTTGTCAGGTATTACAAAATGTTAACGTAACATTGTACATAAGATATTCACACGCAACAATCCATCAAATCACTATAACTCAGTTACCTTCGGAAAGAAAACATTGATAATGAATATAGCACGGCAAGTTGTTTATTCAATAGCTCAATGCGTCATTTCGCTTCTAATTTTTGCATTAAACGATACACAAGACCAAATGCACGACTAAAGGCGCTAAAATCAGTGGTGATTTATTGACAGCTAGTTATCTTTTTAAAGAAAACAATTAGGTATAATAAATATCGGACGACAAGTTGCTTATTCAATAGCTCAATGCGTCATTTCACTTCTAATTTTTGCATTAAACAATACACAAAAGGAAATGCACGACTAAAGGCGCTAAAATCGGTGGTAATTCATTGACAGCTAGTTACCTTTATATCGGACGACAAGTTGCTTATTCAATAGCTCAATGCGTCATTTCACTTCTAATTTTTGCATTAAACAATACACAAAATGAAATGCACGACTAAAGACGCTAAAATCGGTGGCAATTCATTGACAGCTAGTTACCTTTTTAAAGAAAACAATTAGGTATAATAATTATCGGATGACAAGTTGCTTATTCAATAGCTCAATGCGTCATTTCACTTCTAATTTTTGCATTAAACAATACACAAAACTAAATGCACGACTAAAGGCGCTAAAATCGGTAGCATTTCATTGACAGCTAGTTACCTTTTTAAAGAAAACAATTAGGTATAATAAATATCGGACGACAAGTTGCTTATTCAATAGCTCAATGCGTCATTTCACTTCTAATTTTTGCATTAAACAATACACAAAACTAAATGCACGACTAAAGGCGCTAAAATCGGTGGCAATTCATTGACAGCTAATTACCTTTTTAAAGAAAACAATTATAATAAATATCGCACGGCAAGTTGCTAATTCAATAGCTCGATGCGTCATTTCACTTCTAATTTTTGCATTATACAATACACAAAACTAAATGCACTACTAAAGGCGCTAAAATCGGTGGTGATTCATTGACAGCTAGTGCATTAAATAATACACAAAATGAAATACACAACTAAAGGCGCTAAAATCGGTGGTGATTCATTGACAGCTAGTGCATTAAATAATACACAAAATGAAATACACAACTAAAGGCGCTAAAGTCGGTGGTGATTCATTGACAGCTAGTTACCTTTTTAAAGAAAACAATTAGGTATAATAATTATCGGATGACAAGTTGCTTATTCAATAGCTCAATGCGTCATTTCACTTCTAATTTTAGCATTAAACAATACACAAAACTAAATGCACGACTAAAGGCGCTAAAATCGGTGGCAATTCATTGACAGCTAGTTACCTTTTTAAAGAAAACAATTAGGTATAATAATTATCGGATGACAAGTTGCTTATTCAATAGCTCAATGCGTCATTTCACTTCTAATTTTAGCATTAAACAATACACAAAACTAAATGCACGACTAAAGGCGCTAAAATCGGTGGCAATTCATTGACAGCTAGTTACCTTTTTAAAGAAAACAATTAGGTATAATAAATATCGGATGACAAGTTGCTTATTCAATAGCTCAATGCGTCATTTCACTTCTAATTTTTGCATTAAACAATACACAAAACTAAATGCACTACTAAAGGCGCTAAAATCGGTGGCAATTCATTGACAGCTAGTTACCTTTTTAAAGAAAACAATTAGGTATAATAATTATCGGATGACAAGTTGCTTATTCAATAGCTCAATGCGTCATTTCACTTCTAATTTTTGCATTAAACAATACACAAAATGAAATGCACGACTGAAGGCGCTAACATCGGTGGCAATTCATTGACAGCTAGTTACCTTTTTAAAGAAAACAATTAGGTATAATAATTATCGGATGACAAGTTGCTTATTCAATAGCTCAATGCGTCATTTCACTTCTAATTTTTGCATTAAACAATACACAAAACTAAATGCACGACTGACGGCGCTAACATCGGTGGCAATTCATTGATAGCTAGTTACCTTTTTAAAGAAAACAATTAGCTATAATAATTATCGGATGACAAGTTGCTTATTCAATAGCTCAATGCATCATTTCACTTCTAATTTTTGCATTAAACAATACAAAAAACTAAATGCACGACTAAAGGCGCTAAATAGGTGGCAATTCATTGATATCTAGTTACCTTTTTAAAGAAAACTATTAGGTATAATAAATATCGGACGACAAGTTGCTTATTCAATAGCTTAATGCGTCATTTCACTTCTAATTTTTGCATTAAACAATACACAAAACTAAATGCACGAATAGGGGCGCTAAAATCGGGGGCAATTCATTGACAGCTAGTTACCTTTTTAAAGAAAACAATTAGGTATAATAAATATAGGATGACAAGTTGCTTATTCAATAGCTCAATGCGTCATTTCACTTCTAATTTTAGCATTATACAATACACAAAACTAAATGCACTACTAAAGGCGCTAAAATCGGTGGTGATTCATTGACAGCTAGTGCATTAAATAATACACAAAATGAAATACACAACTAAAGGCGCTAAAATCGGTGGTGATTCATTGACAGCTAGTGCATTAAATAATACACAAAATGAAATACACAACTAAAGGCGCTAAAGTCGGTGGTGATTCATTGACAGCTAGTTACCTTTTTAAAGAAAACAATTAGGTATAATAATTATCGGATGACAAGTTGCTTATTCAATAGCTCAATGCGTCATTTCACTTCTAATTTTAGCATTAAACAATACACAAAACTAAATGCACGACTAAAGGCGCTAAAATCGGTGGCAATTCATTGACAGCTAGTTACCTTTTTAAAGAAAACAATTAGGTATAATAATTATCGGATGACAAGTTGCTTATTCAATAGCTCAATGCGTCATTTCACTTCTAATTTTAGCATTAAACAATACACAAAACTAAATGCACGACTAAAGGCGCTAAAATCGGTGGCAATTCATTGACAGCTAGTTACCTTTTTAAAGAAAACAATTAGGTATAATAAATATCGGATGACAAGTTGCTTATTCAATAGCTCAATGCGTCATTTCACTTCTAATTTTTGCATTAAACAATACACAAAACTAAATGCACTACTAAAGGCGCTAAAATCGGTGGCAATTCATTGACAGCTAGTTACCTTTTTAAAGAAAACAATTAGGTATAATAATTATCGGATGACAAGTTGCTTATTCAATAGCTCAATGCGTCATTTCACTTCTAATTTTTGCATTAAACAATACACAAAATGAAATGCACGACTGAAGGCGCTAACATCGGTGGCAATTCATTGACAGCTAGTTACCTTTTTAAAGAAAACAATTAGGTATAATAATTATCGGATGACAAGTTGCTTATTCAATAGCTCAATGCGTCATTTCACTTCTAATTTTTGCATTAAACAATACACAAAACTAAATGCACGACTGACGGCGCTAACATCGGTGGCAATTCATTGATAGCTAGTTACCTTTTTAAAGAAAACAATTAGCTATAATAATTATCGGATGACAAGTTGCTTATTCAATAGCTCAATGCATCATTTCACTTCTAATTTTTGCATTAAACAATACAAAAAACTAAATGCACGACTAAAGGCGCTAAATAGGTGGCAATTCATTGATATCTAGTTACCTTTTTAAAGAAAACTATTAGGTATAATAAATATCGGACGACAAGTTGCTTATTCAATAGCTTAATGCGTCATTTCACTTCTAATTTTTGCATTAAACAATACACAAAACTAAATGCACGAATAGGGGCGCTAAAATCGGGGGCAATTCATTGACAGCTAGTTACCTTTTTAAAGAAAACAATTAGGTATAATAAATATAGGATGACAAGTTGCTTATTCAATAGCTCAATGCGTCATTTCACTTCTAATTTTAGCATTAAACAATACACAAAACTAAATGCACAACTCAAGGCATTAAAATCGGTAGTGATTCATTGATAGCGTAGGATTCGAATAAACTTTTTGACAATTTCGACCGCCATGTTGTTAGCGCTCGGTCAGTTCCGCCGCTAGTCGGAAGCATTCGGCATTCATTTTTTAGAGCGTTACACAATTTTAACGTTACAGAATGACTCGACGTCGGTAAAGAACGTTTAAATGTGCATAGTACATGTCATTAAATTATTCACAGTTTGTTTTTGTCTTGTATATTTCTGAAACAAAAAAAAAATTTACGTACGGTTGAGGGAATGGAACTCTAAAAATTGTTTACGTACGGTTGAAAGAACGGAACTCACGCACGCAGCACGGCTAGAACTCGCACTGCGAGGTTTTCAAATACACTTAGGAATCTATAACATTCTTTTACATTATTTCCAGATGCCAAAATTAAATTTTTCACCATGTAAATACGTTTCTTTAGAAGTATGTAGTATCTTTTAGACAGGTCTGAAAATGTGATGATTGTCTCATAAACTATGAAAATTAGAATCATAGTTATTGTTTTTCTGAAATCTTCTAGTCAGATTTTATCAAAGTGGTTTTCCAAACGATGTATAAAACTAAAAAAAAAAATGAAAAAAAAATATTGAACGTGACTGATTTTATAAGGGTTCCATTTTTCCTTTTGATGTAAGGAACTGTAAAACAGATTTATAATACACTAATACATTCATATGATAACACTATAGACCAATTCCAATTCCACTTACACGTTAACTAATTTTTTCAATATTCTTAGAGCTATTCATGTTTTTGCACTTTATAAAATATTACGAAGAGACACGTCCGACAGCAAAACGTCGCTCGTGCGTTCTGAGCCCGCGCTCCTCTGTTATAGAGGTGGTGTGCGGGGAAAGGCGGGCGGATGCGGGTTCTCAAGCCGTTCGATTCGCTACTGCTCTAAAGTATTCATTTTGATATTTGGTTTGGTTTAACTATGTAACACTTTCTACATGACTTTTTTCGGAATCGTTTGGTATATTGAAATAATATAGTATCGGCTGTCGCTATAAGCCTCTAAAGAACCTTTAATACGATTCAGTGTTATTTATGTGTATAGATAACAATGCCAACTAATTAAATCGATCATTTGCGACAAATGAAACCGAAGTCATTGAAAAATCAATCAGGAAATAAGAGTGGCCTTCCTAATGCCGCCTTAACTATTTATTGTGTCGATGGTCTGTTGTTGATGGTCTGGACGTACTGAACAATAGAGTTTCCGTCGGACCTTATTGTCTTTGCTCCTGTGTCGACCTTCTAGCTCCTAAAATAGAATAGGAAGCATTAGTGAAGTTTACGTATAATGTATAAGTCTGTGTCTCAAATCAAGACAAAACCTCTATTTAGGACGGCCTACGTCTGCGAATACAGAAATCCATTAATCTTACTTTGTTTGGCCGTCACTGAAATATATGTCCTAAACTATACGAGTTGGAGAAATGGAAACGACCCTCAGACGCGAGGGTACTTTTTCGACGTTGAAATAGGTCTTTACCGGTATTGGACTACTGTCGTTTCCAGAATACGAAAACGAACTTATTTTTAACTCTGAAGTTTAATACCGTCGAAACTGACAATTTTAGAGTATTATTATAACATAATTAATAACTGTAATGAGCCATTTTTAATAAACTATCCCTTAGCTTTTAACTGTTTAACCTTTCAGTACAAAGTTTAGTTAAATTTCACACAATTTGTAAATAATGTTCCCCTATGAAAGAAAGTATTGAGTGGTAACGCCATCTGTCTGATATTCTTCGTATTACGTTCTATTACCAAAATGAAATAGATTTGTAGGAAATAAATTTATATCAATTTGTTTATAAAAAAATTACGTTTGAAAAATCGGGAAAGAATAAAAAATAAAATATAATTTATAATCATAATACAAAATTAAAATGCTAAATTTATAAACGCGCATATATTATATTGTTAATATAGCAAGAATTCTTAATAAGAAATAAAATTGACATTAAAAATCTAATGAAGTAGTTAATCACTTTTTAGAAACGATTGCAACATTTCATCAATATCGATCGCTTTTCAAAGGTGTAGCCAATCACCTAAACAAATTAAAAATAAACTCTTAACCGATAGACGTTCGTGTTGTTGAATATCTTTTATGACCTTGAAAGTTTGCAGCAGCATTGCTATTTTGCCACTTTCGTATTTTTTTTTTAAATATTATGGTTGTATAATGTTCAGATTTAATTACAAGATCATGTGAGTAAGGTTGATAATAGTACAGTTATTAACGTTATGTGTAATTAAGTTAGTTATAAATAAGTCTATTCACAGAAAAGAATTTTCACTTCCGACGCAAGATTTTTCATACACAATTTTTTTTTACTTATTACTTGCTTAAAAAACTAATTTTTCCCTTAAAAATACATTTATTACTTGCTTAGAATCATAAAAAACTAATTTTTCCTTTAAAAATAATTTATGAATCGATAATGATGGCCGATAGAACACCACTGATGAGATATGTTGGGACTTTCATCAAAAGGCAAAGAGCGCTTTCAAACAAAAGAAGTTACCAAAGAAATAATATTTAACTTCTTCAAAGTTCACGCTCTGTCTCGTCTCTGGACTGGCGTCCTGGAACATCAAACTCGTAAGAGTCGTAAAGTACCTATGAAAAGCAACACTAACTCCATTGATGCTGTTCGCCCACAAAATGCGCCATTTCACAATCGTCCGAACGGAGAAGCCATTTGGGATATGTCTTAACCCCGCCATTTTAGGTTAGCCCACTCGGCGAAGTCAACTCTGTATAGCGGCGCTGCTCCCTCGCATTGTTCCAATTATAGGAGCAAGGGAGCAAAGTGTACGTGCCGACGGAGCGAGTATATCGTTCCGAATTTAAATGCATTTTGACAGGCGCGCTGTCAGTGTAATCCATTAGTTTTATTGGTCGAGGCGTTTTGGGTACTGAGCGTCGGTTGGTCCGGCGGTTCGGGTTTAACGTTTATTTGTGTGGATTGTAGGAAATTTCAGCGTCGTATTGTGAAAATTCGACATTCAATGGGGATGTTCAGGCAAGATTTTTCCAGAGGGCGCTGACGGCGTTTGTTATATTGTAAATATATGGCAAATATTTCTCTGTCAAAACATTTTCTTCTTTTCTGAAAAATAAGGAAAACTGATGCATATTTAAAACGAATCCAAGTTAGATTTTGGCCCAGTTAAAAATAAAATTCAAAGAAAGCGAAGCAGAGACTACAAGAAAAAATATATCGCCTAAAAGCAAGATCTACACATAAGGTTCTTTTATTATATGGTATTTAATTTTATTAATAAAATGTGTGGTTAGGTTTGTGTAACGTACTCTTTCCACAACTGGTTTGATTTAGGTTAAATTCATGTTTTAGTAAAGGTTACGTTTAGAGTAAAGTTGATAAGTAAATACCATTTAACGTTTTCCTTTACACAACAGAAACGTC
Source organism: Druceiella hillmani (assembly GCA_039881145.1). Lineage (NCBI taxonomy): Eukaryota > Metazoa > Arthropoda > Insecta > Lepidoptera > Hepialidae > Druceiella > Druceiella hillmani. The sequence continues at coordinate 5,235,544 of JAYKKI010000051.1, read as the reverse complement.
AGTTTTTATCAGTGTTCAAATACATAAAGAGAACCAAAAACAGCAACATTTTTTTCGGGAGAGAGCGAAAAAAACAATTTCATTGCTTCCGAAGATGTTTTAACTTGGGATCTTTACGGATTAGATGAACATCTCGTCAATTGGTACCAATGATCATATATGGTGGCGTTTTTCATTAGTTCATTAAAATTTCGTAAGGAATCGAGTGTTTTCCATTTTTATGTAATTTGGCAGTTTACGTATCACAACAGGTCGTACGCCCCTAGCGACAGAATCTGTCAGTAAAAATTGCCATTTGGACAACTTTGAAGATTATGAATAAATTCATGCTCTTAAGCATTTTGAAAGATTTAAATAGCTTAAAATATAATAAATTTTATATTTACATAATCAATGTAATAATATTAAATGTGTTCACACTTATTAAAAATCACCACGTTTCTATTTTATCTGGACACATTTTTCCAAAATTAAACCAACTTGGTATAGAAAAAATTCAATTTAGGTCTGACGTAGAAACTACAGATGTGATCTTGTGACGTCATTACATGTGTGACGTAAATTAATTTTTGTATTGGAAAGCAGTGGTGAGAGAGAAAGATAAAATATGTATGTGTTTTCAAAGTCGTATTATTGGATAATACGACTTTGAAAACACATTTTAAACATACAGCCTTATCAAAGCCGTATTATTGTACAATACGACTTTGAAAACATATCTTAAACGTACAGAGTTTTCAGAGTCGTGTTATTGGATAATACGACTTTGAAAACACATTTTAAACATACGTAGTTTTCAATGTCGTATTATGGGATAATACGACTTCGAAAATATATTTTAAACGTACAGAGTTTTCAATGTCATATTATTGGATAATGAGACTTTGAAAACACATTTTAAACATATAGAGTTTACAATGTCGTGTTATTAGATAATACGACTTTGAAAATACATTTTAAACATACAGTGTATTCAAAGTCGTATTATTGGATAATGCGACTTTGAAAACATGTTTTAAACATATAGTGTTTTCAAAATAGTTTTATTGGATAATACGACTTTGAAAACACATTTTAAACATACAGAGTTTTCAATATCGTATTATTGGATAATACAACTTTGAAAACACATTTTAAACATGCAGAGTTTTCAATATCGTATTATTGGATAATACAACTTTGAAAACACATTTTAAACATACAGAGTTTTCAATTCCGTATTATTAAATAATACGACTTTGAAAACACATTTTAAATATACAGAGTTTTCAATTCCGTATTATTATATAATACGACTTTCGAAAGACATTTTAAACATAGTGTTTTCAATGTCATATTATTGGATAATACTACTTTGAAAACATATTTTAAACATACAGAGTTTTCAATGTCGTATTATTGGATAATACAACTTTTAAAACACATTTTAAATATACAGAGTTTTCAATATCGTATTATTGGATAATACAACTTTGAAAACACATTTTAAACATAGTGTTTTCAATATCGTATTATTGGATAATACAAATTTGAAAAGACATTTTAAACATACAGAGTTTTCAATGTCGTATTATTGGATAATACAACTTTGAAAACACATTTTAAACATAGAGTTTTCAATATCGTATTATTGGATAATACAAATTTGAAAAGACATTTTAAACATACAGAGTTTTCAATGTCGTATTATTGGATAATACGACTTTGAAAGCCAATTTAAATTTATAGTAAATAGCCAATTTAAATTTAAATTAATCGTTTATCTAAAAATAGAAGGCTGTTCGCCTCATTATTTCGAAAACTGTAAATCCAAAACATTTGACCCTATTGTTATTTCTAAGATAGTTTTTTTTTTAAAACAAACAATTTAATTATTCTAGTTTAAATTACAACCAAAGTATTAAAAAGGAAGATGAATATTGATGAAAATGTTTTATTTTAAAATGTGTTACTATTTTTTCACTGTCTTAAAATATTTCTTTGTGACAAGGTGGAAAATCGTGAAATTTATTATTACTGTTACAAAATGTGATATTTTGTATATATTATTTTTTATTTTCGTTACTAATTTGTTTTGATTTATTTGTAATTTGTAAATATGTATTTTTATATAAAATTAGATATTTTTAACGCAAAGTACACCTTGGTGTCATTATGGAGACAAATAACGAATATAGATGGTATTATTTGCAGGTGAAGAGAATATTGATTTTACAAATAAATGCAAATTGTATGGAAGATGTACTGTTTATTTGCAGTAATAACTTGAATATCATAAATTTATATTAAAAATCCTATTTTTTATTAAATTTTTATATTTATACATACATAGGTAAATGTTTACAGTTGCATTTTTATTTGCACACTTACAAAATGAATGGCTTCTCGCTCTTATTGAGGTTTATGTAATTTTAAAGATGACCTTGTCGGGCCTGTGACCATCATGGATTAATATCGTATATCTATGGATGGAGGGTACACCAATACACAACCTGTACTTTGTTTTATCTTGTTAGTTCAAATAATTCCGTAGAAATTACATTAACAATCTATTGTCAAAAATAATCTAACTTTTCATAAAAAAATACAGGAGTCTGTTTTGTCTGATCGACGATTTTGATAAAACTTTTAAGGATTTTTTAAAGTTTTCTTTATATAACATTGTCACTTTTATTCTTGTGGTCCATGGGTTCATCACTGTATGGACGTTTGCCAGGTCTCTTTTGGTATATAATCCATAGAATGAAAATAGAAATGTGTGTGTGTGTGTGTGTAGTTTACAGTGTTTTTTTGTGGTTATTTTAGCAATTATTTTTACGTGTTTTATATTCAATTATTCTTTAATTAAACTGCTAAGTAAATATACATTAATTAATTCGCAACTATTCGCCATTTGTGGTTTTTTAAAAAAAAACATCATTCCATGCCAAGTCAATAAAATTTTTGGGAAATATTCAGATTTGATATCTCGAATTTTCATTATTTTTGGTTTATAACAATACAATAGATTTATGAAAAAATACCAAATTTCATTTCTGTAGCACAATTTCTTTTGAAGTTATTAATTTTTAAAGATTTTTCTTTTTATCAAAAAATTACACATTTTGGCATTTTTATATTGCCTGTAGGTTAGCAACCACTGACGGACGATACGACGTGGGAGTGGTCTCATTTTGAAGATAATGAGGGGAAGGTAGGGGTTACAATTTAAAAAAAAATTATAATTTTCGGTTAAATTTTCAAATTTGAATTTTTCGAAAAATGACAATTTTAAAAATTGAAAAATATCGAAAGTCTAAATATATATAGAAAAATTCTATCATGGGATCTCAATGGAATCAGAAGATACAGGGCATCAGAAATACAAGTTTTGTAAATAATGTACCAAATCCAGTACGATTACATTTTTATATTACTAATTTTGCTATGCAATGCGTAGGACATTATAAAATGAATGAAATGCAATCATTAACTTATGGTACTAGTTTGTATGTGTACCTGAATGTAAGGCATTTCCCTTTTCAGAAGAAAACTGAAGCTCCCTTTTTATTATCAGAGAAATCCCTTTTCAACAGGGGGAATAAATTCAAATGTGAAAATATAACTGAAAATTTTGCAATTTTTTTTTAATTTTAACCCTTACCTTGTTATTAAAGTCCCATTCGAGATCTTTAAACTGAGATCACTTCTACGTCTGCATATTTATTGGTTACCAAGCTACAGGTAATTAAAAATTCCAAAACGTGTAATTTTTTGGTAAAAAGTCAAATTTAAAAAAAAATAACTTTAAAAGTAAAGTGTGCTACACCACTGAAACTTGGTATTTTTTTCGTAAGTCTATGGTATATTGTTGCCTACCAAAAATCATGAAAATCTGAGATATCAAGTCTGAATCAGTGTGTTGAGTTGACATGGAATGACCCAAAAATTGCTTTTGTCATCATAGGTAAGGAAATCATTTAACTATTATTGTATATAATTACTGATAGGGATTGAATTAGGTACCCACAATGGTAACATCACTATGTAAATTTGCACTGAATTTTATTATAATTTGGATATATATACTTACACCTAAACCTTAAACGCTAATGGAGGCCAGCCGCTACGGACCTCCAGCAAGTACCTGTGGTGGTTTTGTTTACGACTTTTCGCCCTATCTTTTCTGGGTTTTTTGTCTCTTTCACACATTACCTATATGTGGAGAATATACTAAAACTATGGATTTTCTACAAGAGGTGTTTCCCGTTTAATACGATATTTTTTGTTGAAGATCGATTGAAGCGACTTGCGCTCTATAGGAATAATGTTACAAAGGATTAAGAAAGGTCATTGTATTTCGTAGAAATAGCCATAAACAAAACCATTGTTTACATTACAATAAGCGTCAAGGAGCAAATGAGATGCGGTCATTATTATTGCAGTCTTGTGTTTTGCTGAAGGACAGTGGGGTGATGTGTGCAACGAATTTAATGAGTATGATCTATTATATATGCTGGACAGGAAATCGTAAACATGTTGCCGATTTTTCAAGTTTAATGTATTGATGTGGATTATTTATTTTTATTAATTAAAATGAATTTGTTTTATATGAGTGTTTTTGTATTTTTTTAAGCGTAACCGTAGACATGGTGCCGATTTTTCAAATTTAATGTATAGATGTGGATTATTTCTTTTTATTAATTAAAATGAGTGTTTTGTATTTTTTAAGCGTAGCATTTGCCTGCGTCCCATTCGCGCCCGGTAGCAATTGGTGGGTATTGCCTAAATATGTGTAAGGATTATCCTTGTAATTATAAAACTGTAAGTGATAAGTATAAAGTGTGAAAGTAACTTTTGTAGCTAAATATATTTACTTTGCCTGCGCCCCGTTCGCGGCCGGTAGAAATTCGTGGGTACTGCCTAAATATGTGTAAGGATTATCCTTGTAATTATAAAACTATAAGTGATAAGTACAACGTGTCAAAGTAACTTTTGTAGCTAAATATATTTACTTAGCCTGCGCCCCGTTCGCGCCCAGTAGAAATACATGGGTATTGCCTAAATATGTGTAAGGATTATTCTTGTAATTATAAAACTATAAGAGATAAGTACAACGTGTCAAAGTAACTTTTGTAGCTAAATATAGTTACTTGCAAACAGTGAAATTTGTTAACATAAGGATTCTTAAGTTTTCACTAGCAATTCCAGTAGCAATTTTAGTGATAACTTGTAGAAACATTAAGGTTGGTTTCACGTTTCAAGTAAAGAATATGTGGTGTAAATTTACTACGAATTTTCTTTCTGTAAGTGACCATAGTGCGCGCAATATTGAATAGATAGCGGTAGTGTCGTGAGAAACTCTGTTTTTTATAGGAGGTTGTCATGCAAAAACGTATGATGGTACAATGCCGAACTTCGGTCCATATAATATAGTAATATAGTAAATTTACTACGAATTTTCGTTCTGTAAATGACCATAGTGCGCGCAATATTGAATAGATAGCGGTAGTGTCGTGAGAAATTCTGTTTTTTTATAGGAGGTTGTCATGCAAAAACGTATGATGGTACAATGCCGAACTTCGGTCCATATAATATAGTAATATAGTAAATTTACTACGAATTTTCGTTCTGTAAATGACCATAGTGCGCGCAATATTGAATAGATAGCGGTAGTGTCGTGAGAAATTCTGTTTTTTTATAGGAGGTTGTCATGCAAAAACGTATGATGGTACAATGCCGAACTTCGGTCCATATAATATAGTAATATAGTAAATTTACTACGAATTTTCGTTCTGTAAATGACCATAGTGCGCGCAATATTGAATAGATAGCGGTAGTGTCGTGAGAAACTCTGTTTTTTTTAGGAGGTTGTCATGCAAAAACGTATGATGGTACAATGCCGAACTTCGCCCCATATAATATAGTAATATAGTAAATTTACTACGAATTTTCGTTCTGTAAATGACCATAGTGCGCGCAATATTGAATAGATAGCGGTAGTGTCGTGAGAAACTCTGTTTTTTATAGGAGGTTGTCATGCAAAAACGTATGATGGTACAATGCCGAACTTCGGTCCATATAATATAGTAATATAGTAAATTTACTACGAATTTTCGTTCTGTAAATGACCATAGTGCGCGCAATATTGAATAGATAGCGGTAGTGTCGTGAGAAATTCTGTTTTTTTATAGGAGGTTGTCATGCAAAAACGTATGATGGTACAATGCCGAACTTCGGTCCATATAATATAGTAATATAGTAAATTTACTACGAATTTTCGTTCTGTAAATGACCATAGTGCGCGCAATATTGAATAGATAGCGGTAGTGTCGTGAGAAACTCTGTTTTTTTTAGGAGGTTGTCATGCAAAAACGTATGATGGTACAATGCCGAACTTCGCCCCATATAATATAGTAATATAGTAAATTTACTACGAATTTTCTTTCTGTAAATGACCATAGTGCGCGCAATATTGAATAGATAGCGGTAGTGTCGTGAGAAACTCTGTTTTTTATAGGAGGTTGTCATGCAAAAACGTATGATGGTACAATGCCGAACTTCGCTTCATATAGTATAGTAATATAGTAAATTTACTACGAATTTTCTTTCTGTCAATGACCATAGTGCGCGCAATAGTGAATAGATAGCGGTAGTGTCGCGAGAAACTCTGTTTTTTTATAGGAGGTTGTCATGCAAAAACGTATGATGGTACAATGCCGAACTTCACTCCATATAATATAGTAATATAGTAAATTTACTACGAATTTTCTTTCTGTAAATGACCATAGTGCGCGCAATATTGAATAGATAGCGGTAGTGTCGTGAGAAACTCTGTTTTTTATAGGAAGTTGTCATGCAAAAACGTATGATGGTACAATGCCGAACTTCACTCCATATAATATAGTAATATAGTAAATTTACTACGAATTTTCTTTCTGTAAATGACCACAGTGCGCGCAATATTGAATAGATAGCGGTAGTGTCGTGAGAAACTCTGTTTTTTATAGGAGGTTGTCATGCAAAAACGTATGATGGTACAATGCCGAACTTCGCTCCATATAATATAGTGATATAGTAAATTTACTACGAATTTTCTTTCTGTAAGTGAACATAGTGCGTGCAATATTGAATAAATAGCGGTAGTGTCGTGAGAAACTCTGTTTTTTATAGGAGGTTGTCATGCAAAAACGTGTGATGGTACAATGCCGAACTTCGCTTCATATAATATAGTAATATAGTAAATGTACTACGAATTTTCTTTCTGTAAATGACCATAGTGCGCGCAATATTGAATAGATAGCGGTAGTGTCGTGAGAAACTCTGTTTTTTTTATAGGAGGTTGTCATGCAAAAACGTATGATGGTATAATGCCGAACTTCGCTCCGTATAATATAGTAATATAGTAAATTTACTTTGAATTTTCTTTCTGTAAATGACCATAGTGCGCGCAATATTGAATAGATAGCGGTAGTGTCGTGAGCAACTCAGTTTCTTTTATAGGAGGTTGTCATGCAAAAACGTATGATGGTACAATGCCGAACTTCGCTTCATATAATATAGTAATATAGTAAATTTACTACGAATTTTCTTTCTGTAAATGACCATAGTGCGCGTAATATTGAATAGATAACGGTAGTGTCGTGAGAAACTCTGTTTTTTTTATAGGAGGTTGTCATGCAAAAACGAATGATGGTATAATGCCGAACTTCGCTCCGTATAATATAGTAATATAGTAAATTTACTTTGAATTTTCTTTCTGTAAATGACCATAGTGCGCGCAATATTGAATAGATAGCGGTAGTGTCGTGAGCAACTCTGTTTCTTTTATAGGAGGTTGTCATGCAAAAACGTATGATGGTACAATGCCGAACTTCGCTTCATATAATATAGTAATATAGTAAATTTACTACGAATTTTCTTTCTGTAAATGACCATAGTGCGCGTAATATTGAATAGATAGCGGTAGTGTCGTGAGAAACTCTTTTTTTTATAGGAGGTTGTCATGCAAAAACGTGTGATGGTACAATGCCGAACTTCGCTCCACTACTATATTCTGGCAATGTAAATATTGTAAAATTCAGTTAAAAAATTAAGATATTTTAAAAAAATAAATTGAAGTTCCTAGAAATTATAGTTTGAGGAAAAACATGTGAAAACCGCCAAACATTAAATATCAACGTTAAATCATGGAGTTTTAATAGTTTTTGGATTAGATTTTTGGATTATACACATGAAAGAAATATATATTTTCCCCATATCTTATCGTTTAATCATGAAATTTATTAAGCCTGTTTTGTATTACCGTCGAACGTTAAAAGTCAACGTCAATTATGGAACTTATATGAAGTATTTTGTATTAAAAATATCTCTGACATAAAAAAAACACTTTATTTTATTGAATGTGTTAAAAAAATAGATTCGTTTTTTCTACAACATGTAGTATATGAAAACTAAAATAAAATTATTTGTTTTATATACCGTCGAATGTTAAACGTCAACGTCAATTATGGTACTTATATGAAGTATTTTGTATTAAAAATATCTCTGACATAAAAAAACACTTTATTTTATTGACTGTGTTAAAAAAATCGATTCGATTTTTCTACAACATTTAGTATATGAAAACTAAAGTAAAATTATTTCTTTCATATACCGTCGAACGTTAAACGTCAACGTCAATTATGGAACTTATATGAAGTATTTTGTATTAAAAATATCTCTGACATAAAAAACACTTTATTTTATTGAATGTGTTAAAAAAATCGATTCGATTTTTCTACAATATGTAGTATATGAAAACTAAAGTAAAATTATTTGTTTTGTATTACCGTCGAACGTTATACGTCAACGTCAATTATGGAACTTATATGAAGTATTTTGTATTAAAAATATCTCTGACATAAAAAAAACACTTTATTTTATTGAAAGTGTTAAAAATCGATTCGATTTTTCTACAACATGTGGTTTATGAAAACTAAAGTAATTTATTCCTTTTTATATACCATCGAACGTTAAACGTCAATGTCAAATATGGAACTTATATGAAGTATTGTGTATTAAAAATATCTCTGACATAAAAAACACTTTATTTTATTGAATGTGTTAAAAAAATCGATTCGATTTTTCTACAACATGTAGTATATGAAAACTAAAGTAATTTATTTGTTTTTATATACCATCGAACGTTAAACGTTAATGTCAATTATGGAACTTATATGAAGTATTTTGTATTAAAAATATCTCTGACATAAAAAAACACTTTATTTTATTGAATGTGTTAAAAAAATCGATTGTATTTTTCTACGACATGTGGTTTATGAAAATTAAAGTATAATTATTTGTTCTATATACCGTCAAACATTAAACGTCAACGTCAATTAAGGAACTTAAATGAATCATTTTGCATTAAACATATTTCTGACATACAAAAATATTTTATTTTATAGTATTTGTTAATATTGGATGTACCTTATCTCAATCAGCGCCATCTATACTATACTCGATTCCATTCCAAAAGAGAATGTTTGTCTTCAATTAGTTGACGACCACCCATTAGTTCAGCCATAACATAATTAAGCCATGTGCTGTAATCACTAGATTAATTTTAATAAATTGTGATGCTTAATAATATTATAAATATTAATATTATACCATTATTTTACTAACATGAATCGCGAAATTTAAAGGCCAAAATGGACAAACAACCCTTGCCGTTGATTACACAAAACTCAGAGGTATGAAACCTTTTCGAAAAATATTCAATATTCGGGCACGTATGAAGTCTATAGGTACTCATATATGCTATTCAGTTCACATCGTTTACTTTATTAGAATAAGGAGTAAACGAGACATATAAGAAACAAATTAAATTTGTACCAGTTATTCAGCGTAAGGATCCTATAAAGCTTTTTGACATGTTATTTTATTTTTTAGTTAGTGTTATTTTGCAATTATAGATTACATATTTTAAACACACTGAACGGCAGTGTTTTTTTATAATAACAGCTTTCATCCTTATTTGACCGTATATTTTAAATTATTGACTGTCCCTAGTTCGATTTCCGGGTGTTTAAAGGATCATAAATTATTGATCTAATTGCAAATGATTTATATAGCTTGTATTAAAAACCAATATAAAAATGTTGTATTTTAATCGTTAATACTGAATAAATCCATATTATACTACTAACTGGTATTCACAAGAAAATGGTTGACAATACCCGAACTGTCATTTTCTTTTGTTTACAAAGTTTTTCTTTTGAAATGATAGTGGTCGTACAACAAAACTTACTGCTTGTTATCACTTGATAGCGCCGTATTATTTCGGCCCTTTAACATAGGGTTTTTGACTATATGTTTTAATACTAAAATAGAATAAATAATAACACTAAACACGGTTAAAATATATCTATAGTACCTAGGAATTTTCATTACAAAGTTATAACGACTTAAAAACTGACGAACTACGATTCGAGCTAAAACGTTCCATACAAAATACAACTGGCTTATGACGTCACTGGCCAGTGATTTAGCATTCATTATATGGAAGTTTATTAAATATTTTTAGTATTTCCTTAAATATTTTGCTTAAGTTATATATTGCATATTATAATTTTCTCATTTTTTTGTGTGGAAACTAAATTCATAATAACTTTTTCAATTTAATGAACAGAAAAATTGACACTTTTCCTATTTAGATGTTTCGATTAACTGTTTGTTATATGCATTATTTTTATCATGACAAGGTTTTTTTAAATCTGCTCTTGAGGTTTAATACATTTTTACAAAAAATATGGACATCAGTCAAATACCCTAGGAAAACTTAATCGTAAAATATTTTAGTCCGTTACACTGTTTCTTATTATTATATTTTTCTTACAGTGTAAACGGTATATGTTGTTAAAAAAATTATGAAATTCACCTTTTCGACTAGAGTCTGATATTGGTTTCATAAATACCTCTGCAAGTTTTTATGGAAAATAACATTCAGTTCTGTAATCCGCATAAAATGAATGATTCAAAAAACTTAGAAGCTATAATGTACACAAATTCAAGTGGAGCAAAGGTTCATGCATTGGCTAGCATTGCCCTTTGACTAAACTATTTCAAAATATAAAAATGCTAAGTTGAACATTCTAGAAACTTGTTTTGTAATAAATCTGACTACTAGCTATTAATAATAGCGTAGTCATATTAGATATACTTACACCTCCACAAGTTTTTATCGAAAATAACATCCAGTTCTGTAATCCGCATAAAATTAATAATTCAAAAAAATTAGATGGTAAAATGTACACAAATTCAAGTGGAGCAAAGGTTCATGCATTGGCTGGCATTACCCTTTAAATATACCATTTCAAAAGAAACAAATGCTAAGTTGAACATCGTTGAAACTTGTAATAAATCGGACTACTAACTATTGATAATAGCGTAGTCATATTATATATACTTATTGTTCTACTATATATTAGTAGTTTCGGAGATGTATGACTTAAACTAGGAGATATTTTCGATATATCCTGCTCAAAAAATACTACCTACGCCAAATGAAGTGAGGCTAAATGTAGCATAGTTAAAACTATCAATTTTTGAGTTTCATCACTACTCTGTTCTACTATATATTAGTAGTTACGGAGATGTATGGCTTAAACTGGGAGATATTTTCGATATATCGTGCTCAAAAAATTCTACCTACTCCGAAAAAAGTGCGGATAATTGTAGCATAGTTCAAACTATCGATTTTTGAGTTTCGTCACTACTTGGACAGGCGTGCGGATCGTTGACGTATGCGTAACGCGATAGCGGCGGCCGGCATTTGTGACAAGAGGAAATTTAATATGCAAGTGTCACATTTAAATAACGAGTGACAAACGACGTAAGCGCTTATTGGTCAGTTAGTACTAAGCGGACGTGCAGCGAGCCACCGGAACAGCGTAGGTCGTGCTACCGATGATACACTTGCTTATATGGAATTCGACCGGAAATCGGAGCTGGTCGTTTCGTTGAATTTGTTTATGGTTATTGTAAAAAATATGTTCATGTGTAAATAGAGTGTGGCTAGAAAAGAAATTAAATATTATCTGTAAAAATCAGATGTTTAATAAACTGTAAACTTTGCCTGTTTCGTACGTAAGAAATCAGATGTTTAATAAACTTTAAACCTTGCCTGTTTCGTACATTGAAAATATTTGCAACGAAAATAATTAGCAGATAAAGGATAAGTGATGGAACGTATTAAGGTTAAGATTTTGGCATTTTTGTTTGTGTATTTGTTTGTTTGTGCGCGCATAACGTAAAAACTAGTGACTCAATTAGGATGTAGTTTTGTAAACTTTGCCTATTCCGTACATTGAAAATATTTGCAACGAAAATAATTAGCAGATAAAGGATAAGCGATAGAACGTATTAAGGTCAAGATTTTGGCATTTTTGTTTGTGTGTTTGTTTGTGCACGCATAACGTAAAAACTAGTGACTCAATTAGTATGTAGTTTTGTAAACATTGCCTGTTTTGTACATTGGAAATATTTGCAACGAAAGTAATTAGCAGATAAAGGATAAGCGATAGAACGTATTAAGGTCAAGATTTTGGCATTTTTGTTTGTGTATTTGTTTGTTTGTGCGCGCATAACGTAAAAACTAATGACTCAATTAGGATGTAGTTTTGTAAACCTTGTCTATTCCGTACATTGAAAATATTTGCAACGAAAATAATTAGCAGATAAAGGATAAGCGATATAACGTATTAAGGTCAAGATTTTGGCATTTTTGTTTGTGTATTTGTTTGTTTGTGCGCGCATAACGTAAAAACTAGTGACTCAATTAGGATGTAGTTTTGTAAACATTGCCTGTTTTGTACATTGAAAATATTTACAAAGAAAATAAGTAGCAGATAAAGGATAAGGGATAAAACGTATTAAATTCAAGATTTTTACATTTTTGTTTGTGTGTTTGGTTGTGCACGCATAACGTAAAAACTAGTGACTCAATTAGGATGTAGTTTTGTAAACATTGCCTGTTTTGTACATTGAAAATATTTACAAAGAAAATAAGTAGCAGATAAAGGATAAGGGATAGAACGTATTAAGGTCAAGATTTTGACATTTTTATTTGTGTGTTTGTGCACGCATAACGTAAAAACTAGTGACTCAATTAGGATGTTGTTTTTTAGAAAATCGTAGGTTTCAACTTAAAGTAATATTTAATTTTTAAATCATCGTAATAAGTTCACTCGGACCATATGCGAATTTAATGTTTTCAAAAATGTATTTACTTTGCGTGAGTACAACAATAAAGAACTATCCACCTACTCGTCGCGTAGTAATTGTGGTTAGTAGTAATGAAATAAAAAATTAAGAAACATAAAATATAAAAAATATTAATAAGATATTGAAATACATGTAGCGCCATCTATTGATTTCTAAAAATATAAATATATAGCATACTTATGTGCATCAATAGATGTCGGTTCAACATTCATCGCGAAGTAATTGTAGTTAGTAGTAATGACATAAAATATTAAGAAATTTAAAATATAAAAAATATAAACAAGATACTGAAATACAAGTAGCGCCATCTATTGATTACCAAAAATATAAATATATAGCATACTTATGTACATCAATAGATGGCGGTTCAACACTAGACTGTTTACTGGATTGAAGGAATTTATTATATGTTCATCGGATCTGTCGCTGTCGTCTTAGTCTGGAGGGAATTTGCTGGTAGATTACCTATGAATACTCCACGTCGGATGTAAGACAATTTGTTATTTAAAATAACTTTTTACAAGGTTGATAATCACTGATTACTCGAACTGTGTACTCAATTGAACTGCTGAAACTCGAACTCTGGTGAACTGATTTTCGTCCTGTTGTAAGGTTTCTTATGTCCTTCCATTCGATCCGTTTGTGCGGTCGTCGGTTGTGATGCCAAAGGTTATGAACCCATGGCCGCCGGTCGTCGCGTCTGTTTTTACGGTCGTGCGGAACTTTTAATACTTTATTTTTGTATTTTAATATACGCATTGGTCCATTGCCCCCGTACTTACGAAAAACAGCGAGCGCAACTGGTGCAACATAAGGTCGCGGGGAAGTCGATCTCGCTTCTGCCCAAAAAATATAGATTTTAAAGTTTGCATACCTCTGGTTGATATAAAAATGGAGGATTGTCGAGATCATTTTTAAGATGTTTAACATTAAACGGGAATGAAATGCTATTGAATATGTTTTATTAATTAGTTAAAAAGCGGAAAAAAAAAATTAATGATATAGTAGTTTCTAGCGGAACCGTATTAAATGTTAAACTTTTTTGACAATATATTTATAGCTCTCTTCTTGTGATTTGTCAAGTTAGCGCGGTCCGAGTGTATTCGAAATTCGTAATTTTTTTTTTAAACTTTGAAGCTAAATATCTTTCAAACCGTTGATTTTATGATAAAAATAGTACGAACGATTTTTGTAGAGCATTAAATTGTCTACAATTTCCTTTCAGGAAGTATTTGAGTAGAATGTATCGTTTACGAGTTACAACGGTTCAAATTTAAAAAAAAAATATTGTTTCCTATTTTTTCGCTAATCATCATAAGTTAAAATGCCAAATGAATGTCCTTAGGCACCAAATATCCTATATTTTTTTGCGACAAAGACTACTATACAGATTCTAAGATATATTTAGTTTTAAGCTTTTCACAGATGTGGCGGATTTTGCATGACCTCACAGACCATGTCAACCTGGAAAAAAATATTTAGGGCATGACCCTTAAAAATATTGTCAATAAAATTAAACTTATCCGCTTATCATTCTTCTGCCTTTATGGATCGTAGCATAACGGTATATAACCAGTAATATCTCCCAAAATATGGACTTTCTAACACAAAAATAATTTTTGAATGGATAAGAGATTAAAAGGGACATACAAATAAAGAAACAAATTTTTTCGTTTTATATATTATACAATTTAGATAGATTTGGCCAATATGATAAAAGTGTCGCATCGTCTGAAACGATCTTTTCCCATCAAGTTGGATGGAAAATTCGAACTGACGTTTGTAATGTAATGTTGTTATTAAAGAAGCTAAAGAGTCAAAATGAAATTTGTAAAAATAAACATATACTATTTTAAGGAGATAAATAATCTTCCCACAGATTTTTTTCCCAATATTACTTTCGGAGCTACTGAACATAAAATTATGAAAAAAAAAAACAGTTTTAGAAGCTAGGCAAAGATTGTAAAAAAACTTTAACGACATAGTTTCTGAGATATCCACCATAATATATATGTCATATATATACTTACACTCCATTCCATTCAAAAAGAGAATGTTCGTAAACAAAGACAGTTCAGGTATTGTAAACATTTCTTGTGTTCACATTAATAATGTAATATGGAATTATTTGGTATTGGTTTTTAAAAGTATCATTCTTTATTGCTATTGTTTTTTTATCACAAGGTATGCTAAATCATCCACATTACATAAATAATTTACGAATGTTTGAACACCTGTCGAGAATAAAACCAAGAGCTCTTCAGTCCTGGTTTTATTCTCGACAGTTGTTTAAACAATCATAAGTTGTTTAAACAATATACCATTGTCGTACGGGCCGGTATATATAATACCGAAGTGCATATAAATAATGCGAAACATTAATTTTTTTTTTATCTATTATTGTTTTTAAATATTTGTTTATTATTGTTTTTAATATGTCGAACACTAAAAATAATCGTCCAAAATATACAGTCGAATAAGAGCAAACATTTATATATTATAAATAAATAAAGTATTCTGTAGTTACTGCGAAATAATATTAATATTTGAAAATAAAATAACATGTCATAATATTTTTTTCACTATCTATACCAGATTTATTACAACTATTTTACACCAAACATTATAAAATACAATGTAAACTCTTTATAATGATACTTTTTATAATGGAAAACTTTATAACGTAAACACTGTTTGATCTTGGTCGGTTTGCCTTCTAACCCATACACTGATTCACTCTTTATAACGAACCCGCCATTCTCTATTACGACCAAGAAGACATTGTTTAGGCGGCAAAAGTTGTTTATTGTTTATTATAACTAAGTATATATTTATTACCAATAGACTCACATAGCCACTGAAATTATCTTTACGAATGCCGACAATTCTAAGAATGAATAGACAGTGTTTATTGCTGTTATTAACTATAGTCATTACTGGGTAAATTTGACCTTTAATACATTACCACTTTCGTATATAAGAAAATACACAAAACAGGTATTGGAATAGTAAACAAATTCAATCAAAATTGACGGATTATATTAAATCATTATTTTAAAATATAAGAAACAAATGTAAGCTATAAGAATAAGGGAATTGATTAAATTTTTTAAAAATAAAACCGAATAAACAATTTTAAATCTAAAAAAAAACGATGCGTGTACGTGAGAAGTTATACTTCTTTGGCATCATTAAATAATACATACGGATAGGTAACCTCAATTATATTGGAGCACTTGAAAAAGTCTATAAACACAATTTTTTCACTAATATTTACGAATAGTAAATATATTAATCAAAATATTGAATTTAAATCACCACTGAATATAATTTATCAGCACATATATAAATCGCACTTATATGAAACTAAAACACGTGTGTGAATGTAGACACTAGAAACATGTGGATAAATACTATGAATATGAAAACAGTGAACAGAGGCGACGATGGTGCCAATAGTTTTTGTTTCGAGACTGCAACCGCTGCAACTTCATACTGTAACTTTTGTGTGACGAATCTTAAAATTTCACTCTCGTCATTTTTTCATAACGCGCCTAAAGAAGTATAACTTCAAAAAAATTTGTATTTTATTTACACGTTGCATAAAGCGAAAATACTCTATAATGAAAGAAAATACTAGGTCCCTTGAGTTTCATTATAAAGAGTTTCACTGTATATTCTTTTTATCTCAGCATATGTGTATAGATTTCTTATGCGTCGGAATATTGAATATTTTTCCAAAATGTTTTTTATCTCTGATTTCTGTGTAATTGACAGCAAGGTGTTCCTTTTTCTCTCTCTAAATTTTACGTTTCACATTAGTAAAATAACAGTGTAATGTTGGTATTTGTACAATTATTTAATTTAGCAGTTTATTAAGTTAAACAGCGATTGTAGTATATCGTTTAATATTATTACGTTTGATATATAACGAGTTTTGTGAATAGTCGTTGGATGATTGAGTATATATTTGTGCCAACTATATTTTAACTGTCAAATTGGTTTGTTCACAAACATTCTCTTTTGAAATGGAATGGAGTATATTATAGGTATTATTAAATGTATATTGCGGTAGAAAACCAAAGTAATGATGACTCATGATAAATACAGTAATTTCACTTCAATCGAGGTACGGAAACCTCGATACGTAAGTGAGGCTTTTATAATATATGTACTATTCAATATTTATTGTGCTAGAAATTTATAGCAATGATGACTCATTATAAATATTGTAATTTCACATCAATCGAGGTACGGAAACCTCGATACGTGAGTGAGGCTTTTATATTATATGTACTATTCAATATTTATTGTGCTAGAAATTCATAGCAATGATGACTCATTATAAATATAGTAATTTCACTTCAAACGAGGTACGGAAACTCGATACGTAAGTGAGGCTTTTATATCATATGTACTATTTAATATTTATTGTGCTTGAAATTCATAGCAATGATGACTCATTATAAATAAAGTGAGGCTTTTATATTATATGTACTAATGTTATATGTACTATTAAATATTTATTGCGCTAGAAATTCATAGCAATGATGACTCATTATAAATATAGTAATTTCACATCAATCGAGGTACGGAAACCTCGATACGTGAGTGAGGCTTTTATATCATATGTACTATTATTATATGTACTATTAAATATTTATTGCGCTAGAAATTCATAGGAATGGTGACTCGAGATAAGTATAGTAATTTAACTTCAAACGAGGTACGGAAACCTCGATACGTAAGTGAGGCTTTTATATCATATGTACTATTTAATATTTATTGTGCTTGAAATTCATAGCAATGATGACTCATTATAAATAAAGTGAGGCTTTTATATTATATGTACTAATGTTATATGTACTATTAAATATTTATTGCGCTAGAAATTCATAGCAATGATGACTCATTATAAATATAGTAATTTCACATCAATCGAGGTACGGAAACCTAGATACGTAAGTGAGGCTTTTATATCATATGTACTATTATTGTATGTACTATTAAATATTTATTGCGCTAGAAATTCATAGGAAAGATGACTCAAGATAAGTATAGTAATTTAACTTCAAACGAGGTACGGAAACCTCGATACGTAAGTGAGGCTTTTATATTATATGTACTAATATATGTACTATTAAATATTTATTGCGCTAGAAATTTATAGCACTGGTGACTCATGATAAATATAGTAATTTCACTTCAATCAACGTACGGAAACCTCGATATATGAGTGAGGCTTAGATGGGTCGGATTTTCAATATATATATATAGGAACTGTGTCAGAGAGGCGGGGGAGATAACGTGAAATATTAACCCCTTAATTTTTCAACCGTAGATTTGAATAACGTGAAAATCCTTCTGACTTCTAATTAAAATTATTTCGATAACCTGCATCAAATATCTCAAATGATGCAGGACCCTACTTTGTGTGTGTTCCGACAAGCAACTGGCGGCTTTTTTATATATTTATTTATTGTGCGTGTTTCAGCTGATGAAATTAGTGCGGAATTGGTGGCGTGGGGCGGTGACCCGCTGACGTGACCCACCACGGAATGAAAAGCGTGTTCAAGGTTACCTCCGATCGATATTCTAGCTGGCTCGCGTTAGTTAAGTAGCAGCGCCGTTTGGGCAGTCTACGTGTTACGTCATGCCTTCTGATCCGCCGCATTGTTCCTCAGGTGACGTTACGTTGGTTTGAGACGTCAAATTTGAAGCCGCATTGCGCGGTGTGGCATTAGCCTTAGTTTTTCGCGTGCGGTGTTTGTTGGCTTGACTTTCTGTTGTTTGTTGAATAGATTTAACGTGTATGTATTTGGAACTAAATTAATTTGATTGTTAGTGCTGCGAGTGTGCAGGATTCGAGCGTTGAAGGTTTCCTTTGCTATTTTAAAAAAAAATTGTTCAAAAAAATATTTGTTCTTTATTTGCGCAGCCCTGTGTTGTATCATGTTAATTTATGAATAACGTAAACGTTACCGAATTATTAGGCTTTAAGCAGACGTATGCATGTTGTATCATCATGTAACCTTTATTTTGACAGTTACGTACGTTACAACGGCGCCTTAATTCACTTTACGTAAAGGTAGCTAAAAGAGTTGACGTTACGGCTGACTTTATAGGTTATTTAAATATTTTTTTTTAGTAATTTAGTAAATTTACTCATAATAGTATAATTAATTAAGCAAACTGATAGGTAAAACGATTATTTTTATAGTTACCTTATAAAAATAACGTTATGTATTAATATTGAATATATTTGGCGTTAATTTTGTAGAAATTCATTATTCACAATTAAATGAAACTACGTGATGTAGTATTATTTTTACTTTATTTAAATTCTTTACCACGACCTATGTTTCGTTGTATGACAACATCTTCAGGTGGCCAATTAGCAAAGATCTTTGCTCCCAAAAGAAGTTCTCGAAAAAATGGAGGTTTTAAATAACTCAATGAGTTGGAATAGTCTCTAACCTTGCTGGGTGGAATATGGGATATTGTTGGGGATCTTCGAATTGGGTGCTTGTGCGGCATAATGTTGGTCCCTGGAGAGCATCTGAGGCGACTAGGGTGGTGGATTGGGAAATAATATTGAGCGGCATGATGAAGCACTGTGGACGTTCTTTACATTTTTGTTTGTGATCCCTGAATTTACAACTTTGCAAGTATATACGTGTATATAATATCATATAGACATTTTGTTTTTACTATTTTTTTGTTTTTGCTACGACATCTTTTAGAGATTGATGTGATTCATTGATTCAAGGATATAATATTCATTGTGTAGTGAATTAATTATAATGCATATTTACTTTATCCATACATATGTTGACAGATTGGTATGGCAAGTCCCAATTTCCATAATTTCTTGCATACTGGTGCAGTGCCACAAAGATTCAAAGTTGATACAAAGATTCCAAAACAAAGTGCTTAAGTGTGTAGTTAACGCGCCTTGATGTCCGTAACTGTGATCTCCATCGCGATCTTGGCATTGAGATGGTAGATGCTATTATTAGGAGATTTGCTAGTTCTCACCAAAAGAGGCTTCAAAACGACATTAATCTAGAAGCGTTCTGACTCTCAAATGTGCAAAATATTATTAGACGACTCAGAAGAATAAAACCTTTTTGAGCTTACTAGACATTAGAACTCTGAGTGATTCAAGAGAAAAATCTTAAATTGAAACAAATTAATCGTTAGTTATGTAACTAGTTTTAATAAAAATTGTTAAAAAAAATGAAAAATGTATATTTGTAATTAATTTAATTAGAAGAAGGTACTGGGGGGAAGCCCCGTAGCGCACAGAAACTCGCACTATCTCGACAAGTTATAACAAGTTCGATTCAAAACTTGGCAAAAGGGCTGTGGGGGAACCACCGCCATGGTGCGTGGTCAATTGGTGGTCAGTTTTAGTGGGAAAACGCTGCGTCCACATAAATTTTAAGTGGGTATTTCTGCCGTCGTTTTGTGTTTAAGTGGTTAGGTTAATTGTCGAAAAAGATAATGTTCCATTATAATTCGTAACAGTTTTGGTATAAACGTAAACAGTTTTGGTATAAACACGTAATTTTGGGGATTCCCCGTCCACTAGTACCGGACACAAAGATGTCCGTTAACACCGGACAGTTTTTTGTTTTTTTCAGGGTAATTCAGCCAATAAGTGAACGGTTTACTTTTTATTAATATAAATGTAATCACGTACCTTTTCTAAATACCAAATAACGTTTTTTTGATGCAAAATATATTGGGCATACAAAATATTGGGCCGTGTAAGTGTCGGCTTATCCGTTACTAATGCCTTGCAGCGCACGCCACATTTGCAATTTTTTTAAATAGCTAAGTAAACGTTTATTAATGAAGCGTTGTATTGTTATTAAAGCATTGTAACTCAGTTACTATAAACTTTTATTATAAACAAACCTAATGTGTGAAGGCCAAAGGAAAAAGTGGGGATAAAGCTAACGAAAAGGAACCATTAACTCAAATGTCTAATATAGGAAAAACTATTTGCGTAGTGTATTCGACCATGTAACTGTCGGCTTATTATTGCCAAAGCCTGGCAGCGCACGCCACATTTGCAATTTTTGTTTAAATAGCTAAGTAAACATTTATTAATGAAGCGTTGTATTGTTATTAAAGCATTGTAACTCAGTTACTATAAACTTTTATTATAAACAAACCTAATGTGTGAAGGCCAAGGGAAAAAAATTGGGGATAAAGCTAAAGAAAAGGAACCATTAACTCAAATGTCTAATATAGGAAAAACTACTTGCGTAGTGTATTCTACCATGTAACTGTCGGCTTATTATTGCCAAAGCCTGGCAGCGCGCGCCACATTTGCAATTTTTTTTAAATAGCTAAGTAAACGTTTATTAATGAAGCATTGTATTATTATTAAAGCATTGTAATTCAGTAAAATTTTATTATAAACAAATTAAATGTGTGAAGGCCAAAGGAAAAAAATTGGGGATAAAGCTAAAGAAAAGGAACCATTAACACAAATGTCTAATATAGGAAAAACTACTTGCGTAGTGTATTCGACCATGTAACTGTCGGCTTATTGTTGCCAAAGCCTGGCAGCGCGCGCCACATTTGCAATTTTTTTTAAATAACTAAGTAAACGTTTATTACTGAAGCATTGTATTATTATTAAAGCATTGTAATTCAGTAAAATTTGATTATAAACAAATTAAATGTGTGAAGGCCAAAGGAAAAAATGGAGATAAAGCCAAGGAAAAGGAACCATTAACTCAAATGTCTAATATAGGAAAAACTACTTGCGTAGTGTATTTGACCATGTAACTGTCGGCTTATTATTGCCAAAGCCTGGCAGCACGCGCCACATTTGCAATGTTTTTTAAAATAACTAAGTAAACGTTTATTAATGAAGCGTTGTATTATTATTAAAGCATTGTAATTCAGTAAAATTTTATTATAAACAAATTAAATGTGTGAAGGCCAAAGGAAAAAATGGAGATAAAGCCAAGGAAAAGGAACCATTAACTCAAATGTCTAATATAGGAAAAACTACTTGCGTAGTGTATTCGACCATGTAACTGTCGGCTTATTATTGCCAAAGCCTGGCAGCACGCGCCACATTTGCAATGTTTTTTAAAATAACTAAGTAAACGTTTATTAATGAAGCGTTGTATTATTATTAAAGCATTGTAATTCAGTAAAATTTTATTATAAACAAATTAAATGTGTGAAGGCCAAAGGAAAAAATGGAGATAAAGCCAAGGAAAAGGAACCATTAACTCAAATGTCTAATATAGGAAAAACTACTTGCGTAGTGTATTTGACCATGTAACTGTCGGCTTATTATTGCCAAAGCCTGGCAGCACGCGCCACATTTGCAATGTTTTTTAAAATAACTAAGTAAACGTTTATTAATGAAGCGTTGTATTATTATTAAAGCATTGTAATTCAGTAAAATTTTATTATAAACAAATTAAATGTGTGAAGGCCAAAGGAAAAAATGGAGATAAAGCCAAGGAAAAGGAACCATTAACTCAAATGTCTAATATAGGAAAAACTACTTGCGTAGTGTATTCGACCATGTAACTGTCGGCTTATTATTGCCAAAGCCTGGCAGCGCGCGCCACATTTGCAATTTTTTTAAAATAACTAAGTAAATGTTTATTACTGAAGCATTGTATTATTATTAAAGCATTGTAATTCAGTAAAATTTTATTATAAACAAATTAAATGTGTGAAGGCCAAAGGAAAAATGGAGATAAAGCCAAGGAAAAGGTAACATTAACTCAAATATCTGATATAGGAAAAACTACTTGCGTAGTGTGCTTAGAGGACCAGAGGAAGACTGGATACAATGCTCCAGTTGCCAAGGGTGGGCTCATGAAACATGTGCAGACTTGAATGTGGAGATGTCTATATATGCGATCGATGCATGATGTTTTAATAATGTCCGCCGCTTGTGGTTCGAAGTTAAGTCGTAATCTTTGCCATTGGTACTGGTTGATACCATTGGTACCATATTGGTAAAGATTGCTTTTTTTCATACCAAAACTTATTTAAGATTCCTAAATATATTTATGCGGTAGTTGTATTTTTGTTGTTTGATTTTGATTTTTATAATTTATTGATGTGACTAATTCGTAAATAAAATTACATTTTTCGAAGTAGTTTCTATTTTATTTTCTGAAAACCTGAGGTATCTGCTACTAGGAGACTTCCCTCTATATATTTTAATTGAAAGGAGGAACAAATCGCCTCTTGACGATATCCATACCAGAAATACGTCGCGTTCACCTCGCTCAAATGGTGCATATGGAAGAAATATAACATTACCTCTCTGATTATGATAGGATTCTTTTGGTCGCTCATCTTATCAATCGTTTACGGCTTAGGAACGTTAGGGCCCTTCTCAAAACGGATCTCAACAAACTTGAAGTCTTCCAAATGCAATATCTCCGGCCAGTCCTGAGAGTCTTAATACGCAACTGTATCAGAAATGACAACATCCGACCTTGTTGTCAGAATCAACCGATCATTGAACATCAAATTCAGCAGCTCGTCTAAAATGCTTTGGACGCGTGTGCCGCATAGCGGATCTCAACAAACTTCAAGTCTTCCAAATGCAATATCTCCGGCAGATCCTGAGAGTCTTAATCCGCAGCCGTATCACAAATGACACCATGTGACTTTGTTGTCAGAATTAACCGATCATCGAACATCAAATTCAGCAGCTCGTCTAGAATGCTTTGGACCCGTGTGCCGCATAAGCGGGACCCGGCTTCCTTACCAGTTTCTTTGGAGAATTCGACTTCATGAATGTAAAGTCCAGCGAGATGCAAAAGGAAAACATGGTTGAAACAAGTCGAGGTGATGGAATGGAACGTAATGATATAATAATAACATAATGATGTAGATTTCATTGTGAAACGAAATTCGTCCTGGGCGTAGGTTAGGTTAGTCGCGTGAGCATTCTCCTTTTTGGCGAACAGACAAACAGACAAGAAAGCGAGTTAACATTGCATCGTCGTCTAGTTCTGAGCATTGTTTAAAG
The DNA here is from genome assembly GCA_039881145.1 of Druceiella hillmani. Lineage (NCBI taxonomy): Eukaryota > Metazoa > Arthropoda > Insecta > Lepidoptera > Hepialidae > Druceiella > Druceiella hillmani. The sequence continues at coordinate 5,211,264 of JAYKKI010000051.1, read as the reverse complement.
TTTCAATTCTTTAGCTCAACGGGGAGTTAGTTTAAAACTCTTTGCAAAATTTGTGCTGGCCAAGCAGACAATAAAGCGAGTTATAAAAACATAGGAAAAATGGCCTGAATCATTTCTTCAAAGTTCATGTCACGTTTATTGGGTACCAGTTGTGCCCGCGACTTCATCCGCGTTTATTTAAAATTAATATCAGTGTATACCACTATCGCAGACCACACAATGACAAAGTCGATCGGACGATGGGAATTGAACCTATGTTTTCCGCGCACCGTGCTAACCATTACGCTGCGGCTATAACCTAATCAACTGCTAATCCAACTGACCTGTCAAAACTATTGCCACATTTTTATCATCATTATTATTCTGTTTTTTTTTTATATACATATTTTTTATATACATATTTTAATATATTATTTTTTATATACATATTTTTACAATATCCGTGAGCATAAAGTTTACTAAAAACGCTGATAGATGGCGATGGCTGTACTAATATTTTAATATTCACCAGTTCAGGTTTTTTAATATCCATGTTATTATCCAGATAAAAACTATCCTATATGTCGAGGTATAAAAAAGTTTACTAAAAACGCTGATAGATGGCGATGGCTGTACTAATATTTTAATATTCACCAGGTCAGGTTTTTTAATATTCATATTATTATCCAGATAAAAACTATCGTATATGTCGAATTATAAAAAAGTCACTAAAAACGCTGATAGATGGCGATGACTGTACTAATATTTTAATATCCACCAGGTCAGGTTTTTAATATCCATATTATTATCTAGATAAAAAGTATCCTATATGTCGAGTTATAAACTATTACCACACTAAATTGCAACAAAATTCGTCCAGTAGATTTCGCGTGATTTAAGAACAAATTAACGGACAGATACAAATTAAAAAAAAACCAGTTTTTCTAGCTTCCATCTTCATTCTTTACAGTATACATATAAATCAACCTTTTTTTTTAATTTAAAAAGAAACAAAAAACGGTAAAAAACTCTTGCTAAACTGAACTTAAACCCCACGTACATAAATGTACATGTCTCGCATTGAGGGCGTTGAATAAAGAAGAACTGCCTTTCGATTCGGCTGAAGAAAAAAAAATAAATTACGTTTGAATCATCCCTCAAAGTTCAAGCCACGTTTATTGGGTATGACGTCATCCCTATGCGGTATTTAATGGATATTTTAAGACCCCTCTCTTACGTGCGTCATGTTGTTTTTGGATTATCCTCTTATTGTATTGCGAGTATTAGGCACAATGGCAAGGCACGTTCTTTTAGATAAGCTAAAGTGTGTTTCAGGTTTTGTCAATATTCTTTTGTTTGCTTATTGTGATTTTAATATAGAATATGTATCTTTTGTTCTCTCCGTTCGAGTGCTACTATGTTACCTACTAGTGAGTACTTTGGTGTCGAGTTTTGACGGTAGAAGTAATTATAACTAGAGTAATTTTATAAGTAATCATTACTTTTAATATGTATCTTTGTTCTCCCCGCTGGAATGTACTATGTTAGCTACTAGTGAGTATTTTGATATCGAGTTTTGACGGTAGAAGTAATTATAACTAGAGTAATTTTACAATTAATCATTACTTTTAATATATATCTTTTGTTCTCCCAGCTGGAGTGTACTATGTTACTTACTAGTGAGTATTTTGTTATCGAGTTTTGACGGTAGAAGTAATTATAACTAGAGTAATTTTATAAGTAATCGTTACTTTTAAATACATATCTTTTGTTCTCCCCGCTGGAGTGTACTATGTTACTTACAGTGAGTATTTTCGTATCGAGTTTTGACGGTAGAAGTAATTATAACTAGAGTAATTTGAAAGTAATCATTACTTTTAATATGTATCTTTTGTTCTCCCCGCTGGAGTGTACTATGTTATCTACTAGTAGTATTTTGATATCGAGTTTTGACGATAGAAGTAATTATAACTAGAGTAATTTTACAAGTAATCATTACTTTTAATATGCAAATTTTGTTCTTCCCGCTGGAGTGTACTATGTTACCTACTAGTGAGTATTTTGACATCGAGTTTCGGCAGTAGAAGTAATTATAACTAGAGTAATTTTACAAGGAATCGTTACTTTTAAATACATATCTTTTTTTCTCCCCGCTGGAGTGTACTATGTTACTTACAGTGAGAATTTTCGTATCGAGTTTTGACGGTAGAAGTAATTATAACTAGAGTAATTTTATAAGTAATCATTACTTTTAATATGTATCTTTTGTTCTCCCCGCTGGAGTGTACTATGTTATCTACTAGTAGTATTTTGATATCGAGTTTTGACGGTAGAAGTAATTATAACTGGAGTAATTTTACAAGTAATCATTACTTTTAATATGTATATCTTTTGTTCTCCCCGCTGGAGTTTACTATTTTCGTCAGTTTTAAATCTGTGCGCTCGGTCTTATTTGTCTGAGTGCTAATAATTGAATGTCAAAATCCATGGGGAAGATTTTAAAAACAAAACTTTTAAGTCGTCTATTCAGTTTCCCGAAAACTAGTTCAGTGAAAGTTAAATTCAAATATTTTTAATAATATTTTACAACAATATACAGAAAACAACATCTCCAATCTAAATTCAAATATTTTTAATAGTTTTTTTACAACACACAGAAAACAACATCTCCTTTCGTTATTTCTGTATGTTGTTGTAAAAATTCCGTTTTCCTACTCCGTTGTTGTAAAACCAACGTCTCCTTTCGGTATTTCTGTAAAAATTCCGTCTTCCTTCTCCGTTGTAAAAACAACGTCCCCTTTCGTCTGTTTGTTGACGTAGAAATTTAAAATTTGCCGTAATAATAAAACATTAATTTCATCAGGTAGAAATATCAGTGGAATTCTCGAAGATTCGATAACTGCTATTTATTACTAAAATGGAGTGAAGGCGTATTTATTTTATATATATATATATATATAATTTTAGAGTAACAGAAATTTAAAAAAAATATTCTAAAAAATGTTTTTAGCAATACATATATCGATTCGTTCTTGTAAAATAATTTTTTGTTAAAGCCTAGAGTATTATGAATTGATATGGAACAAAGGTATTCCGCGGTGTCGTACCGACCTTTGTAATATTTTGGATACGGAGCTTCGGTTTAGGAGAATTCGGAATGCACGCGCGGATACCTGTTCGTATTGCGCATACATTATGCATTATGCACAGCGCCTCGCAGCAGCGCTTGTCTCGCCCGCCCGCCCCTCCGGGCTAGACGTCGGCGCGGACAATGAGCATCTGTCGGTGCCAAGCTGGACTCTGGCTGCCATTGTGTGGAGTGCGGACACGCCGCGTCTGCGGTTTGTCGCCAGACGATGAGGGGCGTGGGGATGTTTTTTTGCTGGATTTGCATTTCAAATGGGGGGGCGTGGATTGCAGTATTGTTTGGACGATGACACTTCAATTTTTAGAAAAAAAAATGTATAACTTTGGCAAGCGTTATCGAATGGAGTTTCTATGCTAAATGCGAGTTCAGCTAGTACATTGAGAATTATGTATCTCGTTTGATGTGATATTACGTTATTCATCATAAGGCGTCGTTAATATGGACCTCATAGCGCAATAAATATTTAATAATACACAACACATACATACAATTTTGTATTGGGATGGAAATAATACATACAATTATGTATTGGGATGTATATATTATCGTGAGCATCTCAAAAATTGTGACATCGAACTCGTTTTCCAGCAAACTTTGCATAAACTTTAAAAAAAAAATGTAAAAAAATGCTTTCGAAATCCTTGTAACTAGCCCGTTAAAACGACACTCCACGCTGTGTGTAGAATTAAAAAAAACTTTGACTGTTAGTTGAGATATGTGCAAAATTTAATTCGCAATCCCACTTGATAATTACTCTCGAAAATAAAAGAATTCGTTGCGTTGAGTGGGGACTGTGACGCATCGCGCGCTGCGGTGGGGGAGGGGTGGTCACCGCGTCACATAATTTCTGTTCAGTATAAATTATGACTCGGAGAAGCTACGATGCCGGTTTGAGTTTCAGTCGACAACTTTAGCCAAGATTTATCGATTGCGTGAATAAAACATCATTGTGGAATGGTTGTGGTGAATATATGTGGCGTTAAATTTAAAAATGAAGAAAACTTAATACATTGTCGGCCTATACTCGTAAAAAAGCCAATCAAAATGTAGAAATCGTATACGTTTGGAAAGAGCTTCTCAAAAGTAATCAAGTGATACCCATAAAACACCATATGATAGAGTAAAGCGGTGCCGGTAAAGTAAAAAATATTACTCGTTAACGTACACGTATTCACATAAAACTCACGGCCGTGTCCCCGACACAGGCACATCCGATTTTTGCTTTTGTGGTATCGAATCCTTAGAACGGCATTTTTCATGATTTCCTTCTCGAATAAGTTAATGAAGTAACAGAGGGTTAGATTAAAGGTTTTTTGTAAACACATTGAAGCGTACTCAATGAAACTTTTGATAAAAAAAATATTTTAACAAGCCCTTGAGGTATCTCGAAAAATTTTGCCATCAGTGAGTCCGAAAACTCATGATTTTAAATTAAAATGTAGAAGATCTCCATAAGTTAGAAAACTGTCCTTTTTGTTGATCAAAACTGTGCTTTTGTATCGTTAGTTGCGCGTAACAGATTTGTTTCTTGAAGTGAAATTTCTTTGAGCACGGCGAGAGTAAAATGTCAAGGTCGCAAAGTTTTGCAATGTTTAGTTGTAAGGTCTGAATGTAACGAATCAGTCCCAAGAAGGACAAAAATAGGTATTTAGCTAACAACCGAGAGAGATAGATGAACATGATAGAATAATATAAGTATGGTACGCCTGCGTAAAAACAAACAAAAATGGCGCTCACGCTCACTCACAAAAATGGCGCTAACAGCTATTTTGTATGTTATGAGTGTCAAAAGTAACCTGCAAAAATGATCTTGTCTTGTTTATCGATGGTAGACTTATTACTAATTTTGCGTGTTTTCCATCCCTTATAAGGTTAACACGTATTTACTTAATTTACGTTATGTGTATTTTGCGTGTTTTCCATCCCTTATAAGGTTAACACATATTTACTTAATTTACGTTATTTTTGTACGTTATGTGTATCAAAAGTAACCTGCAAAAATTATGTTGTCTTGATTATCGATGGTAGATTTAATACTAATTTTGCGTGTTTTCCATGCCTTATAAGGTTAACACATATCTACTTAATTTATCCGCAGTGAATCCGCAGATATAGTTGTAGTAAATATGATTTACAATAGGAGCAATAGATCCCGACTTCCTTCAGCCGTATTTAGCCGTATTCTGGTGCTGGCATCGCACCAATTTTTTTAATTGACATATGTTTTATAAATTTATATGAAGATTTTATTAGATGTTTACGTCGTTATCTAACGACATTTTAATAATTTTTATGAATGTAGTGTATTACAATTTTCTTACACTATTTTATTACATTTTATGGACTTACACTTAGTATATTTTTGAATATTTACCTCAATGTCTGTATCTCTCTCTTTCTCTTTGCCGTTTTACCTTTTACTATGTTAAGATCGCCAAAGAAGTTTCACTTCTGTCTGTATATTGAGTTGTAGCAAAAAAATGTTCTTATGTAGTTTTCACCTAAGGTGTAATGGTGTTTTTTTTTGGAAAAACATCCTTTTCTTTATTGAATTTTTTCGTAATGTGGGGCGTAATTAATGAGTTGTTGTGTTTTAACATTTCCGTTTTAGTTTTTACGTTGCAGTTTTTCAACATTTGTTTGCTTTAATTTACTTATCTTTAATTATGATTTTTCATGTGGAATTTGGTTTGAATTAATAGACGAAACGCTGTTAGGTAATTCTATAGTGTTTCATCGATGTATATATAACGCTATCGTATCGCCATCTATCGATAAATTTATATATTTTTTTCTGGGATAGTCATTAAAATGTCAAGATTTCTAAATGAAATATAATTGTCTGTTTTTTTTTACTTAAATATTTTATAATGTAGTGTTTTTTCTGGTTTTTAAAGAGTATTTATACTATTTAAATTTGTAATAACATAGGCTTATAAATATATTTTTGTCTTCCTCATTACTGAATTCTTAAATTTAGTCGTTGACTGGAAGAGGTTGTTTATGTTGTGGTTAGTCCACCATATGTAAGTATGTATTGTTTTATATGTAAGTTTGAAATAAATAATTCTTTTTGCATTTGAAAGGCCATACTTCCAGGAAGATTATATGTTATCACGCTGCAATTCATATGGATCACACATACGATTCAGAGCAGTGATATAAAATGTAACAAACGTTGGGGAACACTGCTTAAATGGGTGAGATCAGCTTATTTATTGATTGATTATCCCTAGTATTTCCGCTGATATACCCTCGACTCGGACGGACGATATCGTTTGGCGACCGGAGCGGAGGCGTTTAGGGACCTCGGGGAGTAGGAGGGGGATGGCATAATTAATGTAATTCTACGTTGGTGAAACGTACAAAGTTTAGATGGTGATGTACAAAATTTAGAAGCGTACAAAGTTTAGATGGCTTGTTCATAATTTTTACGACATGTGAATTTCTTTTTTATTAATATTTTGAAATGTGTTATTTTAAAATAATCTTCATAATTAACTACAAGCCCGGGTGAAGAAAGTGTATGCATGCCAAGTAATATTGATAATAATAATTTTTCTAAATAAATCATTCCTAAAAAAAGAATTTTCACTTCCATTGGCAGACGTTTTAACATGCGTTTATTAATTTTACTTGTATCTGTGTATGTATGAATGTAATGGAATCTTTTAGTGATATTTTCACCCACTTTCAGATGCCCGAATTATCTAAAATTTTGCACACATATCAGGAAAGTGTGACAAAGCAAAATTTTTTTAGTCATGAAAAAAACTAAAAAAAGTAAAGTTATAGTTTAAAAAACTAAAAAACAGGTTTTTGGTAGCAATGTGGATTAAAAAAATCTTTGAATATAAACATTTTGGTCAAGAGCGAAAGGCACTCCCCTGTTGACAGAAAAATTAATTTAAATTTAAAAGAAAAGCACTGTGTGCTCTCGATTTATGTCTTCATGATGACTCTACTTTTATAAATAGCTAGCTATAAAAAAAAATAATCTAGAACCCCAAAGCTTTTGACCAAAATCTTTATATTGAAAGATTATTTTTAATTTTTTAGTTTATGTGGCTGCAAAATAGTGTATTTTAATTTTTTTAACTGTAATTTTATTTTTGGAATACTCTTAATGTTTTCGTAAAATGGTGCTATATTTTGATCAATTATCATTTATGATCGCATAAAATTAATCGCATTCAATATTTGGGTGACTACCAATATTATCGATTGTGAAAAGTTACTGCAATATTAATTGAGAAGAGAGAATATGAGTTATAAAATTAGCAGGAGTATGCACAAATGTTAGTACAAAGGTAAACGAACAAAGCAAAAGAAGTATGTCAGAATAGAGTAGTATGAATTTATATCAGAGGTCCCCATAGATTTTTGTCTCGTGGACAACTTACCACGTTTTTCGGTTTTGTGTAGACACCCTGCCGACTTTTTTTTTTAGACATAAACATCTTTGCTGAGATTATTCCTTTAATGCAACTTTTTTGTCTCGTAGACCATATAGCATGTTTTTCGATTCCGGGTAGACACCCTGCCGACCTTTTTTTAGACATAAACATTCTTTGCATAGGTTATTCCATTAATGCAACTTTTTTGTCTCGTAGACCATATAGCACGTTTTTCGATTACGACCTTTTTTTTAAGACATAAATATTCTTTGCATAGATTATTCCATTAATGCAACTTTTTTGTCTCGTAGACCATATAGCATGTTTTTCGATTCCGGGTAGACACCCTGCCGACCTTTTTTTTAAACATAAACATTCTTTGCATACGTTATTCCATTAATGCAACTTTTTTGTCTCGTAGACCATATAGCATGTTTTTCGGTTTCGGGTAGACACCCTGCCGACCTATTTTTTTAAAGACATGAACACTCGTTGCTTAGATTATTCCATTAATGAAACTTTTTTGTCTCGTGGACCATAAGGCATGATTTTTGGTTTTGGTTAGACTCCCTGCTGACCTATTTTTTTAGACAAACACTTTTTGCATAGATTATACCATTCTTGGAACTTTTTGTCTCATAGACCATTTGGCATGTTTTTCGGTTTTGGATAGACACTGCTGACTTTTTTTTAGACAAACACTCTTTGTTGAGATTGTTCCATTCATGGAACTCTTTTGTCTCGTAGACCATTTGGCATGTTTTCCGGTCTTGGCTAGACTACCTGCTGACCTTTTTTAGACATAAAAACCTTTTTTTTAGACAATTGCGGAGATTATTTCAGTATGGAAAGCCAAAATTAAATGAGATCCGTTATCGTGGACTCCATTTACATCTTATGGATCTCCAATTATTTTTCTTGTTGATATTGACCCCTTGTAGGTCGTAATCGACCCCTGGGGATCGATATAGACCACTTTGGGAATCAGTGATTTATATCATCTTTACTTACAAATCTGAGAGACGGAATCAGGTTGTTACAAGGTAATTATAATAACTAGTCAAGCTAGACTGTCGCGACATTTAACGGTAAACAATTCTATATATTGTTTTTATGATCAATCCGCTTTAGTCTTTGCTCACTTATCTACCTGTTATGTCGGTGTCGACCGCTAACTTATTGCGGATGCATGCGAGCGAGTGTGATTCATGGATGTGTCATTGCGGTCGGGCGCATTTTGCGTGGAAACCTAATATTTACTGAGCCGGTAGTGGGTAGGTTTCTTTTTGCAGAAATACTCTTACCTGTTTAGCGTTTGTTTTTTGATTTGGCGGTTTCGCTGATGCGAAACCGCGCTAAATCTTAACAAAAATGTATATATAACAAAACGGCAAAATGCATGTCGGAATCGGTATATGTAGGATGTTCTAGCTCTCCATATGTTTAGAATTTGAGAAGTTAACCAAGGTAATTTTAGTTTTAAGTACTAATTAAATTCTGGTGTCTCGAACTTTTTTTTAAGTTTTGGGGTCCGTACCCTAAAATTTTAAACGGAATCTTTATAAAATCATTCATGTCTGTGTTGTTTGTCGATCACAGCCGTTTTTTTTTCAGAAACAGCCTGACGTTGAAACTTCAAATTTGACACAATAATACGACATATTAAACGTCACATATCTCGATAGCTGATACTCATAAATATTCAGGTGGAAAAAAATTAGTATAATAGGGGGGAAGGGGTGAGAATCCAAATTAAATATTACATTTTTTTTTATATTCTGTATGCAGTGTGTGGTGTCGTTTCGAAGGGCTCGTTAGGGGGGGTTTTGTCATAATTTTAGGTATTATATATTTCAGAGATATAAATACTTTATAATATAATGAATAATTATATCTTTGGAGATGTAATATCACATATTAATATAGCTGTATCTTGAAGGTTCTTTCTTTATCTTTTCTTTTCTTTTATAGTTCGTATGCAGTATAAGTGGTATAGCTCCCGCTGATGAGCCTTCTTCTTTATTTGGCATATTCGTGGCTTCTTCTTCCTGTGTATTCCTGTTTCCGCTTTCCAAATTTTCTGACTCACTTGAACTTGATTGGTCAAAAGGTTCTAATTTCACCACGTATTCCTCCATTGCTCCCCTCCCCCCTGAATATATGTTCTTTATAGGAACGTTCCTTCCTCTATATGTTCTTTTCTTCTTTATTTTCTCTAATATAGAGTCATTTTAATGCCTGAAACTACTCATCTGTTTTTTAAATAAACAGATGTATTGGCAACTTCTGCCCAAATTAATTTTTTCAAAATAAGTTTTAGAAAGTAACATCTGGCCATTTCCAATATGAATCTATTTGACCTCTGATTAAGTCTGTTATAACGTGTATGATTATTTTTGTATTATGCCCTCTTTCTTCAAAAAATCCTCTAAATAATTTCTGCAATAGTCCAAATAGATGTTATTATATCTTCAAAGATATAAATACTGAAATTATGTAGATATAGGGGCCATGTTTTAACGCCTGTAAAAGGCATATTGACCCATATATTAACGTTGTGAAAAATTAATATTTATAAATTGTTTAATAGAAGAAAACGCTTGTAGTTAGAGCTCTACTCTTGCTTGATAAGCTTTTTCAAAAAAATTGGAGGAGCAAGGGGATTTTCACTTGGAGGATTCCAAGGAGAAGGAGGAAAATGAAAAGTTACATCCCAGTTTTCTTATGAAAGATTTTTCTAATGGTTCCACACTCGGGGGTGGTTAAACAATATTGTTCCGACCCCCCCCCCCCTTTTCGCCACCCTCCAGACGAATTGCCAATTTCGACTACTTTACAATTCGAACTTATAAATATTACAATTTAACGTACAGCTTTGGAGATAATATAGATCATTAGGGAGACAATTGGCTATTACAATGGGCACTATTCCAACAGATGGATCGTCGAGATTGTCATGTTTCGATTTTTGTTCTCATTACCAATGTATTACGTATTGGTTATGTATTAGTATTACGGCGTTTGGTTATCAGTAAGTCGATTACTGATAACCAAACGCCGCTAAATACTCCAATAGTGAATTCAACTAAAGTCTGTTGTCCTTTTTTTCAAAATTATCAATAAAATTGGACTTATCGTCGAATAAGTTAGAATAAGCTGTAGGTAATCCAAAGTTGACTTTGTGGTATATACGTATTTAATAGCGTGCAGCTTTAAAGGTTATCGTAAGGTTTAGAAACTTATTTTAATGTCATGGACACGCTTGACCGACTAATAAAAAGGCCACCGAGGGAGTCTACACGTTTCATTGACGTCACGTATGTTTGGCAAGTATAACCATTTGATATTTTCGTATAAGCATTGATATTTTCGGATATTTAAGTATGACCATTGATATTTTCGGTATATTGATGTTTTCGGATATTTAAGTATATATTTTCGGATATTTAGATATTTTCGGCAATGTATATTTTTACACCCCCATCACATATTTAGTTACTTAAACACTGTTTATTACAAAAATACACCAATAAATAGAGTATATACATTACAATAATAACTACGCGGCAAATAACAAATATATAAGTTTAGTTTTTTCACAACATATCTCTATGGCAGTACAATCTAGTTACACGTTATGACATTAAACGTTGGTTGTATACGAGTGTGTAACTGTTCGATTTTTTATTTCGTTGTCTTACGATATGTAGTTTTATTTAGGTTTATCTCATTTTAAACTAAAAACAAAAAAGTTATAAATATCCACGTTTTAGCGATTCTAGTCATTGTGAGCGCCTATGGATTTATAAGTCCCTATGCATGTTCGTGGTATTAAAAACGGAATCGGAATTGTGACATTACAATAATGACAACTACGCAGCAAATGACACATAGTACGTTTAAATTTTTCATAATCCTAAAGGTAAAACTAACAAGCAGGACACAACACGTCGCTAAGGCAGACCAATTTAGACCAAATTCATAGTTAAGAAATTAAACGTCGCTTGTATACGAGTGTGTAACTCTTCAATTTTTTATTTCGTTCTCTTACGATATGAAGTTTTATTTGCGTTTATCTCATTTTAAACTAAAAACAAAAAAGTTATAAATATTCACGATTTAGCGATTCTAGTCAGTGTCTTTGCCGATGGACTTATAAGTCCTATGCGCGATCGTGGTGTTAAAAACGGAATCGGAATTGTGACATTACAATAATAATAACTACGCAGCAAATGACACATATATACGTTTAAATTTTTCATAATCCTAAAGGTAAAACTAGCAAGCAGGCACAACACTACACTGTTTTTAGATTCACGTTTTAGCGAGTCTAGTCAGTGTGAGCGCCGATGGACTTATAAGTCCTATGCGCGTTCGTGGTGTTAAAAACGGAATCGGAATTGTGACATTACAATAATAATAACTACGCAGCAAATGTCACATATATACGTTTGAATTTTTCATAATCCTAAAGGAAAAACTAGCAAGCAGGACACAACACGTAGCTAAAGCGGACCAAATAATAGTTAAGAAATTAAACATCGCCGTGGACGAGTGTGTAACTCTTCAATTGTTTATTTCGTTCTCTTACGATATGTAGTTTTATTTGCGTTTATCTCATTTTAAACTAAAAACAAAAAAGTTATAAATATTCACGTTTTAGCGATTCTAGTCAGTGTGAGCACCGATGGACTTATCCTTATATCTCTTATTCGTCAACTACAATTCCGATTACTTGATGGAATCGGAATTGTAGTTGAGGAATAAGAAATATTATAAACTAGCGTGACCCGTGCGAAGTCTTCGCATTATTTATTCCATTATGAAGCTCAGATGACAGATCAAACAAATATTTTACTAAAATTGACATATAGAGGCGCAAGTATCAAAAGCATTGAGCTAAAGCGCCACTTTATTTATACGTGAGTGGATTTGAAATTAAACAAAAATTTTACCGACCGTCAATCATATTGACGTTGAGCCGTTAGATGGCAGCATTGCTGTTTTGTGTATATAATTTTAATAATTAATTAATTTGCAAAAACAATAGCAATAATAAATTTTTTAGTTGTGGATGCCGGTAGAGCATAATTTATGTGGATTAGTTGTGAGGTTTTTTCTAAAAAGGGAGAGTAACATCTTAACCTTAGCGTATTAATATATATGATGATGATTGTTGACGTTTGTTTTTTTTACTACGTTTTGTTAGGTTAGGTTAGGAACTTCCCCAAGCCGACTGGTCCTCTCGGGGGAAAGAGACTACAACCCTCCAACAATAAGCGAAAATAATAAAGAAATCAAATTTCAAATCTACATCGTAGCCCTTAATATATTTAGCCTGAAAAATGAAGAAAATCTTGCAGAACTAATGTATGCGTTAAAACACATCAAATGAGACATCGTTGGCCTAAGGGTAGTGAGAACATTGGGAAAATAAATCTTATCCTGACTACATATTTTACCATATAGACGAGATGCTGGGCCTTCATGGAGTTGGGTTTATTTTTAAAAAAAACATCTAACAAAATATGTGGAAGGATTTGTTGGTACCTCGGAACGTATTGCGATGATGGATTTGAAATTACCTGGAGATAAGGATCCTTGGTCTATTGTACAAATATATTCGCCTACTGAAATATAGAATATAGTAACAATAAATACAAGATCAGAATGGAAAAGGTTGGAGGAGGCCTTTGCCGATTGGCAAACAGATCTACAGAAAATAAACAAGCAGCAAATACTAGAATGAGGTTTTAGGTTTTATGTTTGTATTAAAATATTCTTATTAGGTTAAATGGATCTGAATAAAGGCTGTTATTATTGTGTATATTTTAGAGTAGTTTGTATATTAGAGCCATTTTCCGGAATTTTCGGAAAATTTCAATCTAATATTATAAATGCGGAAGTGCGTTTGTCTTTTTTTTTACGTCGCAACGGATCGATTTGATTTTTGCACCGAGATAATGGGTTAGTGAATAAGATAGGGTAATTTTTGTTCCAAAAAATCTCTTAACTAATATTATAAATGCGAAAGTGTGTTTGTTTGTCCGTCTTCCACGTCGAAACAGATCGACGCGCTTTTTGCATAGAGATCGTTTTTTGCATAGAGATAGTTGGCGGTCGGGGAAAGGATATAGGCTACTTTTTATCCCTGGAATATTATTGCCCCGGGAAAAGTTTTATTGGAAACAAAAAAAAGTACATAAACGGAATAACGGAGTAACGAATCGACGTGATGAAGCTTGAAACGCTACATACGCAATATAAACGAGCAACAGAATCAATCCCTATAATCCCTAATTAGAGGGAATTGATATTTGTATCATAAAGTGACGAAAAAAAAGACTTAACATTGAATTACCTTTAATAATTCTATGACACCGCATATTTTAATTTCGGTCGATGAGGTTGTAATTAAAACCACGCGAGCGCAGCCGTAGGTGTACGCTAGTTGGGTTTAATTTTCATAAAATCTGTGCAAAGTACTATAAAAAATTTGCCAGATTTAGGCTAAAATTCAATATATTTTAAATTTTGTTTTTTTTTCAAATACTAAGTAAAATTGTATGTAAGGTGTGAATCAAATTTTAAATTAAAAAAAAAAAACAATTCATGTGCAATTTTACATCCCACTAAATCCCTTAGTATTCAGGTTTAATCTAAAAGTTTAAACTTTGTAAAATATTCAGGTTTAATCTAAAAGTTTAAACTTTGTTAAACCGTTAATTTTTTATCATTATCAGGGGTTAACTGTAATGTATTGACAAATCTGTTGGTGTGTGTAAATAAATAAATGATTGAATTTAACTTTTTGATCTATAAATGATTACGTATCGAATCCGTGCATGGACGGCGCGCCACCCCAATACGCCATGTACCCCCAATACGCCACTCGTTTCCGCCTTTGCCATCCGGCTCTACGCCACTTCCCTTCCGGTCGCGCGGTGTTCGCAAATATACACAGGACATACGTAGGGTTGTGTATTCGGGGCGGAGGGTGGCAATATTCGCAGGGTTGTGTCCTATACACCCTTTCGTACGTTGCTTGTAATGCTGTATATGCGACATTTATGCGAAAGATTGTCAACCAAAACAGAGCTGGTATTTTTAGTTTCGCCAACAAAATTAATTAAAATATTGTGTCAATTAAATAATTGTCTCGTAGATTCGTAAATAATTGTCTCGTAGATACGTAAATAATTGTCTCGTAGATACGTAAATAATTGTCTCGTAGATACGTAAATAATTGTCTCGTAAATACGTAAATAATTGTCCCGTAGATATGTAAATAATTGTCTCGTAGATACATAAATATTTGTCCCGTAGATACATAAATAATTGCCTCGTAGATACGTAAATAATTGTCCCGTAGATACATAAATAATTGTCTCGTAGATACGTAAATAATTGTCTCGTAGATACATAAATAATTGTCTCGCAGATACGTAATAATTGTCTCGTAGATACGTAAATATTTGTCTCGTAGATACGTAAATAACTTAATATAACGAAATTAACTGGATATTAGTGAATACTAGATGACGCTGTATGTACAGCTCTTTTGGACCCGTTAGTCAATTAGTTAATATTGGACACGTTATGGAATAGATATTAAGATCCATTTATCTTCCTTTCTTCCTCGTTAGCCATTTTCTACCACACAGGTGCGAGTCTACTTTGTTTCTATACCACTCCTCTCGATTTTGTACATTTTATACCCATTTTATTCCAGCTATTCTTTTAATATCATCGTACCAACGCATATTTGGCCTTCCTTGTGGGCGTTTTTCATCCCACTCCTCCCTTCCACGAGTTCTTCGCACCACGTGCCCCGCTTTTTGGCAACGTGACGAGCCCATTGTCACTTAAGCTTCGCAGTACGTTTTATGACGTCCGCAACCTTGCTCTTCTCTCTGAGTCACTCGTTTCTCTTTTGTTCTCTCAACGTGATCCCTGGTTTGGTCTCTCAGCGTGATGTATTATGTATTATCGTTCTCAACATTTATCTACAGCTTATGTATTATAGTTCTCAACATTTATCTACAGCTTATGTATTATGTATATGTTCTTAACATTTATCCACAGCTTATGTATTATCGTTCTCAACATTTATCTACAGCTTATGTATTATGTATATGTTCTAAACATTTATCTACAGCTTATGTATTATGTATATGTTGTCAACATTTATCCACAGCTTATGTATTATGTATTATCGTTCTCAACATTTATCTACAGCTTATGTATTATGTATATGTTCTAAACATTTATCTACAGCTTATGTATTATGTATATGTTGTCAACATTTATCCACAGCTTATGTATTATGTATTATCGTTCTCAACATTTATCTACAGCTTATGTATTACGTAAATATTCTCAGCATTTATCTACAGATTATGTATTATGTATTATCGTTCTCAACATTTATCTACAGCTTATGTATTATGTAAAACTCGTAAGTGTGAAGTTCGTAGCTAAACTAGTTTTAGTAAACTATTAGTTGGCGCCCTCAAATAAATGATGTTAGTCGTGGTTTTTTCAAGAGGAGACACTCTTTGAAACGTCTTCAACATTTTCTATCAACTAAAACGAAAATCTACCTTTGTCAAACATTCCTATTACCACTAATTGATTATGGAGATGTGTGCTATCGTGATCTTAAGGAAAAATATTTGTACAAGTTGGAACGTCTTCAAAATTTATGCATCATATTCCTGAATACAGGTCACTTCTCAAATGGCTGAAGAACCGTGATCGACACCAACTTCACATACTTACACTTGTTTTTAATATATTAAAAAATCCTCATAGCCCAAATTGTCTTACTGGCAAATTTAAAAATTTGTCTGCTCATGGCCTTGGGCTACGATCTGAAAGTTCACTCACCCTTCTTATTCCTAAACATACCTCTGCCTCTTACGAAAAATCCTTCAATGTCCAACCAGCAAAAAACTTGGAATCACCTGGATCCTGACATCAGGAAAATCACGTCCCTAAATATTTTCAAAAATCGAGTGAAAAAGTCATGCCACTCCTGAAACCGTTTTCTTTGTTCCCTTGTCTTTTCCTGTCTTTTCCATCCCGACAATGTCAATAGTTTGTATTACTTATACTTTTGTATTTTTTGATTTTTTTTTCGTATATCATTTTCATTGTAAAATCTTTTACAGTTGACCAACTAAATTTCCGAGTATCCTTCACGTCTTAAATAGTTAAATATTCGTGATCGACGCAACCTTCATCTTCTATGTTTTGTATATAATATCCTCAATAATCCCGTTACAACTACATACCTTAAATCTAGATTCCAATACCTCTCATCCTACGACCTCGAACTACGATCCAAAAATAAGTATGTCCTCCTAATCCCTCAACATAGAACAGCAATTTTATGGCGAATCCTCCACCGTATATTCTACTCGATTGTGGAATGAACTGACTACAAATATACAAAGTGCGCCCTCATTGTCTGTGTTCAAAAGTCTGAAAATACATTATTTATCATAATTTGAAGGATCATAATCCCTTCCATCATAACCCATCCTTGTCCGTCCCTACTCCTAAAGTGTCGTTTTGCTCTGGTTTTTAATTTATATTATTTTATTACAACATAATGTTATATATTTTATTTTTAAGTAGAGTTAATTAATGTTTAAAAATCACTTACAGTCTGCCACAGCACTTAATGTTCTCATTCAATTCATTGTGGTTGGCTGTAGGAGATCGCTCTTGTAGCAATAAGTCTGCCACTGTATACTTAGTTTTCTAAGCTTGCAGAAATAAATAAATAAACTATTAGTGCCCAAAATAACACGATTACATAATTGCACAAAACCGCCCCGGAAACGCTTCGGACATAGATATATAATTATTGATAAAGAGGGGAAGAGGTTTAGAATAGGATATAGAATCGTTATAAGGGTAACTTTATCGAACGCCTTTTGAAAATCTGAAACGAAGTTCAGAGTTACTCCCAAACTCTGCAGTCAAAGTCTACAGACGCTGCAGTCAGTATGTTTATGAAAAAATAAAAAAAGATAAACGTAACAAAAAGAAAAGAATTGGAAAACTGTATGCGCAAAAGTAAAGTGACTGAAGTGAAAATAACTTTATTCTAAATTTTGAAAAATCGAGGGAAAATTCTTTATATTATTAAACCAATTTTTGATTGACTAACTTTTCAACTTGTTTAAAAATGTAAACATCACAAAGAAATCAATCTATATTTGCAACGTCTTTATCAATAACTTGGCTAACTTTTAGCTGGCAGGTAGTGACAATATAACTACAGCGTAAAATCTGGTGACTTGGGTACACTAAATTTGGCGAGATCTCTTTGAAGGTCGATCGTGTTGTTTAATTGTTTACTCTGTAAATTATTGTTTAGAATTCTGAAAAAGTGATATTTAAATTGAGCATTGTCAAGGTCGTAATCAGTATTCACATGTGAAACTAATTCTATTTGCTATAACTTTTGACGAGCATATTTTGCGGTATGTAACTCTAGCTTTATCTAGGAAATAAACTTCAGACCATTTAATTATTTAGATTGTTTGTTATTCGATCCATTTACTGACAGTTACTCTCTGTATTTACCGTAGATTCCTCAGGAAGCAACTCACAATGAACAACGCCCTTGGTATGTCACCACCAGGCCAGTATTACCTTTTTGGTATTCAGTTCATCATTGAGTACTGAAACTCCTGATATGTCTGCACGAAGCCATTGGCATTTGCGTATGTGATTAATGTAATTAACTCATTTCTTATCACCAGTTACTGTTTGCTTCAGCTTATCGAAGTTATTTTTTAATTAGTTTTAACGTCGATTTGTTGACAAAACATTAACTCAAAAAGTATAAGGTTCCACACTTGGTGTTAAAACGCAACGTTTTGTCTTTCTTTCTGTTCTGTTGTGACTTGATTAGATGGATTTTGATGCTGTGTTAACTGTCATATAGGGTATATGCTCAGGAAGGTTTTTATGTATAAAACATTTAAAATTTGCGAGTTGTGTCTTTGAACGCGTATGCACGAAACCCTTTGGATGGCGCGACGACAGCAGCGACACGGCGGAGCAGGAGAAGTCATCGTGTCAGAAAGAAAATTGAGAACATTTCAGCTTCTACGCTTGAAGAGCCACGGGAAAATGCTAGTAATACAATTTTTTAAAATTTTCGACAACTCTTCGACAAAAATTACGAAATGTTGGCTAATTACATATTAGGAAAACCAAAGTATACGCACTCCAACTCGCGTTATCAACGATCCAACGTATGCCTAATTTCACAATATATAATATAATTTTGCGGGTTACGCTCCTGATTTTGGGATAATTGTGTTGCACCTTTATAAATAATTTACCATTAAGTAAAGTCGTTCTTGAGTTAAAACGCGAACAATCTTTTTTCGTTCATGGTTAAAACTACTTTGGTAATATTTTGCAAAGAGACGTCGTACGCGCTTACTCTGTGGCAATAAACTTGCGGTCCATTGACCGCAGTTGCATTAGTTCTTCATTAGCGTTCAACGCGTCAACACATTTTAGCAACAATATTTAACGAGATACTAAAAATATTTAATAAACTCCCTTATAACGAATGCTAAATACTGGTCAGTGACGTCAAAAGCCAGTAAGCGTTTTGTATGGGGGTGTTTTCGCGCGAATCGTAGTTCGTCAGTTTTTAAATCGTTATAATCGTATAATGAAAAGTTCTAGGTATTTCTACTTAAGTAATAAAAAATATTGTCAAATATCCTATTGTTTTTGTCGATAATATTAATAATATAATCCGTCCATAAAGTAACACTCGTCGATGGCGTAAATTTGTTTTCTCGGTTATTTTTTCAATAACAGTTTCGTGATATTTTGTTTTTAATTTGAATTCCTAATATCGATAATGATATCTTTATAAATTCATGCTGCGTCTTGCTCTTTGCATCTAAAGTTCACAAATATTCATGATAACATTTTGTATGCAAATAGTGTTGTCAAATTGAGAATAAACAACAACGTTAGGTTTTATGTATGTTTTTACTTTAAGCCGACGAGAAAAAAATTGTACCTTTTCAAGTGGGATGTCGTTGAAGGGGTCGTTTAACAGGCGTCTTGGATTTTTTTTCAAGGTTCACATGTTGTTCACTGTCAGTTATTTAAAACATTATGGATAAGTTGTCAAATTATTATGCATGCCGGTTTCTAGCGTTCTTGACAACAGAATGAGACGATTATAATCAATAAAAAAATTCGTAAATTTAATCATCCTCTATGTGCACTATTTCAACGTCAATGCAAGGGTTAAGCGTTTTGCAGTGCAGGCACACCCGGTGCCATGACGCAACGTACAACATGTTCGACGTTTAATAGTGATCGATAGTGATCAGTATTGTTAGTTTTTTCCACGAGTTTTTTTATGGATGTTCCTTTTGGGACAATGAAATGTTTAAATCTAATTACGTCTCAAAAATATTAAAAATAAAAAAATATTGAAAAATAAATAATTTTTTTTGCAATAAAGGCCTAAATCAAAAAGTGTTATTGTTTATTTTAGTCTTGTATTTTTGAGAGGAATCTGAGTGAATCAACTGCTGTAAGAGTGAAAGAAATAAAGTGATTACGAACGTACGCAGGCTATCCCATTCATCGTATAAATCCCCGCTTAGTGAGGATTGAAACAAAAAATGTCTCACGTAATAGACACACAGTCGTAATTTTATAATCTTGGACTGGTAATAATAGCGTGTTTTAAAATTCGCAACCAAATGGCGAAACACAAATTGTATGCCAACCAGAATGCGTGACGTCAAAATTCACTACACAAATCGTAATATACAATGTATGGCTAGCTTCAAGTAATTGTCTGAGCAAGATAGCGCGATCCCATGAAATTAATTCCATAAACAACATTTATCTGTCACTATAGAATGACGAAAATATTAAAGGTATGAAATGTTCCGTTTTTAATTTAATTGTTTATATCGTGCATTGTGACGTCATCGAATTTACATATCACATGATTAAAGTTTTCGGCGTGAAGCTTTGCATAATTGCAATAAAAGTCGATTTTTTTAACTGAAAATACGTGTCTCGGTTATAACGTCACAGTTGAAGGCTTCTGAGATACATTTCGAATAATTTAAATAATCTTTATTTATGCTGAGAACAGCGTCCAAAATCAGTTTTTCTCTACTGCTTACCATCACCCCTTAACATAAATTTTATGTACGACAGCTCAGGATCAACTATTTTCAAATGTTAGCTGGTGACTTTTGGCATTGAAGGTGCGTCTTATGTAATACGTGATGACGTATTGCGCGGGAGTGGGCATAATTCCCGAGGGTGAGTTCGGTTTTTGTCACGCAACGCCTTTTGAAACGTGGGTAAGACCCCGGCGGCAAAGGGCACTCCTGCAGCCCCCGGACGTTGATGGTGTCGCTCAATTATTGAAGAGGACTCTGTCCGACACGACCGGCTTTTGGAATCGATATTTTTTGATGTGGCGTTTGAGACGTTGTTAACGCTAATCATATATTTGTCTCTAGCAATGATTCCACTCTGTTTTCCACCTGTATAGAGTTTGTAGCAATGGCGGAACGCCTTTATCTTCTACGTTGATATACTTCTTTTGTTTCATTCATTGTCTTACATTATTTTGTACAGGCTCTTAATTTTATCATGTTTTAGACATGACAAGGAATCGTAGCTACTAGACTCCATTAATATTGAAAAGAGAATGTTTGTAAACAAATCAATTTGACAGTTAATATATGGTTGACATAAATATATATTCAGTCATTGAATAAATATTCACAAAACTCGTTGTATTTCAGCTATTAATATTATTAAACCATAGTACTATAGACACTATATTAATTTAATAAACTATCATGTTAAATAATGTTATAAATATCAATATTACACAGATATTTTAATAATGAATTGTAAAAATGGACAACCCTAACCGTCAATCACAAGTCACCTAACTGTCATTCAGACGTATAAAACATTTTGGAAAAAATATTCAATATTCCGACAAGTATGAAGCCCATATCTATATATGCTATTTATTACATATTAGTTTCACATAGTGTCTGTAGTACTATTAACGTAATAAAATGTCATGTTTAATAATGCTATAGATATCAATATTACACAGATGTTTTACTAATGAATTGTAAAATTTAGAGGAAAAAAATGGACAACCCTAACAGTCAATCACACAAAACTCAGGTATAAAACATTTGGGAAAAAATATTCAGTATTTTGACAAGTATGAAGTCTATATCTATAAATGTTATTTATCATACATAATTTGTTTTACATATGTTGAAGTGAAATGTCTTCAATATATCAGTTTTGATTTACCATAGATGATATTCAACTGTTTTTTTAGCGTGACGCTTAAGCAAGGCAGAAAAAGTAAATGAGACAGAATATTGATGTTACATAATAAATATACTTATACGTATACAGCGTATTTGAAAAAGTTGACATTTTATTTTGAAACAAGTGTTAGTATTATTTTCCAATGTACTGTGTATAAAGTGTGCAGTAAGCACACGGCAGGTTTTTTATAACAGATTTTGTTTTTATTTGACTGTATATTTTCGATTATTATTTTTAATGTTATATATATTTGTTAAAAAAAACCCTAGAAAAGTCAATATGCTCATTTTTATATAATAAATATATTTATACGTATACAGCGTATTTGGCGTAAGAAACGTGAAAAAAAGTTGACATTTTATTATGAAATAAGTGTTAGTATTATTTTGCAATGTACTATGTACAAAGTGTTATATATATTTGTTTAAAAAAAAACAACATTAGAAAAAACTTTAATGTCAATATGCTCACTTTGGCATTATATTATATAATGTGATCGTGTATACCAATAATTTGCAATAAAATAAACATCGTTTATACAGTGTAACACCAAATAAATCCATACTGTATTACTAAACTGAATACAAGAAAAAGGTTTGAAATACCTGAACTGTCATTTGCTTTGTTTACAAACATTCTTTTTTTTAATGGAATGGAGTGTAGATTACTATGTTAATGTATGAAATCACTATGAAATCTAGTATAAATTATATTTACGATAATATAAGCAATTTTTGAAGGATTATAAAAACCATTGTTTTTATTGTGTTTTTAAAAACCAGATGTCATTAGTAGTATATTTATTATGTTTGGTTTTTTAAAACAAAACTTTATAATGTTTGTATTGCGGTATATACTTATCTTTAACATAATGATTAGTTTTAATAGTTTATTTAATTTTTACCTGTTTTAATAGTTATACTTAATTCGTTTTGATTTAATTTAACAATATGGCCACCCGCACGTTTTTGGCTTTTTATTCTACTGTGTCTAGGTAACGAAACGAGGGTTATTGACATTATATTAAGTAGACATGTCATATCTTCTGAAAGTAACCTACAAAAGAGAAGGTAATTGTCTTGTCTTCATTACAAGTTTATAATTTATATTTTGTATTAGTCCTTACGATATAGTTTCACAGAGATCATTTGGTTCATTATTCTTCATAAAGGAAACAAAAAAATTAATGTTCTGAACAAAAAAAAGACATTTTTTAGTTTTTCGTATTTATTAAAAAAATAATAAAAGTTATATGGAAACAGCTTTTCCAGTGAGGTTTGATTTGGCATGTTTTTCTAAATCACATTGCGTTTCTATTTTTCATTTTCAAGACCCATTTGTGAAAAATTAAGCACCAGTGTCGGGAAAAATTCTCGCTGCTGGCATTTAGTTATTTCGATCAATCGGCATCAACAATATCGGGAGATATAGACAATACGGAAATCTCCTTTTTCTTTTTCCGACACTCCCCTGGCACCATTTTTGTTCAGTCACGGATAATGCAAAGATTTTTCTTCCGTTTTAGTTAACAACATTTTGTAGCAGTCGGTTTTTCGTTCTTTTTAAAATAATTTTTTCTTAATGTGTCGCCATTTTTTTTAAATAATAACAAAAACAGGCCAATGAACTTGCCTTCAAACACGTCATTATAATTTTTAATTGTTGACAAAACCAGCGACAACTTTATATTCTTCGCAACTTAATGTCACAGCCTATCGTTTGCTGGTAGTTTTTATTTCAATATATTTAAATGATTATCGTTTTGAAACCATCCTAAGTGCAAAAGAGCAAAAGATATAAAACCCCCATTAAAGCCTTAGAGCAAATTAAGACAATTAATCTGGAATACGTATGTGCTAATAACAAAACGCCAAGAAAGCCTTAAAGCTAAATGAGACAACTAATATGGAATACGTATCTGATTATAACGAAACGCCAAGAAAGACTTAAAGAAAATTTAGACAACTAATCTGGAATACGTATCTGCTTATAATGAAATTCCAAGAAAGTCTTAAAGCTAATTGAGACAACTAATCTGGAATAAGTATCTGCTTATAAAAATGCCAAGAAAGCCTTAAAGCAAATTGAGACAACTAATTTGGAATACGTATCTGCTTATAACGAAACGCGAAGAAAGCCTTAAAGCTAATTAAGACAACTAATCTGGAATACGTATCTGCTTATAACGAAATACCAAGCAAGCCTTAAAGCAAATTGAGACAACTAATTTGGAATACGTATCTGCTTATAACGAAACGCGAAGAAAGCCTTAAAGCTAATTAAGATAACTAATCTGGAATACGTATCTGCTTATAACGAAATACCAAGCAAGCCTTAAAGCAAATTGAGACAACTAATCTGGAATACGTATCTGCTTATAACGAAACGCCAAGAAAGCCTAAAAGCAAATTGAGTTAACTAATCTGGAATACGTATCTGCTTATAACGAAATGCCAAGAAAGCCTTAAAGCAAATTGAGACAACTAATTTGGAATACGTATTTGCTTATAACGAAACGCCAAGAAAGTCTTAAAGGTTAATTGAGACAACTAATTTGGAATTCGTATCTGCTTATAACGAAACGCGAAGAAAGCCTTAAAGCTAATTAAGACAACTAATCTGGAATAAGTATCTGCTTATAACACAATGCCAAGAAAGCCTTAAAGCAAATTGAGACAACTAATCTGGAATACGTATCTGATTATAACGAAACGCCAAGAAAGCCTTAAAGAAAATTGAGACAACTAATCTGGAATACGTATCTGCTTATAATGAAATTCCAAGAAAGTCTTAAAGATAATTGAGACAACTAATCTGGAATAAGTATCTGCTTATAACACAATGCCAAGAAAGCCTTAAAGCAAATTGAGACAACTAATTTGGAATACGTATCTGCTTATAACGAAACGCGAAGAAAGCCTTAAAGCTAATTAAGACAACTAATCTGGAATACGTATCTGCTTATAACGAAATACCAAGCAAGCCTTAAAGCAAATTGAGACAACTAATTTGGAATACGTATCTGCTTATAACGAAACGCGAAGAAAGCCTTAAAGCTAATTAAGACAACTAATCTGGAATACGTATCTGCTTATAACGAAATACCAAGCAAGCCTTAAAGCAAATTGAGACAACTAATCTGGAATACGTATCTGCTTATAACGAAACGCCAAGAAAGCCTAAAAGCAAATTGAGTTAACTAATCTGGAATACGTATCTGCTTATAACGAAATGCCAAGAAAGCCTTAAAGCAAATTGAGACAACTAATTTGGAATACGTATTTGCTTATAACGAAACGCCAAGAAAGTCTTAAAGGTTAATTGAGACAACTAATTTGGAATTCGTATCTGCTTATAACGAAACGCGAAGAAAGCCTTAAAGCTAATTAAGACAACTAATCTGGAATAAGTATCTGCTTATAACACAATGCCAAGAAAGCCTTAAAGCAAATTGAGACAACTAATTTGGAATACGTATCTGCTTATAACGAAACGCGAAGAAAGCCTTAAAGCTAATTAAGGCAACTAATCTGGAATACGTATCTGCTTATAACGAAATACCAAGCAAGCCTTAAAGCAAATTGAGACAACTAATCTGGAATAAGTATCTGCTTATAACACAATGCCAAGAAAGCCTTAAAGCAAATTGAGACAACTAATTTGGAATACGTATCTGCTTATAACGAAACGCGAAGAAAGCCTTAAAGCTAATTAAGACAACTAATCTGGAATACGTATCTGCTTATAACGAAATACCAAGCAAGCCTTAAAGCAAATTGAGACAACTAATTTGGAATACGTATCTGCTTATAACGAAACGCGAAGAAAGCCTTAAAGCTAATTAAGACAACTAATCTGGAATACGTATCTGCTTATAACGAAATACCAAGCAAGCCTTAAAGCAAATTGAGACAACTAATCTGGAATACGTATCTGCTTATAACGAAACGCCAAGAAAGCCTAAAAGCAAATTGAGTTAACTAATCTGGAATACGTATCTGCTTATAACGAAATGCCAAGAAAGCCTTAAAGCAAATTGAGACAACTAATTTGGAATACGTATTTGCTTATAACGAAACGCCAAGAAAGTCTTAAAGGTTAATTGAGACAACTAATTTGGAATTCGTATCTGCTTATAACGAAACGCGAAGAAAGCCTTAAAGCTAATTAAGACAACTAATCTGGAATAAGTATCTGCTTATAACACAATGCCAAGAAAGCCTTAAAGCAAATTGAGACAACTAATTTGGAATACGTATCTGCTTATAACGAAACGCGAAGAAAGCCTTAAAGCTAATTAAGGCAACTAATCTGGAATACGTATCTGCTTATAACGAAATACCAAGCAAGCCTTAAAGCAAATTGAGACAACTAATCTGGAATAAGTATCTGCTTATAACACAATGCCAAGAAAGCCTTAAAGCAAATTGAGACAACTAATTTGGAATACGTATCTGCTTATAACGAAACGCGAAGAAAGCCTTAAAGCTAATTAAGACAACTAATCTGGAATACGTATCTGCTTATAACGAAATACCAAGCAAGCCTTAAAGCAAATTGAGACAACTAATTTGGAATACGTATCTGCTTATAACGAAACGCGAAGAAAGCCTTAAAGCTAATTAAGACAACTAATCTGGAATACGTATCTGCTTATAACGAAATACCAAGCAAGCCTTAAAGCAAATTGAGACAACTAATCTGGAATACGTATCTGCTTATAACGAAACGCCAAGAAAGCCTAAAAGCAAATTGAGTTAACTAATCTGGAATACGTATCTGCTTATAACGAAATGCCAAGAAAGCCTTAAAGCAAATTGAGACAACTAATTTGGAATACGTATTTGCTTATAACGAAACGCCAAGAAAGTCTTAAAGGTTAATTGAGACAACTAATTTGGAATTCGTATCTGCTTATAACGAAACGCGAAGAAAGCCTTAAAGCTAATTAAGACAACTAATCTGGAATAAGTATCTGCTTATAACACAATGCCAAGAAAGCCTTAAAGCAAATTGAGACAACTAATTTGGAATACGTATCTGCTTATAACGAAACGCGAAGAAAGCCTTAAAGCTAATTAAGACAACTAATCTGGAATACGTATCTGCTTATAACGAAATACCAAGCAAGCCTTAAAGCAAATTGAGACAACTAATTTGGAATACGTATCTGCTTATAACGAAACGCGAAGAAAGCCTTAAAGCTAATTAAGACAACTAATCTGGAATACGTATCTGCTTATAACGAAATACCAAGCAAGCCTTAAAGCAAATTGAGACAACTAATCTGGAATACGTATCTGCTTATAACGAAATGCCAAGAAAGCCTTAAAGCAAATTGAGACAACTAATTTGGAATACGTATTTGCTTATAACGAAACGCCAAGAAAGTCTTAAAGGTTAATTGAGACAACTAATTTGGAATTCGTATCTGCTTATAACGAAACGCCAAGAAAGCCTTAAAGCAAATTGAGACAATTAATCTGGAATACATATCTACTCATAACGAAACGCCCAAAAATTGTGTGATGTTTATATTGTAATCTATTATATTTAAGTTGCGGGTAGTCGATTTTCGTTTAATAGTGTTCCTCCGTGGAAATTTGGAGTCTTAACATGTCCCCATTTTTGGGGTCTGTGATGCAACAGATGAACGTATATATCGCTAAAATTGTAAACCTCCGTTTGGCTTTGACGTAGTCTGGTAAAGATCGCATCTGGCGCTGATAACAATGACGTTATATTATAGATGTGTCATTAGCGCTCTAAAAGTCGTCCTCAATAAAAAATAAATTATCTCAAAATTGAGAATTTATTTAAATTTCTCTGTTTATTAACTGTCTCTTTTATACACCTGCTGTCTTGTATTCTCTTTCGTTCGTGGTTCTATTTGAGGCCACAATTTTTTAATTTAATTGTTAATTTTCTCGTCATTTGTGGGTAAAACGTGTCTCTAGAATACTTGTTTTTTTCTGAATATCTTGGACGCTTCTTAATTTCTTGATTATCGATATTTTTGCGAAAAAGTGATTATCGATACTTTCGCGAAAATTTATTTAACATAAACGAACATCACTCGAGGGAAAAGCATAAAAATGGGACTGGTTTTTTTTCTTCTGTACGTTGAATTTTGTAATTGACATATGCGGGTTATATAACGGACGTTTCACTTAGTGTATAAGTGGGTTTACAATAGATAATGGAGAAGGGACGCCTCCATATCCTCAAATTCCATTGTCACATTGAGAGGGAGATTTTTTTTTAATGATTACAATGTTCCATCTTGGTTGGTTGGTGTCGTGCCCATATGAGATGAATAAGCCGCTACAAATGTCCATGTACAAAAATGATGCATTTGGTTATCTTGATGATATTTTCAGACCAGAGCTGTCCACTAAACCTTCTCCATGATCAAACAGAGATCTCAAAATCGCAGGACAGCTAAAGATATGGTCCGTGTTGAGGGGGACGGTTATTATAGGGACGATAGGTTCTAGTACCATCAGGATGGATTTTCATGCCTTATTAGTGCCCAGTTCTAAGTCTTGTGATGGTTATAGTGAGCACACGATTTGCGTTAATTTAACATATCTGATAGTCTTTTTTAATGGTCTTTTCTCATAAACAGTACCTTGCATAAGCATTTACATCGTCAAGGGTGGTTCCAGTATTATTAAAATCACTAAGATCACGAGCTTCTTTTGCAAGCTCATCAGCTGTCTCATTTCCCGGAATTCCAACATGTGCCGGTATCCAATGTAAAATGCAGATTTTATTTCTTGATTTGTCATCAATAATGCCTGTGCTAATTGTTAATTTCTATGTAAAGCCGTTTGGGAATACCGAGTGTATGTCAGCATCCCCATTCCGAATGGTTTCATCAGCAGAGCCGTCAGTGTAGTAGTGTACGAGGTTTTTTGCTTTAAATGACTTTATTGTCTCCAAACCTTTTGCCAGAAGATCTTCAATGGCATTATTTTTTGTGCATAACCTGATAAAGTTTAAGTTTATTGTAGTGTTTTGAGGAATAGTCGAGGAGAAGAAAGGTTCTTCAAGTATTATCAGATTGTCATGGTCAATACCAATTTCACTTCTGATTTCAGAGTCGTATATCATGGTTGATTGAGGTCATCAAGTCTGTTTCTTCCTGACCAATTCAATAAAGTTCTTTGTGAAATGTAATAGTTGGAGTGACTTCTGGCTTAGTTGATAAAGCTAATGGTATGATACTTTCTCTGGATTTTAAGAGAGATAAAACCTTTTTGTTGTTTGTAGAGGAAAACAGCGCCACTGATTATTTTTGCTGTTCTGGCCTGGACACTGTCTAAGTAATTTAGTGCTGTAGTTGAAGAATTTTCCCATATGGGGGTAGCATATTCAAGATGTGGTTTAATGATCGCTGTGTACGTTGTACGAAGAGTCTTGGTTCAATGTCAATCTTCCATCTTCATACTAAGTTTGATTGAAACTTTAGAGTCGCGAAAAAACTGAGTGAACACATAGTGATCGCTTTTAAAGTCAAATATTCCTTATCCACTATAGAAACTAACGTAGACGTAGGAAACTGCACGATAATTTCTATTAATTAATGGTAATTCGAGGGTTGTTTACTGGTCATGGTCTACTGGTTACAATGATGGGATTAGACATGATGCTAAAAGCTAGACTTGCTTATATACACTTTAAATATATTAACTTATTAATGTGTAAATATATCAATCCATATACATCCAAGCTACGTGTGGTTTTAGGCATATATAGCAATAGACATAGGGCAAGGTAATTATTAAAATCTATTGAATTAAAAATTGTGAGTGAAAGCTCAGCTTTAACATGAAGTTGTAACCGATCTGAAGATGTCGTTTGAACTGTCAACAATCAAACATTATAATTAAGTTAATTGTTTTAAGTTCTTTGTACCTTTTTTTTCAAATTACCTTAACATAATGGCAATATATTAAGGAAACTTGAATTTTTTTCAGTTTTTGGTTCACCCTTCATAAGGTTTAAAAATATTTTTTAAGGTGTCCAAAATAATGAATCCAAGTTTGATGCAATCGAAGCTCTGAATCGATTTTGATTTTTCAAAGTATTTAGCGCGCTGTTTCGAATTGCATCCACAGCGAACGCCGAGCTCTCTTTGAGTCTTGCGTCGCGCTGGACTATGACTCTGCTGAATTATTAAACGCTTCGCAACCGCTGGGCTATTGTGGCTGGTTAGTGAGGCTTTTTGTGGCAAACGACTCCATTGGGAGACGCTCACGCTGGGGACGTGGAGTGAGATGCCCCCGTACTTTACTTGTACGTTTGACGCTGCGGAAGGCGGCAATGTTTATGAAGGGTTTTTAGTCTTTAAAGAAGGTGATAAATTGTAAACTCAGGAACGATAGTGCGGTCCAATGTTTGGGCTGGATTTGGAAATTATTGTTTTTCTCATAATATGGTGTTAAATTGCCGTCCCATTGACCTGGAGGAAAATTATAAGTGTAAGGTTTCGTACCCAAAAGGTAAAATGTAACCCTTGTAATATTATCCTGACTGCATGGTACGTCACAGTATCATAACTCCTTCGATTTCAGTTTGATTGTGATGAAATTTTGAATAAGGTAGGTGACCTTAAGTATGATTGTCTTGGAATGTATAGAATAGATAACACTGATATAAATCATTAAATATATCATTAAATGTAAGTGGAAAATGATTTAATAATAAAAATGCTGACAATATCAGATCAAATTTATACAACAAAATTAAAAACATGTAGTAACGTCAGACTAAGAAGTTATAATTAATAGAGACTTTTTAATTTTGTAGGATAGAAGACGCCAGATATTCACACACAATGACATTTAATGATTACATCTTGATCTAAGCGAACGATAGTAAACTATGTGTGTCACACTCGGTTATTGCGATCCCGCCATAAGAAAATGCCAATATGTGTGTCATACCCCGTCATTGTGATTACGGCATAAGAAAATGCCAAATAAACATATTAATATCTCATTCTAAAAATGCGCAGAAATGTTGCGTGGAGAAGCCACTTAACGGTAACACTTTTTTAACGCTCTGAACTTCGTACGCTTTGAACTTTTCATTTTACTCCTCATATAACTTCTTACCCAGAGTAATTGGGAAGGGATTCTTCCATATTTTGAAATTCCATTGACAGATTGAAAAGCTCGGCTTTTTAGCATGAAGTTGCCGTTTATATGAAATCGCGGAATTGTTTATGAAAAATAAACAGTTCAGCTATTGACAACCATTGAAAAGGGTAAAACAAGAAAATTTGTAACCATAATTCAAAACGAAAAAATCTGATTACTTAAATAAGCCTAGACTATATTTTTGATATATAAACAGGTTTTTAAAAAAATGACAATAACAACCTAACGAAGTGCATGACTTTTTTAATATTTTTTTAATGGTTTGTAAATGATTTAAAAAAACTAATACAGTTTTTTTTAGTGTGTAGCGATTGTATGAATTATTTAAAAATAAACTGGTAAGACATTGGCAACCATTGGTTTTTTAATTACTCCCATATACAAAGGAGTTGAATAGATTTTTTGAAACACGATATATATATATATATAGTGTTGTGATCTACGTATAATGTGCATTTTTGCATAGTATTATTAACTTTAATATTGTAGATTAAAATGACAGACACACTTTATGGCAGAGTTGAGGTTATTTTGTGGAGAATTATATATAGATTAACATAAAATGTGTACTGACGTAACTACAAAGATATATGTGACATTTGGGTACTCGCAATCAGCGTTACTTGACGTCTAAGTTACTAAGAACGTGAAAACTTTCAAGAAAATCGTTGCATGCGTTGTTAAGACAAAGGTATATATGACATTTGAGTACTCACGATAAGCGTTCCTCGACTTCTAGTTAGTTTGTGAAAATTTTGAAGAAAATCATTGTATGCGTTGTTAAGACAAAGTTATATACGTTTTTGAGTACTTTGCATTAGCGTTACTCGACTTCTAAGTTATTAAGTTAAAATCGTTGCTCGGGTCGTTAAGGCAAAACTATATACGAGTACGCTATGGGAGCACTCGCGGTCAGAGTTCTCGACTTCTAAGTTATTAAGAATGTGAAAAGTTTGAAGAAAATCGTTGCATGCGTTGTTAAGAGAAAGCTATATATGACTTTTGAGCACTCGCGATCAGCATTACTCGATTTCTAAGTTACTGAGAATGTGAAAAGTTTGAAGAAAATCGTTGCATGCGTTGTTAAGAGAAAGCTATATATGACTTTTGAGCACTCGCGATCAGCATTACTCGATTTCTAAGTTACTGAGAATGTGAAAAGTTTGAAGAAAATCGTTGCCAGCGTTGTTAAGACAAAGCTATATATGAGTACAATATTAGAGCACTCGCAGTCAGCGTTACTAGACTTATAAGTTATTAAGAATGTGAAAAGTTTGAAGAAAATCGTCGCATGCGTTGTTATGAAAATTACATTTTTAATATAGAACTAGCGTGACCCGTGCGAAGTCTTCGCATTATTATTTATTCCATTATGAAGCTCAGATGACAGATCAAACAAATATTTTACTAAAATTGACATATAGAGGCGCAAGTATCAAAAGCATTGAGCTAAAGCGCCACTTTATTTATACGTGAGTGGATTTGAAATTAAACAAAAATTTTACCGACCGTCAATCATATTGACGTTGAGCCGTTAGATGGCAGCATTGCTGTTTTGTGTATATAATTTTAATAATTAATTAATTTGCAAAAACAATAGCAATAATAAATTTTTTAGTTGTGGATGCCGGTAGGGCAAGCAATTATCTATAAAATGATATATAATTTATGTGGATTAGTTGTGAGGTTTTTTCTAAAAAGGGAGTGTAACATCTTAACCTTAGCGTATTAATATATATGATGATGATGATATAGATGAAAATTACATTTTAATTTTTTTTGTATGGCTCAATGAATTTTGAGAACAGAATAAGAGAAAAAATGTCGTAATAGATAAAAGATTCCCAAATATACAATTTCATCCAAATCAGCCCAATATCTAGGCACTAGTTTGTATTGCGGACACGTAGAGGGAGACACGCACAAATTTAATTACGATTTTTTTATATCATTAGCGCTTTAGAATGAAATTAAAATTGTTTTCTTTGCAACTTTAAAGAAATTCGCGTGCGTTTTAAATATTTATTAAAAGCAGGTAAATAAATCGATCATCAGCGACATCTTTTTTTATATTAAGAAACCATAATAATCTTAGTGCATTTAAACGTAGTTTTAAAATTCCTTACTAGATGGGAGTGTTTATTATTGGTATTTATTTTCAAAAAATGTTTTAATTCAATGATCTATTTATATTTATACCTTAGTAACTGGCTGTAGTACTATTATATTCTAGATCGATCTTCTGGGAGTTGCTAGTTAATTACATTTTAATAATTTTGTTTACATTAATTTGGCAAATTTATTGCAATTTGAGAAATATTCTCCAAACACTAGAAGTTTAGAGATTAGTGTTGTGGAATATCATCATAATTAAAAGCACAACCAGCCCTCTGCAGGCCAAGGCTGACTCGCTGATCCTCCTCCACCTGACCCTGCCTGACGCGATGGTCCTTCACCGGTTGACTCCCATTAGTTGGAGTTCCTTTTCAATGTCATGTAGCCAACGTGTCGGTGGTCGTCCTTTTCGCCTAGTCCCCTCAATCTTCGAAAGTCACTTTTTTGGCAGGAAAAATATCATATCTGTAAAGATGGCCAAGTCACCTAATACGTGATGCTTTTATGATTCTCACAATATCGGTTCCGCCGTATTTGTCATATTTTCTGTAAATTTCATAGTTTTGAAGAGTTCTCCACGTGTTGTTCTCTTGAATAGATCCAAAAATCCTACTCAAAATTTTTCTTTGAAAAAATGAGTACTTTTTTCCTCTGCTTTATTGAGGGTCCAACATTCACTCCCATACAGAAGTATAGGCCTAATTAAAGGTTTATACATGCGTAACTTAGTCCTAATAGAAATAAACTTGGACTTGAATTGGTTTCTAAGGCGGTAAAAACTTCTGTTAGCCATGAAGATTCTGTTGTTTATTTCCAATTTCAGATCAATGCAACATGAGATCAGAGATTCCAAATACTTAAATTGTTTTACACTTTCAAAAGTGTAATTTCGTATCTTCAGAGGAGATAGATCAGGAGTTTTATTTGTTGATGATAAAAATGTTGTTTTGTCTTTATTGATAAGTCCCATCTCCTTTGCCGCACTTTCAAGCGTTACAAAAACCTCAATAACTGAGTGTTGTGGAACACTACAATATAACATCAAAGCTAGGACGTCCTAATGAATGCCTTTTGCGAAAAAGGACCTAATTTATTCAACAGCGCTTCTAATGGGAGAATATTAAAAAGAACAATGCTGTTGCAGAATAAGGGATCCGAGATGATTTGCAGGACACAGTCCAAGGTCACGAAAGGCTAAGGTCGTAAATGTAAAGATAAGGCGAAACTACGGTCTTTTAATGTTCTTTGAGCCATTAAAAGAAAGAGAGCGCGTAGATTGCGCTGGTCACTTGTCTCCATGTAGCCGAGTGGCGACCCAAACTCGGTCTTTTGACCTTGCACACCAGATGATGATAAGGAAGTCGTAAATGGTCAGGTTCTTGTGCAGTGAATAGTGTGCATTATTGTACAAAAATAAAATGCATATTTTACAAGAGACCGAGGTTTAATTTTGTAATCTTATTTGGGATCGTTTTCTGTCAGTGCTCCGCATCAAAACTGAAAAAAACCCTGTCACGTAGGAGTGGAACTTGTGTTACTAGGATTTCGTATAAGTTTATGGTATTTATAAACGTTTAAGTATATATAAGTTTAGTATATCTTTACGAGAGACGGTGGTTTAGTCTAGTAATATTTGTAAAAGTTTTTCGTCAGCTCCGTACAAAAATGAAAAATTCCGTAGACATTTGCTTCAAAATTTTAAACGTCACATAACTTTGAAACCTTCAAAGATGAGGTAACTAAAAAAGCATTTGGCGAGTAATAAAAACAATTTTGAAATCGTTTGTTTGTTTTTTTAATTAAACTAATTGCAAACGGCACTTATTAGTGTCAAATATGCTTTTTTGGTTGTTTTCTTTCGTTTAAAGAACAAATGTGTAATTTTTGCTATCGCCGAAGGACATTTATACGCGACAAAGTAAAATTTTCTTCAAAAAGGTATATTTTGACACAGGTTTTCTAAACACTTTAAACAACTATATATTGTCTGGCTTATGACGTTTATGGCTCACAATTTTTCTGGCCTATGACGTTTATGGTTTATGATTTTTATGTTTTATGACATCTATTGCTTATGATATCTATGGCTTACGCTTTCTATGGCTTACGATTTCGGTGGCTTAGAATGTCTACGGCTTAAGATTCCTATAGCTTATGATTTCTATGGTTTATGACGCATTTGGCTTATGATGCCTATCGTATAAGATATCTATAATTTTTGGCGCCTATTGCTTATGATTTCTATGGCTTATGGTTTCTGTGGATTATAATTTCTTTGACGTCCATGACTTACTGTTTCATTGACATATTATGTCTATGGCTTATGATTGTATTACTTAGGATTTCTATAGCTTATGACGTCTATGGCTTATGATTTTTGTGGCTTATAATGTCTATGGATTGATACTTATATGACTTATGATTTTTATAGTTTATGACGTCTATGGCTTATGATATCTATAGCTATTACTTATGATTCCTATCGCTTATACTATCTATGACTTATGATGCTTATGGCTTACGAAAATCTATGGTTAATCGTTTCTATGATTATGATTTCTACTTTTACTTTTAGTTGAGACAGAGCAGGCAAGTTTGTGAATAATTGGTATTGACAATATCGTCCGTGCTTGCGAAATAAAACGATGATTAAAACATCTGAACTAATTTATAATACTCTTTATCAACGTCTCCTATTTGTGTGAAATAACGGTCACCCCACAACGAGTCTTGCATGATTGATCTTATTAGTACCGACAATACAGATGCACCGGTGCAATATGTCTATGATTGAATACTTTGTATTATCTTTTATGGTTAATAAATAACGGTTATAATAAATTATTATTTTCAGATATATAAATAATTATTATTATCAGATGGCTTCCTGCCTTTCTTCGACTTGTACCTATTTGTAGTAGGGGCGTTACAAATGTCGACATCGATGTTCTATTTTATTATGTAGATTCGAATTTTATTACTGACCAGTTTATTGTTATGGCTTCAAGCACGTTGTTTGCTCAACTTACTTTAGTTTATAATATTTAGTTGATTAGTTATTGTTGTATCAGTGTTAATTTTAGGTTGATAATGTGATTAACTTTTTTAGAGATTACATAGTGTACTTTTCAGTTTGTATATTTTATTCAAATTTAGAATTTTCGAAAGAATACGTTTTTTTATTATTTTTTGAAATTCAATCAGCGTCACAAATGCCCTGTTATTGGTTAAAAGTCAGATGACGTCACAGGTGTGTAAGCAGGCCGAATGTAGGCACTGTCTTTAAATCTTTAATTTATGGTCCTTTTTCTTTTTTTTAAATTTAACTATCACCTTTTGCGTTTAGTATACATTTTTTATAAAATGTGAATTCATTTCGTATTATATAAAAAGAAATAAATTACAAATTATATATTTAATTAAAATAATTTTCGGGCATAACTAATGTATTAAAAAAAATTATTTAATTCTTGCGTAGTGTATGTATATATATATATATATATATATATATATATATATATATATATATGTATGTATATATGTATATATATGTATGTATATATATATATATATATATATATATATATATATATAATAAAATAGTAAAAATCAATAAAAATAATTTCCCATAGTTAAACAAACAAAATAAAATGCTTATTTTAAAATAGAATAAACATATTGTTTTGGTATAATGGGAAAATAATTTTTGGTACATATAAAAGCTAACATTTAATAGCGCAAGGTGTTTCTATTCACAATTTATAAATATAATATGAAAATACTGAACACCGTCTTTGTGCTGTAATTTAAATTTCAATGAATATCGAATAGTATTACAGAAATACTTATATAAATTGACGGATAGATGGCGTAAGGATAGCGTCATATGTCGCTGGTTTCACATGGAAAAAGGTCAGACGATTGTTTCCATAAATAAATACACATACCAATATCCAGGTCCAAAAACCGAATTGATTTTCGAGCTTAATTTTTATATCTATTCTTAATTGTATTAGAATTTTGTTTATATATATTCTTATTTGTGTAAATATATATATATATATATATATATATATATATATATATATATATATATCTTATATTGTACACTGCATCTAGTATGCATAACACAAGTTCGACTTGATGATTGAACGTGTGCAAAAGGCGTTCCTCTGGTAGTGGCTCTGGTTTCTTTTGGGTATTCTAATTTCTTGCAGTTCCATTCCTTGCAATTCAGAAGAGATTTATCTTCCACTTTCATTTTTCGTACCTGACAATTTCCAGCAGCCACGTAATCATCACCAGTTTGCTATACCATCTTCTAGAACCAAATTATATCGGAACTCTCCAGTTGTCCGGGTTATTCAATAGGGCAACCACCTGATAGTCGTTGCACCAGGGTGTGATTTTTTAGGATGAGTGAAAATAAATTTGCCGAAATGTGTCGTCTTGGTTTTTTGTGATTCTTTTGTACTTTTGTATTCATGTTGTTTACACTTTGTTAAATCATTGTTTTTTATTTTTATGAATTGTATGTTTATGAATGTATCGATAAATGTTTGTAAATAAATAAATAATTGTATCTACGCTTAATGCCGGGAGAGCAATACACAGAAATAAAAGAAAAACATTTCTTCAGTCGCATTTTGATGCTGAATTAGCCAAAAACCATTTTCCATCAGCATTTTAATCAACTCTTGCCACCAGACGGGGCGAAAGTCCAGTAAAACAGAAGTATCGTCCAGGAGATTAAATGAAATTGTTTAAACTCGACATCCCTGGACAACAGTCACAGACCGAGCTGTTATCACAAGCGACATGGGGCTCAAAGTTCACGTATAGGGCGTCTGCTGATGAGCAGCCGTAACAATAACGATGCAATGAACTGCCCGATAAGCGCTGATGGGAGGTATATCCCTTGACCGTTGCCAGGGGCGCGATAAATTAGTAGTCAATGCACCTTATTAGTTTTAGGAATGGGTTAGACGATAGTCGTTTAATGAGGACTTTAATACTGAAAGGATTAAGGTCAATTTGAATATGGCCGGAAGGAGATTTTGGGAAATAAGTGACTGCACAGCCAAAATAAAGGCAATTTTTATGTTTAGATAGTTTGATGATCACGACGTTTGAAACTTTGGTGAGGACATGAAACTACATATAAAGGAAGGTGGCAAAATGACAAGAGGGATCGGCTTGTTGTGTCTTACGGTCTTGGTTCTGCTTTTTACACTTTTTACAAAGCAAGACTTTTGTGAAATTTAATCAATTTAGCTATGTAAACCTTTACGATAAGTTTACTGTTCCAAGAAAAGTTGGGTTGGTGGAATACCTTATACTTCTCATCAGAAGACTAACAATTAGGCTGTGACTGGAAAATTTTGGGAAATAAGTGACAAAATAAAGGCTTAAATGTAAGGGATTTGTATATTTAGATAGTTTGATGATCACGAAGTTTGAAAATTTGGTGTAGTTATGAAACCACATATAAAGGAAGGAGGCGGAATGACCGGAGGGATTAGCCTTTGCTTTGCAGTTTTGGTTCTGCTTTTGCACTTTTTACAAAGCAAGACTTTTGTGAAAACGTGAGCGATCTAATTATTAAACCAATTTTGCTATTTAAACCTTTACAATAACTTGAATGTTCCAAGAAAAGTTGGATTGGTGGAACACCACATACTTCTCATTCGAAGACTTTACCAATTAGGCTATGACCGGAAGCAGATTTTGTGAAATAAGTGACAAAATAAAGGCTTAAATGTAAGGAATTTGTATATTTACATAGTTTGATGATTACGAAGTTTGAAAATTTGGTGAAGATATGAAACCACATATAACGGAAGGAGTCGGAGTGACCAGAGGGGAGGGCCTTTGTGTTGCAGTCTTGGT
This sequence comes from Druceiella hillmani, assembly GCA_039881145.1. Lineage (NCBI taxonomy): Eukaryota > Metazoa > Arthropoda > Insecta > Lepidoptera > Hepialidae > Druceiella > Druceiella hillmani. Next base: position 5,172,181 of record JAYKKI010000051.1, on the reverse strand, counting down.
TCTGCTTTTGAACTTTTTACAAAGCAAGACTTTTGTGAAAACGTAAGCGATCTAATCATTAAACCGATTTTGCTATTTAAACCTTTACGATTAGTTGAATGTCCCAAGAAAAGTTGGATTAGTGGAATATCACTACTTCTCACCTGAAGACTTTATCAATTAAGCTAAGACATAGTAAGGTTACGAAACATAGAACTTAACAATTGCAGATTCGAAAAAGTTGTGCATCAAGGGTACGTGAGAATATCTAATACACAATTCACCCGAGTATGGGATGATGGTATGAAGTATAAGTTAGAGAAGATATCCAAATTTCGCTACTTGGATGATAACATACTCTTCTTCATAAATGAAAAAAAGAAATAACAGATCTTCTGAGCTGTCCAGGAGAAGTCACTAATGGTGTTGGTCTCACTATCGATAAAGCAAAAGTACGAAAATGGTAATTTACCATTTTGCAACCATTAGACAATATGAAAGAGTGGAAGAGCTCCATATCCCTTGGCTATCAATAATAGGTCTAGTTATGAAGCTAAAATATGACTATCTATGGGAACAGCCAAATCAGTGATGACCCAACTGATTAAATATGGAAAGGAAGAGATATAACGGAACAAACTAAGGTCAGCATTGTTCGCACACTTGTCTTTCAAATATTTCTTTAAAGCTCCGAGATCTGGACCCTGAACGTCACAGTCAGGAATAGAATTGACACCTTTGAGATTTGGAGTAGACGCCGAAAATCACGAATATATTGGATAGCACACTGCACCGATATTTCTATTCTAAAACATTTGCCCCTCGAAAGCAAATGAAGACTATATGTAGAGGTTGTCTGTCACATTGATGTCGTTGCTAAGGGAAAACAAAGTGCCATTTAAAATATACTGGAATTTTTTAAAATTTGTATGTAGCAAGCCCAACTCAGTATAAAACTAGACAATTATAATAAATATGTTTTTTGGTATCTTACCTCGTTCTCGAGTTAGACTATTTCAAGTGTTATCGCAGGAATTAGGAATACTACAGTGTACGCACACCGAGCGTCAGGCGCGTCATTAAAGCGGTGTACAACGTGACGTGTGAAACACCTTAGTTGGCCTCGAATAGAGAGCAATGCAAGTACAATAATTTCACAGAAAGAAAAATGAATTACATTTACCTAATGTTATTTATTTATTCGGAGGTTCTGGTATGACAAAGAAACGTTTAAAGGTAATTATGATTGAGAAAAATATAAAATGTGTTGTTATTGAAAAATAAATTATTTCTCCGCTATTTCTTGATATACCTTTCTTTTACCCTTTCTATATAGAAAGAAAAATGAATTAAATTTACTTAATGTTATTTATTCGGAGGTTCTGTTACGACAAAGAAACGTTTACATGTAATTATGATTGAGAAAAATATAAAATGTGTTGTTATTGAAAAATACATTATTTCTCTGCTATTTCTTGATATACCTTTCCTTTACCTTTTCTATATAAAAAGAAAAATGAATTAAATTTACTTAATGTTATTTATTCGGAGGTTCTGTTACGACAAAGAAACGTTTACATGTAATTATGATTGAGAAAAATATAAAATGTGTTGTTATTGAAAAATACATTATTTCTCTGCTATTTCTTGATATACCTTTCCTTTACCTTTTCTATATAAAAAGAAAAATGAATTAAATTTACTTAATGTTATTTATTTATTCGGAGGTTCTGTTATGACAAAGAAACGTTTAAAGGTAATTATGATTGAGAAAAATATAAAACGTTTTGTTATTGAAAAATAAATTATTTCTCCGCTATTTCTTGATATACCTTTCTTTTACCCTTTCTATATAGAAAGAAAAATTAATTAAATTTACTTAATGTTATTTATTCGGAGGTTCTGTTACGACAAAGAAACGTTTACATGTAATTATGATTGAGAAAAATATAAAATGTGTTGTTATTGAAAAATACATTATTTCTCTGCTATTTCTTGATATACCTTTCCTTTACCTTTTCTATATAAAAAGAAAAATGAATTAAATTTACTTAATGTTATTTATTCGGAGGTTCTGTTACGACAAAGAAACGTTTACATGTAATTATGATTGAGAAAAATATAAAATGTGTTATTATTGAAAAATACATTATTTCTCTGCTATTTCTTGATATACCTTTCCTTTACCTTTTCTATATAAAAAGAAAAATGAATTAAATTTACTTAATGTTATTTATTCGGAGGTTCTGTTACGACAAAGAAACGTTTACATGTAATTATGATTGAGAAAAATATAAAATGTGTTGTTATTGAAAAATACATTATTTCTCTGCTATTTCTTGATATACCTTTCCTTTACCCTTTCTATATAGAAAGAAAAATTAATTAAATTTACTTAATGTTATTTATTTATTCGGAGGTTCTGTTATGACAAAGAAACGTATAAATGTAATTATGGACGAGATAAATATGAAATGTATTGTTATTGAAAAATAAATTATTTCTCCGCTATTTCTTGATATACCTTTCCTTTACCCTTTCTATATAGAAAGAAAAATGAATTACATTTACTTAATGTTATTTATTTACTTGGAGGTTCTGTTACGATAAAGAAACGTTTAAAGGTAATTATGATTGAGAAGAATATAAAACGTATTGTTATTGAAAAATAAATTATTTCTCCGCTATTTCTTGATATGACTTTCCTTTACCCTTTCTATATAGAAAGAAAAATTAATTACCTTTACTTAATGTTATTTATTTATTCGGAGGTTCTGTTACGATAAAGAAACGTTTAAATGTAATTATGGACGAGACAAATATGAAATGTATTGTTATTGAAAAATTAATTATTTCTCCGCTATTTCTTAATATATCTTTCTGGAATGGGATAAAAATGCATATCTTTAACATTGCAGTCATTAACAGAAAAATATAAAATGTATTGTTATTGTAAAATAAATTACTTTTCCGCTATTTCTAGATATAAATTTCCGGAATGGGATAAAAATGCATATCTTTAACATTGTTAGTCATTAACAGAAAAATATAAAATGTATTGTTATTGAAAAATAAATTATTTCTCCGCTATTGATTGATATACCTTTCCGGAATGGGATAAAAATGCATATCTTTAACATTGCAGTCATTAACAGAAAAATATAAAATGTATTGTTATTGTAAAATAAATTATTTCTCCGCCATTGATTGATATACCTTTCCGGAATGGGATAAAAATGGATATCTTTAACAATGCCAGTCATTAACAGAAAAATATAAAATGTATTGTTATTGAAAAATAAATTATTTCTCCGCTATTGATTGATATACCTTTCCGGAATGGGATAAAAATGGATATCTTTAACAATGCCAGTCATTAACAGAAAAATATAAAATGTATTGTTATTGTAAAATAAATTATTTCTCCGCTATTGATTGATATACCTTTCCGGAATGGGATACAAATGCATATCTTTAACAATGCCAGTCATTAACAGAAAAATATAAAATGTATTGTTATTGAAAAATAAATTATTTCTCTGCTATTTCTTAATATACCTTTCCGGAATGGGATAAAAATGCATATCTTTAACAATGCAGGTCATTAACAGAAAAATATAAAATGTATAGTTATTGAAAAATAAATTATTTCTCCGCTATTGATTGATATACCTTTCCGGAATGGGATAAAAATGCGTATCTTTAACATTGTTAATCATTAACAGAAAAATATAAAATGTATTGTTATTGAAAAATAAATTATTTCTCTGCTATTTCTTAATATACCTTTCCGGAATGGGATAAAAATGCGTATCTTTAACATTGTTAATCATTAACAGAAAAATATAAAATGTATTGTTATTGAAAAATAAATTATTTCTCTGCTATTTCTTAATATACCTTTCTGGAATGGGATAAAAATGCATATCTTTAACATTGTTAATCATTAACAGAAAAATATAAAATGTATTGTTATTGAAAAATAAATTATTTCTCCGCTATTTCTTGATATAGCTTTCCGGAATGGGATAAAAATGCATATCTTTAACATTGTCAGTCATTAACAGAAAAATATAAAATGTATTGTTATTGAAAAATAAATTATTTCTCCGTTATTTCTTGATATACCTTTCCGGAATGGGATAAAAATGCATATCTTTAACATTGTCAGTCATTAACAGAAAAATATCAAATATATTGTTATTGAAAAATAAATTATTTCTCCCCTATTTCTTGATATACCTTTCCGGAATGGGATAAAAATGCGTATCTTTAACATTGTCAGTCATTAACAGAAAAATATAAAATGTATTGTTATTGAAAAATAAATTATTTCTCTGCTATTTCTTAATATACCTTTCCGGAATGGGATAAAAATGCATATCTTTAACAATGCCAGTCATTAACAGAAAAATATAAAATGTATTGTTATTGAAAAATAAATTATTTCTCCGCTATTTCTTGATATACCTTTCCGGAATGGGATAAAAATGCGTATCTTTAACATTGTCAGTCATTAACAGAAAAATATAAAATGTATTGTTATTGAAAAATAAATTATTTCTCTGCTATTTCTTAATATACCTTTCCGGAATGGGATAAAAATGCATATCTTTAACAATGCCAGTCATTAACAGAAAAATATAAAATGTATTGTTATTGAAAAATAAATTATTTCTCCGCTATTTCTTGATATACCTTTCCGGAATGGGATAAAAATGCATATCTTTAACCAATGCCAGTTATTAACAGAAAAATATAAAATGTATTGTTATTGAAAAATAAATTATTTCTCCGCTATTTCTTGATATACCTTTCCGGAATGGGATAAAAATGCATATCTTTAACATTGTCCGTTCTAACACGAAATACTGCCGCGTCCTGCTGAAGCTTTGCAGCAAAGTTAGCAGGTGTTATACACTCGCTATACTTTTCGACGACACTGACGTATATCTTATTCGTTTGTTCCAGATACCGACAATGAAAATTCCAGCAACCATCACCAAACGTTTGTTAGCTACGTAGAGTCGCAAACAACCCGCCTTTATAGCCAGTGCACCATTCCCCCAATGCCCATGTGATATAATACTCAAGTAATAACTAAATTTAAAAGGTTTAGCGAGTAGAAACGAAAAGTATTTAACCTCAAATATATATAAAAATATATTTACATATATAAATAAAAAAAATAACGAAATACGCGAACGAATCTATAGTTATTTTATTAATAAAGAAAAAAATAAAATTAATAATTTAAAAATAAAAAAAAATTGTTCCTTTGCCTAGTGTATTACAAAGCGAGTCGTCATTTGAAGATATTAAAATTAAAAAAAATAAGAAACGAAAAAATTATGTAAACCAAAGTGATTAGATTATACTTATAAATAACAAAATACGTAAAAAAATACGTGACGAATTTAACGAAGTCAATATCAACGTAGCGTCAGCTCTTAAAGATGGCGAACCAAATGCCGATATATAGTCAGGTGGTGCCCAAGTCGCAGCAAGGGCACAACGCCAACTTCTCCAGATCGTCCAAGAGCGGCAACGCTAATAGGGTCTACAGCAGTCTGCGTGGTGACGCCAGGCAGCCTCACCAGCTATTCGATCCTCTCAATTACAATCAGGGTGGAAACTTTCATCTTATGAGCCAGCCAAAGGACACTCGGTACGCTGCGCTGCCAAGCGAGAGGATAGTTCAGGAGAAACCAGTGGAAAGGCGGGAAAGTGGGAGAAGGGTAGCCGGGTCGGGGCATCAATCATCGAGGAGGGGCCAACACGGACAGGGCTCCGTAGTTACTGGAGAGGGGAAAGTGGAAGCGTATCTGAGGCAGAATCAGGTCAGCATCAGGCAGCATCAGTATCGACATTCTTCTGGCGTTCGGCAGGCTGAGCATAGAGTCAATTTAAGGTAAGATTTTGTGTCAATATTCTCTGCACGTGATAAGGAATTCTTTATTTTTATAACGATTTTTTCTTTTTTCTGTGGTACTATTTTAAGTGCTTTCTACAGTCAGACTTTATTGAACTGAGTTTTCTTTCATTTTATCACATGTTTGATTTTGTATGTCATGCGTCATTTATCACTGGCTTGATATGCTGAGTCTACTTATTGCTTTCATACGTCAGTTTGTCAAGGTTATTGGATTAGCTGGTGCTGAAGTAAAAGTAGCAACATTGCTCCAAGTATTTGAACCGTTGTACTCTTATTTATAGTATTATTTATTTATTCTGCACGATAATGACTTGTCCGACTTGCAAAGTGTGGAGCAACACATGTGTAATAAATCACAACAGCTAAACAACGGTAAAGAGAAAAAAAAATTAAAAAACAAGCAAAAAAAACTGACACAATTCGTATTGCACATAGCGAATTGGTTATGTGTCTTTTAAATACCTCACGATCGCTATTTTGAAGTCGTGAATCGAACGGCAAAACAAGGCGAAATTTGGCCTCTGAACAGAGTTAAGCAATGCGCCGTTACACGAATTATAGCATATTACTAGCTTATATTTGTTTTATAACTAGTTTTTGTCCGCGATTTCACCCACGTTCAGTTTAGATCATCTTAAGTAATGTAAGTTTTGTGAATCGTTTATTTTAAATTGTCTTTCTAGTTTATCATCAAGTTCTGCGATTTAGAATACACGTGTCATTTAAATATTCTGATTAATCCTTTGTTATTGTAGCATCATATATGTATGTATGTACCAATTTTTGTCCGCGATTTCGCCCAAGTTCATTTTAAATCATCTTCTAAATTTTCTTTCTAGTTTATCATCAAGTTCTGCGATTTATAATACACGTGTCGCCATCTGTTGCTGACTAGTGGCACTGAGTACCTATAGTAAATATTTTGGGTAAATTTAAATATTCTGATTAGTCCTTTGTTACTGTGGCATCATATATGTGTGTATGTACCAATTTTTGTCCGCGATTTCGCCCACATTCAGTTTAGATCATCTTAAATAATGTAATAATTTTGTGAGTCGTTTATTCTATATTTTCTTTCTAGTTTATCATCAAGTTCTGCTATTTAGAATACACGTGTCGCCATCTGTCGGTGACTAGTGACACTAAGTAAATAAAGTTAATGTTTTGGGTAAATTTAAATATACTGATTAGTCCTTTGTTACTGTAGCATCATGTATGTGTATGTACTAGTTTTTGTCCGCGATTTCGCCCACATTGAGTTTAGATCATCTTAAACAATGTAATTGTTTTGTGAGTCGTTTATTCTAAAGTTCCTTTCTAGTTTAACATCAAGTTGTACTGCGATTTAGAATACACGTGTCGCCATCTGTTGGTGACTAGTAGCACTAAATAACTATAGTAAATATTTTGGGTAAATTTAAATATACTGATTAGTCCTTTGTTACTGTAGCATCATATATGTGTGTATGTACTAATTTTTGCCCGCGATTTCGCCCACATTCAGTTTAGATGATATTAAGTAATGTAATAGTTTTGTGAATCGTTTATTCTAAAGTTTCTTTCTAGTTTAACATCAAGTTCTACGATTTAGAATACACGTGTCGCCATCTGTTGGTGACTAGTGACACTAAGTAAATAAAGTTAATGTTTTGGGTAAATTTAAATATTCTGATTAGTCCTTTGTTACTGTAGCATCATGTATGTGTATGTACTAGTTTTTGTCCGCGATTTCGCCCACGTTCAGTTTAGATGATCTTAAGTAATGTATTAGTTTTGTGAATCGTTTATTCTAAATTTTATTTCTAGTTTATCATCAAGTTCTGTGATTTAGAATACACGTGTCGCCATCTGTCGGTGACTAGTGACATTAAGTAACTAAAGTTAATATTTTCGGTAAATTTAAATATTCTGATTAGTCCTTTGTTATTGTAGCATCATATATGTGTGTATGTACCAATTTTTGTCCGCGTTTTCGCCCACATTCACTTTAGATGATCTTAAATAATGTAATAATTTTGTGAGTCGTTTATTCTAAATTTTCTTTCTAGTTTATCATCAAGTTCTGCGATTTAGAATACACGTGTCGCCATCTGTTGGTGATTAGTGACACTAAGTAAATAAAGTTAATGTTTTGGGTAAATTTAAATATTCTGATTAGTCCTTTGTTACTGTGGCATCATATATGTGTGTATGTACCAATTTTTGTCCGCGATTTCGCCCACATTCAGTTTAGATCATCTTAAACAATGTAATTGTTTTGTGAGTCGTTTATTCTAAAGTTCCTTTCTAGTTTAACATCAAGTTGTACTGCGATTTAGAATACACGTGTCGCCATCTGTTGGTGACTAGTGATACTAAGTAACTAAAATTAATATTTTTGGTAAATTTAAATATTCTGATTAGTCCTTTGTTAGTGAAGGGTTAAATCTGTACACTATTTTTTCTTAATGAACTCAATTAAAATTTAATGTTTAATTTAAACGATCGCCCCTTTTTGTTGGTATATATATTTCGATTTTTAAGTTCGTGTGACGCTGGCACGAATAAAGAAAGAAAAAACAAAAATTCTGTAATAGTCGAAACCAAAAAAGAGTTCCTATACCTCAAAAGAAAAAAAACCGAATCCTCATAAAACCCCTCACTTAAAAACGATAAAAGAAAGTTAACTTTTAAAGCGCGGGGCGGCCACGTATCCTTTTTGTTTTTTTTTCTTTTTCTTTGGTTTGTATATTCTGAATTCCCAATGGAACTGTTGATTTCGCTGGGGAATTATTGCGTTTTTATTTTGCTATTTTTAACGACAGAACGAAAGTACGAAAGTTAAACAAAAATTTTGTGAAAATATGCGTCGCTATTTTTTGTTTTCCGTTCCTGGAAAACGGAATCCTTATAGAATCATTCTGTTTTCCATCCGTAGAATCACATTGTTGTTCATCCATCCGCCTGTCCGTCTGTCTGTTGAAGCCCTTTTTCGCAGAAATGGCTTGAGAGATCAAGTTGAAATTAACGTCGTATACTGAGGCATATTGCTTTACATTGGTGTAAAATAATGATTTTTGTTTCACCACAGAAGAGAAATATGGCCCTCTGATGCGTATATTTTGTTACTTATTCTGTCATCAAAATCTATAGGATATTTCCGGTCGACCTACAATCTAGAAAGTCGTCATAATGGGAGGTCTTGTAGCACGAGTAAAGGGGATATCCAAAAATAAATGATTTCTTCTATCTGGAATTATGAATTGTATAAAAGTTTACAGCGTACTGTGTAAAAAGTATCTCATTTCCTAAAGTGAATAACGTATAGAAAAGTAAGATTTTTTTTTCAACATATTCTGAAAAGTTTTCAAAAAATTACTTGCGTTTCAAACCGGAGTTCTTATTTTACATTTCTTGCTAGTTGAGATTACGGAGATGTTTGCTGTTTGGATCGAGGTCTTGCAGCACAAGTAAAGGTGATATCCAAAAATAAATTATTTCTAATTCTGTGTGGAATTATGAATTATATAAAAGTTTACATCGTACCGTGTAAATAGTATCTCATTTCCTAAAGTGAATAACGAAGAATTGTTTTTTTTCCAAAATATCCCAAAGGTTTTCTAAAATTATTGCAGTTTACGAGATATTCGAAAAAATGTCTTCCTCGACGGCGACTGACGCTCAAACTTCTGTCTGCCTCCGCCCTAATAATTCGAAATTATGCTCCGGGCACCTCTGTATAAATTATGGAAAAAAATTTTAGCGCAGAATTATAATTTTAGCACTATTAACTTACCTTTTTATGGTGGTTCCTCGACAGGTATGTGTTTATTCTAAATATTTCTTTTATTTGTATATTTTGATGTGCGTTTCTATAATTTTGACCTAGTGCTAAGTACATCTTTCACATAATTACACGGGGTCTCTTTGAGGGTTGTGGTGCACGATAATATGCCACATTTTGAGCGCTTGTACATCCGAAACTTATATTCGTTTATTTATGAATTGTTATTGCAAACTTAGAGAACTAAGTACATATACATTAGCGGACTTCTTTTTTACAGCCATCTACAATAAATCAAGTGAGAAAAGCTAGTAATGTGGTAGAATGTAAATTATTGCTAAATGCTCATAGCCATTTCTGCAATTAATTATGTGTTATCTGCCAGAATGTTTTTTTTTATGTAAGTCCTCTTGTTTATAAAATATATAATAGAAGTTTAAATTTCGAATGAAATTATAATTAAACACTTCTATATAAATGAGGCCAATTATCAGTGTGGTCGTCTTGTCAAATGTCACGATGACAGATGAATTGTCATTCTTGTCACGTCTTGTCAAATGTCATGATGACAGATGAATTGTCATTCTTGTCACGTCTTGTCAAATGTCATGATGACAGATGAATTGTCATTCTTGTCACGTCTTGTCAAATGTCATAATGACAGATGCATTGTCATTTAACTGTTGGAAAAAAATGTATAATAAAAAGGTGGCTTTTGGTCTTAGTTCCGTAAGATCAATCGCAGTTTTAGCTACCGATGGAGTTTAAACGATGCTTTAGTCAAAATTTCGTAAGATTAATGACGGTTTAACTTCGTTGGAAGTTTAAACATTAGATTATTTTTACGAGAGGAAACTAATAGGGAACTTTACTGCCAATTTCCCCCGCTAATTGGCTACCCGTACTATAACGTAAACATCATAGATAAACATGATGTGACGTTTTGTAATTTATATACGTCTGTTTGAGTATTGAATTTTCTTAGTTTTTCGAAGATTACGTCTCGATTTATAATAAATATGCATCAATGATATGCAGTTGGATGCTGTTGCAAATGGAGCAGTTGAAAATATAGTTGTTCACTTATTTCCCAAGGACAAACAACGTCGAAAGCTCTGAGAAATAGCTTTGCTTCGCAAAAACTTTCAAGACAATAAAACAAAACCTCGGCTTCGTTCCGAGCATTCATTTTATTCGGATTTTTTAATTCTAATATTGTTACATATCCGTAATTTTTCTCAGAAATAGCTGTGCGTCGCAAAAACTTTCAAGACGACAAAACAAAGCCTCGGCTTTGTTCCGAGCATTCATTTTATTCGGATTTTTTAATTCTAATATTGTTACATATCCGTAATTTTTCTGAAAAATAGCTGTGCGTCGCAAAAACTTTCAAGACGACAAAACAAAGCCTCGGCTTTGTTCCGAGCATTCATTTTATTTGGATTTTTTAATTCTAATATTGTTACATAACCGTAATTTTTCTGAGAAATACCTGTGCGTCGCAAAAACTTTCAAGACGACAAAACAAAGCCTCGGCTTTGTTTGGAGCATTCATTTTTATACAGATTTTTGAAGTTATACTTCTTTAGGCGCGTTATGAAAAAATGATGAGAGTGAAATTTTAAGATTCGTCACACAAAAGTTACAGTATGAAGTTGCAGCGGTTGCAGTCTCGAAACAAAAACTATTGGCACCATCGTCGCCTCTGTTCACTGTTTTCATATTCATAGTATTTATCCACATGTTTCTAGTGTCTACATTCACACACGTGTTTTAGTTTCATTTAAGTGCGATTTATATATGTGCTGTAATATATATGTGCTGTAATATATATACTATATGTGCTATAAATTATATTCAGTAGTGATTTAAATTCAATATTTTGATTAATATATTTACTATTCGTAAATATTAGTGAAAAAATAGTGTTTATAGACTTTTTCAAGTGCTCCAATATAATTGAGGTTATCTATCCGTATGTATTATTTAATGATGCCAAAGAAGTATAACTTCTCACGCGCGTACATAAGTACACGCACCTTTTAATTCTAATATTGTTACATATCCGTAATTTTTCTGAGATATAGCTGTACGTCGCAAAAAGTTTTAAAACAAACAAAACAAAGCCTCAGCTTCGTTCGGAGCATTCATTTTATTCGGATTTTTTAATTCTAATATTGCTACATATCCATAATTTTCGTCATAACTTCCCTTCACATTAAAGTTTTAAATTTTACACGTCACAAAAATCTACTGCTTTTTGACAGCTAGTTTCATTATATGATCTGTGGTTTATTTACGTCTTACTTCGGTGGCGCCATCTACGATCAGCTTTGCGTAAGATTCCATATTATTATTCAACTCCTCTCGTAGACTTGCTGCGGCAGTATGGCCACCCGGTTATCGGCTGCATATGTTTTATATCATTTAGTAGTCATTTTATTTAAATTTATTTAGTATAAACCTATGGATGGGAAATAAACGAAATAATGCGAGACCAAAATTCAAATCCATTAGCGTTCGTAAAAGTTTAATTGTGTGTGTAAATATGTATGGCAATATAGTTGCTCTAGCAATTATTTTGAAGTATTTGATATTTCAGACATTCTTCAAGTAAATTGTGAGGTAAGTACATGAATGAATGCGCAGCTAGTCGCTTTATGGATTTCTGAAAAAATCGTAATCTTTTTGTCACTGTAGTTACAGAAACAACAGAAAATTATTTCTATATATTTGCCGATGAAAAGTGTATTCCTGAAGGTTTCTATTATGTGAAGAGATATAATTAGGTTTAGCACATGTTACCTCTGTAGAAACTATTCAGGTTGCTCTGAATTTTAAGATAGTTTGGTTATAACTATATATAAATCGGAAACGTCAATGGAGGCATGCCGCTACTGGCCGCAAATACAAGTACGTGTGTGGTATCGTTTATAACAGGGTTCTCAACCAGGGTGGCGCGCCTCAAGGGGGGGATAGAGAGATGTCAAGGGGGCGGAAAGCGTTTGCATTTTAGAAAGAAAAAACAAAAAAATATACAATCAACATTAACAAATAACATTACAATGTAATGTTTAATTTACATGCATAAAATTAATGAAATTAAATATCATATTCACTATTATTACCACAAACTTGCGACAAATTTGACGTTTTGGTGTACATTTTTTTTGTTGAGAAATTAGTTTGAGTGTGTAAAGTTATTGTGTCTCACTGTTAAAAGGTAAGTTTGTGTTTTTACAGGGGGGTGCATGAAAAGACAAGGGGGTGTGGGTGTGCATGAAAAAGTAAAGGAGGGGCATGAAAATATAATTTATAGTCCGGGGAGCCTCAACAAAAAAAAGGTTGGGAACCCCTGGTTTATAACGTTCGTTCTGTCTTTCTAATGTTCGTAAGGACCATTGTAATTCGTTTTCTCTTTCATACACATTGTCTATCTACGGAGAATATGCTAAATCTAATATTATTTCAGTCGTTGTTTAGAAAATGCTTTACAATATTAATAGGTTATACTATTAGTAGGGTTAATAAATTATAAGTTAGTAAGTATACATTAGTAGTTAATCAAAATTAAATGGAAAACGCGAGTGGCGATGGTGATGAAGAAATTGTTTTATTGTTGAACAGTCTTAACAATAATTTTCAATGCTCGTACATCGCTGACGTTCACGTATGCTGTTATCGTAGACAAAAAATTAGGAGGGTTTTCGTTCAATTCTAGTTAATAATAAAATCCTGACTTAGAAGAACAGTAGGCTTTGCTAACTGGAATGTTGATCTTTAAAGATTACCAGCGGCCTTAATTTGATGTAACTTTATTTTTATGGAAGACTGCGTTTAATTTAAAATTCTATAATTCGCCTTTAATTTCTGTATATTTTTATCATTTTTGTCATAGAATTTTATGGCAGCGATGTGCATCTCGAGTCGTGCTGTAAGTCGGTGGAAAGTCGGCCTTGTCCCGTGAAAATTGGCAGTTGTCGGCCGCCGACTCACTACTTTGTTCGTCTGCGTTGCGTGTAAAAATGACAATATAAGCCTATTTCTAACATTTACAACTTGCAGAAAAGTCAACGATCTCTTGAAGAAATTTGGTGAAAAATCTCTAACGTTCCTGAAAGCTATTGACACTACCTACGGACTGGAAGTTTAAACGTTTCTAATAGTTTATATTCGTGGAAATACACTTGCGCGTTATACGAAATAGATGAGAACCAAGGGCAAGTTGACTACGAACTTCAGCATTAAGGGTACGCGTTAGTGGTAAATAAAAAAAATTAAATGATTTGTTATTTAGACAGCAAACTTAATTTAAAATAACTTTATACTAAATATGGTAAAATTCGGATGCATATTCGCTATTCGGATGCGTATTCGTTATACGGATGCGTATTCGCTATTCGCGTATTCGGATTTCAAAATTTAAAAAAATGTTTGGATAGTTATATAAGTTGCTAGTGTCTACATTTAGCGCACATACCTGTCAAAATCTCAGAAAATTTTTTCTTTCTCTAGTGTCAAAAATGGCACGGGGAGAATTTAGTTTTTGATGTTGTACTTCTTTAGACGTATTGTGAAAAAAATATGAGAGTGAAATTATACGATGCAACAAAAATCGACAGGATGAAGTTGCTCACTGTTTGTAAGTAATTTCATGCGTGTAGTGACTGATGCTATTTTCATAATACTTATTGAGGTACTTGTAAATACATAATACGTGTTTCATATTCATACAAATCTTAAGTTATATGTGTGCTTTTAAATAATATTTTTTTAATTATTGGAGTTTAATTGTGGTCCATATAATTATAAAAACATTTATTTCTTGTAAATATTCGTGATGGAAATAGTGCTAATAAATTTTTTTAAATATATTTTAAGTGTATTTTTCTAAATTAAGTTTCGGTATATATTTATTTGGATTATAAATTATAAATTATTTAAAATTTAATTATTTGATTGAATTTACATTTTATCAACGGTATTTATAATCACGCGCCACTCTTTTTGTTATTTTATTTCCACTAATTATTTGCGTGCTAAATAAAATTATTCTTGTGTTATGCCAAAGAAGTATAACTTCTAACACGCGTATATAAGTACAGGCACAATTTTTTTTCAGGAATAATGTTTCTTTAATTCGGGACAAATGAAAGGTCATTCTTGATATGTTATAAAACTATAAACTATTTTAATTTATATAGGTTCTTGTATATCAGCAAGGAAGTAGATTAAAGGTTTGACACCCCCCACCCCCCGCCCTCTGGCTCTCCAAACATTTGAAATTATTGGATATTAATGGAAATTGTATATTACACCAAAATAAAAAGGGTCTGACAAAAAGATAAATTATACGAAAAGAAAAAAAAAGAAATTATACGAAAAAAAAACTGCGCGTGCAGCACTGTACATATTATAGAAGTGAAACTTCTTAAAAATAAATAATATGAGAGATTAAGTGTGATAAACAGAGATAGAGAGCATTTCAAAAGAAATACAAAATGTGCCAAAAAATATTTTGTTTGTTCAATATTCACATTGTCATTGATTGGTGTTTCAATTGATAATATTGATATTATTGGTTTGTGATAACCTAAAATATGAAAAAATTATAAGTATTTGCGGAAATTTGAAACCTTCATAACTTGACATTGCCGGAATATTACAAAACAAAATGATAATATTAATAACACAACGTATACGTGGTAACTTAACTGTTCATATGTAGCGTATCATATCTACCAAAAGATGGCGCTAATGCAAAATTTAATTTATTGTAATATATAAGGAAATTATAAACTAATTTATATTTTAATTCTGTAAAAAAAGTGAATATAAAATAAAGATAAAGTCAATATTATCGTAAGGCGTTTATGCATTAAGTTTAAAAAAAAATTTCTCCATGTAAGTATTTGCAAATCTTGGATATTAGATTTATTAGTAATATAAAATACCGAATCACAATTAATGACATCAAACATTTTTAAATTAATCGAAAGTGAAATAAAATATCTAAAAAATAAAAACTTGTCTTGGAGGCGCCGGGTATCGATCCCGGTACCTCTCACATGCTAAGCGAGCGCTCTACCATCTGAGCTACGCCCCCGACAAGGTTTCTCTATAAAATAGTGGTATTAGTACGGTCTCTATGTCAATATTTGTGACATAATTTATAAGAAATATAGTTCTCTTTCTGTCTACGTCATATCTTTCTTCTCTCTCATGTAACGAAATGTCCCTAAACGTGACGCCATCTTACAATTTTACTCTCAATTCTCGTTCACTTATCAATTATGGAATCGTCGAAGTTTCACTTCAAAAATATAGTAGGTAAATTAATTATTCTGATTATGTTATTTTCGTTTCAGTGATCGTGACAAGTCGCCAAATTACTGTACTAATAATTCTTTATGATTATTTTGCTATTTTTTAAATATTTATAAAAGTAAAACATAACATTATAACTCCGTTTCTTGACTAAATGGTTAAGAAAACGTTTAGTTCTGTTATGTATAATATTTTTGTTATTTCTAGAAACAAGTAAAATGGTAAACATGTTTTATATTTTTATTTACAACAAAATAAAATAACACATTTAAAAAAAATAATAAAACTAAACGCAAAATTAAAGAAAAACGCGTAACCGACGTCATAGAAAAGAATGGCGCGACTAACGCGGCGAGTTAAACATGATTCTGTGTGTTTACACAAATCGCTAATAGATGGCACTCTGTGGGTTTGTTGTATATAAATATGAAACTCATGGCGCGCATTTTTATCGCGCTCAGGCCTGTTTATTTTATTTTGTGTTTGAGCAGTTCCCGCGTAAGTTAAACAAATTTAATAAAAAAATAAATGGATTTTTTATTCCAGATCTCTACCGCTAAACGAGATGGTGGCACCTCGCGCTCATCACACGCCCCACGAGCGCACGCCCACCGACCACCACCGGCAGTTCCCAGAGCATGTCCGCCACCATCGCGACAGGGATGGATATGGTTACCAGCAGGATGGTGAGATTATTGCACTGCTATCTTTGTTACTTCATCACCCCGATTTTACTTTCATGGAGCGGGCATGAGAAGCAACAATCTGTCAAGTTAAACTGCCAAGAAACTCTTTGTATGCAAGTGCTTGCTATTTACTCTTTTTAGAAGTAATCTCCATGCTAGGCAGTGTATTATAATGTATTCGTCTAAACCAAGTACAAAAAATGTTTTCCCAAAATCTCTCCTCGTTAATAGAAAAACTTTTGCTAATAGCCCAATTTATGCTAATTGCCCACCTGAAGATATCGTAATACAACAAAACCTAGATCGTAATAAAGAACGTAAAGAACGTAGAAATAATACTACATCACGTAGTTTCATTTAATTGCGAATAATGAATTTCTACAAAATTAACGCTAAATATATTCAATAATAGAACAACTCTTCTAAAATGCCTGAATTAACTCAATATAACTTGAGAAACGCTGATCTTTAAGGTGATTTTTTACATAAGGAAATTTTTCAAAATCATATATGGCAAATTCCAAACTGCACATGAAAAATGTCCATATAAAATTCAAATTGTTCAAGATTTACAATATTCTGACTTTGAATTAAGAAAAACTTACGCGGAGGTGATGTTGTTGAGATTTCGTACTGCTACCCGGATGGGCAACATATTCTTTAGTGACGAAGCTCACTTTCACATTGGAGGATATGTGAATAAGCAGAACTTTCGTTACTGGGATGTCGACAACCCAAGACAAATGCATTAAGAGCCTTTACATAAGCCTAAAGTAACAGTCTGGTGTGCCATGTCTGCATCTGCAATCATAGGGCCTTATTTCTTTGAAAATCAACGTGGCCAAACTGTAACTTTGAATTCGGAGAGATATGCCCAGATGTTAAATGACTTTTTCAGAGTAGAACTACAGAATAGTCCATCCTTCAACCAAAACACATGGTTCTAGCAGGACGGGGCCACAGCTCACACTGCTAATGCATCCATGAATGCAGTGCGGCAGTTATTTCCAGAAAAAAACATATCCCGAAACGGTACCGTACTGTGGCCACCTAGGTCACCCGATTTAAGCCCATGTGACTTTTTCTTATGGGGATACTTAAAATCCGTTGTTTACAAAACAAATCCGAGCACTGTGACACAACTTAAAGAAAATATTCGAGCCGAAGTCAGTAGGATACTCCAGTCGCTCTGCAAACGCATTTTTGAAAACATGCGTACTAGACTCGAAGAGTGTGTCAGACTCGATGGCCGCCATTTGGAAAACGTAGTTTTTCAAAAATGAAATCCGCATTTGTTGTTATAAAGTTAAAATAAACCTACTTTGTATTAGAGGTGTAGTTTTTTTTTACAATTTTTCAAACATTGAAATCTGCCACTGGACACCTGTACATGCGTGCATATGGTTGTGCTGCGATACGGTTGTGCATCAAAATTTGATCAACAACCTCTCAATTGTCCATTTCCATCCTCGAAGCGCCCTTTGTTCAGCAGATAAAATTAAAGATTGTGAGAAAAACTAATTTTAGTAAAAGAAATGACAATAGTGCATTTTTTAATATGTAATAACAAATTCATTATTAAATTAAAAACTTTTCAGATTTGAAAGAAATGTATTTTTCCCATCCATCTGATGTCTGATGCTTCATATCATAACACAGTGTCAGTAAAAAAAAATCAAAGTTTATTATACCGTCGTAAATTTAGTTGATATTAAGATCATTGATCAACAATATCTTGAAATTGTAATGAAAGTATATTTAATTTCATTATAACTGTTTTTTAACAATAATTAATCCATCATTATCATAAGAATCTAATGGACACATATGTGTGTACATGTGTTCATTTTAAGGGTTCCGTTACGTAAAAGAAAAATGGAAACCTTTATAAAGTCACTCATGTGTGTCACACCCATTTTTCCCGGAAACTACTTGATGCTGAAACTTGAAATTTGATACAGTAATAAAACATACTAACATTAAATTTTGGGAAATTTAAATAAAATATTTCTATGGAAATATACCCCATTTTGGAAAATACTCAATGTAAATGTAAAATGGGGTTTTTGGGAAGCCTTCGTATAGGTTCTAGGTAAGCTATAGCAATGATTCTAGATGTCATCATATTTTAAATTTCCACCATGTTTTTAGACAAGATATAGAAGGCAATATAGAAATACTATGTAAAATTATGTACCCTTCAATGTTCACAGTGCTCAAGTGTGTACGGAATCCTCATGACATGAGTTCTACTTGAATTTGATAGGTTTTTTTTTTAATCTAACCAATGTAAACATACGAGTTTTGACAAGTATAGCCGAGTGTCATATGAGCCAAAAATTGTTTTTAAAATAGGTTACAGTAATATTATGACTCACACCAATAAAAAGTGTACATTTGACTTGAACGACTTAAGTATAGTTTCATTAAAGAGGATTACATTTGTTTCTTACAGCCAACGCTCTCCAGAGTCCTGTTGCGGCATCCATGCGCAAGTCTACGTCTGGAAATCGCGTGTCATCCTCGGAGACGGGACAACCGACGCTGAACGGAGACAAGCGCAAGTTCTACTGTCGCGAGTGGGCTTTCCAGAAGTTGGCGCACTGTCTGGAGCAGCGACCTGTTAGCAAGACGTGTGGTGCTCTTATATTGGGTGAGGAATTATGGAATCTCAGTGTCACTGTTAGCTTGTGTAATATTACTTTATGAATTCATAATTTATGAAATTTTAATTAATAATTTATGAAATATAAATATATAATATGAAATTTTAATTAATAATCCATGAAATATTCAAATTTAATTAATATTTTATGATAAATTAGTTAATAATTTATGAAATTTTAAATAATAATTTTAGAAATAAAAATATATAATATGAAATTTTAATTAATAATCCATGAAATATTCAAATTTAATTAATATTTTATGATTAATTAGTTAATCATTTATGAAATATAAATATATAATATGAAATTTTAATTAATAATCCATGAAATATTCAAATTTAATTAATATTTTATGATTAATTAGTTAATAATTTATGAAATTTTAAATAATAATTTGTGAAATATAAATATATAATATGAAATTTTAATTAATAATCCATGAAATATTCAAATTTAATTAATATTTTATGATTAATTAGTTAATAATTTATGAAATTTTAAATAATAATTTTAGAAATAAAAATATATAATATGAAATTTTAATTAATAATCCATGAAATATTCAAATTTAATTAATATTCTATGATTAATTAGTTAATAATTTATGAAATTTTAAATAATAATTTATGAAATAAAAATATATAATATGAAATTTTAATTAATAATCCATGAAATATTCAAATTTAATTAATATTTTATGATTAATTAGTTAATAATTTATGAACTTTTAAATAATAATTTTAGAATTAAAAATATATAATATGAAATTTTAATTAATAATCCCTGAAATATTCAAATTTAATTAATATTTTATGATTAATTAGTTAATAATTTATGAAATTTTAAATAATAATTTATGAAATATATAATATGAAATTTTAATTAATAATCCATGAAATATTCAAATTTAATTAATATTTTATGATTAATTAGTTAATAATTTATGAAATTTTAAATAATAATTTATGAAATATAAATATATAATATGAAATTTTAATTAATAATCCATGAAATATTCAAATTTAATTAATATTTTATGATTAATTAGTTAATAATTTATGAAATTTTAAATAATAATTTATGAAATAAAAATATATAATATGAAATTTTAATTAATAATCCATGAAATATTCAAATTTAATTAATATTCTATGATTAATTAGTTAATAATTTATGAAATTTTAAATAATAATTTATGAAATATAAATATATAATATGTAATTTTAATTAATAATCCATGAAATATTCAAATTTAATTAATATTTTATGATTAATTCATTAATAATTTATGAAATTTTACTTTGTGTATATATATATGGCCAACATACCTTCGAGTATTAGGATGAGGTATCTGGTGTATAAGCATTATTGAGTCAAAGCATTTCTGCATTAATAAATTAATTTATAATTAAAGTTAATTTGATAAGAATGTTTGAATGAAATGTAAAACATTATTAAGTTATATACAACGCTTCACATAGTTTATATCGTATTTTACTTGCCAAGCCCTTTCTTTTGATGCACTCATCAAAAGGAGTTGTAAGGAAAGAGGCAATCCGTTATATTGGGATTGGTTTACCGTCAGGTGATTGTAATCGTCAAATGCTTTCATTTGATATGTGCGGTGAATAAAAAGGTAATCCACCCTGACACATATTGGATTTAGAATAATATTAGGTCCGCTATATTGGATTTAGAATGATGTCTGGTAGAGTATATTGCAATGTCGCCAAACTTAAAACATGGTTGCAAATTTTTAAAAGTCTAGTTTATGTACTACTCAAAATTTTCTTGCAAAATTTGCTGTAAATATTGAAAGTGAGTAAATAAGTGAGTGCTGTTCTACGCAGCTACTACTTTTTTCATCATCTCGCACTCTTTCATAACTAAAAAAAAAGTCAAAAATTCGGCTAGAATGGACATAAGTAACAAATAATATTTATTTTAACAATACTCTAAATATGCCGTCTGATGTGACAGATGTAATTTGTGTCCAAAATCGTAGACAAAATCTTAAATCTTATCTCATGTTTATCTATGAAATGAGCTATTGCTATGTTGGATTTTTTAAATAACTTTGGGATAGTTATTCTATTGTTTTGCTGAGTTTATTAGTAGTAATTAATACTGAATATATTTGGAGTTAATTTTGTAGACCCACCTGAAGAAGTTGTAATACAACGAAACCTAGGCTGTGGTAAAGAACTTAAAAAAAGTAGAAATAATACTACATCACGTAGTTTCATTTAATTGTGAGTAATTAATACCTACGTTATACCAGCCTTATGTATGGTATAAGTATTCTCTGAATAATAATAGTATTTTTTATTAGTAACAGTGTAAATGATAAAAGTAACGTAGAAGCCATGAGCTTAGAGCAAAACAGTTAAAAATACTGGGTTCTGCCTGCTCTTCGCAGCTGGGGAATAATTATGGTGTGTTGCGCATTTTACAGATTTATAGATTTTTAAACTTTCTGACTCTGGAGTGTACCAAAGTGGATGCCATAGAGTCAGAACAGATGATGATGATACTACAATTATGGATATGCATTATAAAAATTTAAACATTGAATAAAATTAAAATAAATTAGCGGTATTTATTTTAATTTTATTAAATGTTATTTTAATTTTATTAAATTTTTTTAAATGTCCAGTGGAGAATTACAATATTAATTTGATGTATTATATTATTCCTATAATATACCTATAATTTATTTGTTCCTTTTCGAATAAATATATGAAGCTATTTATGTATTTAATCATTACGTATGACTTTCTTTGAATCACGAATAACATCTGAGCTAATTTTCAACTAAGTTCGTCCATCCGTCGCAGAAGAGATAGCAAATACGTAATCGTACACACAGACGGAGAGAGATCAATATTAGGTTTTTTATATCCAAGATGAGCTACAAAGAAGATTCGGTAAAAGAGCCTTGGAAATTTAGTTAAATTTGTCTTCTGTCTGGAATTATGTGGAACATTATCAAATAAACCGTGGTGTTTATCTCATATCGGTTAATGTATAAGTAACTCAAGTTTGAGATCATATAGAATTAATATAGAAAAATAAATCAAATTTACAGGTGACGCGGGCAGCGGTAAGACTGCGCTGTGCAAGGAGCTCAGTCAACCTGGTCCTGGGCCTCAGGCCAGGCAACAGAGAGCTCTTAATCGTAGACTGCTGGCTAGACACTTCCTCCAGGTAAATTTGCTGAATGCTGTGGTATTGGTATTCTGTATTAGAATATGGAAACGGTTATATTATTTAACATTTTTAATTCCCAATCATAATGTATAAAAATAACATATCTACACGAATGTACTTTTTGCATTTTTGTACTCGAAAGGATCCAAACGGAATTCTATTTGTCTTAAGATATTTGTTTGTCTGTCATAGACTTTAGACTTTTCGCTTTTTACTGATTGTAATAGTAAAAATTACAACCATACAACCGCCTTATCTAAAACAGATCTTGTTACGACATTGCTAACAAATTTATTTTTCAAAAGTTTATCATTCAATTTTATTGGTAATAGCGACTCAGTACTATGTCTTTCTTTTCATTTAGTTCAAATAATTTTGATGCCGCACATCAAAATGTTTTCGGCAATGCTAAGTTATAAAGAAAAGTTTGTTTAGGACCCATTCCGAGAAATGTAATAATAATTTTTCTTAATATCGGCAGACGCGCAACACAATGGAAAAAAAATATACGTCAGTTCGTCGTTGGTCAGTATAATAGACCCACTGATTTAGTTTATGGTTCATTTAATTTTCAACAGTGGCAATTATCAGAAGGTTTTGATTCAAGTACAACGTGAATTACAAAATTTATACGCGTGTCTGAAGTATCGGTAATAAAATAAAATTATGGACACCATATTAAAATAAATATACGTACGTCAATGACTTATTTAATAAAAATGTTTTCAGTACATTTATTTTATCTATGCAATTTTTTTCATATTATTGTTTTAATGGCGAATCCATCTAGCATAAGAATAATAATAATAAAGTAAAAAAATGTAATTTTTTACGATAATTGGTTTTAACGACTTGATACGATTATTCTCAATTTGACAAGAGAATGTTTGTAAACAAATCGATTTGATAGTTCAGGTATTGTAAACCTTTTTCTTATAATCACATTAGTGATTTAATAAGGATTTATTTGGTATTTGTGTTAGAATTCCTTCAATGTGGTTATAACCAATTTCTGCTGTATATTATATCACATAACACTTCAAAATTATAAAAATGTTTATCCTACTGTGCTAAAGTGTATGTGGCTATAAATAAGTAAGTATGAAAACCTCATTGCCCGAGCTCAATTTGGACTTGATGTGATTTTGAAAAATCGATTTTTTTATTTAATTTTAATAAAGTAGAACAATTTTTAAGTTGATCAGAAATAATTTGGCAGAGTTTATACACAATTGTATAGTATGGGCAAAATTATTCAGAGCAGATACACACAGTCCAGTGGTAGTTATACATAGAATAGCTGTCTTTTATTATTTGTGTGGATAAATTCACTTTAAATTATTGTTCACCCCTGATATAAAAATATTGCGAAAATTGGTCTCAAAAATTTTGAATATATTTTTTTCCACGCAACTCTAAAATGGGTAAAATTTCTTGAGAAATTTGCCGAATGATTTCTTAAGAATTTGACAGAGTCAAATGAATATATAGAACAAGGATAATTACTGTCGCAAATAATAAATCCTATCTTCATATTGAAATTTTTTATTCAAATATGCACTATTCAATAATATTATCAATATTGTTTGTAAATAAAAGTGACATTTTCATGCCCTCTGCAGGTTTCGCCAGTTATAGAAAAAAAAACATTGTTTATTACAAAAATTTACCATTAAATACAAAATAGTCATTACAACAATAATAAATTAACATAAAATCTATTGTACACTTGCAGTCGTTTCATAATGTCAAACATAAAATTTTCAAAAAATTATAGCGATACAAATAACTGTACCCTATGGATGAATTTGTCACCATTCAATCCAATATTTTGTTCCCATTCCTATGATATATATAAATAATTGTTTAAATGTTTATCTCATTTTAATCTGACTATTTACTATGTTTGAGCGGCACTAGCCACTTCCGACACTGATCAGTGTCAGGGACATTCGAGGGGTTAAATATCTTTTTGAATATACAATTCTAAGTAAATACTTGAGAAAAAAAAACTGCCGTCATGGTGTTTCCTTTTTAAGATGCGTGAAAATCTAACGTATTCATATTTATTTCCACAGGGTCAGAATGAGAACAGCCTTTCAATGGGGGAGTTGATTCGCAGTGTGGTGATGCAAATCCTTAGCCATTCTACCCAACACCAGACAGGAACCTTGGCACTGGGCTTACTCAATTCGCCTAGTGAGGATAAAATGTCATCAGGTAATTTTGTCATGTTTTATTTACATTGGTTTACATGGTTCTATTTCAAATAGTGTACACCTGAGTAGAAGATCGCTGCGCGAGTGTATCCCTGAATGCAGGTTAGATAAAAGTTGCTAGGATTTTATACAGTATCGTGAAACGTATCTCCAATTTCATTAATTGTGACGTGACTGTTACCCAAAAATTGCTTACATGATCTTTTTAACGAGCATATTACATTATTGATATGGTATACAATCTATGTGAAACGGTGCACTTGTTGTCTCATTAACGCCATCTAGTATACCTATGTGAAAGATAACCCCCAATTTATTTATTTAATATACCCATCACGCTGGGCATGTGAAAGAACATAAGAAGAAATGGTTATAAAGCAAAACAAATAAGACAAAAAGAAAAAAAAACTGAATAACTCCATAACTCAAGTTGTGAAGTGCACCGAAGTATTGTCCGTTTGAATTTATCACTTGACAGTTGGTACTCACCTCTAAGAGATCGTTTTGTTGTTGTATTACATATCTATCATATTCAGATTCTATCCAGTGTCTCCTCATTCGAAAGACATTCAAGCCACAATTAATGCACCGAAGCATTGTCCGTTTGAACTTATCACTTGACAGTTGTTACTCACATCTAAGAGATCGTTTTGTTGTTGTATTACATATCTATCATCTTCAGATTCTATCTAGTGTCTCCTCATTT
The DNA here is from genome assembly GCA_039881145.1 of Druceiella hillmani. Lineage (NCBI taxonomy): Eukaryota > Metazoa > Arthropoda > Insecta > Lepidoptera > Hepialidae > Druceiella > Druceiella hillmani. Next base: position 5,146,687 of record JAYKKI010000051.1, on the reverse strand, counting down.
GAAAGACGTTCAAGCCACAATTAATGAACCGAAGCATTGACCGTTTGAACTTATCACTTGACAGTTGTTACTCACCTTTAAGAGATCGTTTTGTTGTTGTATTACATATCTATCATCTTCAGATTCTATCCAGTGTCTCCTCATTCGAAAGACATTCAAGCCACAATTAATGCACCGAAGCATTGTCCGTTTGAACTTATCACTTGACAGTTGTTACTCACATCTAAGAGATTGTTTTGTTGTTGTATTACAAATCGATCATCTTCAGATTCTATCCAGTGTCTCCTCATTTGAAAGACATTCAAGCCACAATTAATGCACCGAAGCATTGTCCGTTCGAACTTATCACTTGACAGTTGTTACTCACATCTAAGAGATCGCTTTGTTGTTGTATTACATATCGATCATCTTCAGATTCTATCCAGTGTCTCTTCATTCGAAAGACATTCAAGCCACAATTAATGCACCGAAGCATTGTCCATTTGAACTTATCACTTGACAGTTGTCACTCACATCTAAGAGATCGTTTTGTTGTTGTATTACATATCTATCATCTTCAGATTCTATCTAGTGTCTCCTCATTTGAAAGACTTTCAAGCCACAATTAATGAACCAAAGCATTGTCTGTTTGAACTTATCACTTGACAGTTGTTACTCACCTCTAAGAGATCGTTTTGTTGTTGTATTACATATCGATCATCTTCAGATTCTATCCAGTGTCTCCTCATTCGAAAGACATTCAAGCCACAATTAATGCACCGAAGCATTGTCCGTTTGAACTTATCACTTGACAGTTGTTACTCACATCTAAGAGATTGTTTTGTTGTTGTATTACATATCGATCATCTTCAGATTCTATCCAGTGTCTCCTCATTCGAAAGACATTCAAGCCACAATTAATGCATCGAAGCATTGTCCGTTTGAACTTATCACTTGACAGTTGTTACTCACATCTAAGAGTTCGTTTTGTTGTTGTATTACATATCGATCATCTTCAGATTCTATCCAGTGTCTCCTCATTCGAAAGACATTCAAGCCACAATTAATGCACCGAAGCATTGTCCGTTTGAACTTATCACTTGACAGTTGTTACTCATATCTAAGAGATCGTTTTGTTGTATTACATATTGATCATCTTCAGATTCTATCCAGTGTCTCTTCATTCGAAAGACATTCAAGCCACAATTAATGCACCGAAGCATTGTCCGTTTGAACTTATCACTTGACAGTTGTTACTCACCTTTAAGAGATCGTTTTGTTGTTGTATTACATATCTATCATCTTCAGATTCTATTTAGTGTCTCCTCATTTGAAAGACGTTCAAGCCACAATTAATGAACCGAAGCATTGTCCGTTTGAAGTTATCACTTGACAGTTGTTACTCACCTCTAAGAGATCATTTTGTTGTATTACATATCGATCATCTTCGGATTCTATCCAGTGTCTCCTCATAAGAAAGACATTCAAGCCATAATTAATGCACCGAAGCATTGTCTGTTTGAACATGTGAGTTGATTGGGTTAGAAAAACAAATCCTTGAGTACGCCAAGTACAGCGGATCAGATCCAAAAACAATACAGTTAAGGATAGTGGTTTCAGATTTGAAAACAATTTCCAAAGTTTTGTAAGAGAAATCGAGGTTCAAAAGCAAGCCAGTCTGTAATGGTAAAGTAATGCTCATTTTCAATTTTTAAAATTTCAAAGAGTGTAGCCATATTATATAATAAATAAAGTGTGCCGATTTATTTTGAAATCATAATTAATATTCGACTAATATTAATATTTACCTAAATGGTAAATGAAACAGTAACATTGAATTAATAGTTATTCTAATAAGTTTGTTTTAAAAATCTATGATAATATTTTTTATAATCTTAGATATTTCGGCGTATTATAGATGTTAATGATTTTCAAATAACAATAATTTTTGTTTACGAATTGTAAACAACCTTGAATTTGAAATGGAATTGATCTGAAAATTGAATTATGTTATCCTTTATCCTTTTCATTTTTATAACCTTCTTTTATAAAACTATGTAAATGAAAAGGATGCTAAGTTACAATTAAGTACAGATAATTTTTTTATATTGAATATATTTGGCGTTAATTTTGTAGAAATTCATTATTCGTAATTAAATGAAACTACGTGATGTAGTATTATTTCTACTTTCTTTAATTTCTTTACCACAACCTAGGTTTCGTTGTATTACAACATGTTCAGGTGGGCTATTAGCAAAGATTCTTTGCTAATCTACCTGAAGATGTTGTAATACAACGAAACCTAGGTTGTGGTGAAGAACTTAAAAAAAGTAGAAATAATACTACGTTACATAGTTTCATTTAATCGGTCATATTTTCAAGTTCAAAAGTTTTCTAAGTCTGTTTTTCATTGATCTGATATCTACGACATTTATTTTATCCTCATCTTTCTCGTATATTTCATGTACACATTGTTTTTTTTGACTTTGCAGGGAAGGATTGTAACTCTCCAGGCGACGAAGAGCTGGCTGGTAGACTCCAGGAGGGACAGCTCTGCGATGATAATGAGGAGAGCTCCAAGCCGTTGCTGCAGGATAGCGAAGGTAATTCCGTTGCCTCTTTGGGTTACAGCGTTTACTTCATCTGAACTTCGATGAGATTAAATTAATATGTCTAGTAGTAGTTAATAATTGGGTGTTTGACTAATTTTTTTTATTTCATTAATCAGAATTTCAAGGTATAAGCTGATGAAGAGTGAAATTTTTTTTAATAATCTTAAAAATTGACCGAGTTATAAAAGTTTAAATTTAATCTTTAGAGAAGGACGACAATACTGTGTTGTGAGGTCATTTTTAATATTGCACATTATATTCTACGAGAGAAAAAGAGACAGGGATATACCCAACTCTATTCGTATCTTCAAATTTAGAAGCCTACAACTGGCTTATTTTTCAATCAATTTTTGAATTTTTTTCAAGACTGGTTTTTAATTAATTTATATTTCACAATATTGTACGAAAAATATCAAAATTTAGAATGAGTCAACTACCGTATTATGGATGAGAAAAATTATTGAAACAATTTATGAAAAAAAAACATTAATTTTTTTTAATAGAAACACAAATATATTTTTGAGAAAGAAAAATATTTTAGTTTAATACATTTTTGGTGATAACGTAATATCTTTTATGATTAAGTACATTTCTTGTTAATAAATTTATTTGTTTTTTTACCATTTAGTTTTCTTACCCAAAGTTCCAAGAAATTACTAAAATTTCATTAGGTTTTTTTATTATTTATTTATATATACATTAATGTATATGATTGTGGTGTACTTATTGTTAATAAAGCAATCTCTTTACAAAAAGAAAATGAACTCTTCAAAGTCACTACAAGCATTGTAAAAGGATATTTGACAATTTTTTTAAAAATATTTAAAATTATCTGAAATCTGAACGTTTTAAGCTGAAAAAACCACTTTTATTATAGTCATATGGATGAGCTATGTGCCAAAATTCTTAACTGTGTGATAAGTCAATTTCATGGCGTTAGATGTCCCAAACATACACTATATTGAAAAGGGAAACTCTATATCTTTCACAAACTTTGTCGTTCAATGGTGACAAATAAATATTATTGGAATTCAATTTATGTGATCGCACTATCTTGCTCACGCAATTACTTAAAGTTGAGTAGTGCATTTTATCTTCACGCGTTCTAATTGCCTATCTGTGTTTCGGCGTTAATTTCCAAACGCAGTATTAAATTTGATTTCCATAAAAATAATTTATTCCAATTAAATATCATTAATCATTGTTCTGAACCCAAAAAGAAAAACAAGTACCCTATTGCATGTTTAGTGTTGAGTGGGTGCAGTATGAGAAAATAATCATAAAGATAACTATTTAAATAATAACTTTTTGGGTAATGCTGTGAGAGATTGTTATGATAGCTATTAATGCTATAATGGCTATGTTTACGCAGAGACACGCACTGACAACGAGGAGGAGAGCGGTATAGGGCGGCGTCACCGTCGCACCATGCAGCGCATTCACGAGCGCGACAAATACGACGACCTGCTTGCCGGCAACGAGGTGTGACAGTAGTATTTTTTTTATAAATCTCTTTTAAAGTTGGAAAAATAAATATACATATGATGAAACTAAATATACACATGATGAAACTAAATATACATATCATGAAACTAAATATACACATGATGAAACTAAACATACATATTATGAAACTAAATATACACATGATGAAACTAAACATACATATCGTGAAACTAAATATACACTTTATGAAACTAAATATACATATCATGAAACTAAATATACACATGATGAAACTAAATATACATATCATGAAACTAAATATACACTTGATGAAACTAAATATACATATCATGAAACTAAATATACACATGATGAAACTAAATATAAGCAAATAGTCATCATACAGCACAAAACAATAATATCTAAACAGTAATATACAGGTTTTTGTATACTTGGTTTCTAGGTTGGAGTATTTAATCCATATTTTAATCAATAAGATTTTTTGGAATTACATCCTGTTTTTGAGATACATCGGGATGGTGATAAGATATTAGTGGGGGATTGGGAACGAAGTGTACTATATTGTAGAAGCACGAAGTTAAACTGACCCATTCCGCTGATGTTCACCTGTCGGTTTGGTTGCTTTAACTAGAAAGTATAAACGGATATGGGCGCACAATGTAAACCAAAAGAGATACGAGTATGTATCACGTGACTGAATAAAAGTAATACGTACCCTTAAATATATACAAGTGACTGTGTGTACATAATCCTAGTAGTGTGAATTGTAGTCATGCTTGACAGATTTATTATTTAATAGTGTTCTAAATAGCTTCACGTCTGCGAGGGAAAGATGTGCATATATACTGCCAAAATCCTAAACTTGATTTTGAGTTTAAGGTTATCTGGTAAAAAATGTTATCTGATGCTGAAAACAATGACCTCATATTACATAGACATGTGTCATTAGCGCTCTAAAAGTGGTCTTAAAAAATGAGATAATTATTTTTTCAATTTCAATACAACTATTTCTGTTATATACGTGCTATCATGGACACTCTCTCTATACCCTCGTAGTGTGCATTCCACTCGTGCTTTACAGGTTTTTTGAATCTATTGTCTATATAAGTACCCAAAATTATCCTTGAACTTTCTCAAACTTTTCCATAAAATCATGAAAAACTATAAATTTACCACAAATGAGTTTGCATAAATATTCTTAAAGTCTTGATAAAAAAACACACTTACACAGTCTTAATACTTTACTTAAACAGTTTTAATAAAAAGTAATTGGGCATATGATTTTGCAAAATATTTGAAAAAAAAGTAATTGTTGCGAGCAGCTATAACTGCTAAACCGTACTTCTTATGAAAATTGTTCCCAGAAGGAAATTGTAGAGAATTTGCTGCTATATAAAAAATATTCTCATAATTTTTTTGGTAGCATTAATAATTTAGGAGATATTTAGCTTTAAACTTTTGGAAAGATGGCCGACTAAGCATAACCTCACATGAATCTTAGTCAGGACATTATTCTTAGCATTATTTTTAAAATTTGCTTTAACCTATCCCAAAAAAGTATAATTTTACCGCATTGTAAATACAGTAATTCATTTAATGCTTCACAAATGTTTAAATACATCATTTCCTCTCGTCAGGTACCTAACGTGTTACCCAAAATGTTGAGCACGAATCCATTCCTCAACTCGGATGACCAAACTGAAGATGTTCACTACCGCCTCTACGAGAACCATGAAAATATATTTCTGCGAAATATCTCCCATAGGCAGTCGAAAGAGATCCGAAATCCTCGTTTGCTGCGCCAGAGTTCGGAGCCACTCGCTGATAAGAAGGTGGCTGTACTTCAGAAGAGTCTTTCTACAGAAAATAAAAGCAAATCTGAGGGGGAGCAGCAGAATGAGCAAGAGCAGAAAGAGGAGAAAATGAAGAATGCTGATTCGGTAACGAGTCCAAACGAGAATTTGAGTCCGTCAAACGCCAGTAAAGTTTCCAGAATTCCAGTTGCAAACTTTAGGTATCCAAACAGAAGCGGCGTGTCACACAGTTCCTCTGATAACTCACCGGCCAAGACGAAGAATTCTACGAATTTCGACAGAAATTCACCAGAAATTCGCAAGAATGAGGAGAATATTACACGCGAATCTCCGAAGCCTGAAATGGAGATTGTCGTTGACGAGACACCAGAATACCAGAATATATTTAAACCGAAAAATCTAACGAATGAATTTGAAACGTTGCAAATAATACAGAGTCCAGATTGTGAGAATGCACCTTCAGATAAAAAATGGAATGAGGAAGTTCCACCGCCTATACCGAGTTTACCCATTAGCCCTCGGACTCTCATAGCAAACGCGTACTACGAAAAGCTACTTGGAGAACCGGAAATCCAGCAGGCTTTACTTCCACATAATCTGGAGAAGAATCCAGATGATTGCTTTAAGAAGGCTCTTCTTTTCCCGTTGCTAGAAATAGACCCACCAAAGCAATGTTTGTTTTTGTTGGTTGATTCAATTGATGAAGCTTCTTTGACTGGGAATGGGCAGGCGTCCACTTTACCAAGAGAAGGAGAGAAGAAACCGAGCGAAGGAGAGAGGAACGTGAATAGTTCAAAGACAGTGGCTGAACTTTTGGCCAATCATCATCATTTGTTTCCACAGTGGCTATTGCTGGTTTGCACGGCTAGGAAGCAGTCCAAGTCTCTGACTAAGATGTTTACTGGTAAGTTACTGCAGAAAGAGTTTTGTATTTGCATTTTAAAAGGTGACTATAAACAAGCCCAGATTTGAGATATTAACCCCTTAGGGGGGGTGTGACGTACCATCGGCTTTTGATCATCGGATAATATTGTAGAGATGAAATTTAGTTAGAACTTACTTGAAGCAATTGTACCATTTTTTATATATTTTTGTAGTTAGAATTATTAAAAATAATGAAAAAAAAATAAACTGTTGCTCTGAGAAAAAAGCTTATGGAGGAAAAGTCTTAATAAAATGCAATTTTTGTTATTAAAAAAGTATATACAGTAATTAAAAACAATTGTAATTTAAAAAAAAATCACTTATCCTAATATTAATTCAGTTCTGTTCACAAAATAGGACAATTGAAAGCGATAATTGGATGACGCCACTTTAACTAAATGCAATCCTAAGAAGTAATGCAATTAGGAATAAAAAAATATTGTCATATAAAAAAATATTGCCATAATATATTTCAAATATTTTGAAATTTTCAAACGTGACAGCTTAAAAAAAGTGAAATAAAATAAAAGTTTCGCAATTATGCATTTTATTTATTTATAAATATTTATAGATCAAAAATATTGTATACCGCTGTAAACCGGCGTATAACGAGGTTTCTAATAATAATGGAAAAAGTCAGATGTTTCATAGAAAAAATGAGCAAAGTATAAAATCTAAAACGGGTATAATTCCGTTGGAAATGGTAGCAAAATTTTGCATAAGTCACATCGAGAATGACTATCTCAAATAATAAATAAATTACTTTGCCGTCTTCAAAATTAATTTCATATTTAAATATGCACAATTTAATAATATACTAATATCTTTCATAAAAAGAGTGATGTTTTTGCACCCTTGTCCCATATATATTTTATTTGTTTTAGAAAAAAAAAAACATTATTATAAAATATATCAGTAAATACATAGTAGACATTACAACAATAATAACTACACAAAGAGTACGTTCCACCAGCCGCTCGCAATGCTCGCGCCCACGACCGCGATCGAACCCATTCCACTAGTTTGTTAACGAAGTAACTGTCAGTTCAAGTGGAGCAAGTTATGTAAAATGCATATTCTAACTATGAGGAAAGGGCGGGTATTTGACAAAAATAAAGAGATTATAGTACTCAATTTTTTTATTATGTATTAATCGTTAGTTAATAATTTACATTTACATTAATTGCAAAAGTGTAATTTAATTTCAAAAATTTTACGTATTTAATAGAGCTGCATAAAATGATTCTCTTCATCACCATGTTTAATTTTGAGACACTATAAATTTATTTACATAAATTTCATATATCAATGTGCCAAAGTCAAATTGACAGATAAACGACCGCAACGACCCTCGTTGATACGTGAGTCGGCATGGGCTCAAAGCGGTCGTGATCAATGACGACATCAATTTTGATCACAACTGCAATGACGCATTGACGTTTTGATCACAACTGCCAAGTGAAACGATACAGTGAACGTTTTGATCGTTGCGATCGCCTAGTGGAACGTAAAAATAATAGATATACACTTCATTGGTTCCGTAACCATAAACACAAGAATTTCAAAACAATATACAATCACACACAATTTAAAAAAAATCACGGTGGCAAAAATAAATGTTCGCCAGAGCTGAATGTATCCATTCACTGTTCCATTCTCTTTCTTAAGAAATATAATTGGCTAAATTTTATCTCATTTTAACCGAAATATGTTTGAATAGCACGATGGTAGATGTTACTTATATGTGACATGTGCACTCCAAGGGTTAATATTAAAAAAATTGGCTAAGTGCATTTTGTAATATGGGTTTGTAGTTGTCTGTGTTTTGATATTGTTGATATAAGCTAAACAAAGTGGTTTTATTTGAAAGAGCTACTAGATAGAATTTTGTAGTATTTTCAGATTTATAGTTGAAAAATTGGAGTTTATGAAATTGGTGTTTAAGAATGAAAAAAATGGTGAATAAATCCTCAACAAAATTTTGAATTATCTACCCAATAATACTTCATTCAAAAAAGTGCCCATAACATTTTCAAAATACCTCCCATTTTAAAAATTTTTTTATAATTATTTTGCTACTTTATAATCGAGATCTCCATTTGAAACCTACTGGCAAAATCTAATGCACATGGGTTTAAAACTGTTTAAACTGTTATGCCGTGACAGACAGATGAACGGATGGACATGACAGAGTTGTAAAGTTTTTCATTCCATTACAGAACTTTAATATGACTGAATATACAAAAGTAAAATTAATTTTAATTGAAAATACAGTTTATAGAAAACTGTATTTTCAATTAAAATTAATTAAAAATACAGTTATTACAAATATTGTCATTTAATAATAAATTATCAATTTTACAAATGAGCTGGAAAATTGTTGAGGTTTTAACAATTTTCATTGTTCAGCTCGCATTGCCTGAACACGGTGTGTTGTTTCTATGGTGACCACAATTTATTGACAGATATTTTATTTTAATACCTCAAACACTAAAACTGGGATTATTACTGAAGATTCTGCTTTCTAGAAATCCTCGCTTCAATTCATGCTAGTTTTCCACTGGATCTCACATTACGAGTTGTGATATGATCATAAGCACGAATGTGCAGCGTTGTTATTATTATAACATACAATTTGTTGCTCAGACTCCATTAATTTGTCTGCATACCAGGTTTCCGCAAGATCTCGCTGGACGAACTGTCACGGGGGCACGTGAGTGCAGATGTGCAGCGTTACGTGCTGGCGCGGCTAGACGCAGAGCCACGACTGCGTGCGCGTGTTTCAGCAGATACCACAGCTGCAGCGGCAGCAGCTGCCGCTTTGGACCATATGCGGATTAAGAGCGACGGATGTCTGCTGTATTTGGAGAAGGTACAGTATTTTTACGTCTTGCCAAGATCCTTCCAGGATACTGGAGCATACCTCTTCAAATATCCCTATTAACTCAGTATCAATGGATCAATGTCAACCTTTTAGGTGTTTAACATTTGTGAGAAATATAAAATCAATCAGGGACTAAGTCTGGATTACATTAACTTGATTTTTATTTCCTTTAAATAGTCCACAATTATCTCGGTGTATGTGCTTTTATAAGTCACATCAAAAATCAAGTGTTGAGTTTTTAAATGGACATAATAGTCCATAATTATCTTGCTGTGTGTGCTTCATAAGTCACATCAAAAATCAAGTGTAGAGCATTGAAATGGACATAATAGTCCACAATTATCTCGCTGTATGTGCTTCCATAAGTCACATCAAAAATCAACTGTTGAGTTTTGAAATGGACATAATAGTTCACAATTATCTCGCTGTATGTGCTTCATAAGTCACATCAAAAATCAAGTGTTGAGTTTTGAAATGGACATAATAGTCCACAATTATCTCGCTGTATGTGCTTCATAAGTCACATTAAATATCAAGTGTTGAGTTTTGAAATGGATATAATAGTCCACAATTATCTCGCTGTATGTGCTTCCATAAGTCACATCAAAAATCAAGTGTTGAGTTTTGAAATGGACATAATAGTCCACAATTATCTCGCTGTATGTGCTTCATAAGTCACATTAAATATCAAGTGTTGAGTTTTGAAATGGATATAATAGTCCACAATTGTCTCGCTGTATGCGCTTCCATAAGTCACATCAAAAATCAAGTGTTGAGTTTTGAAATGGGCATAATAGTCTACAATTATCTTGCTGTATGTGCTTCATAAGTCACATTAAATATCAAGTGTTGAGTTTTGAAATGGATATAATAGTCCACAATTATCTCGCTGTATGTGCTTCCATAAGTCACATCAAAAATCAAGTGTTGAGTTTTGAAATGGACATAATAGTCCACAATTATCTCGCTGTATGTGCTTCATAAGTCACATTAAATATCAAGTGTTGAGTTTTGAAATGGATATAATAGTCCACAATTATCTCGCTGTATGTGCTTCCATAAGTCACATCAAAAATCAAGTGTTGAGTTTTGAAATGGACATAATAGTCCACAATTATCTCGCTGTATGTGCTTCATAAGTCACATTAAATATCAAGTGTTGAGTTTTGAAATGGATATAATAGTCCACAATTGTCTCGCTGTATGTGCTTCCATAAGTCACATCAAAAATCAAGTGTTGAGTTTTGAAATGGACATAATAGTCCACAATTATCTCGCTGTATGTGCTTCATATGTCACATTAAATATCAAGTGTTGAGTTTTGAAATGGATATAATAGTCCACAATTGTCTCGCTGTATGTGCTTCCATAAGTCACATCAAGAATCAAGTGTTGAGTTTTGAAATGGGCATAATAGTCCACAATTATCTCGCTGTATGTGCTTCATAAGTCACATTAAATATCAAGTGTTGAGTTTTGAAATGGATATAATAGTCCACAATTGTCTCGCTGTATGTGCTTCCATAAGTCACATCAAAAATCAAGTGTCGAGTTTTGAAATGGACATAATAGTCCACAATTATCTCGCTGTATGTGCTTCATAAGTCACATTAAATATCAAGTGTTGAGTTTTGAAATGGATATAATAGTCCACAATTGTCTCGCTGTATGTGCTTCCATAAGTCACATCAAAAATCAAGTGTTGAGTTTTGAAATGGATATAATAGTCCACAATTATCTCGCTGTATGTGCTTCCATGTCACATCAAAAATCAAGTGTTGAGTTTTGAAATGGATATAATAGTCCAAAATTATCTCGCTGTATGTGCTTCCATAAGTCACATCCAAAATCAAGTGTTGAGTTTTGAAATGGACATAATAGTCCACAATTATCTCGCTGTATGTGCTTCATAAGTCACATCAAAAATCAAGTGTTGAGTTTTGAAATGGATATAATAGTCCACAATTATCTCGCTGTATGTGCTTCCATGTCACATCAAAAATCAAGTGTTGAGTTTTGAAATGGATATAATAGTCCAAAATTATCTCGCTGTATGTGCTTCCATAAGTCACATCAAAAATCAAGTGTTGAGTTTTGAACTGGATATAATAGTCCACAATTATCTCGCTGTATGTGCTTCATAAGTCACATCAAAAATCAAGTGTTGAGTTTTGAAATGGATATAATAGTCCACAATTATCTTGCTGTATGTGCTTCATAAGTCCTTAACATAGTGTGTTTTCTTCTATGCTTTATCCTTTTTCTTTTAACTCCCACTATATCAATTAGCCATATCTAGCAGTGGACTGATACAAGCTGTTGACGATGACGACTAAATGGACAGAATTAAGCCTTAATATGTTGAATATATTTAGCGTTAATTTTGTAAACATTCATTATCACTTAATTTTTGTTAACCAGTAAGTGAAACTACGCGACGTAGTATTATATCTACTTTAGTTAAATTCTTAACTACAACCTAGGTTTCGTTTTATGACAGCATCTTTAGGTAAGCAATTTGAAGAGATTCTGAAGAGCTCTTTAATGAGAGAATATGAAGAGATCCCTTCAAATTGCCCACCTGAAGATGTTGCCATACAACAAAACCTAGGTTGTGGTTAAGAATTTAAATAAAGTAGATATGATACTATGTCACGTAGTTTCACTTACTGGTTAACAAAAATTAAGCCTTAATACGTGGAAAATTGACCCAATTTTAATACAAGGTTTTTCCATGGAGAAACGTAAATAAGATTAGTATGCGTCATAAGGAAATTGTTAAAATACACAAAAACAGGTTTCAAAATATAAAATAACATATGGTTTTATGTACCTAAATATATGTGTAATTTTAGAAGAGTTACAACAATGTAGTACAGAAGTAACATGTGTAATAAGTGATGTATCGCGTCTACTGCATTTACGTAACCTATTCACATAATTTTACATGCATTTTAGGTCAGGTGTCCGTAGCATATGATAAAAAATACTTGCAAAATTGTGTGGACTGTCGATGTTAGTAAATGTAAAATTATGTTTCTTGAAAAGATAGAATGAGAGTGAAGGTTAGATAAGAAACCGACAAAAGTTCAAATATTGTGTCAGGCCCCATATGTTACGAGAATAAAAATGACACTTTTGTATGGAGAAAATAAAAAAATAAACACCTTAAAAACTTCATTTACAATCAGGCAAATAAGGAATTTTTTATTTTTTTGTGAAAATCAGGTTATTATTCATAACAGTTTGTAAATGTTATTTCTAAGGAATTCATTGAATCAACCAGATAAAAAAACAGTTCAAATTATAGTCCATTGTATCCTCCATATACAGATGTAACACTGAGCGTTCCGTGAAATTCACAAGCTCAATAGAGTCGCATAGAAAAGTTACGTAAAAGTCAAAATGAGCAAAAGAGACATCATTCATTTTGACAACATAGAACAAATGTCAATGTCAGTTATTATTTTATTTTTAATTAATTAAGGCAATGGCTACACATTAAAAGAAAGTGGTTATATGGAACATTCTTTGTAATAATTTCTAAAATGTTATTATGTAAGTTATTAGCTTTTTAATATTGCATTATAAAATACAATATTACAAATTGTATTTTGTTATTTACTATTTCCGTATTGTGAATCTGTGCATTATATGGTATTTTATTTTCTAAAATATACTAGCTTTTTTAAAAATCGTTTTCCATTTATGCAATAATTTCTGCTGGTCTTCTTAGAACGCATTTGCAAATAATTTTGTTTCCTAATAATTAAGTCAGCTGAGCATACGAGATAAATGGGGAAGGGTGGTACAAATTTTCCTTATATATTAGGTGTACAACTTTGCTTCCACCGTTTTTTCCCAAAACATTTATTATACATTTATTATTCAAAGTATTGTCCATCGCTGGCCACTACTTTCTCTTATCTTTCGGGTAGCGTACGAATCCGCACCGAAAAACTGGTTATCTTTTGAGATAATCCATGAATCAATTCAATTTTTTACTTCATAAGACTGGAAGTGTTAGCCACTCAAGCCGTGTGCCATTAGTTGAAACAAGTGATGGTTAGAAGGAGCAAAGTGTGGAGAATATGGCGGGTGAGGTAGGACTTCCCATTTCAACGTTTCCAAGTATGTCTTGGCCACTTGTACAACATGGGGTCGAGTGTTGTTATGTTGTAAAATTACTTTATTGGGTTTCTCATTGTATTGCGGCCATTTGTCTTTCAATGCTTGGCTCAAACTCATCAATTGCCTTCGATACCAATTATAATCTGTGATTGTTTCAGTCAGTTTTAACAACTTATAATACACTACGCTGAGAGCTGGTTCCACCAAATACAGAGCATGATATTGGAGCTGTGAATATTCGATTTGGCTATCGATGTGGAAGCATGGCCGGGAACTTCCGTTGATTTTCTGCGCCTGGGGTTATCGTAATGAATCCATTTTCCATCCTCAGTCACATTGCAATACAGAAATCCCTTCCGTCATTGTCTTTCAAGCAGCTGTTCACAAGCAAATAAATGCCATTCAACATCTTTTGGTTTCAACTCATACTGTACCCAATTTTCTTTTTTCTGAAGAATTTCCTTGGCTTTGAGGTGTTTTGAAGCTTGTTGAGTCACTTCCAATGATCGGGCCAATTTTCTTGATTTTGACACGAGTCATCATCGGGTAATGTCTCCAATTCAGCGTCTTTGAAAACCTTCTCTCTTCAACTACTATACTGGTCTTCGACATTCTTGACGCGTTGAAACCACTTACGATACATTCTTTCACTAACAGCGGCCTCACCATAAGTATTCCAAATTTCCAATTTATTGTGTGACGTATGATCTATTTATTTTGACCATCACTTACCGCTAAAGCCATCTATAGGATATTACAAATATTTAAGGGAAACCTTTGATCTTGAGGTATACTTTATGATACGGGCACAAATTGATTAATATATCAATGAGATTATGTTGACAGATACCCAAGTTTATTGTGTGACGTATGATCTATTTATTTTGACCATCACTTACCGCTAAAGCCATCTATAGGATATTACAAATATTTAAGGGAAACCTTTGATCTTGAGGTATACTTTATGATACGGGCACAAATTGATTAATATATCAATGAGATTATGTTGACAGATACCCAAGTTTATTGTGTGACGTATGATCTATTCATTTTGACCATCACTTACCGCTAAAGCCATCTATAGGATATTACAAATATTTAAGGGAAACCTTTGATCTTGAGGTATACTTTATGATACGGGCACAAATTGATTAATATATCAATGAGATTATGTTGACAGATACCCAAGTTTATTGTGTGACGTATGATCTATTTATTTTGACCGTCACTTACTGCTAAAGCCATCTATAGGAAAACGACAGAAACAAAGTTTTACACTTTAATGTTATAAATATTTAAGGGAAACCTTTGATCTAATCATTTCACTTTATTCTGAATCATCTAATTATTATTCAAACTCAATATTTTTGGAGAAATCTGTATCAGACTAGAAACATTCTGCATGCTAGATGCTAAAAGTTTAAACTTCACAAACCGCACTGCTAATTCTTACAGGTGTTAGACGGTGTAGCCGATGGCTTTATAGCGCTCCGTGAGATAAAAGAGATTCCAGGCACACTCAATGGTCTCTACCTCTGGCTTGCACAGCGCCTCTTTCATGGTCGACGTTTCGCCAAGCTCCGCCCGTTGCTCGACGTGCTATTGGCAGCTAAATGCGGTGTCACTGAAGAGATGTTGTACAAATGTCTGCTTACAACGAATTATGCTATTACAAGGGATGATTTTAACAAGAGGTTGCATTTGTTGCGAAGGTGAGGCCTATTTATATTTTTTCTATTTCCGTTTATGAAGTGAAGAATAGAGTAGAAGCTGATATAAGGCCCTGTACGTACTGTGGTAAACTTGCGGATTTTTTTGTCTACAATCTGTGAACTATAGAACCAGACTTTAGAATTGAAATCAAATGCGGATTTTGATTCTGTGCTTACTGCAGATTTGTTGTGGTGTATTTCTGCACTTGAAGAAATTTTTACAATAATGAATGAACCTTACTCCAAATTATTTATTTATTTACCAGAGTCATATTATGATGAAAAATGTTTACAACCACTGCTTTGCAATAACTCTGCGAGTGTCCGTAAAATAATGTGTAACTCAGAAAATATTGATTTTATTGTAATTACATTTTTTACGTATACGTTTTTTACGTAAGTGAATTTATAAAACTATTGAAGTATTTGTATTATATTTATGTAGTTATGAGCGTAAAAAGTAATGAAGGAAAGTTTGAACGATGAAAGGAAAATTTCCTTCTGTAAAAAAAGACTTTATAAAGCAAAAGTTTTTATAAGACGTAATTTTCGTTATTACCGTATAAAAGTGTAAAAGATAGTCAAATGTAGACATAAAAAAATTGCTTATAAAAATTTATGTTATCGTTAAGTTTTTGGTGTACCATCTCAGTTTTATTGCATCTTGCGTGGATTAAATATCACAGCGTCAAAAATAAATGTACGCCAAATATGATTGTATCACTATTCAATATGTTATTTCTTTCTCTATTTTATAGTATATAATTGTCTGTTTCATATATGTCTATCTCTTTTTAACAAAACTATATACGTTTGAACAGCACGAGCATGAGCATTGTTTATAAGTGACATGTGCACTCGCGGGATTAATATTATTCCAACAGGAAACAAATCTGATATGATCTTGCTGACAAGATTATAATAAATACAATAATATTGCAGAATCCTGGTAGTGGAGGGTTCTAGTGGGTGTCTCTCAGTGTTCCACCACTCGTTTGCCAGTTGGCTGCTGGACGTGAAGCACTGCACACGGCGCTACCTCTGCTCACCGGCCGACGGACACGCTGCACTCGCTATGTATTATACGTTGGAAGCTAAGAGGTGAGCACCTGCATTTTGTGTTAATTGTCATGTGAGGATGTTATGTTGCATGTTTTCTAAAGTGTCAAAAACGAAATGACAGAAGCATATATTGATTAAATTTAATTTTAAATATGGGAAGAATAGATATAAATATGTTACAAGCCTAACACAATTTTAGAACAACTAG
This sequence comes from Druceiella hillmani, assembly GCA_039881145.1. NCBI lineage: Eukaryota > Metazoa > Arthropoda > Insecta > Lepidoptera > Hepialidae > Druceiella > Druceiella hillmani. Next base: position 5,129,894 of record JAYKKI010000051.1, on the reverse strand, counting down.
GTTTTTCTAAACCAAACTAAAATGTTAGTATTAGCTGGTTTATTTATATCTTGAATTACCATGCATAGCTTATGAATTTATCGCAAATGTTGGATATGTCAAAATAGGACAAGAGCAAATGGTTATAACATGTGGATTTGACTGTTCGACATTAAACGAAAATCCAGTCAATACTAGTCATAATAACTTGAAAATAGCAATTATGCCAAGACCAAAAAATTTCACAAAACGTAAACACCATGTACAATTTTTAAGTTACGGACTTTTGCTCGGCGTGCAGGTGCGATGGAATCAAACAAAAATAGTTAAAATTACACATTCACAATTCACACTAGATTCGAGCAAATAAATCGAAACATGCTTTTCGGTTTTACAGGGGACTCGTATTGTATTATGACAATGGCATAAGAGACATATTAATATTTGACTGTAATTAAGGTACAAAATAACTTTAAGCGTTGATGTGGCTACGTATATTGGCCTAGCGAATCCTTAAAATTAAAAACCGCTTAAAATTATTCCTGTAACTAAACTACTGAATGTTGTTAATTAATTTCTGGTGATACGGTTGAGAAACACCATCTAGTATATGCGGATTAATTTAATGTCGAACTGTCAAATCCACATTGTGTTATATAGTACTGAAGTACAATAAAAAAAAGTAATATAGGGTAAGAAAGAAAGCAAACAGCAATTTGAATGAACATCACTCTAATTAGTGATCATTCATGGACCACGAAGCAACTCTGTAACCCTATTCGTAGAATGATCAATGGAGTAGAAACAATTTCAAACTGAGCGCGTTTCGCAATACACGAACGCTATAGGATATTTGTTCCTGCTTTAGGTAGGTGAAATAAACTATGATGTCGTCTTCTCTTGCAACACTAGGAGCATAAAGTGTTCCGTGCAATTTCCCCGATGCAATCATGCAATTTTTTCAGCTTGAGGATAGAAGTAGCTTTATACGGAGACTAGATGACTGCATTTGTTCTAAGATAGTATGGAATAAAAAGTTGAACAAGGTTAGGTCATAAAAAACATGCGAATGCCATTCGTCAAATCCTAGTAACTTATGCATTCTGACAGGTTTCAGTGATATGGCTATGAAATGAGAGTTGATTATCCATAGTTACACTGAGATCCTACAAGGATCAAGTACTTTTGGACGTAGTTTTGTTTAGCTCATAATTGTGCAAGAAGGTCTTACCTAGGGCTACTTTATCTTTGAAAATTGTGATGATACCATGCTCCTCCTTAACATACACTTAATTAAAATGTAGCTTATTGCTCAGACTCCATTGGAATTGTGAGATGATATCATATTGGAGCAGCTCACTATTATATTGGCTATAGACATGTAATCGGCAAACACAACACGATGAGAGGTGCTGACAAATGCACAAATTCCAAGTAGGTTAAGTGGCCCAAGTAGATCATCATTGCACATTTGTTCACATTAAAATGTAGCTTATTGCTTAGAAATTCATTGGAATATTGAGGTGGTATCACATTGGAACAGCTTATTATCAGATTAGCTATTGACACCTGATCAGCACTCCCAAGGCAAACAAATTGTGCTGCCATTAAATGATTACCCTGGCTGAGTACAGATAGAATGATATAAGGCCAGGATTCAAAATTTCCAAACTGGTACGTATTGCTTACTGGACAGAAAGAAGTTGGTGAAAATTTTTCTAAAGTGGAAGACGTACGATAATTTTACGGGTAGAATAGAATTGTCTACTCATTATTTTTATTCATTGTTCTAAACTCAAATATAGAAATACTGCAGAGGTCCTAGTAAAAAATGCTAAGGTTAATCATTAATGCCCTCTGGTACTTAACGAAGTAACAGCTACACGAGGAACTTGGAATTAGAACAGTCAAATATAGATGGGTTTAACACTCTATGGCATTGTACAGAAACAGACTGGACAATCACCCAAAAATACTAGGTACTCACTTGACGAACAGCAATACAACATTCAAAAGACTAAAAGGAAGTCGCCTGCAAAAGAGATATCAAATATTACTTAAACTGTAATAATTATAATAAAGGACACATGTCGCTGGACCGACTGACTGCTCTCCATGACATATAAAAATATATACTATTTGCTGAATGTTTATTAAAATAGAAAAAAAATGTTGATGGGACTTTAAACGCCAGTTAAAGAGACACGTATATATGACTTGTATATGGAGTCAGTACTTGTCTTTACTCCCATGTTTCTCCCGTATACACCATTGGGTTATATCCAAATATTCTGTTGACAACTCCCGTAATTCTTGATTGTAGTCGCTATTGATTCATAGATTTCAACATCACTGACTGATAAATGTAAAATTTAACGTTTCAGACTAACAGCGTTGGAGATTCACAACTATGTGCTGCATATGACGAGGTTAGAGCAGCACATTCTAGCTCTGCAGAACAGTCAGAATGCGTGGAAAGGGTAAGGAATTTCTTATGTATAGAACTACTGTGTTAGAAAAGATACTGTAGACTTTAATCTGGTTTTTGTTCTCAACTTTTATCTTTTAACTCAAATGATGTATAAAATGTTGCTTCATATTCACATAACATTACATGCGAGAGAGACGTCCAATGCTTTAATGCCTTTCATCCAGTATGCAATCGAGCTTCTGCCAGGACTATTAAAGTAAATTTTCCAATATCTCAGGATATCTCTTGACTAACCATAGACACTCCAAAATTACCTTTCATTGGTCACTATGAACTCAACATGAAGACATGAAGATTTATTATTTTAGGTGTCTACAAGTTTTTCATTTTATTCTAAATTCTCCGCAATTTTCATATTCGAAAAATGAAGTGAAATTTTGTTAAATGTCCTTAGGCATTCGTTTAGTGCTATAATACGTCATCCTTATATAATACATACAAGTTCTGTTTATGATTCTATCATCTTTTATTAAAATTACGAGCTATACAAAGTCTGTCTGCTTAGGATGATACGTGTCATGAATACAACTCAGGAAATTGTTCAAACTCGTTTCGTTTTAAATGTGTTACAACTAATACAAGATGACACTGCAAAATCCAAGTTATTTTAATATAATTTGAAAATGAACATTTAACAGATAGCAATTGTAATATAATATTATATAAGCTATATATATAAATATATATATATATATAAATATATATATATATATATATATATATATAATATTATATAAGATAGCAAAGGGGCAAAAAGTTGCTCTAAAGATGAAAGTCACAGAGTACGAAAAAGGTAGTTTTTGGAGAAAGTGGTGTGTTTATATTTTATTTTTCTTCTTTATATTAACAGAGATTCGAATGATGAAAATATAGTCGACGTGCACACTCAGATTCTTCTGTGGATCATCGACTCGGGCTGCAGTGTGGAGACTGCCTTACATCATTCAATGGGTAAGGTTTTACTACTTTGTTAAAGTAAAACCCATTTTTCTTCTTTTGTTATATACATAGTAAACGGATTTTTGTGTTTTCTTTACCGCACCAAAAAAATTGTGAATTTACTTGGTAATATATGCAGTAAGAATTATCATATGGTTTGAATAAGTTGTAGTAGCGCTATCGTCATACTTTGTCGTATACTCAAGTAGAATACAAAGTATACAGCAAGAAAAATATGTGGCAATGGAACATTTTATATACTTATTGTGTTTCACTGAGGAGCTAAAAATAAAAGATTAAAAAATGGATTTCAAGAAAAAAATTTTAAGTGTGTTTTCATATTTGTACTTGGTTATTTCTCAAACATGCAAGTGTCTGGATCAGGGGAAGAAAACTTACAAATTTTCTAAATTTCAAATTTGGTTTTTATTGGCAAAATTTTGGATGTTCATAACAAATATGAATACCTAAGCCTAAATGTTTATTTCATTTACCTCATTCACCGATATTGTATTAAAAATAGTTTCATTATAATTAGATGACACATAAACTAATATGACGAGCAACAGTGAACAAAGATGCGCTCGAAAATGGTTCGTTTCATTATAAGGGGGTTGGGGAGATAATGTTACACCAAATTCACAACCATGTCAATAAGAAATAGTCACATTTTATTTTTGGAGTTTACTCTTTAAGAATCGATTTTTGTATATAGCACCCGGTATGAGGTTTTCTGAGGAGTAAAATCAGAATTTCAGAGTGTAAAAAAATGTAACAGTTTGTAAGTTTGAATGTAGGAGGTAATTTCTGAAACTACTCATCTGATTCCAAAAATTCTGTTACCAATATTTAGAAAGGACCTTCAGGATGGACATAGATTGCGTATTATCTAGTTAACAAATTTTTTCATGGTGACCAGTTTTGTAACGTAAGTCAACGAAAAAATAATTGAACGAATACGTTTCTTACGAACGCTGCCTTTATGGTAAGAGATATATTGATCGATGATATTGATATTTACGTATAGCGTTACCTATTTTTTTTATACATTCCAACACAATTTTAATTAAGGAGTAAACTCCTGAGATGCGTCCGAGCTGACACGCACAATGTTTTTTTTGAAAAGCATTAACAGGAACAGGTGGAACAAAAATTAAAAATTTCACTTCACTTCATATTAAAGGTAGGAAAGAAGACGAGGAAATGGACGGTCTGGTGAGTAGCCTGTACGGCCGTCGGCTGCCAAGGGACACGCGTGTTTTGCGAGCTCTGCTGGAGGTCGGTGCTCATGTGGAGTCGGGGCCACTTCTGCCTAGCGATGAGGCGCCGAGCGAGGATGCTCAGCCGCCCATAGCTGATGTCACTGCGAGCCAAGTAATAATTAATTTTAAGTTACCTTAAAAAAAAAATAAAAAAATGCCCGTGTACAGCACTTTAAACGGGTATTTGACCTTCAGATCTGACGATTTAACCCAGTCTGGGAAAAATCCGCCCCTTCATGTCGTCAGTCAGCGAAGAGGCGGCAAAAACCCAGACCCTCGCTTGACCCAACAGGCGGCACCGAGTCCGCCCGCCCAACCACAACCTAGTTAGGCCCGGCCTAAGGCCCCTTAAGTTAGGTGACTTTAGTGATTGAGTTGAACAGATCTTATTAGAATTTTTAGCTCATCCTTATAATGTCCAAACAAAGTTCTATGCAAATGAATTGTGAAATTTTGCCATAATCGGTAAGTTGTGTGCAATGGTAATTTTTGCAATTACGTAAATTTTCAGAAAAAACATTAAATGTGGATGATTAAGGGACAGAGTTACGAAACGTGCCAATTGAAAAAAACTGTTGTTTACCAACTTTGAGGTTGCTTAAATATTTTGCCATAATCGGTAAGTTGTGTGCAATGGTAACTTTTACAATTACGTAAATTTTCAGAAAAAAACATTAAATTTGGATGATTAGGGGCAGAGTTACGAAACGTGCCAAATGAAAAAAAAAACTGGTTACAGAAAGTTTACGTACTCATTTTTTTAAGATTTAAATTCGTTTACCCACTTAAGTGATATAGAATCCAGGCCCATTGCGAAGGTACCTCATTGGTAAAAGAATAACCTCCGGAATGCCCTATAAACATTAGAGCGTGCAGCCATAATGGCCATTTCTCTGGACTGTTCTACCTGCCCTTCCTCTGAATGCTATATCTTTATTTCAATGATATCTTGTAAATATACTCTTCAATGTGAATGGTTGAAGATTAAACAAAGAAAAAGATTTAATTTTTTAGACTTGTCCATGTTGTGTTTTCGTTTAAAAACAAACTGGTCAAAACAATTTTGTTACTTTCAGAATATACAATGTAAAAAAAATTTAATAATGTGTTATGTCTTTTTAAATAATTTTTTTATTATTTGTTGTTTACAAAAATACATCTTTATTAGTTTGTCGAATACGAAATACTAATGTAAATGATGATAATTGCTATTAAAAACCTATTAACAATTTGGTCTTCGGTACACTTAGTAACAATAATTTAATATTTGTAGCTGTCCCTGGAGCGACAGCTGGTGTGGGAGGCGCGAAGGGGTCCACCACCAGAACCACCAGCCCCAGAAGTAGCTGCGCCCGATCCTCTTACAGGACGCACTGCTGCACATGAGCTCGCACAGCGTGACGATGCCAGAGGTCTAGAGGCGTTGTTGCAGGTGAGTTATGGTAGTTGCAGGAATGGTAGGCTGGTGTCTTCATTTATTTGTGTATTTATTCATTCAGAGAATAGTTTAGGCAGAGAAACACTACAATGTTCTATATGTATATAGACGGGTTACTTATTCTGTAAATTTGCTATACTTCATTAAACCCAACTTTTCTTAACCCAGCTCTTGCATGAGCGAGGCACTAGTTGCATTTTGTTTAAGAGCGATAGAGAAGAAGGTTACGCGATGCAATACCATTTTACCTAAATGCCTCTACCTGCTAACCTGAGCAACGCGTTATCTCATTAGTCAGAGGTCGGCTATTTATCACTTGTGATGACGATGACTTGTGTGACGTATGATTATCTCTTTCTAGCAACAGCGTTTCCGTATAGTACAATGATTTTCAAGCCATATTCTGATATGAGTATACCAAACTATATAAAGCTATTTTCCATTCCATTCCAAAAGGGAATATTTGTAAACAAAGTAAAATGGCAGTTCAGGTATTGTAAACCTTTTTCTTGTATTTATGTTAGTAATATAATATAGATTTATTTGGTGTTACACTGTTAGAACAATGTGTAATTTATTATATTGAAGATTATTGGTATACACATTGACATTGTATAATATAATGCCAAAATGAGTGTAAGCAATGCCAAATATTGATATTAAAGCTTTTGTAACGTTATTTTTTTTTAACGTTATTTTTTTCTAACGTATTAGGTTTATTCCAAGTTTACTTCCAACCAAAGCATTGAATATTGTTTTTATAATGTCTTCCTCGCAAATTTTACAAATGTAAATAAAAATTTATGTATGTATTACCAGATGGCACTGATATCCTGCCCGATACATATTACAACATATATGTGGTTATCTATATTCTGTTTTAATTAATGGTGATGTGTGCAATTCTGTTGTAGCGTTATCCGCAGCTGTCACACGCGGCAGATGCGTGTGGCGCGACGGCGCTGCATGCAGCGGCACGGCACGGTGCGGCAGCTGCGGCACGCGTACTGTTGATGGCAGGTGCTTCGCCTGACGCAGCTGATGCCGACGGATGGACGCCGCTCCGTGCTGCTGCTTGGGGCGGGCATGCGGATGTGAGTGTAGTATTGTGTATTGCTTAAGGCGCTATTTGTTACTAAGAGTAAAGTTTAAGGGATTGTGTCACCCTTGTGGCCTAAAATTAAACGAAGGAAAATTTTTATGAATGAATGGATTTCTCCATTTAAAAATAATTTTTCAAAATACGAAACTTTTCTTTATGTACACGGTAATGAATAAAGAAGTATGTATATATATTTCTAAATATTCTTTTAAAAATCTTTTTTAAATGGCTTTTATGAGAAAAAGGTATTTATTAAAAAAATTGAAATGCTAAAATTTGTTGTGTAATTATTTTTCAATATTTTGTAGAACGCAATATATTAAAGAGTATCTTGAGTAAATCTACATATTTATATTTCTAAATATTCTTTTAACAATTTTTTTTTAAATGGCTTTTAATGCATTTTATGAGAAAAAGGTATTTATTAAAAAATTCAAATGCTAAAATTTATTGCGTAATTATTTTTCAATATTTTGTATAACGCAATATGTTAAAGAGTATCTTGAGTAAATCTACATATTTATATTTCTAAATATTCTTTTAAAAATCTTTTTTAAATGGCTTTTAATGGATTTTATGAGAAAATGTATTTCTAAAAAAATTTAAAGTCTAAAAGTTTATTGCGTAATTATTTTTCTATATTTTGTATAACGCAATATGTTAAAGAGTATCTTGAGTAAATCTACATATTTATATTTCTAAATATTCTTTTAAAAATCTTTTTTAAATGGCTTTTAATGGATTTTATGAGAAAAAGATGTTTATAAAAAAATTGAGATGCTAAAATTTGTTGTGTAATTATTTTTCAATATTTTGTAGAACATAATATATTAAAGAGTATCTTGTATAAATGTAAAGTATATAGCATAAAAATTATTTGAGTTGTGTTTTAAGCCAATTTTAAACATGTTGTTTAGAGAAATACGCATTGCAATTTTCTGTGCAAATGTTTTCTTTTAAAAACAAAGAAAGAATTCTTCAAAATATACTTTAGTATCGTATTAATAGAATATTTTAATTTGTATTATTACAGTGGCAACTCTAGGGTTAATTGATCATTTTTTGACACATCCATATTTCCAGAGTATGAATTTTGTTACTGTACTTCGTAACGTATAGAGCTACTCAACAGGAGGTTAATGCGCTAGTATAGTTGTAATAGTCGATTTAAAGGGTGATTTTATAAATATTCTATATACTGCAAATATTGTATATACTATTTTTATAATACTACATAAGTTTTATAAATATTTCACATGATGGACAGGGATACATGTTTATATATGCACAAAACTTGGGAACACCTTATTATCGATCGCCTTTTTTATATGAAGGATATGTTCTAGTGCTTTTACTAATAAACATTTTTTTGCAGGTGGTAGAAGTGCTTCTGGAATTTGGCTGTCAGGTTGACTGCGTGGACGCAGACAACAGGACTGCGTTGAGGTTAGTACATTGGCGTCCTGTGTTCAAACACGTAGTGACTATTTAAAATGAATATTAGCCCTTGTTACTCTTGTTGAGTTTAATTATACTTTTATATTGAAAAATTTGGTTACGTCGAACATAGGGATATGTGCTGCACGCCCTTACGTTACTAGTTGACTTTTTAATAAATTTTATAGAAATTTTGATACTGCAATTCTTGACGTAGAAAGTAGATTAGCGAGAGACTATGAAGGTGTTATAAGAATGAAAACCTTTAAGTTTAGGACTCGCACGACGAGGGTTTCTTAAACATTTGAAGGTACATAGAATTTCTAATAAATTATTTACAACATAGATATATTGCCAACTACGTCTTATACAGGCTTAAAAACATGGTGCTTATTTAAAAAATGTTGACCTCTAGAGTCATTGCTATAGTTTTTCTACAAGCTTTGTTGTAATTTTCTGAAATTCCTGTTTTCTTTAGTAATTTTGGGTTCAGTAGCCAGGATTTTTTTCAATCTGTAATATCCAGATAAAAAATATCCTATATGTTGCTCGAGGGTACAAATGATTACTATACCAAATTGAATCAAAATCCGTCCACTAGATTTACCATGATTGAAGAACAAATTAAAAGACAAACAGATAAACAAACATTTTAGAAACAGTTTTCCTGAATTCTATTGTCATTCATTAAATTTGTTTTCCTGAACTCTTTTTAAAATTATTTTCCATCTGCAGAATTCACTTTGTTACCGGTTTATTATATTTATAGATTATGAAAAAAATATTGAACAATAATTAAGGCCTAATAATAAAAATCTCAAGCCCTCATTATTAGCCCTTTTAAAGAGACAGAGACTTTTACAACAGAGACAACTTTTTTCAAGAATAACCTTAAAAATGACAAGATAAAGATCCCACCCTCTTAATCGAAAATCCACAAAAGCGATGCCACGAGCAAAAAGCTGGTAATACATGTTTTTAAATTACTTCATACTAGGGACCCCTGTATATATAAAATAAGACCAAAAATACTACTTTATTATTAAATGAGTCTGTAAGACGGCTTTTTTCAAGCATAACCTTAAAAATGACAAGATCAAGATCCCACCCTCTTATCAAAAATCCACAAAAGCGATGCCACGAGCAAAAAGCTGGTAATACATGTTTTTAAATTACTTCGTACTAGGGACCCTTGTATATATAAAATAAGATCAAAAATACTACTTTATTATTAAATGAGTCTGTAAGACGGCTTTTTTCAAGCATAACCTTAAAAATGACAAGATAAAGATCCCACCCTCTTAATCGAAAATCCACAAAAGCGATGCCACGAGCAAAAAGCTGGTAATACATGTTTTTAAATTACTTCGTACTAGGGACCCTGTATATATAAAATAACACCAAAAACACCTTATTATGAAATGAGTCTATAAGACAGCTTTTTTCAAGCATAACCTTAAAATTACAAGATAAAGATCCCACCCTCTTAATCGAAAATCCACAAAAACGATGCCACGAGCAAAAAGCTGGTAATACATGTTTTTAAGTTACTTCTTACTAGGGACCCCTGTATATATAAAATAAGACCAAAAATACTACTTTATTATTAAATGAGTCTGTAAAACGGCTTTTTCCAAGCATAACCTTAAAAATGACAAGATAAAGATCCCACCCTCTTAATCGAAAACCCACAAAAACGATGCCACAAACAAAAAGCTGGTAATATATATTTTTAAGTTACTTCTTACTAGGGACACCTCTATATATAAAATAAGACCAAAAATTCAACTTTATTATTAAATGAGTCTGTAAGACGGCTTTTTTCAAGCATAACCTTAAAAATGACAAGATAAAGATCCCACCCTCTTAATCGAAAATCCACAAAAACTATTGCCGCGAGCAAAAAGCTGGTAATATATATTTTTAAGTTACTTCTTACTAGGGACACCTGTATGTAAAATAAAACCAAAAATACTACTTTATTATTAAATGAGTCTGTAAGATTTACTAATTTTTTTTAAAAAAATTTACATTTAAGGAGCACTGTTTGTGCCTGTTTTACAGAGCGGCTTCCTGGTCTGGTCATGATGCGGTAGTCCGTGTCTTGTTGGCTGCTGGAGCAAGCGCCGATCTCGCAGATGCAGAGGGTCGAACTCCACTCATCGCCGCAGCTTACATGGGCCATGCTGACATAGTAGCAAGGCTAATTGATGCTGGTGCAAATGTCGATCATGCCGATCACGACGGTGGGTGTGCTAGCTTTTTGTTCAAACTCCATTGTTGTTGGTGGATGATTTTAGGGCCATATTGTATGCTTACAAAGTTGTTAATGTAAAGACTTTTCCAGACTTATTTAGACATATATTTTATGTCTTACCATAATTTTTAATTTGAAGACTAGGGCAAGTATTTAAAATTATATGCATCACAAGGAAATACAATAATAAAAATATAATGCTGTTTTTGATGGTTCATGCGAGTTGCAAAACGGGAATGGTGCTCTCTTGTAAACTATCATAAATAACTTTATATTTTTATAATGGACTTTATAATGTTAATTTAAATGTCAGTAAAATTTAAACGATTACAATATCTCTATACTCCGACTTTCACTTCCACTATCTGAAGTATGGAAGGTGCTTTCGTTAGGATCGGTGCCACCAATATGATTATATGACGAATCGATTGGCAAAACTAATCTTGAGCAGTTAAAAGAAGGCAATGAAATTTGGGTCGAATTATTTGAGAAACACTGCTTATTATATGAAACCCAGTATATATCGTCAGGGTTGTCCCAAGTTTCATTGGTTCTTAGAAGAAAAGGAAAAATATCAACATATAATATCTGATATTTTTCCACAATTAGGTCGTACGGCACTCTCTGTGGCAGCCCTGTGCGCCCCAGCAGCTGGGGGTGGCTGTGCACGTGCTGCTCAGTTACTACTCGAGCGCGGCGCCGACGTCAAGCTGGCTGACAAGGATGGGGCTACTCCGCTCTTGGTAGCTGCTTTTGAGGGGCACAAGTTAGTAGTTTAAGTTAAATATATATATGCAGGCTTATTGCTCAATCTCCATTTTGTGTTTTGCCGCATATTATTTAATTTGCTTCTTAAATCACATTTTTTTCACCAGAGAGATCTGCGAGTTGCTTCTGGAGTGTGATGCGGACGCTGAAGCATGCGATGCGGCGGGCCGCACACCGCTTTGGGCAGCAGCAGCGGCAGGGCACGCAGATGCAGTGCGCGCGCTGCTCTTTTGGGGCTGCTGTGTCGATTCTATGGATGCAGAGGGTCGGACGGTTCTCAGTGTGGCTGCTGCTCAAGGTATGGAGGGTATTATGTTATAGAATATGGCTGTAGACTTCTGATATCATTAAGGGGTAACACCACTGTAATGGCCTAAAATAAAGCATTTTTTTACAATTTTTCTTGGGCGGAAGAAAAGATGGTAGAGAAATAATACTTGAGGTAATTTATTGAAAATATATTTAAGTATATTATAAAAATTTTTTATAGAAAAATACTACAAAATGGCGACACTGCAGCAATTCTTGTAAAATCTGAGGCACTCTGTAGCACGCAGTATAGATGATGCCAATTTGAATCGGGAAAAAAGAAAAAAAAAATTATTTAACCTATATGAGTGTAACTAGTGAACCACGTAGTTTACTTTGAAATGTTATTTCATAATTGTGGTTTAAGTTTTCAAACAGAACAGATTGAAAATTTTTGGAGCCATTTTAAAGAATCATATTTCGAGAAAAACGCGTTCGAAGTTTTGAAATGTGTTATAGACATGAACAAATGAAAAATTCTATTCTTAGATAATTCTTACCGTCGATCTGCTATCCTAGGACCATTAAATTACCCTTCCAAGTCCAAATTCTCCTTATTTTGTTTCCCGACTGATTTTCAGTTGAAACCTGCCTCTTTTGCCGCATTTGACAAGGACAGCTCGACGTGCTTTATGTAGTTAGCATCGGTTTCGATGCAAAAATTATATCATTGGATACCAATGTCACTCTCCAATTCTCATAATTTGTAGGATGTCATTCAAACCATTATTAAAAACACACACAGCAATATCTGTTGCTATATTCAAGACTTTTGCCACTAGAATACGATTTCAAAGCCAAATTCCAGACTGTGGCATTAAAGCTTTCATTGCGATTTTTTCAGAAGCATTTTAATGTAAAATTTAGTATATTATGGTCCGATTATAGATTCTGAGGGTTAATTTCAGGGAGAAAATTGGGAAATAAAAAAATTTTTTTTAAATTTGTGTTGTCGTGTGGACTGTAAAAGGAAAATGTATTAAGGTGTGAATTCATCGTTTATGACGTATTTTTAAAATATTTTTCGGGAAAAGCATTTAAAAATTGTGTGTGTATATAGATTGAATCAAAATTATCAGGATTGAAAAATTCTAGTGCGATTAATTGTTATAAACGACTTAATTGTTTATATCCTTTTAACCGCTGAACCATTGGTTTTAGAGAAAAACTTTTATGATAAAAAATATTTCAACAACTTTTATTTTTACATGTTTTACAAAATTGTTTAATTTGGCTCAGTAGAAACGCTCCCCGCTCAGCTCCGTGCATACGCTATGTATACGTCATTGCTGCAGTCAGCAACGAATAGCGCAGCAGATGGATGCCGTTTAAGTATATAGTTAGATTATATTACTATTAATATTTAAGTGTGGGGCCGATCGCATAGAACGTTAATTGTGCAAGTATAGCTTATACTAGACAAATTTTTTTTATACATGTGGCAATTACCCTATTTTATGATACTAAATGCTTGAATTAGTGCAAATAATAAAAATATTCACAAAATTTACAATTTTTATTTGATATGATAAGTATTTATTCATATGTAGAAAGCTAAAATACAGAGATTAAAAAAAATTTGTTGCTTGATTGCAGGAAACGTAGAGGTGGTACGCCAACTGCTGGACAGAGGTTTGGATGAACACCACAGAGACAACTCTGGATGGACACCGCTGCATTATGCAGCATTTGAAGGTAAATATAAATGTTTAAGATTGAAATAGACCTGTAGATGGTATTATGTACCCACTGTTCTACAAGTATGTTGTTTAGTGTTTATGTGCATCTAGTGATTTCTGAAACAAAACATATGGTCCACTACAGATCATTCATCAGATCCGCCCATATAGTTTAAAATGATCAGATTCATCCTGCAATAATTGTGGGATCAGCTAGCTGCCAAGTCCTTGATGGATTTTGTCGTGTTTTTCTTCCATTCACTGTTTTGTATTAACTTACATGCAAAAATTAAGCTCTCTTTATCTAGGTTCGCCACAGGAAAAAATCCTGAAAAGTTCATGGAATGCTCACGAATTTGTTTTAATAATCAATCGTATATACTGAAATATTATTTTTATATTATGTTCTAATCATAACAAACATCATTTAAAGGAATAATTGAGGACGGCTTATGTATACAGTATGAGCCAATAAAGTAAACAGACAATTTTGGTACACCAGTTTAGTCATAATTTCACAAGATTAATATGGATTCATCTTTGTTGAAAGTTTCAATATTAGATTACAGTTACTAAGTAGAGCTGGGGGTGGTTTAAACTCCTCTTCATAGATTAACTGCAGCAATATGGCCGCCCGGCTATAGCTGTTTCCTATCATTCTAGCTGTCATTCAGTAGTCATATAATTAAACTGTTTTTTTAAAGTTCTTTACAATATTAACAGGTTATAATATTAATGGAGTTAAAATTTCCATGTCACTTTCAATAAAATTGGGCACTGTCTTTTGTAATCCTGGCATTATAAAGTTAAAAACAGATTTATTCATAAAAAAGACACTTTCGCTAATCAAATAATCACAGATTATTAACTATTTTGACATTTGTCTCTGCTGTATTCCAACGTAATAAAGCAATTGGTTTATAATTTGTGCTGTATTCCAATGTAATAAAGCAATTGGTTTATAATTTGTGCTGTATTCCAATGTAATAAAGCAATTGGTTTACAATTTGTGCCGTATTCCAATGTAATAAAGCAATTGGTTTATAATTTGTGCTGTATTCCAATGTAATAAAGCAATTGGTTTACAATTTGTGCCGTATTCCAATGTAATAAAGCAATTGGTTTACAATTTGTGCCGTATTCCAATGTAATAAAGCAATTGGTTTATAATTTGTGCTGTATTCCAATGTAATAAAGCAATTGGTTTACAATTTGTGCCGTATTCCAATGTAATAAAGCAATTGGTTTACAATTTGTGCCGTATTCCAATGTAATAAAGCAATTGGTTTATAATTTGTGTTGTATTCCAATGTAATAAAACAATTGGTGAATAAAAACATTGTCTGTTACAAATAAAGTATGTAACAAAACTTAGGGAGGTTATTGTGATATTGAAATTACCATTTAGACGAAATTGATTGATTCATTGTAAACTGTTGGTTTAAACTGTATTAATCTTAAATCCCTTAATCTTTATGGGAACGACAACATGAGTGTTTTGTATAAATATCACTTTTTTTCTACCGTCAAAATAAAGTTATTTTCACTGAAAGATATAAAATATATGAAATGTAACTATGTAAGCCATGTTGAAAATTACATTGAGTTGACACTTGACAGGTAATTATAAATAAGAGCTTATTCACACAGAAAGTGTTTAAGCACCATTTTTAGCAGATCCGTTTTATTTTGGTGGTATGTGACGTAGGTAGTATAAGCGAGATCATACGCAACAACAATACTGATAAAATATATTATTCTGTTTTGTCAAGAAAAATTGGATGTGGGAACAGTAAAAAAAACAGATCTGTACCTGAAGACGTAAATACTCACGCTGCTAAATATTTTGTTATACTAGATACTATCAGTGCCATCTGGTGATAAATTAATATACTTGATTACAGTGTTGTCATTTTCTAGCGTGAAGTCCCCCTAACGTACAATTGTAATCAATCATAATTATTTATAATTATTTAACATGGTGTAGTGTGCTGTATAAAATCATTTTTATCGTTCAAATAAATTTCCAAAATAAATGTAAGTTACATAACAAATTTACGGCACATAATCTTAAACGATAATGTGCTAGCTGCTCAATACAAGTCAATATTTATTTTAGGATTGTATAACAGAGATTACAAGGTTTGTTTCATTTACGTTTATTACGTAAACTCTTTCCAAGCTTCGGTGCCTGCCACCTTTAATTGCGGGCCCAGATCCGAGCAATTTCACGGGATAAATTGAGAAATCAAAAAAATTTTCTTCATGTTTATCATGTATCTGGTGTATATGGTGTATTTTTTTATAAATTCACCATTATCATCAAAAGGATTGCACAAAAAAGTTTTTAGAGATTATGAACATTGAGGAATAGATTGAATAAAAATTATCAGCATTGAAATATTCTAGTGCGATTAATTGTCATAAACAATTTAATTGTTTATATCCTTACAACTCGCTGAACCATTGGTTTGAAAGAAAAAGTTTTATGAAAAAGTTAAATATTTCTTACCATGTCGGGAACAACATTTATTAAAATATTCGAAATTTTTAATCGTAAATTTATCGACAATCATTTTATTAAAAAAACGGCTGTCGATAAATTTACGATTTGTCTATATCATGCAGTGTGCATTTAACCAAAAATTCTTACTTTTGTCATTTTCAAGTGATACGTTTCGTGCACGGTCTCTACATTCAAATACTTTTAGTTTATTGTCGTGTGTACAAAACACTGTGTTACACAACATTTTAAAATAATTGGGAGATTTCCAAATTTTTATCAAATTGACAGTTTCATAGTTTTTGTGACAGTACTTGGATCCCAGGATGAGTTGTAACAGTACATACACTTCTCTTTCAAAACAACATTTAGATCGCTCAGGTTGGATAATAAGTCTTTGATATATGATCCATTTTATTGGCGAGTGTCAAATCGGTCAAGTCGAAAATCGTGGGTCTACTTTTTGATGTACAGCTGCCATGATTTCAGTGATCTATGGAAACAAACTCTTCATCATTCTTCTTTAAAACGAGACCTTTAAGATGGCAGCTATGTTTATTTTTAGCAGAGCGATTAACATTTGAAATTACTTCTGCTGAAATCTGTAGCTCATTTGAGAGTGATTATCTCTCCACATTGATTGTCTCTCCACATTGATGATTCCACATTGATTGTCTCTCCACATTGATGTTTCCATTTCAAAAAACAAATTAATATTTAGGTCACCTTTCCTGGGCGGTTAATCTTTAATTGGTGATATTGATTATATTTAAAAGTGGTACAATTTTTATATTGTGATGACGTTTGGCATTATTTGTGGTGACGTTTTCTGAAATCTGAATTCAAATAAAGTTATCATTGAAAAATAGAAATTTATTTAATACAGGAAAATAAAAGGAATACATAGTTAGGAATGCTTTTTTTAATAGCATCAAAGAGACAACAACAAATAAATTTATGCTAATTTAAGCTATTGTGTAGCTCTTTGTGGGGCTTTCTGATATTAGCTATTGTGTAGCTTTTTGAACTTATTCAGTTACTGATCTATACGTTTCATATTCTTTTTGTAGTTATTTCATGGCAAATGTTTGTAAAGATATGTTCTTTAATTTTAGGTCATGTTGAGGTTTGTGAGGCACTTCTAGAAGCTGGTGCCAAAGTTGACGAGTCGGATAATGACGGAAAGGGCGCTCTCATGCTGGCAGCGCAGGAGGGCCATACAAGGTAAGAGCATTTGCATGTATGTTTACAAAGCATTTACTTGTTTTCCGAATTGTTTTTTTTAAATTGGTAAGTGATGGTTAGCCTGATTGTAAAACAGCTGAATTATAGTATGCGAAATTGTAATGATACTTCGTTTTTTACTGTACATGGGAAAAAAATTAACTGCCAGATTGCAGAATTTTGTTCCAAATTTTTTCACTCGTGGATTTTTTTGATCAAAACAAGAACTAGGCTAGCATTCAACGTAAGTGTTATTTATTTATTTATGGATAGAACATATGGCGGACTTATTGGTACATGAGATATCTCTTCTAGTCAACCATAACAATTGGTGTTGAAATTTAGTCAGTAGAGTGTAAGAAATTTTACAACGAAAATTCTTTATAGTACATTAGACAAAAAAAATACAAAAGTATAAGTAATACAAACTATTGACATGATTTGGGATGGGAAAGACAGGAAAGGACAAAGGAACAAATGAAAACATTTCAGGAGAGGTAGCACTTTTTCACTTGATCTTTGAAAATGTTTAGGGACGTGATTTTCCAGATGTCAGGATCCAGGTGATTCCAAATTTTAGCTGCTTGTACAGTGAAGGATTTTTCATAAGTGGTAGAGGTATGTTTAGGAATAAGTAGGGTGAGTGTACTTTCAGATCATAGCCCAAGGCCCTTAGCAGACAAATCTTTAAATTGGTCAGTAAGATAATTTGGGCTCTGAGAATTTTTTAATATATTAAAAAGAAGTTTAAGTATGTGAAGTATTCCCAGTGCAAAGAACATTTAATAATTTTAATTCTAGGGTAAACGCGTGTATGTTAATTTAATATATATTTAAATGATTAAGAAATATAATTAGTGATATTGGTGTCCTTTTGCAGATTAATAGAAGTCCTCATAGACGACTGGGGGGCACCCGTCGATCAGCACGCGCACGATGGAAAGACTGCTCTTCGGTACGAATTTTATTTCTACTTTAATATGAATATTTTTCAGTGTCTTTTTTTCTTGTATAAAATGCCTTGCTTTTTAATCAGCATCACATAAACAATAGAAATTGATATTAAATTTAAATAAAAAAATTTGTTTGCTTTTTTCATGTTTGTTGTTGTTTTAGTATTAAAAATCCTAAGAATTTTGTATTTCAGTGTGTTTATAAATTTTTATTGAATAACTGAATTGTGTGAATAATTCAAAAGTCAATGAATGTTAGTTAAAAAGATTTTTCAATAGATGGCGCTGTTTTAAATAATTACTGTCAGGCATGTTAGTTAAATAGATTGTTAATAGATGGCACTTAAACAACTTTCAGTAAAACATTGACTCCAGTACCGAGCTAAGTCAATTGTCAATAGCACACTTGGTGAATTTACTTAACTCGGTATTGGAGTCACTCTTATTTCAACTCATATTCTCTATAGAATCAAGATTGTGGTATATGTATGTGGCCACAGTCACTATTTCTAATTATTGCACACCTATTGGTGAATTTACTAACTCGATATTGGAGTCACTCTTATTTCAACTCATATTCTCTATAGAATCAAGATTGTGGTATATGTATGTGGCCACAGTCACTATTTCTAATTATTGCACACCTACTGGTGTATGCCTTATTATGGACTAGCTAGCGCTTCAGACTCGAGCTTAGACGATAGCAGTAATTTGAATTAGGGTTATTTTAGAAATAATTAACTTTTAATATAGCTTTTTTGAAAGATTTTAAAGTCTACCTTTCAAAAATTATATGATTTGTTAATTTTTTGAAATATTCCAAATTTGCCTTTCGGTAATGACATACGGGTGTACCATATGAATGTATGAAGAATGTACATATGATGATGCGCTACAGATAGCAAATCTTAATTGATTTTGGTGATTTATTTCTATCAATTGGTTAACTATCAGAAACAATATTTTCATTCTCACTTGCTTAACATCTATGCATGTAAGCTGGTTTTTATTGAAGAAAATAATTAAAAAAAATTTAAAAATATCAAGAAATGTATTTTCAAGCGGCCATAGATAATAATTAATGTTGGTAATGATTTTCCTTAGGCTGGCAGCCCTAGAAGGCCATGTGGATGCGGTGCGCGCGTTAGCGGAACGCGGTGCTGAAGTAGATGCATTGGACGCAGATCGACGTAGCACGCTATATGTGCTGGCACTAGATAACCGCATTGCCATGGCGCGCTATCTGCTTCAGCGGTGCCATGCGGCAGTCGATAGTAGAGACACGGAGGTGATTGGTCCTTACTCGTTTATATATAAACAATTTTAATGGGTTATATGCGTCCATTTTTTTTTATATTTTATATCCAGTTTAAAAATATATCTCGCATGGCCCAAGAAGACATGTAATTTTTGTTCAGAATAATATTAATATTTCTAATTACAGGGGCGGACTCCCCTACATGTTTCTGCTTGGCAAGGACATCAGGATATGGTGAATCTGCTCATCACTGTCGGTGAGTTACTACATAACTTTTTGCTTGTTTTAGTATTTATTGTCTATATATGCTTTCATAATCTGTGGAATACTGAACAAAATATTTGGAAAAAATACAAAATATAATCATAATATGGAATATATATAGGCTTGACATACATTCATATATTCATTTCTTAATTAATACAGATATTTTTGTAGTCGTTGAAAAAAGAAAGACACCAAGCCACTAACAATACTTGACTGTTGCTATATGGGAGACCTGACTTTAAGAAATGAACGATGCAGTACGTCTCCTAAAATATATTAAATAAATAATAATATAATTGAACCAGTATTTGGTCTCGTAAATTTCTTTCATAGAGGAGACTCGTAGAAATGCATACAGTGTTGGGCCCAGGCGTTACAAGAATAAAAATGACACTGTTATATAGAGAATATTAACAAAATTAGCTGTTTACACGTTTTATCAAAATTGTCAATAAGATAAAAGAACGTATTTTTTGTATTTTTTCATGAAAAGTTAGGTTATTTTTCATAATAGATTGTGAATGTAATTTCTACAGCATTCTTCGAAC
Organism: Druceiella hillmani; assembly: GCA_039881145.1. Taxonomy (NCBI): domain Eukaryota; kingdom Metazoa; phylum Arthropoda; class Insecta; order Lepidoptera; family Hepialidae; genus Druceiella; species Druceiella hillmani. Next base: position 5,109,480 of record JAYKKI010000051.1, on the reverse strand, counting down.
TAGCGAGATAAAACAAAGTGAAGATTGTGTATTGGCTTTTCCTCCATCCATAGATGTACAATATTATCTCATAAATCTCACATCTTCGACAGGGTCATCGAAAAAATTACATAAACCTTAATAAGAGCGAAAAAAAAAAAGAAAAAAAAATATATATATATATATATATATATATATATATATATATATATATATATATATATATATATATATTATTGAAAAAATTAAATTCTTTACGATTAAAAATATTGTTTCAACTAACAGGAGGCGCAGAAGTGGACGCGAGAGATCGTGAGTCGCGTACGGCACTGCATGCGGCGGCTTGGAGAGGCCGAGCAGGCTGCGTGCGGGCATTGCTTCAGCATGGAGCTGACCCGGCCGCGCGATGCTCTCAGGGTGCTACGCCACTTGGTATGACTCTTTATTTATAACTAGGTTCCGTTCTCTTCAGTTCATATTGTTCTATACAAAAATATGTACCATAAGCGATGAGTTAAGTGGCATAGAAGTATGATATAATGATGTAAATTACAGGGATAGCTGCACAGGAAGGTCATGAGGAGTGCGTCATGTGGCTGCTGCAGCATGGCGCTGATCCTCTACAGCCCGATCACTGCGGTGAGTGTAGCATATTATAATCTAATACCGGTCATCCAAGAAACAAAGGGGTAATTTAAAAATGTTTGCAGTACCATAAATTATAGAAATATAAAGTTTTGGTTGTATGTTTATCAAATCAGTGCAATATCTTTGTTCTTAAAATATAGATAAAATACTCTTTTAGCCATTTATTACTTAATATGAAAAATATGAAATGGTAACTATTCTCAAAGTAGAAATAACAAAGATAAACACCTTATAATTTATGAAAATTAAAAAACAAATGTATATTATTTAAAATAGACAAAAAAGGTGTTATCTGAAAAAGAATATCAATATTTATATTGAAGTACAGGCATGGATGTATGTCATTTGTATGTATGTGACAGGAAATAGTAAACATCACTGAATTTAGAGGTTATGTTACGAGTGACAATGAGATTCAATTTTTTAAAAACTAAATTCTTAATTGTTTTAATGATTTAAATTTTAATAACATTTGAATTAAAAAAAAATTATACATCGCAGTAAGGAAATTTTTTCATTATTCTGAATTATATTAAAATGCTTGTCTGACTGTTTGGCTGATTTTAAGTTCCATTACTATGCAGTAGTGAGTTAAAAGGTTCTAGTTTATTAGAAAAGATAGTTACAATATTCAAAGCTATATATTTCGGTTAAAATGAGATAAGCATATAGCATAACAAAAAAAGAGAACAAAATAACGAATGAAATCGTAGGACAGTCGTCTGTATTTTGTTTTTTTTGTCATTTATTGTGTACATTTATTTTTACGATATTGACATGAAGTATTGAAACGGATAAAAACATTTGGGTTAAATTTCTATGGAAATTTTCATTAGACTCACCTCGAAAGATAACAAATACTTGAGTATAACAGTGATTTTCCATAAGTTGTGTAACGCAAGATAAGACAAATAAAAGCACCCCAAAAAATAGCAGTACTTAAAGACAAAGATACTGATGTATTGCACAGGATCGATCTATACAGTATTCACAAATACAACATTGTATCGGATACAATTTACAGTCACTTCCTTGAGTATAAGAATGATTTTCCACAAGTTGTGCAATGCAAGATAAGAAAAATAAAAGCATCCTAAGAAGTAGCACTACTTAAGGACAAAGATACTGATGTATTGCGCAGGATCGATCTATGCAGTACTCACAAATACAACATTGTATCCGATACAATTTACAGTCACTTCCTTGAGTATAAGAATGATTTTCCACAAGTTGTGCAACGCAGATAAGACAAATAAAAGCACCCCAAGAAATAGCAGTACTTAAAGATAAAGATACTGATGTATTGCACAGGATCGATCTATGCAGTATTCACAACAAATACAACATTGTACCCGATATAATTTTCCAGTCGCTTCCTTGAGTATAAGAATAATTTTCCACAACTTGTGCAATGCAAGATAAGACAAATAAAAGCACCCCAAGAAATAGCAGTACTTAAAGACAAAGATACTGATGTATTACACAGGATCGATCTATGCAGTATTCACAAATACAACATTGTATCCGATACAATTTTACAGTCACTTCCTTGAGTGTAAGAATGATTTTCCACAAGTTGTGCAATGTAAGATAAGACAAGTAAAAGCATCCCAAGAAATAGCAGTACTTAAAGACAAAGATACTGATGTAATGCACCGGATTGATCTATCCAGTATTTACAAATACAACATTGTACTCGATACAATTTTACAGTCACTTCCTTGAGTGTAAGAATGATTTTTCACAAGTTGTGCAATGCAAGATAAGACAAGTAAAAGCACCCCAAGAAATAGCAGTACTTCAAGACAAAGATACTGATGTATTGCGCAGGATCGATCTATGCAGTACTCACAAATACAACATTGTATCCGATACAATTTACAGTCACTTCCTTGAGTATAAGAATGATTTTCCACAAGTTGTGCAACGCAGATAAGACAAATAAAAGCACCCCAAGAAATAGCAGTACTTAAAGACAAAGATACTGATGTATTGCACAGGATCAATCTATGCAGTATTCACAAATACAACATTGTACCCGATACAATTTTACAGTCACGTCCTTGAGTATAAGAATGATTTTCCACAAGTTGTGCAATGCAAAATAAGACAAATAAAAGCATCCTAAGAAGTAGCAGTACTTAAAGACAAAGATACTGATGTATTACACAGGATCGATCTATGCAGTATTCACAAATACAACATTGTATCCGATACAATTTTACAGTCACTTCCTTGAGTTTAAGAATGATTTTCCACAAGTTGTGCAATGCAAGATAAGACAAATAAAAGCACCCCAAGAAATAGCAGTACTTAAAGACAAAGATACTGATGAATTGCACAGGAACGATCTATGCAGTATTCACAAATACAACATTGTATCCGATACAATTTTACAGTCACTTCCTTGAGTATAAGAATGATTTTCCACAAGTTGTGCAACGCAAGATAAGACAAAAAAAAGCACCCCAAGAAATAGCAGTACTTAAAGACCTTCAACGTAACTTAACTTAACTAACGTAACTTCATGCAAACAATGGGAACCATCGCAATGTTTTTCGTTGACTTTTCCCTCAATGTGTCAACAGCCATAATTTCTACTGAAGATATCCTGAGTAATAATTAAAATGTTTCGAAGAATTTTTCTCTTCTGGTATTGTCTTGTACGTATACTGAAAAAATAATCTTAATTTTAGTTCTTAAAATTACAGTAATATACTTTAGGTTTTGAATAAAATAATAAGTTAGGTTAGGTTTATTTGGTTGAACACACAAATATACAAACAACTGTTGGTATCCAGGTCGCACGCCAGGCAAGGTGGCGTTGCGTGCTGGCCATGCAAGCGTGTGTCGCCTTTTGGAACGTTGGGCAGGTCGCCCTGATGCACCGTCTGCTCCGTGTGCGCCCCCATTGGATATGGATGCGGCTACTAATACCAGTGGTGAGATATCTTTGGAATAATTGGATGGTGTGCTGTTATGTTGTGCCAGTAACAATTTAGAATGGTTTTTCTTGCATTTTGTATTGAAGGGTGTTTTGTCTGAAATGGGAACCCTATTGGTTAAGTAAGTTACGTATGTTTTTCTTTGAATAGTGCAACTACTGAAAAAGCAACTTTTTTGCTATTTCTGATGAAATCTTAAATGACACTTTTAAATCAAAGTGACTAATTGATTTATGACATGTTTTATTATGTAAACAAAGTATTTTAGAATTAAAAAACCAAGGAAAATTTAATAAATTTCTGATTGGGTAAAAAAAAACTGAAATAACTAGTTCTGTGAGGTTTGAAAAATTGTATGAACTTAAAATGTTTTCATTTCTGGAAACTTAAAAATTATAGCACTGAAATTTCTGCAGTGTTTTATTGTATATTATAAGTACCTACAATACCGAGCTTTTCTCGATGTATTTCAAGTTTCCCGAAGGAACATGAAATCGCTCGTTTAATGATATTAGATATGCTTTGAATCGTCAAAAATGATCATCAATGCGGTTCTTCTTCTCCTTCCGCTTCTCCTTAAACCTCCCCCTTAAATCTTCCCTTAAATCTTCCCCTTAAACCTTCTCATAACCTTCCCCTTCCCCTTGCTCTTCGCCATCTCTTTCTCTTCTCATTCTTCCCCTCCCCAACCACTCCACCTCCCCTCACCCTCCCTCCCTTTCCCTTCATCAACCCTGGCCTTCCCCCACACACACTCTCCCCTCCCCCTTCCCATAGCCTTTCCCCTTCCACTGCTCTCTATCTCTCCCTTCCTCCCCCTCCTCTTCCCCCCCCTTCCCCCCCCCCCTTCCACCTGTCCTCCCATTCCCCACACTCTTCTTCCCTTCCCCCCTCGCCGTTACTTTTCCTCTCCTGACTCCCCTTCCCTTTGCCCTTCCCCTTCCCCTCCCCCTTTCCCGTCCTTTTTTCCTTTCTCTCCACCTTCAACTCCCGTTCTATGTTTTTCCATTCAAAGTTATTAAGTCTTAATAATAGTGTTATACTCATTTTGAAAATTTGAAACGGCCGCCATTTTCAAAATAATTAACTGACCTGGTTCATCTTCAAAATTATTGAATATAAGCACCCAAGCAATAAATATACCAAATTTCAACAAAATCGTTAGAGCCGTTTCCGAGAAACCATTTACATATATATATATATATATATATATATATATATATATATATATATATACACACACACACACACACACACACACACACACACACACACACACACATTAATAGTATAGGATTAAATTTTTTAATTTTATTATGCACCCTTACAGGTTCTACAGCCGAGACGAAGGTGTGCACAGCCATGCTGAATATGAACAGGCTATCACCACTCCCGGGACATTCGCAAGGTACGTTCCTTTCTTCTCATTTAGAGGTTAATTATATTACTAGATATAATTTATATTGTTTGAATTTCTTCTGTCTGTGTCTCTATTTGTTTATTAGAGCATCTCATCAAAATTATAGAGACTGGATTGAATGGAACTTTAATTGGGATAATACTCGAAAGGCTAGGAATCTTTTGCCTTGTTTGAGTATTCATAGGATTTTAAATTTTTTATCGGTACTCAGGAAGTAAGATCGAACACCACAGCCTTAAGAACAAAATCACGAAAATCTTAAAACTGTGACAGAGATTCTGTTTAAAGATCAAACTAAATTATAAGTTTCTTCATCTTGGAACTTGGTACTATAGTACTATGGAGAACATTATTCAAGGAAGAAAATTTCATTATGTTAATAAATGTGTAGAGTCAAATAAGGCAAAAAAAAGCTGAAATCTTGAATGAAAGGGAAAAGCTGAAAGTTAGCAAAAACCTATGTTTATGTTAAACCTATGTCTCATAATATATCATGTCTGCTAGTCAAGATATCAAAGTTCAAAAGTCACAAAAATCAATCTTTTGCAAGTATCTCGCTTCGTACACCTCGCTTCTTTCAGAGGTTTAAAAATACTTATAGAGCATAAAGTTATCAGTGCGTTCCACTAGGCAATCACAACGCTCAAAACGCTCACTGTGTCATTCCACTTGGCGACTGCGGTCGTGATCAAAACGTCATTTATGCCGTCATTGTTCACTACCGCGACAACCCAAGTATTGAGATTAGTCGTTGTGGTTGTTTATTTGTCAATTTGACTTTGATACATTGATACATGAAATTTACGTAAATAAATTCATATAATCTTTGGAGTTTGAACATAGTGACGGAGATAATCACTTCATACAGTTTTGAGATGTACCTAATAGAAATAAAGATGACACTAAAAGATGCAAAACGTACAATCATCAAACTTTTATAAAAATTAATTTGCATTTTAATAGTTACTGTAATTCTAAATTATTGTTTAATTATTAATACATAGAAATTAAATTGAATTTTTATAATTATTGTAAGTCTAAATTATTATCTAACTTAATAAATATAATCTCTAAAATAGTAAAAAATGTAATCTCTTGATTTTCGTCTAATACTCGTAGTTCCGAATACGCATTGTTCCTATCTCATTCCACTTGGACTGACACTCAACAGTCAACAACGTTAACAAGCTAGTGGAATAGTTATGGTCGCAGTTGTGAGCGTGAGGGTTGCGAGCGGCTAGTGGAATGTACTCTTAGGAGTTTGACAATATGCATTTTTTTGTATGACTAATCGTTTTCAAGTTAAGGCGAAGAGAATTAAAGGCTTATGACCACTTGTAGGATAACACTACGTAAATTGTAGAGCCAGATGCAACTTTGCAAAATTAATTATATGTAAAAAAGTTATTAATATTATTAAAGTTAACAAAATGTTTATATATAAAAAACATAAATTTAATATTTATATATGTAAGTCTTTAATTTAATATGTAAGACTTTAATTTATAGTAAAACCTGTGCAATTATTGATAATGTAGTGAAAGTGTAACGTTTTTGACTAACGTTTTTGGGTTGTCAGTTTATCTAGCCGGATGGTGTTCCACACTGTGCTTCGAGGTTCATGATCATCAGTCCGTAGCTATACTCTGCCTGACCTAGTCCTTTCTGAAGGTGTATATCCACACTGCCACCACACGCAGTTCTCCACATGCAGCTGCTTCTCGCTAACGTTTTTGGGTTGTCAGTTCTTCTAGCTGGTGGGTGTTCGACACTATGCTTCAAGGTTCATGATCATCAGTCTGCAGCTATCCTCTGTTGGACCTAGTCTTTTCTGAAGGTGTATGGCCACACTGCCACCACATGCAGTTCTCCACATGCAGTTGCTTCTCGCTAACGTTTTTGGGTTGTCAGTTCATCTAGCCGGATGGTGTTCCACACTGTGCTTTAAGGTTCATGATCATCAGTCTGTAGCTATCCTCTGCTGGACCTAGTCCTTTCTAAAGGTGTATGGCCACACTGCCACCACATGCAGTTCTCCACATGCAGCTGCTTCTCGCTAACGTTTTTGGGTTGTCAGTTCATCTAGCCGGATGGTGTTTCTCCAAATATTGCCCCTTTGGACTACCACCTGTTCCGATCTATGGCTCTTGGTTCGTCAGGGGAGAATTTCACTTCTTATAAAGATTGTAAAAATTGGATCGGTTCATGGATTGCCTCCAAGGATGAAGTGTTCTTTCGATGGGGTACCCATCTCCTACTTGAAAGAATAAAAAAAAACTATTAAAAAGAAACACCGGGATACTTAAATTTAAATGAAGAAAATAAGAAAAATTGTCACACTATGTATAAAAAAAAACATTATCAAAATAATAATTAACTACGATTTATTTGATAATGTCGATTTACTGCTACCGTAACACTACGAATTAATTCCAACACCTATTTGAATTAATTCGTAGCATTTCTTGACGAACAAATAACGATTTATTTGAAATGAAAATTAAAAAAAAATATTAATGAAAATATTATAAAATTTTTCTTATTTTCTTCATTTAAATTTAAGTATCCGGGTGTTTCTTTTTAATAGTTTTTTTTATTTTATGTTCTATTTTATTTCTGCTTCTCGCCATAGATGTTCCAGTTCATTGAATGTGACGGTTTTATACGTTTATGGGATAATGAATCAATAATTACTTCACCAATACATTTAAAAAATGTTTTTTGTTTTTTCAGGAAAGCGGTTTTTGCTAGTGTTGAAAAGGATTCAATATTATGACACTACCACAATTTTAAAACTGTTATTACTGTTTAATTCATTATTACTACTCGTGGCTACGTTCCACTAGCCGAAGACAATGCTCGCGGCCACGACCACGATCATACCTATTCCACTAGCTTGTCAGCGTTACAACTGGCAGTCCAAGTGGAACGGGTTCTTAACAATCTGTATTCATATATATACATTATAAGGAAATGACGGGTGTTTGACAAAAATAAAGAAATTATAGTATTGTATTTTTTTACTGTGTGTATATTTATATTTTAATCTTTAGATAATAATATACGCATACAGTAATTGTAAAAGTGAAATCTCATTTCTATAAAAACTTGACGATTGTTTGCACCTTCTGGCGTAACATTTACTTCTATTATGTACTTCTCGGAGCTGCGTAAAGTGATTTTATCCGTCACCATGTTTAATTTTCAAAGATGATATAAATTTATTAACAGCATCTTCATAAGTCAAATTGACAGATAAACGACCGCAACGACCCACGTTGATTCTCGTGTTAGCATAGGCTCGAAGTGGTCATGAACAATGACGCCATCAATGACGTTTCAATCACGACCGCAATGACCGTGGTCGCCAAGTAGAATGAAACGTTGAGCGTTTTGAGCCTAGGGGAACGTACTCCATATATTACTTCTGCCTTATTAATTTCAGAGATATACTGTAATAAATGCAAAAAACAAATATGTAAGCCGTCATATTTCCGAAACTACCGAATCCAAAATTATGAAAAAAATTAAGCTTTAAGAAGACTATGAAAAGGACGTAGAAAAACTAGTTACATGATTCTAGATGTGTAGTATTTGAGATATTCACGTTAATATGTATATCTCCCATATATCAGGTATTTTTAAATATTTATTGCACTAGGAAATCCATATTGGTGATTTATGATAAATAAAGTAAGGTCACTTCAAATGAGATATTTGGGTTTTATTTTGCATTTTGAGCTGGAGGGAGGTATTGTTAAACATTTTATGAACGAAGATATTCTCAAAAGTCTTTTTATGGACAATTAAATGAAACAATGTGATGTAGTATTATTTCTACTTTCTTTAAATTGTTTTATGGAATATGTATTTTAATTTCTGTTGTATTGTTAAATATTTTAGGAACGAAGATGTTCTCAAAAGTCTTTGTGGAATATGTATTTTAATTTCTGTGGTATTATTAAACTTTTTATGAACGAAGATATTCTCAAAAGTCTTTTTGTGGAATATGTATTTTAATTTCTGTGGTATTATTAAACATTTTATGAACGAAGATATTCTCAAAAGTCTTTTTGTGGAATATGTATTCTAATTTCTGTAATAAAAATATTTACATAATTTCTAAACAATAATTCTCAAAGAACAACTTCTTTGCTTCACCAGGTTCCCCCGACTGCAAGCGCCGCAGCATTCACAGCTCGAACTCGACTAAGAGCAGCTCAAATCTGACCAACTCCACCAAGTCCTCGCACCATGACATGCTGCAGCACAACACCGTCATCGAGTGTACACCGCCACTCCAGGAGCATACGACCGATAAGGTATGTGTTGTGTTTACTATTCGGTCGTTTTTAAAAATGCCTTTATGGTTTTAACCTTTTCTTTTAAGGGTCTTTAACTGAAAGTAGGTAGAAAATTCAAATCGCAGTAGCAAAAGTGCCGTAAATTTCAATATAGAGCTACGCTTTCCCTTATCACAAAATTTATTAAATTAATAATAGATGGAGTTAATTTTCTACAAAAATTTCATTTATAGGTTTCTGTTCCTTAAAATAGAAAACTCTTATAGGATTATTTTGTTGTCCGTCCATCCGTCTGTCAAATCCCTTTTTATCAGAATGGGCTTAAGATATTAAGTTGACACACTGCAACACCCAACTGAGCAGGTGGCTCAGTGTGGTGTTTATGGGCATCACCTTCAATGATACAATGTATTAGGGGAGGTGCAATCTGTCTCAATTCAAGCAGGGGGTTTACCTTTATAGTCCTAGATATTACTCAATTTCATATATGTTAAAATTCAAGGCAAAAAATATACCTGAATTGTTTAGTTTCATCCAAAAAAATTTTGGGTCCAAGATATGGTTCTCCATCAGGAGTGCTATTTCTCACATGCGATTTTCGATAAAATTGTAAAATACTCATTTATTATTATATTTATTGTTTATTTTATAATATTTTTTTGTTTTTATTTTTTTTTCTCAAAAATGCCAAGCTCAAAAATTTTGCTTATTTTTACAGTTGATTAGTACCATATAGTGTTACATTTTCTGATAAAGTGAACTTCCATTTTTCAGTTTAAAATTTTTGTTGACATTTGAAAATTTTTGCATACGTTAAGCATATTCCTGTCATCATGTTCAGACATTAGCCACATTCCCTCCATATTACCCATAAGCATCTAAATCTTGAGCCGTTTCAGAGACATGAGCATTTTGAAAAATTTTCTGAAATTTGCATGCGAGAAATTGGAGGCAGAATTTTTTGGACGAAACTGAAAATACGGGTGTATTTTTTGCCTTGAATTGTAAAATGTATGAAATTGTAAAATATATGAATAGACTATGAATGTAAGATTTTTTCTTTGCCTGCCTGAATTGATTTTTAATTCATTGAAAAATCTATGTCCAGGAGTAGACAGAGACGGAGGGGGACATGAATGCTCAAATTGTGACATTTCCATCGTATTGTACTTTGAAAGTAATTCTATAACGCTGGGAAAAATATACTTCCATGTCAAAATGTATAAAGAACGCTGCTTGTGTCTTTTAGACATTTAAAGATGGATACTTTTTTAATTCATATTTAAAGCTTAGACGACATTTAATAATAAAATATTACGACACAAAATGACACACAACTGAATTGGTTTAACCAATTAATTTTCTAACACATTTAAATTATAAGTTGTAACTATTATATTAACCGTTTGTGTACAGAGTCGAGCAGGCCTCGCGCTCTCGTTTGCGGCACAAGTGGCAAGATGCGGACGTGGTGCTGGATGGAGGGCACGCAATCAGCGTCCTGCATCGCCGCTGTACGCGTCACCGCCACACAGTCCACTGAGCGATGTCTGTAGTCCTACACAGCCACAGGCTGGATTACGTGAGTTAAACAGTTCTATGTCTGGTAATCATGTACTAGATAGTAATGTTATAAGTTTGGTTCCTAAATATCCATGAATGCTCCAAAATTTTCAAAATTATGTTCGTTTTTATAATACTGCTAATTTGATCTCTAAACGAATGGAAGCAAGACGTTTTGTTTGAATATTTTGAATAGTAATTATCTGTGAGATTACAAAGCGAATCGTAACACTGTTATTGTATTACATGAATATGACAAAACTGCGTTTTTTAACCTGCAGAAACCATTAAAAATATAAAAATTTATCTAACACAAAAAAGAACATTACAACAACATCTTCTTGGTGAAAATATTAATTTTGATAGCTATGTTTGTTAAAATTACGCCTTATTTCAATTTACGTAAAGGTAGCTAAAACAGTGGACGTTACAGCTAATTTTACAGTATATTCAAGTATGCCTTTCAATAGTTTAGTAAATTTAACCTTACTAGAAGAATAAATTACATGAACTGAACTACTACGTTCTACTACTTTCAACGTATAATTTATTTCATTTAAAATACCTTTTTTTACGACTTTGGTAACTACTAAAGAATGTGTTACTGCAAACTCAAAGAATGTGTTATAACTACTTTCTATATATAATTGATTTCATTTAAAACACCTTTTTTTTACGACTTTGGTAACTACTAAAGAATGTGTTACAACTACTTTCTACATATAATTGATTTTATTAAAAACACCTTTTTTTTGCGACTTTGGTAACTACTAAAGAATGTGTTACTGCAAACTCAAAGATTGTGTTACAACTTCTTTCTGCATATAATTGATTTCATTTAAAACACCTTTTTTTTACGACTTTGGTAACTACTAAAGAATGTGTTACTGCAAACTCAAAGAATGTGTTACAACTACTTTCTACATATAATTGATTTTATTAAAAACACCTTTTTTTTGCGACTTTGGTAACTACTAAAGAATGTGTTACTGCAAACTCAAAGAATGTGTTACAACTACTTTCTACATATAATTGATTTCATTTAAAACACCTTTTTTTTACGACTTTGGTAACTACTAACGAATGTGTTACTACAAACTCAAAGAATGTGTTTACAACTACTTTCTACATATATTAATTTCATTAAAAACACCTTTTTTTTACGACTTTGGTAACTACTAAAGAATGTGTTACTGCAAACTCGAAAAATGTGTTACAACTACTTTCTACATATATTGATTTCATTAAAAACACCTTTTTGTTACGACTTTGGTAACTACTAAAGAATGTGTTACTGCAAACTCAAAGAATGTTTTACAACTACTTTCTACATATAATTAATTTCATTTAAAACACCTTTTTTTTACGACTTTGGTAACTACTAAAGAATGTGTTACTGCAAACTCAAAGAATGTGTTACAACTACTTTCTACATATAATTGATTTCATTTAAAACACCTTTTTTTTACGACTTTGGTAACTACTAAAGAATGTGTTACTGCAAACTCAAAGAATGTGTTACAACTACTTTCTACATATATTGATTTCATTAAAAACACCTTTTTTTTACGACTTTGGTAACTACTAAAGAATGTGTTACTGCAAACTCAAAGAATGTGTTATAACTACTTTCTACATATAAATGATTTCATTAAAAACACCTTTTTGTTAAGACTATGGTTATTACTAACAAAACTACTTTGTGTATTTGAATATTTATACAATCGCTTCTTTGAAGATTTTTGCTTGGTTATAAACCTTTTTATGCGCAGATGGGTTTGTTGAATCACACAGAGTTCATATTAAAAGTTGAAAAGAAGTGAGAAAGAGAAAGAAGTAAGAAAGAGCATATATATGGCTATTAAGTTAAAGCTAAGGCACAAGCTGTTGCCATAATTGGGTATTTGACTAATTTTTTTTTATTTCATTAATCATAATTTCAAGGTACACGCTGATGAAGAGTGAAAATGTTTTTAATAATCTTAAAAATTGACCGAGCTATAATAGTTTAAATTTAACCTTTAGAGAAGGACGGCAATACTGTGTTGTGAGGTCATTTTTAATATTACACATTATATTCTACCAGAGGAAAAGAGAAAGAGATATACCCAACTCTATCCGTATCTTCAAATTTAGAAGCCTATAACTGGCTTATTTTTCAATCAATTTTTGAATTTTTTTCAAGACTGATTTTTAATTAACTCATATTTCACAATATTGTATGAAAAATATCAAAATTTAGAATGAGTCAACTACCGTATTACTAGCAGAGCTCTCCATTAATTCTGGAATAATAACTAAACATGTGACTTTCAACTTCTCAAATGTTAAGAAGTTTTAGTCATAATTAGTAGTAATATAAGAAACAAAAGAATATATCTTGGCTTAATCAACATTATTATTAATAAACAGCGCATTTTCTTGTTACCGAGAATGTGGTGTTTGATGAATTTTTTTTCATAAATTATAATTTCGAGGTACAAGATGACGTGGAGTGACACAATTTTTGAGAGTTACAAAGAAAAAGAAAGAAGAAACTCATAACTAGGATATACTTTAATTAATTTTTCATTACAGATTTTTAATTAACCTGTATTTTCATTACATTTTTATGAAAACAACAAGTTTAGGAGTAGTCAACTACCCTATTGAAATAGACAGTTCATATAATTTCATTTTAAACGATTTCTGTTATTTTACTTATTCTAAATGTATTTCCCGCAGACTCGGCAGAGCCACCGAGCGTGGTGTCCAGCGTGGTTACGGATCACCACTTCAACCGGGACACGCACATGCGTATCATTCTGGGACGCGACAGTAAGAGTAGACAGCCACCCATTTCCGAAACCAGGGAGAGGTATGCATGCAATCTACCACATTTGTCATGTTTATTTTGATATTTATATTTAGTTTGGAACCGTTGATTTAAAACAGTTGTTTTTTTGTGTGTTATTCTTTAGTTATTGCAGCATAATGGTGTGAGCATCGAAATATGAGTGAAATGTCAATTCTGACCCAATTCAGGAAATATATTTTCATGTTAGTAGTAAGTTAAATATATTTGACTGTTTGTCAACTCTAATGTACAGTACAACGGTGACAGACTTATTGAGGCAGAAGCAATCTCAGTTATGGCCGGTTTCTGAGGATACGAAATAACTTATCTATAGCTCATTAAAGTTGTTGATTCGATAAACTGTAAATAACTATGAATGTGTTTTGAGTACTGTTTTGTTCAATTGAAAATTGTCGGTTTGATAAGCATTTCTGCTGTGTGTCACTAGATGGCTCTTACTTGGACATAAAGTTTAAACATATTTTTTAATGAAATACTTCATTTGGTTGGAAATAAAATATTACATTAGGTACATTAATGTAATTACAAAATAAAAATTTATTAAAAATTGTCTAATTTTTTAATATCATTGGTCGTATATGTATATGCATAATTGTGTCACCGATCTTATAAAATATCAAAATTTACATACAGCAGCAAAACCAACGTTGAGGAACTTTGTGTCTATTCGTGCGTGTTGCTATCACTGTCCATACCCTTCTATCTCTATTCACACCTTTCAAATTACATACTATCCCATTTTGGAGTTTACTCCTTAAGACTTGATTTTCATATATAGCGCCCAGTATGAAGTTTTATGAGTAGTAAAATCAGAAGTTCAGAGCGTTAAAAAAAGCGTAACGGTTTGTAAATGTAGATGTAGGAGGTAATCTCCGAAACTACTCATCCGATTTCAAAACTCTTTCCCCAATATTTGGAAAGGATCTTTAGGATGGACGTAGGTCGTATATTATCCCGTTAAAAAAATATTTCATGGAGATCAGTTTTGCAACGTAAGTTAACGAAAAAACAATAGAGCGAATGCTCTTCGTTTCTTATGAACACTGCCTTAACGGTAAGTGACGTATTAAAGGATGATATTGATATTTATATTGATATACAGTGTTACCTATTTTATACATTCAAAGAGAATCGTAATTAAGGAGTAAATTCCAGCCGCGCATCGGAGCTGACACGCACAATGTTTTTTTAAGTTAATAAACATGGACTAATAATGTATATTAGTGGCGAGTTAAAGGAACAATGTTACTGTTAAATTTTCCACATAAATGTTGCACAGTACACTTGTCAAATCTATGTCTCATTTTAAAGTCTTCATCTGTAAACATTTCAAAGGGATTTCTACGATCTCTTAATTTTCTGGGGATTTAAATATTTATGAAATTAATATCTTTATCACATTTTGACAATGAAGTTGCAACACAATCCATATTTGATTTTAAGATATCAAACTTGTAAAAATAACAAAAGGTTAGAGTTAATGTCAGTTTCATGTATGACAGCTTCTGATATGAAATAGAAAAACGGCCATTTTTGTTCAATTAACTTATTGGGAGTTTATCAAATACACAACTCACTATCAAGGGCATTCAGCAACAAGTTTTAATAATTTATCGGTTCAATAGAGATATTGAATAGATAAACCACTGTCAAATGTACCTCAGAAAATGTTGTCAAATGTACCTTATAAACTGCTGTCAAATGTACCTCAGAATCTGCTGTTAAATGTACCTTATAAACCACTGTCAAATGTACCTCAGAAACTGGCCATTAGTCAACCATAGCAATAACTATTGTAAAATTTATTCTATAGTTACAATATAAAATAATAACAGTACATGTAGAAACACAAAAATTTAGAATACAAATTTTGGCATGGATGGAAGAAGGAAAACCCAAGGGCGCAGAAAGACTGAGGCTTAGAAGAAAGTTGATAACGTTTATTGGGGATATTTTCAATATGTTAGGATCCAGTTGATTCCAAAGTTGAACTGTTTGGACTGTCAAATTTTCTAGCTGTTCAAACCAAGTTTACATCTGTCAAATATTCTTGGTGCCTCGGCTTAACTATATGAATTTATGTTACCCAGACCTTATTGTGAATTGTGTTAAAAAATTAGAACACCTAAATAAAAACCAAAAATAGAAAAAAACTAAGTATGTGGAAATAATGCTTTTTTTGGTTGCAAAATATAAGCATGTATCTCAATTGTGAGCGCATCTTAAATGGATAAGCCTGTGATCATCTGTGACATTCTTACACTTTTTTACAATAGTAATAACACATGATAGTTAAACAGATTATCAGTAGATGGCGCTGTATACAATTCAATAATTATTGTTTGAACGATTGTCGTCTATTGTAGTTAAACAGATTGTAGATGGCGCTGTTTATAATATAAACACCTTTGAGAAATAATATAAAAGATTTAAAAAATTGATTTTGAATTTTTCACCATTAGCTGTGAAGGTAATCTTCAAAATGATAGTTCAATCATTGGTTTTGATGAATTATTAAGGGAGGTATAGCATACCAACAAAAAACACCTTCATTTGAAACATGTACTGAAAAATTTCAGACACATAGATCTGAAGAAACTATGAGGTGTGATAGACAGGTGGACATAAATACGGACAAGAAGAAATTATAATTGTTTGACTATGAAACCATAAAAAACTATGTCAGCATTGTCAGTGTTATAAAAGTTTTGGTTCTTTTGGCTTATTTTAATGTAATAAATTTACCCCCTGTAAAATCAAATAGTAGACCCTTCCCAAAAATAGCTATTATATAAAAAATGTCCTTCAAACTTGGAGGCCATTTTTTTATAATAGCTATTTTTATGATGGGTCTGCCATTTGATTTTACAGGTGAATTTAGTGACGCAGCAAAAATGGGTTGGTGCAGTACACAAATGCTACTTCAATTTCAAATGACAGTAGGAAGTGATGTTGTCAGAAGATATTTAAGATATTGTCAATTGTGAATTATATAGCATCGAAAGTATTTTCCTGATTTGGGCCTGATTTGAAAGATGCAAAAAGATTTCCACCAAAGTTTTTAGTGCTCATGCTATTAAATTAAAGTTTGGCTTCCTAAAGTAGGCTCTTGTAGCAGCTATTGATATGCACTATTCACCATAACGTCTACTAGCATCTGCCTGCCTATGGAGGAACTTTTCAAATTACACAGGAGTATAATGGTGCCCACTTTGAAAAACCTTGAAACTGGAGCGTTTTTTAAGTAATTATATATTTCGAATTGTAAAAATTAAGATGTCTCAATGTCGAAAGCTTTTCTTTTTAGTTGCAGGGAAGGAGAGATATAAGAAAGGGGAATTTCTGAAAAAATCTGTAAATAACTTAAATTTTTTTGTTTTTCTTTTTGTTACCCTATCTGTTTATTAAATAAACTATTCTAAAGTTGGTTTCTTCAAATTTTTGTTTTAAAATTTATCACCATAAGTTTGCATTGCTAGAGTAGGCAGCCTTGATGAAATTATAGACAATAATTATTCGGCTATTTCAATAACGAAAAATAATTCTACAAATATAAAAATAATTGCTCGGGATTAATTTCGTAGAAAGGCCCCGATGTAAGAAAGCGTTACGTGAGTAAACTACTACGCGAGTGAGTAGTTTATGAGAGGCCTATATAGGTTAGTATATATAGGTGATATATGGATGTATAGGTATAACAAGATAAAAATGAAACTATTTTAGTTAAGTATTTTCGAATAAACTTGGTGTCTTCAAATATACTTGTTTGCATATATTATAAAGTTAACATTTTTTATTTAATGACGGATCAATAAAATCCCTTCACAATCTTAAAAAACGGTTCCCATCAATTTTCCAGTTGATTCCGAGACCTTAAACTTCTTAGGGGGTGGAGTGCCCTTTTTGTGCCATTGTATCGACTCTTGCTTGGGCTCAGACTCAAAGTGATGAACCCAAGTTTCATCTCCAGTCACAATTCTCTCCAAAATCGGCGCATGTTCTTCAGCAAACAGCTTCAAAAATACCTTAGGCATCTCGACTCTTTGTTGCTTTTACAATGGTGGAAGCACTCTCGGAACCCATCTTGCACCGACTTTAGTCATGCCAAGATAGTTGTGTAGAATTCTCAAAGTTGTTGTGTCTGATACAACTGATGCAGACAGTTGTTGAAAATTGTTTTGACTTTTTCGACAATATTATGTTCGTGATGAAATCTCAACATACTGTTAGAAATCGAAAACTAAGGCATCTGTGCAGTGGTGTTTTATTTTGAAGAATTGCCTATAAAGGTGAAGAAGAATAAATTACTCATAAAAGTATGGTCGCCTCATTCTTCAAACATACCGGTTATTGTGCAGCGATTGTTCTGGAAAATGGAAGAAATTCGTGCACCAGCAAAAAAATCATATACGAAAATGTTTGTTACACAAAATTTTTTAAACAGAAAAACTTTTGTCTATGGCTAGGTGATCGTGCTGAAAAACTTTATTGTCTATAATAGTCATATTTCATTTACGTAATTATCAGTATCAAGTAATTTATTTTGTTTACAAATTTGAAGAAACCATTATAATATTTACATGTATCATTGTTTATGTTACATAACACGGGTCTTTATGTATATAATGTGCTATTTATTATATGTATATTGATATATGTCGCTTTCACGAGTAAGCCGCTGTGGTGTACAGGTATTAATAAAAGCATTGGTCCATCAGGAGTGGCGGGGCCTACCGACGACTGTTCGGGACGCTGGGTAGAGTAGCACGCAAGCGTAAGATGAAACAGCAGAGCGTGTGAGTAGGCTGCGATGGCTTCCCCATCTTGTTCCCCTTACTAATACAATGAGGCGAGGGCACATTGCTAACGCTTGCTTGTCTAACAAAATGTCGTTGCGTCTAGGCTGATTTTGTTTGGTCACAGGTGATGGTTACGGAAGAGTGTCATTTGATGGTTACGTAAGAATGCCACAGAAGCGAATTCAAATGTTAATACGTGTTACGTTGTGTTAATACGTGTTACGTTTGCAAAAGATGAATGCGAGGTTCATAGTATTGTTAATGTTTGATGTTGCTCATGGTGAGACAAAATATCCATTGAAATGGATATAAATTGTCAAGTTATATGATACATAGTTGTTGTTTATTAGAAATCATGGTAATTACTCAGTATATCATTTCTCACCGCATCTGCCGCGAGCTCACACACCCCTACACTATTACGTACTATAGTTTATGTAATTACGTAACACGTACATTTTTGCTTTGATGGATCATTAGTGGGAAACTTCCTAACTTTGGTACCTGTGCTGTCCAGTGTAAAAACGTATTCAAAAGATTATATACATATTTGTTTCTGATGCTGCCGTTCCGGTCGGTGCTGGCCAGTCTAAAATGCCCATTCGAAGACTGTGGTACACAATAGGATACTTGCAAAATGTATGATGAATAATAAATTGAGTATTAACCATTTTAGTGCCATGGTTTTTTACTCATATATACTTAAAAATGCCAAAGAAATCTTTTGTTTTTGATGTCATTTACCCTTGTCTCGAAAAAAACTGTATTTTTTCGGTGTTTTCTCAATAAAAACTTGTACAAGGATAATAAAAGAAAATTATGGAAATATATATTGTGAACAATAATTATAACAAAAACTGAAATGAAGGTCACATCGTATTTTCGCAATCCGGTACATCCTCCGTATCAGCAAAATAATTGTTATCGTCACTATTATCACTATCACTCAAAATTTGCATTAAGCCAAATTGTGAACACACCACAATGTCACTCCCACTATCATTTTCCTTACAAATTGAAAAATGATCATTTTCACTCGAATTATTTACGTATTCAGACATTATGAGTTAAAAATTTTCTTTTCCTGGATCTTTTTTATATTGTAATTACTAATAATATTATAATTTTAACTTTATGTAACATGTAGAAAGATAAAAAATTAGCGATGCGTGCGAGCAACCTCCGCCATCTCGCTCGTGGCAAATTTAGTAAGTACGCGCACGAGCGCGATGGCGCTCGTCGGCTCTCAAACAGTTAATGATTGTGTTTTGAATTTTGATATTTAATGATTGTGTTTTAAAGTTCATGGCCAGGCATTGAAAAATACATTGTCTGCCAATCAGAATACGTGATGTCAAAATGCAAATACTGCTGATGGCCAACTTCAAGTATTTATGTGAGCAAATAACGCGACCCCTATAATTAAATGTCACCTACGCTATTAATAAAATTGTAACAGAGTGAAGTTTGTACATGGAAAATATTTTAAAGAGTGATTGATTTAGCATAAAGAATGAAAGAAGAAGCCAGAAAACCTGCTTTTAGAATTTTTGCGTTTTTGAGAAGCTTTATATATCTTATAAAGCCCAAAATTATATCTTTTCCTCCTTATATAACATTTTCATACCTTCAAGGATATACTCAAAATATTTCTTTCGCAAAGAGCTAATCGCAATTTGTCCATCTTTGTGAATACCCATGTTTCAGAGTTGTAGGTCAAAACTGGTCTAAAAAGAATTTTTTACAAGAGACTATATGAATGTGGAGCGTGTGTGAGTCGATTATATGCATTTGAGAGGACAACGTATTTGAATATAATGTCACAATTGTGTTGTAACAGTGATTGCGAGAAATTAATACCATCTATTGTCTATAAAAGACAAAATTAGAATTTAATGTATTTTATATGTAATATTCATTATTAACACTTTCTCGGTTAAATGGGGTAGATACTTTTGTTAGTTGTTGAAAAATCACCATAATCACGTGCTTACTTTGTCACGTGCTTAACAGGTGCTGATGTGTTTGTGCCGTCGTTAATGTCTTAAGTGTTATGTCGTATTGTCCCCAGTAAACAGTAGAGTTTAAATAAAAAAGTAGAGTTTTAATAAAATAGTTATAAAATGTTTTTTAGTATTTAGGATACTTAGTTCTTTAATTTGTAAGTCTAATTGTAAAAGAACTAAAATTACCATTATTTGTGGATTGAATTGTGCTGGAATCTAAAGTTACCACTTTGTAGCAACTGTCTAGTATCGTTTGAGCTCAAAATGTGGTGTGCTATTTTGTTCACCTTGAAGTTTCCTTAATTTAATTATTAGAAACAATTCAATACAGACTGTTTACCGATGTGAATTTTTGAGTCGCATAGGTTTTTAGTCTTTTAGAATACTGAAAGTCATTTTTAATGCCGATTAATACCAGTTTTTACATTGAAAAATATTAATTAAAATGTAACTTTATGTGAAATTTGACTGTAAAAAGTTTCTTACAAAAATCAATTCAATTGATTCAGAGGATCATGAATCGAACCGATATTCAGACAATATTGTCGAGAATATTTAAAAAATATACTACAAACCGTACCATAACCAATCTTCTAGTTATAAAATGAAATGTTTGCTTGAAAATTTATCTGGTCAAACCCTTATCAGAATCTTCTGTTTTTTAAGTTTACGTTTATATAACACTTCTGTATATGTTTAGAAACTTATTCAGAAATATGTTTAACAGTTACGTGTTACAAATTAACATCAATCTGTGTGAGTAAAAAACATTTTTCTCAATAATCATGACGGAATACTTACGAAAAGTTGCCTTATGGACTCATTTGAAAACCAAGAAAATATTTTTGGTTTGATTTTATATTTAAAAATGTTTGGATATTTGTTTCTTAATAACCCTGCAACTAAGTAATGAATCGCTATCAAATTTGGTGTATATATGTTTTAAATAGAAGAATAACACATATACTATGCAGTATCTGCATCTTCACACACATGGAATATTAATGTTTGAATATTTGTTATTTAATTACGTTTAAACTGCACGACATATTTTCATAAAACTTGCCATGGACGTATTTCATGATTACTTACGCATTTAACTCGGAAATAACATTATTTCTGTAGGATGGAAGTTGGAATTTTTGTTCAGTAATAAAATTTTTCGTTTAGCATGTCAATAAGTGATGCAAACGTATCTGTCAAGGATTTTTAGCGATGATACCATTGGATTAGAATCTAATGCCAAATTTAATAAAAAATGCAAATGATGCCACGAGTGGTACATATTTTCGATCTACATCGCATCAGAGATACCTTCCAAATATAACGTTAGACCAAATATATTTTTTTGTTACTAAATGAATCTATAAGTTGAATTTTTTCAAGCATTCCATCATGATAATAAAAAAAATTGTTTCTCACTTCAACCTCATTAATAATGATAGAAATTTTTTTTCAGTGTTTTGCTGCGTTACAATTTTTAATATAGGAACACCTTGCAATGGAGAATGGAATACATTTCAACCTAGATTTAAAGTGTTTTTCTTTCCTTTTGATTAATTTTGTGCTTTATTTTGATCTGTAGAACTAATGATCTTTATTTAATATCTTTGCCGGCATTAGACGCAGATCATTTCCAGATATTATTCACAGTTAAGATTGTATCATGATGTAGATAATAAATCCAATTTGAAATTAAGTTTTAACTGTCTATTTTTAGTTAAAGTTTTTATGCTCTGTTATGGAAAATAAGTAAATTGGGTCCAAAGACAAAAACTCCATCTAGGCGAAATTGTTGGAACTATGTTCTAAAAGAAAAAAAAAATTGTTAGCAATTTACGCCATCTGTTTCTAATTTCAAAAACTTTATTATATGTGGTTCAATTTAAAGTGCTTTTTAGAGAAGTGTTTGTTGGATGTGCGATGTGGCTTATGTTCCGCATTGACAGTTAAAAATACCTTTAACTATGTGGATTTCCAGCAACATTGGTTATGATATAGTCTCATTCATATTTTATGATAGAATCTCCAATGTTTGGTGTCATTGCTAACTATGTGTTCTTTGCGTACATTGAAGAAGCTTTGTCTCTATATAATAATTGTAAATATGACAATGTTGTAACTTCAAGGAAGATTTCATGAAAAAACGAACAAACCTTTTAATAAATGGAGTTAAAAGTTTAAAATTTATTTAAAACCAAATGAAATTAAATTTTTTCTTATTATAATATGTAGACATAATCATAAATATTTTGTGACAAGTTTCACACTTTCATTTCTTTGGTGATATTTTCGCTACGCACGTCACACTTTAATATTTCATCTTGACAAAATTGACCCTTCATCATCATTTGCATGCAATGGCTTTGAGCTTTTCAAAATTGTTTTTTTCTTTCTGTGTAAATTATTTCTTTTGTGATACAAAATTTTCTTTTGATTACAACACAATATGTGGAGTTGGACATTTTGCTTGGCTGGTAAACATTTTATATTTTGACATGTGTAATTTTAATGAGAAAGGATGTTTCGCTCTCTGAATTAATTCGTTTGAAGAACAACTGTGAAGAATATTGTGATAATGTTATTTTAAACGATTTAGTAAATCTTTTGTAGATATAGGTATTCAAAAAACTGGCAGGGATCCATTAAACTTATATAAAAGACTCTATCGGTGGTGTTAACAAAAGTATTCATATTAATATTTTTTCTGTAAGTCGACAATTTCAGGAGTTTTGCTTCTTTGGTTGCATCGCAGGATAAGCCCTTCAAAAATGTGTGCGGTGGTGGGTGATTAAAGTTAGGGTCAAATGATGTATTTTACAGCAAAAATTTTGGTACAAAATTCCAATGTCATCGAGCGCCTAAAAGAAAAAAGGTATCATTTAAACCATAAAATGTTTTAAATTTTTATCTTGACTTCTAATAAATAGATTTTCTTGACCTTTTGCACAAATATTGTTTGCAAATATTAAAAAAATTAAGTGCTCCCTAGTCTTATATTCATTGAAACAATTTTTTATGCTGTTCATTGCAATGCGATGTATATAGTTTGACATGTACCTTCTGTTTAAAAACTCCCCGTGTCGTTACAAAAACACACAAATTTAAGTTTATTCATTGAAATCTATTTTGTCAATAGAGTAATACCCATTGTTTGCAATACAACTGTGATAACGCTAGACTCACTCTTCCATACACTTCTCATAGGCCGAAAGCTTTATGGCTTTTAATCGACGCTGTGAATTCCGTTTGATGTCTTCAATTGATGCTCTTTTGCAAGAAATTAATCTCTTTCGGGACCCATCTTGTGTCGACCGTCTCATTCCCAGAACATTGGTTAAAATTCCATGTACGATCATTTTATCAATGTTCAAATCTAGAGCCAACTCTATAATACTGAAATGATGAATAAATATTAATATTTTTCAAGTACTCATTTTATTTATTTTTTCCATGTTATATTCAGTAGCAAAACGTTGAATGCCATCCAGGACAAGGCAAATCTTTGACCACTTCACAACCCCAACCTCGTGTTTTTGACATAGTCGAGTCACCATAAGGCTTTTTTAACATTTTTAACTATTTGGCACAAGAATATTGTTTGAAACACAAAATTTAAGGCAAACTCTTTGTTCAACTAATTTACCCATAATAATATTCGTAGAGCAACTTTGTAGTCGCCCTATTACAATAGCTGCCGTAAACACACTAGTTGACAGATAGCGCTCACGTTTAGGTAGATAATTAAGGAAGGTTCTACCAACTTAACAAAAATACAATTTTACGGATTTCTTTTAAGCGGTTCGTTCTTTTTAATGATTCTGAGTAGTTTTTATACAGAAAGTATATAGTTAGGTATAGATAGATATTTTGTAAAAAACCTATTGACCACGAGTAGAACTCGCACTACGAGTGTTCGTAAACATTTGGGCACTTTTAAATATTTAAGGGTACTTAGTATTTCTATTAAACTGTTTACAAATAATAAATTTTAATAATATTTTTCAGAGGCAAACACTTGATGCATATTTAAAAAAATTTGAGATTTAGAATCATTTCTTCTTCTAAAAATAAATTTTTTGTTCATAATTTAAGCTCCCATCCTACTCAAAATTCTGACGTAAGGAGGTATGTATATTTTTTGTATATTTTTCACTATATTTCTCAAGATATACTATCTCCAATTATGAAAAAAAAATTATGTGTGTCAGCTCCGATTCGCGACTGGAGTATACTCCGTAACTACGATTGTCTTGGAATATATAAAATAGGTAACACATTATATAAATATAAATATCATTAAATGTAACTGGAAAATTCTTTAATGAAAAAATGCTGACAATATAATTTTCAAGTAAAACACAAATGAACAAGATCAAATTTATAAAACAATATTAAAAACATTTAGTAAAGTCAGACTGAGAAGTTAAAATTAAAACAGACTTTAATTTTGTAGGATAAAAGACAAATCATTCACTAATACAACTTGATATAAGCAAACGATAGTAAACTATGAGTGTCACGCTCCGTCATTGCGATTACACTATAAGAAAATGCCAAATAAACATATTGATATCTCACTCTAAAGATGCACAGAAATGTTACGCAGAGAGGCCACCTACGGTTACACTTTTTTTAACTCTCTGAACTTCTGATTTTACTTCTCATAAAACTTCAAACCTGGCACTATATATGAAAATATATTTCTTAAGGGGTAAACGTCAAAAATATTTTGAAACCCTTATTTGCATCCCTTTCAAACAATACCCTACACTATATATGAAATTAAAAAATATGGTACGTGAACGTACATAATTTGCTCTCCCTAAATTTTTTTTACTAAAATAAGAGCAGATTAATATTTCTTATTAGGCGATTCTGAAGAAAAACACCTGTGACAGACACGTGGGTGACCTCATAAAGGTTTCATTTTTCCTTTTGATGTATGGAACTCTAAAGGGTAATATTGACATAAAGGGTGAATTATAATCCTTCAGTTAATATCAAACTTCTTTTTTTTATTTCGAACATAGGTGTGGGAAGATCTTTTGATAACGGCAAACATCATTTTTGCAAAATATTAAACAAATTGCTCTGCTAAGAGCAAACAAAAAATTAAAAACTAAATAAGCTTTAATTGTGGATATAAAACTTCTTTTTTTGTTTCGAACGTAGGCGTAAAGAGATCTTTTGATAACGGCTAACATCATTTGTGCAAAATATTAAACAAATTGCTCTGCTAAGAGCAAACAAAAAATTTAAATCTAAATAAGCTTTAATTGTCTATTTGTACTTTCAATAAAATTATTAAAGAAAGCATTGTGTTAGTATCCAGGAGAAGGTAAATCAGCACAAATCATATCGGAGTCTGTATGTCCATATGTGCACTTTTAATGGCTTCTAAAATCTGTAAGGAGATGGACTGGTTGGTTATGGACTTTTTTATTTGATAGTGCTTACCGGAACAAAAAAAAAAAATTTTCTGAGCTTGAAAATCCATTTTTTAAAGCTGTTTGGGAGATCTGGCCAAAAATGGATTTTTTATCTCATCGTACTCTTTAAAGTTACTAGTAGGGCTACACATGCAGTAAAGAACTGTCATATGAATGCTGTTGCTATGGTTACATTGTTTGACAGCTCAAATTTCAGAAGTTATGTTTTGTTGCAACTCAGATAAGTCTGCTAATGTTAATACGAAATCATTTAAGAATTTTTGAAAAGTACGATGAGGTTGGTTGATTTATATAAAATAATAACTGTCACACTTATTAGTCCAATTCATGCGTCCCATTTAAATAGAAGTCTTGTTTGATGGAATTTTGTCCAGACAGCTAGTTTCTTTTTAGTGGAAACTTCGTGCAGTAATTTTCCTCTGCAAAATATTTACATGATAATCGCTTTAATCTTCAAACTATGGTGAACCTTTTGAAGGGCTTATTCTGCCATGTTCTTTATATTTATCATTTGGTTCAGTTAGATCTTTTATTGTATTTTAAAAAAATTTAGGGTTGTAATTTTAAAACGGATATTTCAATGTATTTTAAATACCTTGGGAATAAGCTAACATGTTGGTAAAGTTGTCATATTTGTTGCAGCGGAAAAACAAAGAGGAACGGGATAGTAACAAATCCGGCCATGAGGCTGGTGGCTAATGTCAGGAATGGATTGGGTAAGTTTTGTGGTATTTAAAGCCAAGCATTGATTCATAAAAATACAAGTTACATCTTGACCTATGACTTATTAATGAAATCACTTGTTT
Organism: Druceiella hillmani; assembly: GCA_039881145.1. Classification (NCBI taxonomy): domain Eukaryota; kingdom Metazoa; phylum Arthropoda; class Insecta; order Lepidoptera; family Hepialidae; genus Druceiella; species Druceiella hillmani. The sequence continues at coordinate 5,082,700 of JAYKKI010000051.1, read as the reverse complement.
TCTTGTTAAATGTAAAATTTTTCATTTAACCTTAAATTTTGTATTTAATTATATATAACTTTAAAACTTAAAATTTTTAAAGTGAACCTGAGAAAACCCAAAACACATTAATTTCTTATGCATTCTCCTATCAAAATACCTTATTTGTTTTTTTTTTTGCGATCAATTTACTTGAGAGAAACGTTGAATCTTTGTTGTATAAATCGATAAAAAGATTAAAAAGAAATGTAAGTGTCTACATGCCCTGGTAATTCTTTCTCAATATGGTTATCGATCAGATATATGGGATCAAAATTGGTCGCAAAAAATAAAACACCAATGTATGAAAAACCCTTTTTAATTGAGATTCATAACTCAATTATTACACAGCTTAAATATAATGAGAAACGAGTCATGAGGTTATTTGCTTTATTCTGTGGCTTTTAATATTAAACTGTTGAGAAACGATGATCTATATATTTCTGAATGCTACGTAGAATTATGTTAAGAAATTTTAATGTTTTATGTTAAACTTTAGTTTTCATAATGTTTTAAAAATGCAAAGATGGCAAAGCACAATGTACTCAAAGATTATAATGTGGTACACAATTTGTGGTATAAAAAAGACCAGGAAAAGTCCATGTACTGTTGAGTCCACGTGTTACCTAGAATAAAAACGATATAGAGAAAATAAAACAGCAAATCCGTAAAGTTTTATCTAAATCGTCAGACAAATGTCAAATCTTATATTTCTTTATGAAAAGTTAGGTTATTTCTCATAGTAGTTTGTAAATAGTATTACAGCGAAACTCTCCAAACCAGCAAGATGAACAAAGTGCAAACTGTATCCTGTTATGTCTTCTATATCCAGACCCAGAAGGGTCTTAAAAGAAAGCCACATAAAATTCAGAAAGAAAAAATACATTTATTTTGACAACACAAAACAAATGTCAGTTGATAGTTTATTTTTAATTAATTTGGGCAATGGCTACAAATTAAAAAAAACAATCTATATTTTGTTTTTAATAGTTTCTAAAAGTTATTATGTACTTCTTTAGTTTTTCATTGTTAATTTTGTTTTTGATTAAAAGTTCTTGTTATTTTGAAAATATAATATTGCAGGTTTATGAAAATAGTTTTTTTTGTTTTCTTTTGTAGTTATGTCTGTAACACAAGGTCAGGGGAATGTGTAATAATTTAATTACATGTGTACACATAATTTAATTCCGCAGATTCAGCGGCAGCCAATATAAGACGAACGGGAGTAGCATTAGCCGCCAGTGCTAGTTCTGCCAATCCAGCGGTTAAGACCAATGCCTTTCAATGGAGACGTGAGACGCCTCTATAGAATAATGTTACATAACATTTGCATTGAAATGAGTGGAGCATATATGAGTTTGCTGCTGTTATGTTTAGATCAGTGATGGACGTGGGTTGTTTTATTAAATATAGAATATAGGCAGTCAGTAATTTTGACATTTTTTAAATCATTTTTATTGTTGAAAAAATGTTTTTCTTTTGATAAGTGGTTATGCTTGTCCACTGCTGATCTGGATTGTGTGGAGTTTAGTTTTATTGATGTTAAGATGATCTCATACTGAGTTAAATGACAGAATAAGAAATATGAGGCTATTATGAAAATTTTTAATCGTGTTAGCGTTACGGAGTATTTAGGTTGGTGTTTGGTGGTATGTATGCCAATAAGAAAATGGCTTGAGGTTTTATTTAAAAAAAAAAACTTAAATTAGAATAGTCATTGAAAAAATTTCATTTAATAAATATCGTATTTTTAAGAATTACCAGCCTAAGTGCTTCGTAAATTGAATTACACGTAAATAGAAAAAGATGTACAATTATTTATAATTAGATTTGAAAATTTTGACAAAAGGCATATAATTTTTTGGAGTTCTGTCAAATATTGTTCGAAACGAAGAAGAGGTTGCCAGTAATGTTATGTAAAAACGCCATTCGTTAATATTATGAATACTATGAAATCAATGATGTAGTGGGCTGCTTAGTGGTCATCCTTACGGACAAACGAGAATATAATCTTTGTGAAAGTTTGTTTTGAGGCGACTATGAGGAAGAAGTCTGTAAAGACAGTTTAGATTTTAGTATATTATGAAGGAGTTAAAATTATGCTTTGATCAGTGAAAATCCACCAGTGTCAGTGGTGAAAATGTCGTGTTGATGACACCTATATGTCACTGATTGGATATTGCACTGATATTATAAATATGTCTGTCTAACTATTATGAGGACATGCAGTCAATATTGTGAAAAAATTAATTATGTAATTTATGGATCATCTGTAAAAATATTCTCGGTGTTCAGTAATAATCTAATAGGATATGTTATACGAGTTTTTTTACACATTGTTTTTTAAAAAAAACAATTTTCATTAATTCAAATAAACAAATATGAAACGAAAACAATGATAATGCAATATGGTAAGTCAATTAAAAATATTACTTTTGTTTATTGCAATGTATTCCATAAAAAAGTTTCATTAAGTCTTATAGGCATATAGTTTTGATGTATTTCAGTAAGACAAGTCAATTAACATTAAACAATTGAAAATTTTACATTTGTTGATTGAAATAAACACCACAAACAAATTTCATTACGTCTTATAAATATATAGATTTGATGTATTGCAATATTACAGGTCAATTAAGGTTAAACAATTGAAAAATTGACTTGTTTATTGCAATGAATATCATAAACAAATTTCATTAAATTGTAGAAATGTTATTTTTGTAGAATGTGGTATTATGAGCCTAGTTTATTGCAATAAACAATGTAATGTACGTAAACTACTTTATTTATGAATCATCATTATCGAAGTTAATGAACATTTTCTCTTGAAAATGTGATTGTAGCTAAAAAAAGGTAGGATATTTTAATCAAAAAGTGAGCATTGGCCAATAAATCTGTTAGGTGTATTCCTGGACACCGTGGATAGTTGAAAGTATTGATTAAGTAAAAGCATTTAAGGCGTGTTGGTCGAGTGTAATAAGGATTAGAGATTGATATTATTGAAAATAAAATCGTAAATTTGAGTCCCGTTATATTTGAGTAGTTACTCTTGTCTCTTCGATGTCTTATAAAACTCCTTTAGTTGTCTACTAGGCGAGAGGCGGTGGATAATATTGTGATCACAATTGCGTGACGTGTACATAATAACATATATAGAATGATATAGTACAATAATAAAGAACATAATACTTTTATATAATTTATTGATGGCATAAACAATTTTCTTGTATGCATATATATGTACGTATATTTTTTTTGTAAAGTACAATGTATATCGTATTTTTATTAGTTGATACATGAATATGATGTAAAAGACTCAAATATTGGGCATAAGGCATACAATAAACTATAAAAAATGAAATGACATAATCAATCTCTTTAAATCATGTATCATACAAATTTGTTAAGTGTTTCAATTGTGGAAACCAATTGATATGAGGAACGAATAATAAACAATAAAAAAATATGTTTACTTCCTTCAAATTGTGTAAAAGCATTTACGTAAACAAGTTTCATTAAGTTATAAAAACGTTTCATTAAAAATGCTGAAAAGAATTGCATACATTTATTCGGCAGGTCGGACATTAAAAAACATTTTGTTTGGACACATTCTGTTGGAATAAACAAAGAAATTGTGGGAAAGGTCTTATTAAATCCTCGCTTTTGCTCACATCTAAAACCTTTGAATTTCTGTGCATGTACTGAAGAAGCTATCTTATCACTATTTGCAAGTGGCCCAGCAAAATTAAGTTCAAAGCAGATAACGGTCGTTGAAGAGATACAAAATAACAGCTATTGAAAAGTCAATGAGCACTAGCAATATCTAAACACCTACATTGTGATGCAATGCGTTAAATATTTTATACATCCATTAGCATCATTTCTTCAATGCAGTGAAAATCGGTTTATTACCTATGCTCCATGATAAAGAAATGGTGACAAGCATAAATAAAACGTTACATATGTGGAAGTCCATAGCCATAATTATTTTACATAATAGTACACATAGCATCAACAAAACAAAGAAGGAGTACTTTAGTTATGAACATGAATGATTGGTATATCATATTTTAGAGCATGAATATATAAATCAAATTATAATATTTTGCCTCACTGGAATTTGTCAGCTCGTCAGAATTAGCATAAATGTTTAGAATTTCGAGGTTATAATCAGTTATACTCTATTCCATTATTAAAGAGAATGTTTGTAAGCAAACCAATTTGACAGTTAAAATATGGCCGACACAAATATAATTTGAATTAGTGGACGATTATTTACAAAATTCATTGTATTTCACCCGTAATAATATTAAATAATATACTAGAATCGTGATATTAACGTAATAAACTGACACATAAAATAATGTTTGAAATACCAATATTATACTGTCACTTTACTATAAAATGAATAACTCTTGCTGTCAATAAGCCCAATCCCAGAGATATAAAACATTTTGGAAAAATACTCAATATTTCAACACATAAGATACGTATTAGGTACAAATAATTTATTTTATAGCATTTGGATTGAAATAGCTGCTATAAATCTGGTGTGAAGATAGTGAAAAAAGACATTATCACATTTTATTTTCAAATAAGTGTTATTATTTTGCAGTATAGAATATATGTTTTAACACTATATGTCAGTGTTTCTTCGTAATAGCTAAGTTTGCACTTATTTGACTGTATATTTTCGATAATTATTTTTAGTGTTCGAGATAACAATTTAAACAACTTTAATGTTCGGCGTTATTTATATGCACTTTGACATTATATATACCGATCCATAAAACAGTGGCTAAGACGCTTGCTTATGACTGGAGGGTCCCTGTTCGATTTTCAACACGTGTTTGCAGTCATAAATAATTTATTTAATTGCAAATGATTTATTATACCTTTTAAAAAAATTTAAAAAAACTAATAGTAAAAACAAAATCGTATTTTTTAATTACAATTATGAAATATTATATCACTAATGTGAACATAAGAAAAAGGTTTACAATATCTGAACTGTCACCTCGCTTTGTTTACAAATATTCTCTGTGTGAAAGGTATGGAGTGGAATAATTGAAAAATGTTGTTACCGAAAAGAAATATTTAAATATTATTGCGTCAGCACTTGATTGATTTTTAATCTCATAAATAGCTACCAAGAAACGGACTTGCCTATTTTGGTTTATGCAAGTTACAATGTTTATGTTATTTTTTAATCAAAGCTGATGTGGTCACAGAGGTCATTGTAAAATCAAATTACAGATGAACAACAAAAAATTACTATTTCCCAGGATATTGTTAGTATATACATAACTTTATAACACGGTGGTAAGCGGTTAAGTAGTTTTGAGTTATAAAAATAAAAAAACTAACTCTTATGTTTACAATGCAAGCAAGGATTGCTTGTTAATTGAATGTCGCAATGCCCAATATTTGTTTCCTAAAACGTATTCACCCTATAACTGTCAAAAAAATATTGACAATATTTTTTTGCATCAAATCGGTTTTTGTGAATGTTTCAACATCATAGTCAATATGGGAGGTAGAATTTGTGGATCCTTTCTTTGTGGGCGATGCTTCATCTAAATTTCTTGTATTCATGATTCCATTTATATTTAGTTATAAGTTACATTTCAGGGTTGTTAACAGAAATGATATGAAAGCTCGATATTATGCATAGACTATTGAAATAATTTAATAATATTTAAAAATCAACAACGAAAATTATAAATTTCATTGTAGTTTGCTAAGAAAAAAATAGAAATTTCATTAAAAATATTCCAGCGACGGTTGCGACACTATCTGCCTCCCATGATTACGTTGTTAAAAAAAACTGCAAAACGACCAACAGAATAATAGTAATGCATTTAATTGACGATGGCCTAATTTACGATATTAACATTTATTATAGTTTTATTATCTTTAAGCGTATTGTGATTTTTTTTATAAATAAAGCCAATTTATGATTTAATTTTAAATTAGTAAATAAAGAAGTAATTTTGAGTTTTTAGACTGCGATTTTTTTATTTTTATCATAGGACTGGAATCTCTATTTTTATTTTCAGTTCTAATAAATAATTTTCCAGTACACAACTATTTTATTACGAAAGTGGATATTACGTAATTTACAAATAAAACTTGCGCAATAAAAAAAGAAAGCAGAAGGCAGTTAACAAAAATTTTATGTTTTAAACACAAAGTTATATAATTTTTTTTCAAATATGTCTTGTAGCTCCAACAATAATTATTCGTAGTTAATTTCACATTAACGAATATGTAAATTAAGTTCACTAAAGGCCATATTATATTGATTATTATTATTAATTTTTATGTTGTATTGTATTGACTTTAATTTTAGTATAATTTATTTATTTCAGGTTTTTTATACGAACAAAAATAAGAAAGATCAAAAGCGTTTCCTGACAATTATTTTTTTTTACATTTGCGAGTCATTTATATTATTATTGTATTTGCGTAAGTCGTTAAGATTTTTTTACACTCGTATGTATTTATGTATATTTATTTACACATATATTATGTATAGACCGACTTGTACACTATTGGACAAAGATATTTCTGAAATGTAAATCAGTGAATAAAATATAATTTATATTTATAAATACAATTATGGGCGTTTTATTTTTAGGTTAATTATTACTGCTTAATTAGTTTTTTTGTGAAAATAAAATGTTTTTCCATAGAAAAAAGAAAATGGAATGTCTTCCCATACAAAGAGAATCTGTATAACGTAATGAAAAATTTGAATATAGTACTCATATAGAGCGATAAACAGTACCATATAATGCATTCGTATAGAGCGATAAACAGTTCCATGTAACGCATTCGTATAGAGCGATAAACAGTTCCATGTAACGCATACGTACAGAGCAATAAACAGTTCCATATAACGCATTCGTATAGTGCGATAAACAGTCCCATAAAGTTTTTTTTTTTCATTTTCTGTTTAGAAAAGCAGTCGGAATCTTTGAGTGTCTTGATGTTAGAGTCACTAACAGTACTCCAAAATTCAATTCCGTAATCCAAATTGGGTTAATTATTTCTTTACAGGGTGTAAATACGACTAAGCAACAGAAAAGTAATCCTTTTCTATATCCTGAAGAGACGCGGGAAAACTGTTTTTAGAAATTCTGCACATGAAACAAATTATAACTTTTTGAAAAATTAAAGGAAATCAGATGTCTGCTTGAGGGTTAGGTACGTTATCATCAAATGATTTATGAAATAGACAAAAACACATTCCGGTCTAAATTTTGAAATGTTTTTGGTTTTATAGAAAAAAATTAATAAACATTACAGTTAACAATTCGCAAAAACTTTCAAATTTGAATGTCTCTTAGAGTAACCGCTTGGCAATCAAATTTTAGTTTACAAAATGACTATTAAGCCCATATTGACTTATGGTATAGAATTTTGAGGTTCTGTTAGTAATATTGGTATACTCCAAAGATTTAAAAACATTGTACTGGCAACAATACATCAAGAGCACAATGTATCGCAAAGATGAACACTCATAAAGGGCAACATATGGCGGATTTATTGCTACGAGAGCAATCTCCTACAGTCAAACATAACACTAGACCAGCCCCATTAGATGAAAGACTGGGAATCGAACCCGGATCCCCGCGGTGCACCGTGTCGTCAAAGGCCGTATGCCCTGTGATCGACCAAACACACCACGGTGACGGCTGTACCAATATTAAGGGGAAAAGTGAACATGAATTGCAAAAAATATAAGGACAAACTACAGCGACATAGCAATGAACTGGCTAAGATGCTATTGAATTCCACTGGAAATCCGACTGCCTCAAACGATGTGAAATAATGGGCTTTGACCAGAGAAATTAAAATGTTTGACAATTTAAGGGATGACGTTTTTTGTAATGTCACTCAAATATCACAGTTATCCTGATATACATCCGATTATGGCTAGTATAAGCCGATTGCGGTAAACCTTAAAAAAAGAAAGGCAAAAACATGTATTTACGTATTGTCTGTGCGTGAACAGCGAAGCTGGCAGTTTAAATAAAGACAAAGTTTATAAAAATTGTAAGCAATTGGCATTAACGTATTCATATAATTTTGGTGACTACTAGCCAATTTTCATCTACTTTAATGCAGCCATATGCAATACTCCCAATCAGTGCTCTTATTGCAATGGCGTCTGTAAGTTTACAATCCCACTCATGAGTAAACTTTTTGTGCAAATTTGTTATGTATGTAACTGTATATAACTGTGTATATAACTGTTCCATCATCCAAAAATATAGAAATGCATTGCAAGGATATGTTTCCATTCTTAGCTACACTTTTGACTCCTGGTAATTTGAGTACAATATTATATCTTCTGATATGTATATTACGTGGAGGCATATGCACGAGCCTCATTATATACTTATCTGTCCCATTATAGAATGATGTTCTACCTCTTCTAGGCTCTTTTAACCAATCACCAATATCAACCTCTTGAGCTTGATACCTGTCGCCCATTTTACATATACTTGCTTGCTAGAAAATTAAAAAAAAACATTTAATTAAAATATGAACTTTTAACATTTACTTAGCTCTTAAATATTTTGTGCAAATAAGCGTAGATAATTAAAAACAAATATATAATTCATTAAGAAAAAATACTTATGTAGATAGGTGTGCGATCAACAAATTGCCGCATGACGGTACGAGGTACTCTGCGTCGGCACTGTGCGACGTACAAGTTGCATCGGGGAAAGGGGTTAAATAGTCAGGAAGCTACCTAATCGCTTAATATGCTTTGGCATTACTAACATCGATTAATATCACAATTTATTTTTACATGAACAAAATGTTTATAGCAAAATTAATAAAAACTCGTACTTTACCAGTAAGTCAAACAAAAGTGTACGCAACTTATCACTTGCTCTCTAAAGAATTTGTTTTCGTGAATAGTGAGGCAATTCGTATTTGTATTCACAATAGTGATTTTACGCTTTATGTATGTGCCTTATGTAACCTTTTTTGTACGCTTTATGTATGTGCGTATAAAAAGGATTGTATGTTCATGCAGGGTTTATCTGGTATTATATACGTATACTTTTAGATCACAGTTAGAACTTAGAGACAAGTTTGAACTTGCATGTCCTATATAAATCAATTTCTTATAATGTGGAGTGTATCCCCACATAGTAAATAAGGTGACTGTAAACTAATAAGGCCAAACTAATATGACTAATATGATGTTCCACTTCAATATGTAGGGCAGATTATGAAAATCAACTAGAATATTAGGTTAATATAATAATATAATTAATTCTCGCTTCTGTCTGTTTTTCAAATGAAATTGCCACGAATATAGCTTTTAACCTGTAAATAAGAACAATATCTAATGAAAACTATTACTAAAAAATTAAGTATTCGTTTCTTCCACAGTTAATTAACACGTTCCTGTACATACTCATAAAGAAATTTTTTTTTTTTTCTTTTTCTTTTAACAATCTGCAATCAGTAGTCATACTATAAGCGGATGTTTAGAGTGAATCCATTGACAGGTCGAGCGTGACTGCAGTGAGTCATCTACTCTGTAGTCTTTACAGATCCCCACAGGGCTATAAGATGTCTTTCCTTTTTAACCTCTTTGTATAATTTCTAGTTTTTAGCTCTGTAGCCAGCTTGTTAGGATGGTTTTCCAGTCTCTCATGGTATTTTTTGGTTAATTTTCGGATTTCCTCCATGATGGTATCCATTTTCAGTTCTTTATGTATTTCAGCGTTCGTGACAAAGCAAGGAACACCACTAATTGAGCGCAAGATTGCATTCTGCATCCTCTGTATTATGCTTATGTTTGATTTACAAGTGCTACCCCAGAGTTGAATTCCATAAAGCCACACTGACTTTAGGATAGCTTTATATATTAAAAGTTTGTTGTCAGTACTCAGTTCGCTGTTTCTTCCCATGATCCAGTGTAGGTTCTTATAACAGATATTAAGTTCATTTCTCTTTGTCTTAATATGTTGTTTCCACGTCAGATGGCAATCAAGATGTAGCCCCAGGTATCTTACATTATCTTGGTGAGGTAGTGTGGTATTCTCAAGATGAACTTCAGGACAGTTACCTTTACGCAGTGTGAACGTAACATGGACAGATTTGCTTGCACTCGCCTGTATCCGCATCTCCGTAGCCATGTGGTTATTTCATCAAGGCCCTCTTGTAGCATGTGTGATGCCATGGCAGGGTCAGCATGGCTTGCTAGTATCGCTGTGTTATCAGCAAATGTTGCTGTAGCAATACTTTCAAGCTGAGGTAAGTCTGCAGTAAATATTGTATACAAAATAGGCCCCAGGACTGATCCCTGCGGGACTCCGGCAGTTGCTTCGAAAAACCCAGACGTCACATCCGCGTCCTTTACTTGGAAGATTCTTCCCGACAGATAGGATTGAATTAGAGAGAAGTACTGATGAGGTAAGTTGATTTTTATCTTATATAGTAACCCCTTGTGCCAGACCCTATCGAACGCCTGTTGTATGTCCAGGAATGCAGAGGAGCAGTACAGTTTTTCTTCCAAGCATTTTCTTATTTTACCACAGACTCTGTGGACTTCTTCAGTGGTAGAGTGGTCTTCACTATCCAGGATTGGTAGCATTCTGCATATCAGGAGTTTTTCAAAGACCTTTGAAAGGGTTGGCAAAAGACTTATAGGTCTATATGAGGATACTTCATTGGGTGGTCCACCTTGTACCCATCTTGTATACCATAATCACACAGGATACTTTCCATAATGTCAAGAAGTACTGGGTTCTCAGTATGGCGTTAAATAGTGAAGTCAGAAACACTATAGTTTTTCTAGGCTGCTTTAGTATTTCTTTGGTAATGAGGTCATATCCGGGAGTTTTTTTGTCATGTAGATTAGAAATGACTCTCCAGACTTCCCGTACTGTAATAGGGTGTGGAGGTGGTGACATTTGGAAATCTTGTTGTAGCACATTATTAATCAATGTCTCATTTTGTACGTCCATGCCTGGATTTGGTGAAAAGATTTTTTCTAAGTGCTGAGCAAAAGCATCCACCTTCTCCTGTGGTGTTCGCGCCCATCCATCAGCTATTTTGAGTGGGGGCTTGGCATTATGGGGTCTATTGTAATTTTTAGTAAATTTCCACAGTTTATAATTAGTCGAAGCTGAGGCTGTCAAGGATTCTAGTTGATCTTCCAAGGTTTTATTGTTCCATTTGTGTAAAATGTCTTTCAGGTCTCTGGATGCTGTGTTAAATGCAGTTTTGTCCGCGGTGAGCCAAATTCGACGGAGTCTTCGTTTGTTGAGTAGGGCGTTTTTGATATTCAGCGGGTAATTGATATGCTTTTCTTTTGTTTTTTGCACCGGAGTATGGATCCAACAAGCTTCCTGAACAAGTGTTGTAATATACTTAGTAGCCTCTTCTATGTTGTCCTGAGTTTTTAACGGGACATTAAGCTGTATACAGCTATCAATGTACTCTCTGAGTAATTCCCAGTCAGTGTCTTTGTTGGTGAGAGTTTCAGTACAGTTAGACTCTATTATTCTAGAACTTATTGATAATATGACATGAGTATGGTCAGAAGAGCTGTCATAGCAAATTCTGGTTTGATGTAGTGTCTTGGTAATCTTTTCAGTACAAAAAAATCGAGGAGGTCTGGGATTTTTTTCTTGTCTTTTGACCAATACATAGGTTCACAGGTCGATGAAACCAGTAAGTTGTTTTTGTCTACGGTCATTTTCAGCTGCCTGCCTCGTGTTGTAGTAAGTCTGGAGCCCCAGCACATATGCTTAGTGTAACAAAGACGAATGAAACGCCTGTTGTACAAATCTACGTTTTTCAGTAGCATTTACGTTTACGGGAGTGTTGTCACCTACATCTGCGGTATCTTTGATTAAATTAGTTGACTCCATTGTTGTTCCCACGAGTAGGGTCGATAAAACAGGTCACACATGAGGTGACGCCCATTCTCATGTGAAGGCACTATACAACAATGTTAGCTAGGTCCATTGAGGTTGGCGCTTAGAACTGATATCCCATCAGCCATTCATCCTTTTGGCACGTTTCCCACCGTAGGATTGGGGTTATATGTTTATAGAGGGTAACTCCCTCTTGGTCCGGGCGGTAAAGCCAAGGCCCCCATTCTTGCAGATTGCGAGTTTACGGGTTAGGGGATCATTTCCTATCTCCTTAGTTGAAGTGTTAGCTTAGTTAGGATAATCAAACCGCCGCCTGAGACTCGGCGTTGTTACTTGTTTGGCGCCTTCTATGTATTATTTATAATCAACTTTAGACAAAGTGGAAATTATCTATATACTAGTTTTTGCCTGTGACTTTTAACAATTATCCAATATTTAAAAAAAAAAATTATTGTGATGATTAATATTAATATCTTATAATTAAATGAAACTACGTCATGTGGCATTATTTCTATTTTCTTTTAAGTTCTTTACCACGACCTAGGTTTCGTTGTATTACAACATCTTCAGATGGGCTATTAGGAAAGATACAATTCTTGCTGATAGTCCACCTGAAGATGTAATATAACGTAACCTAGGTCGTGGTAAATAACTTAAAGAGAGTAGAAATAATACTACATCACGTAGTTTAATTTAATTGTGAATAATGAATTTCTACAAAATTAACGCCAAATATATTCAATTAATATATTAATCACTAAAAATTCTAAAATAAAATATCATTTAAAAAGTAGAGTAAAAATAATTAATCAAAATACTTAATCTTAGTTGCAAAAAGTAACTTAAAAATACCTACTTAGTTGCAATAAGTGACTAAGTTACTTATTTTTGAAGTCGATGCCAGCACTATCGACCAACTTAAACAAGTGTAAATATTTATATTATAAAGAGGCCTTTAATGAATCTATCTAGTATTGTAAGTATATTAGAAATTAAAGTTTTAAATTTACATTACAAATTAAATTAATCAAATCCGTATTTTATGTTAAGATTTTTTTAATTCTGCAGACTTGGCAATGTAAGTGTTAGATTTCCCACAGGTTTTTTTGGTCTATGCACCCAAATACTTTATTACATAGAACTTGGAAATGAAGTGTCGAAGTCATCGTTTTCAGTCGTATTCTTTTTGGAATAGTATATGTTTTGTTGACAGAAAAGTTTTTTTATGGAATCTTTTTTACCATTTAATTATGAAAAACCAAATGAAACATTTTAGATATGTAAAGTTGCATTATTTTGTATTTTTCAATAGTACTAACAAAATGAGATTTGTGTAATATGTGGGAATGGTGTAATCAATGTTCAGATAAGTCACAGTTGGTTTAAGAAGTTTAGAACCGACAATTTGTATCTGAAAGCTGAAGAATGTTGTAATACTCACTACAGACACGGAACTCATCGATATCATAGTTGAAGAAAATCTTTTATACACATGAAGTAATCGATGCTTCGCAATTTCGCAAGTACTAGATATGCTTTATTTAGTCCAAAAAAATAATTTATTTGCCATTGAGATCCTAATTTATTGTGCAGACTCCATTAATAATGAAATACTATGTACCTAAATTGGATAATTTGTCCAACAAAGATAATATTACTACAGTAATGGAAGAGCTAGAATAAAGGCTTGGCTGCACTCAATTGCTTATGATACACACAATGAAAAACATAAAATGATAAAAGAATTATAGCAATGACAGCTGCTGTCATTTTTGACAGTTGTTTAAAAATGGCGTGTACTATTAATGATAGTGTGACATGTTGAAAACTGAACTTAAAAATCCACAAAGACACGCATATTATTGCAACCCCAAGTTTATGCTCCTTCAGAAACTGCTGGTTCATATACAACTTTATCTTAATACTTTGGGTGCTCACTCATACTTGTCACAACTGATGCAACCTGGTCTGTAATCATATTACTTGAGTAGGTTCCATTTTAGGTCAAGGGCAAATTTGGTATCCGAGATAGGATCCAACGGGTTAAAGGATTTTATTAGTCACTTTTTAACAATCAGTCTTTTTTAATAATTACGCTGATAGGGATTAAGCGTTAGTTATAAAATACTATATTATTTAGACCTGAGATACACATGCCATTAAAATCTTTCGCAGCATGTTTATAGCAAGCCCGAGGTACATCTGTTTTATACTGGTTGCTAGAATAGGTGTGTTCGTTTTATGAAACTAAGTACTTCTTATGGCATGTTCCATTAAATAAAAACATTTTGAAAAGAAATGTGTGAGATGAAGAACAAACATTGCAAAATTAGCATTATGGCAGTGAACGTAGTCAGATTTGGTAAGCGTTTTTCCGTCTAAACCCAGCACTTTCTGATAAGTCGGGAAAAGTAGACAATTGTGTGGTTAAGTAGCATGCTCTTATTAAATACATGTGCTAATAGTTAGCATTTGTTCGAAAGTAGAATGCTTTCGTGATACTAAGTAGTGCGTGTTTTCCAGAAATTATCCTTACATAGTAAAAAACAAAGTCGCTTCCCGCGTCTGTCTGTCCTTCTGTTTGCTTAGGTCTTTTAAAATGTGCAACGGATTTTGATGCGGTTTTCACTCTCATTCAGATAATTTCTTCCAGATGGTTTATAGGTATAAAACATGCATGTTATATTTACAGAAAATATGAAAAAGTCAATCTTTCGTAAAAAAAATAGAATTTTGACATGAACATATTTAGTTAGTATATAAAATATACTAACTGAATATAATTAGGGAAAAGTAAAAACTAGCAATCCATTTTCTCTAAATTGGTTGCCCGATGCACATTAAAACTTATATATATTTACACCTTAAAGATATACTGTCACCACACTAGTCCAAGATTAAATTACTTTTTTGATATATGTATAAAATCTTTAATCACCTATTTTTGAGGCAAGTAGGTAGTCTATGCCCTCCTATTGCGAGTTTCAGAAGCAAAATTAATTAAGATTAGTACGCAACAAGTGGCTATCTAGCAGTTTACTACCCAGCTTCAGGGATCAGGAATGTACAGTAAAACAGAAGCTCACCTTTTTTTATCGTAACTCTTTTGATACCTGTATAAAATCTATAATCACCTATTTTTGAGGCAAGTAGGTAGTCCTTTGATGTGACTGACTTTAGAGTCCAGAGATTGACTTGGTATTATTTCATGTATCTTCTCTAGTACAAAGAGGGCATATACTCTGTTTTAGGACGCAGAATATTTGGTTTTCTTGCTGTGTCTTTCAATGATTATAATAATAGGTGGCTGTCGCACAATGATTCTAGTAGATCCCAGGGTAGAGAGCACAGATCAGGCTCTGCTTTTAATTGATGTTCAGATGCTATCATACGGCAAGTGGATAACAAAACTCAGGAGGAAGTGTGGCCCAAACAGATCTGGCTGCGGACTGTGCTGGCTGATTTAATAAGCATCTGCACTTGAAGTGAAACGTCATGTCCAGCATCGGACAATATGACAAAATATTTTTGTCTTGTTAAGGGAAAATAGGAAATGAACAAAACGTGAAGGGAAAAAAAACACCATTTAGTCGATGCAATATTTTAAATATTATTTATTATATATATATATATAATTATCTATAAATACTTACATTGCCAAGGACAAAATAATTCCACAATTTTACATAAACATCCATTATTTAATGTATTCTTTGCAACTCACTGTAGAATATATAAAAAATATTTTATTAAATATTTTCTTCTATACCTAATAATTGTTATATAAATTCGCACACGCTGGATCGGAAGAATTTCATTTTTGCGGACGGCCGAACCAGTCCTTATGTCATACAATAAGATTATTTGCAACAATGCTTTTCTATATTATAAGCAAATATAAATTCTTTGCCTAAACATAATTAAACTGAAAGATGTACAATACAACAGTGTTTTGATCCTTAAATGCACGATTTTTATATTGCAATGAAAAAAATAAATGACTATGAAAAAGATTGAAAGTTTCAAATTTTGAATTTGAGATTTCAAAATTTAGGTTGTCTACTTTATGACAGTTGCTGAAAGTAAAATAGCTTAGCACTGAAAGAACGATTTAAAGTCATTTAGTCAATCTGTTCTTCAACCATTTAAGCGTCAAACGGTGCGACTGTTACGAATCGCGTTGCAAATATTCACTTGTTGAATAACGCATAATTATGCGACCAATACATCGGCGTCGGCATTTTGGGATTGTGACATCTAGACTTCACTTAAAAATAATGATGCAATTTCCAGTAATATTTTACAGCATAAATAGACGTGTATATTGATATATGTTCAGTATTTGTTTTGGTCACGTTGCAGTTGCCTGACGGTCGCGAAAGTGTGCATACTTGCATAATTTTGTAGACCTTTGCTACCTGTTCCTGTATTTCTTTGTTCACATGGGTGTGAATGAAGCTTTAAGAACACTAAATCAATCAAAAGTTAGTTTTTAGACAAGAAAAAGATAGGTCTTAGATCTTACATCATAATGTGAAATGGAGAATAAATAATTTCCTTATTAGAGAAAGTTTGACCTACTTGTTATGTAATAGTAAAAAGTATATTTAATAACATAATGTCACTTGTTGGCTATTTATCATAGTCTAAGGGCAATATATAATTATAGAGTCAATGAAAAGATTGATTTTCGTAAAGTGAATCTCGAATCTGAGCAGAAATTCCAAAGTATTCCACCAATATATATATATATATATATATATATATATATATATATATATATATATATATATATCTTTGGAAGTCATATACAGTGAATCTCAAAAAGGCTGAGCAGAAATTCCAAAGTATTCCGTCAATATATATATATCTAACTCTTGCTGAATATATTTGGCGTTAATTTTGTAGAAATTCATTATTCACAATTAAATGACACTATGTGATGTAGTATTATTTCTACTTTCTTTAAATTGTTTACCGCAACCTAGGTTTCGTTGTATGGCAACATCTTCAGGTGGGATATTAGCAAAGAATCATTAATATTAAGAAAGAATTTCTTTGCTAACAGCCCACCTGAAGATGTTGTAATACAACGAAACCTAGGTTGCGGTAAACAATTTAAAGAAAGTAGAAATAACACTACATCACAAAGTTTCATTTAATTGTGGATTATCGTGCATGACAAAATTTCGACATGACAAGATTTCATGTATAAACACCTTAAATGACAACTATGATTTATGGCATTTTTTAATCGTATGTACTTTATATACGATTAAAAAATATCTCGTATGTAACGTATTCATGTAAATATTAAGTAAGTACTAGTAAACATAAAACAATTAAAGTAAACATAAAACAATTTAAGTTTGTATATAAAGTACAATGTATTCCCGTCTTTTATTAAAGTTGTAATGCAATCAACGCTGTTTCAAGTTTCAGTTATATTTATGAAGAGCAAACGCAATTATTCGCTCTCACCCTCATCGTGTCTTTGTCGTTTGCTCTGTCTTTCAAAGAAGTGCGAACGGCAATGTTTAACTATTTAAATCTCTGTAATTAATAAAATTAAAGTCCATTGCAAATGCAGTACAATTATTTAAGTTAATAAACTTGACGATATGGCTATAAAGACAACTCTGTAATAACGATGTAATGAAAACATGACTCAGAAAAGACACTAAACTACTGTTATATAAAAGCTTAATCAGATCGGTACTTACGTATGCATCTGAAACGTGGACATTGTCCCAAAACTGGTTGAAAAAACCCTTGCAATTTTCGAACGAAAAATCCTCAGATTCATCTTTGGTGGGTTCTTTGACAATAGGTTTTGGGGAAAGAGAACTAATGCCAAACTTTATCGTTTACTTAAAGAACCAGATATAATTAAATTTATATATATAATAATTTTATTTTGTGCACAGAAGCTAGTTTGCCATACTGATTTAACAACACCTTTAAGTGTAGTAGTGTAGCTCTTAATAATTTCATTACAAATAATCACATATACAAGACATATAGCAAGTAAAATAAATCACTAACAACAAGGCTTGTCCTGTGCAAAAGATGATTTTTTTTGAAAAAGAATTATCAAAATAAAATACAAATTTAAATTAACATTAAATTTCCAAAATATAAAGATATATCAATCAATTGTGACAGCTGTCAAAATATTAAATTTGACATCTGTCAAAATGTCATTTTTCTTTGATAAGTCTTTTTTCGATTTCAGTCAAGTTTTTTTTTTATTTCAGAAATCTTACAAAAATACTAAGAAAATATTTAACTTTGTTCTAAGAAATGTTGAAAATGTTTTTGTATATTTTCTTAAATGAAAATGTTTAATAGCGCAAACCATTTAAAATAGTGTCACCAAAATGATTAATGCAACTGATGGTGCTGGAATGGGTTCAGCGAGTTACATTAAACAATAATGTTGGCATATAGACTCGTCTAGTGGTGTTTAAAGGTTATATTATTAATTTTTTTATTGAATTCAGGGTGATACTTTGCGAGAATTTATTAAATCATAGATTTTAAATAAATATGTAAAATACACGAAAAGAAATAATTTCATAAATAATGCTAATATTTTAACTGGAATGTAAAAGCTAGTATTTAGATGGAAAATTTCTGAAAAAACGAAGCTATGATTTTTTTTTCAAATTTTTGGTATGAAGATGTCGCAGTGGGGAGGTAATTACGCCACAGAGTTTCTGCCGAATTAATTTCAAACTTCAATACCTCAGATAAATATAGACATAGGGTCACCATCTCAATCATTTCAAGAGCAAAGTTTCATTTGAAGTGCAAATGATGAAAGTTGTCGGCTCCGTTCCAATATTCCTGGCGGCTGGTTGTTGCAAAGTGAAACCACAATTTTCGACCTATAGATTTGACATTTTCAAGACATTGCGATTTAAAAACTATATGTATGCAATTCTAATACCAACACCCTCTTTTAAATGAATTTATAAATTAATTAAATGATTCAAAAGAAACATCTTAAGCAATTTCAATGTACTGCAAAGCAAATATAAAAAAAAATTTTGGCCTTATATTAGTAAAAGTCTAAATTCGAAGTCCCAAAAAAAATTTTTTTGAAACTCCAAAAGTAAAGAACTGTTAATGTAGCGTATTACGTCCAATTACTTTACAAGCAAGCGCCAATCGTGAGTTGATGACGTGAAGCCTTTCCACGTTGTTTACAACCAAGCCATGGATGAAACTCATAATTGGCTGCATGGATAAGAACCTATAGATGTTCATGAACACAAGTAGACATTTATAACTTCTAGAGTAAGAAAAGGGCTGTCCATGATATTATTGGCAGGCCTTAATGGCTGCCAAGGAATATGTAAGAAGGAAAATTATAATGGGTGTATCGAATAGATGACACGAGCCGCAAAATACATTATTACCATTATGCTTGTGTCACGTATCTCACATGCCCGTGCCAGCCATGCCGGCAATAACTAGTCGGAAGTGACTCTGGTACTTCAATTGTATGTATATATTATAGTTTCCATTTCGAACAACGATGGTTGTGTGGATGAAATGAAAAGAAACATGTTAATAACTAGAACAACAATGGAGGAACCGAAACATCATCAAAGCCACTATGACCACATCATCCTATTCCTTGCGATCCCCATATTTCTGTACACCTCACAGATGTAGACACTTCAAGAAATGGAGACGAGGCTGGAGATGTATTGCTGTAGAAGATTACTGGGAATATCCCGGACTAATGCCTCTATACTCCCAAGAACACGATATCAAGCAGTGTCAATGGAACTTAGTATAATCTTGAATGTTCATATTTTTTGTCTATGTCTTACCATAGAATGTTTCGTCACATATTCTTTGTCTATGTCTCACCATAAAATGTCTCGTCACATATTCTTTGTCTAGGTCTCACCATACTCATATTCTTTTTCTGTCTCACCTTAGAATGTCTCGTCACTTTGTCTATGTCTCATCATAGAATGTCTCGTGACTTTGTCTATGTCCCCCCATAAAACATCTCCTCATGTAGGGTGCTGTGTGGCCTCTTGTATAAGCCCTTCAGACTACCGACAAGCAGGGAGAGACGGCGAAATATCATGAGGCGGATTACATCAGCACCTGGCAGTACTACATAATGATTATGACAGCCCTGTTAAGAATGTTACTATAGAGAAGATGTGATTATATCTGGTATCGATTTTATATAAATATTATATTTATAATTTCGGGCGAGCCGGTTACAATGAATTACTCATGAATAGCACACTAACGCTACTGAGTCCCAAATATTTAAGGCACGTATTAAAATAAATATGCAACATTCTTATTGCAAAACAATTGCTCGGCGAATTGTCTATAGTAAAACTAAGCAAGTTACGAACTTCTCTATTTAATAGAAGGGATGGCGTGGGGGACATCTCCCTGTCTCATTCACTCTCGTACAATACAATGATCATTTCTTAAAATGACATCACATTTCAATATCCATCCTTGTCTAAACGTTAAGTTTTTAAATCTTTATAAATCGGTAAATATTTAGGTTTTTAAAAAAATTTTCATTCCTCGTCACCTTATATCTTGAAATTATAAAAATAATTTAATCAAATACCCTATACTAATATCTTCTTCTTTCTTGAGTGACATGAATTGACCTAATATTGAACAATGAACCCAGGATAAAGTGATCAGCCATAGTCAAATATTGGCAAAAGAAGGGATCCATCTCTTTTAGCCAAAAAAGATAGACGCCCTACTTTTTGAGTTTCTTCTCTCTATATTAGCAAAAAAAAGTGACATAAAGAACCGAAATCTCATCTTTGTATATAAACAACAAGTTGGATAGGTACATAGTATTTGCTCATTATTATACTCATATTCAATAGTACTAATCCAAAAGATATCCACATAAGTGGCCCCTGTCACCCTACAAAAATATATTAACAAGAAAAAATAAAAAAATAAGCCCCTAAACTTTGTTATTTATGTTAAAAGTGTAAAATTATTATGAGAAATATTGTTAAAAGTGAGGTTATTTTTCATAACATTATTTATTAATCATTAAAGTTATTGGTCTGATAAACAACAAATAACTAGTTTCAGATCACTATTTCGTTGCATTGAAAACTATGGATTTGATAAGTATTTCCCCAGCGCATAAATTTTCAAGCATGTTTTTTATTAAAATATAACATTAACACAATATACTAGAAATAAAATATTATTTTCAGTAATACACCCAAATGTTAATTATTAATTTCCAATTATTTAAAAATTGCTTCATTTTCTAATAACACATGCTGTACATAATTTTTTCGGCCTGTGCCATTACCGATAAAATTAATTTCATTTAGTTACCTGCATAGTTTCGCAGTGCAGCATGTAAACCAGGTGGGTGCAAGCAAGCATGTGCACATGCACCGCTTAGTATGGTTTTGCATGCGTTATTGATAGCGGTAATCGGGTGTTTTGTAAGACAGTATGTTTTTAAATATTAAGTGATTAGAGTTTACATAGATTTAGAAAAACGTGCAAGTTTGAGTGGTGTATTGAGCAAAATGAACTTCGCTTTCTACAAGGATTAAAATGTCTATAATGACATAAAAATGTGTAAATAAAGTGGATTAGACCTTTTCATTTAGGTACTTACATAAGTTGATTACAATTTTTTTAATACGCCTTAATTAAGTTACTGACTTAAAAAATAACAATCATTCCGATGGTCCCGAGCCTGCAAAAAGTATGGAGGGAGAACTGGATTCTTATTTCACACAGTGAAGTACACACACATATTCACAGGTCAATCTTAGTTGAATAGAAAATTTGTTACATACATATAATTAAAAAAAAAGATTAAACTGTTTTTGTTACATTTTATGTATCGATTATTTCTTTATGTAGGCCATTAATTTTTTTAAGTTTACTGTTTGTACCCAAAAATATAAATAAAACTATGCAAAACGTCATTCTGCTAAATAAAACTATGCAAAACGTCATTCTGCTAAATAAAACTATGCAAAACGTCATTCTGCTACGCATACTAATTAGTGCAAAAAGCTTTTGAATTGTCAGTTTCATCAAAGATTGATATCTTTACAAATTGCCCTGAAGATGTTATCATACAACAAAACCTAGGTCGTGGTTAAGAATTTAAATAAAGTAGAAATAATAATACATCACATAGTTTCACTTCGTTCAGAAAAATTTCATTATAATAAATTTCTACAAAATTAACGCCAAATATATTCAAGCTTTTGAATTAAGTTTAATTCTCAAAGTTTGCCAAGACACAGAATTCCATTAATTCAGAATACATGGAAGCAGACGTAAAATAAACATCTTTTTAAAATGGAAACATTCAAGGTCATACTGAGTGGTTATTTGCGTAATTTCGTTGCACAGTGGGTACTAACACATGAATATTTAAAATACATTTTCATAGGTAGAATGATTAGGTTTAACATTAATTTCAAGTTTTTTAAGAAATCAAACGGATGTTTCTAAATTGTTTATTTCCAGTAATCTGGAATTAAGACAAATGTTTCTATTTAGATTTAAACTTTAGAATATAATCTTCAATTCCGGTCACTGAGTAAGAAATACCTGTATACATAGGTTTGGTGCATATTTTGAAATGTTAAATTTTATTTTTATATGACAATAGTAAAACTAACGGTAAAGAATCTAACGTATGCTAAAACACATGTTAAAAACCATGCAAAAAGGTTAGAGCTAATGTCAGTTTTATGACAGCCATTTTTGATAAATTAACTTAAGAGGAGTATATGGAAAAAACAACTTAATTTTAAGCATTAAAAAATTGTTTTGTGCCAAATTATCGGTTCAATTTAGAATATCAAATATATAAACCACTGTTAAATGTAGCTCAGAATGTGGTTATTACTATATTTTATACTGTCCCCTCTTCCATAAACATTACAATAGACATACAAGAGGGCGTTTTTAAGTTCACAGAATGGAAAGGCAGGCCATTAGTAAAGGTGATTAACAAAATGATAGCTAGTTAAGTAACTCATTATTAGTATAAATACCAAGTTTTATCATAATCGGATCATTAGTCTTTGAACTATCGTCGAACAAACAACTCAATCTGGAAGAAAGTCTGAACTATGAAAAAAATCGAGTACCTCGCCGTTATAAAGTTCCTTACCAAGCAAGGAAAGTCGGTTCAAACCATACTGAAAGAGATGGAATCCGTTTACGGGGACTCTTGCCTGGCTAAAACCATGGTATATAAGTGGCATAGTCTCTTTAAACAGGGTAGAGACTCTTTTGGATTGGTTATTGAAAAAGTTGAAAAATTAGTATTGGAAGATGTCAGACTAAAGAAGAAACAGCTTGCAGAGATGGTTGGAGTATCGGATACAACAATTTTTAGAATTCTCCATGATCATCTTGGCATGACAAAGGTCAGCGCGCAAGATGGGTGCCGAGAATGCTCACACCGCCTCAAAAACAACACCGCATGGAGTGTTCTCGCGTGTTTTTGGACCTCTGTAGTGAAGGCAAGGATGGACTATTGAGTCGAATTGTTACTGGAGACGAAACTTGGGTTCATCATTATGAACCTGAGTCCAAACAAGACTCAATGCAGTGGCACAAAAAAGGCACACCACCATCCAAGAATTTAAGGGGTCACAGTCGGCTGGAAAAATAATTGAGACAGTTTTTTGGGATTCAGATGGGATTCCGTGGACAGATTATAAAGATAAAGATGTTTCCATAACCGGAGAATACTATGCGTCAATTCTAGAGAGGTTCAAAGAAGCAATCAAAGAAAAAAGAAGGGGTAATGGACCAAAGGTGTCCTGCTTTTGCACGACAACACGCTCGTTCACACGAGCCACGTTGCGCTGGCTGCCCTACACAAGGTGAGCTTCGATATTTTGGAACACCCACCCAACAGTCCTGACCTGGATCCCAGTGATTATTATTTATTCCCAAATCTTAAAAAAGAACTTCGTGTAAAAAAGTTTTCAAGCGATGAAGAAGTGAAGGATGCAGTTTCAGCTTACTTTTAGGGCAAAGACGAAACATTTTTTTATTTAGATATACATAAGCTAAATGAAAGTTCTGAAAAATGTATTACGGTAGCAGGTGAATATATTGAAAAAGGAAAATAATTTTGTATTTTTATTCTCACTCCTTATCCGCCATTCCGCCAACTTAAAAACTCCCCCTTGTATTAGAGCACTAGCAAATGCTTCAAAATTCATCAACATAAACTTTTGAAATGTAAACTTTATGAAAATGTTTTTTTTCATTGCATGAAATACTTAGGAATCATCAAGATCATACAAAGTACCTGTTATATCCTGAATATAACCTACTAATACACAAAACTCACAAGAGTCATTAAAAAAATCAATAAATCTATAAAAGAGTAAACAAAACCAAGTAAAACGTTCACTCACACAAAAACACAAAACAAATGTCACTCTGACATTTCACATATATTTTTAATTAATATAGACACTGACAACACCCTGAAAAAAAGATACTTTGTTGTCATTTCTATTAGTCATTGTATACATTGTTAAGTTTTATTGTTATTTTTATGTTTTTTTCACAATTTTGCAAATATTAATAATATAGTACCTGGAATACCGAGTTTTGCTCGGTGTATTTTAAGTTGATGACAGCGCTTGTTTAATGGTATTAGAGTGCTTTGAATCTCAATAGAATCGTCAAAAATTATCAACGTGGTGCTTCTTCCCCCAACTGCACAATCCTACTTTTTCCTTCCTCTTCTCCTTTCCCTACCCCTTCACATTTCCTGCCCTATCCACTCTCACATTTCCTTCCCCCATGTACTTTCATTTTCCCTTCCCATTCCTTACCCACTTCCACTTCCCCTTCCCATTCTCTTCCCCTCCCTCTCCGCTTCCCCACCCGTTCTCCTATGTTTTTCCATTCAAAAGTTATTAAGTCATAATGGTAGTGTTCATAGTAATTTTGAAAACTTTAAATGGCTGCCATTTCCACAATAATTAACCGATATGGCTCATCTTCAAAATTATTGACTGTAATCCACCCAACTCAAGTAATAAATATACCAAATTTCATCGAAATCGTTAGAGCAATTTCCAAGAACTCATTTACATATATATATATAATATATATATATATATATATATATATATATATATATATATATATATATATATATATATATATATATATATATATATATATATATATATATACATAAAAGAATTGTTCATTTAATAGTATATGATTTATGATAACCGTTTCTTCCTTGTTTTGTATTAAGATCATAAGTTTTATTTAATTTTTTGTGTTTTTACTGTATAAAAAAAAATAATTTGAAATTATGTAAACTATGTTCTATTTCTGTAATATCAGGTCCATTTTCGTCAGTCTACGTTCAGATTTCAACAGTTTTGTTTGATTTAAATATCACACAAGGCAAAAAATATACACGTGGGATTTTTTTTATAGGAAAAGTTGTTTCAAAAAGTATTTTAAATATATTTAATACAAACCTCAACAACGAACTCGACTTGTCAAAATTCCTTCTAATCCTTTTTGCGCAGTGAAAATTAAGATTTTCATAAGAAACTCCAAATATTTATGATTACATACTAAATCATCGATTTCTCCGCATTCTTTTGTTTTTTTTTCTCATCGTTCTGATATCTCAGAATTTCCTCGAACTACAGTATTTCGATTCACGAGACTTCAATTTATGTCAAACAAAATTTTGTGGCCGCTCTATGCACATTAACTTCCATTGTGATAAATTAAATATGAATGAAACAAAGAAATGCTATAATACATAAAATAAGCCATTATGATACTGTTTTCATCAGGGAAGCAATGAATGAATAACGAAATGAAGAATGCACCCAGAAAAATTTATAGGAACGTAAAACTTTAACTTCTACAGAAATATATGGAAAAATGTAAAGCAAAATCAATGCAAGGACTTCTGGTGTTTTAACTCCAGTACTTATTTTTAGAAATAAACACTTGCTCCATTTAATCTACTAACCCACTCGTACAATACGGCTGACTGGACGGGGCTCCGCTTACAGTTAGAAAACAGTACGAACAATAAAATAATACTTGTACAAAAGCCATAAATATAATCAAATAGTTTATCTTCTCTTAAGGATTAAGTTTACAATTTTCTCTATCAAAAACAATAAGTGTTATTTAAATCTACTTGAAAAAAAATTTTCTACATACATTAAATAAGACAGAGATTTTTTTTAATTCTATGTCGAAATAACAACAAGGCTTTTACTATGCTTTCATAAAAAAAATCTAAGCACACGGCCGCATATATTTTAGAATTTAATATATTTATGACAATATAATACTTTCCACTTAGATAAATATATCTGAATCTATAAACAAAGCTCATATTCATACTATTATTAACCTTAACAAATATGAACTATTTGACAGCTGTCATTTTGACATATAGTGCCGCCATGCTTAATCGATATTTGAAATTGACATAATGTTTTCAAATGAGTGAAAAAAACCGACAAATTATTTTTAATTGGAAATATAATAAATTATACAATGATTTGTTAGCAGATTTTAGAGTTTTAACTCTTGTAATTGCTTGTAATTGCTGTTTAGCATGACGTTTTAAATATGCAATATTTTCCAATATCTTAGATTTGAACGAAAAATTTTAGAAAAAAGTAAGACTTAAAATCCATGTACGAATCCATGTGCAAAGCCTGTCCGAAGCACACATTAATTCTATTTGCTAAATGAAAAAAAAATTGCTCTACACGGGAAAAAATAAAAAATATATTTATTTCCTATTAAAATAGTACTTCTTACCGAATACATATTAAATTTAACTACACTATCATTTTTAAATAATTTTTTTTATTGTCTGTTGGCAACTTAGCTGGCACAAATTCAACAGTAAAATTTTATTCGTAGACATACGAAACTTTGTAGTCGTTTTAGGAATACATTTTTTTATATTATCACAGTGACGCGTAGTCCATAGGAACCGTAATCCAACGCTGGCAATTATTAATTATTACTAAACTGTTATGTTTGAAGGTAACATTTTATATTTTTTCAACTCGGATAAGCTATTTCATATGGACTATGTGTCACTTGATCATAAACATAATTTTGTAAGATTTAAGTAAAATATAGTAATGTACCAATTACCCTGTCTGGAAAATTTTTTTCAATCAAAAATAAAAACAAATACTGAAATTCATATAAATCCTAATTCAGTATCCATATGAACTAATAAAATTCTACATAAATTCAACTTTGGATTGTGTCTCGTAAACATATGACATATATTTACCATAAGCTATGAAAAAAATTACAATTAGAGTAAAAAATAAACTATGTCCTGGCCGTCATTTAATACTAGATTTACAAAAAAAAAACATACATCATACAATTTAATATTGTGTACTTATGAAACCTTCATCAATCAAAACAAAAATGAAAAAATAAAAACAAAATTAACGCGTCAATTCGTTATAAATAATTAGCAGCAACGTTTGTGACACAAAAGTGAAATTAAATTTCAACATATATTGATTGTCTTCAAATAATTTATAAAAAAAAACAAGTCTGCTTTTTTAAGTTCCAAATAATTGCAAAAAAAAAAATAAATACACAAACTTCTACATTTCATTAAAACGTCATTAAAAAAAATTCAAATAAAGTAATGAAACAAACAAAAAAATAAAAAGCATGTTATGTTTTGTATGAAAAAAAAATGGAAAAGAAACAGTAAAAACAGACAAACGCGTAAACACCATCATGTTCTACACACATACAGACAGATAGGCAAAATGTCACGCTTACTTCTCAGATACACCAAACCATTCAGTACAATTCATTACTTTGAGAAATGGAAACCATTTACGCCACATAGAACAGATTCTGATTCATACTCAAAGGTTCCAGAATGCATATAGAAGCAGCATATACAACACGCTGCAATTTATTAAGACTATAAACAAAAATAAAATGTTTTATATACTGTCATATTTATGTAAATATACCGGGCATAAATATGAATATGACAACGCCGAGGAGAAGTAATTCTCATCCATGTCCCGAAGAGAAGAGCATATCTGAATCTATAAACAAAGTTCATATTCATACTATTATTAACATTAACAAATATAAAATATTTGACAGCTGTCATTTTGACATGTAGTGCTGCCATATTTAATAGACATTTGAAATTGACATAATGTTTTCAAATGACTGAAAAAAACGGACAAATTATTTTTAAAATATAATAAATCATACAATGATTTGTTAGCAGGTTTTAGAGTTAAAAGTGAAAACCGTTTTATGAAATTCCATATAATGAGAAAGTTATGTTAGTTTGTAAATTTAAAAAAATATCAGTTGTATGTTTGAGGGTTAATTACATAATCATCAATTGATTTATGAGATAAACCAAGATGTTCATTCCATTTTCACCGGATACGATGCGTCTATTATCTAAATTACTTAAAAGTACATTACACATAACGACAACACGTAATAAAAACATATTTAATACGCATTTCTAAATCTTGAAGTGGCGCCACACAATTTTCATTTCAAGTATTTTTGCAGGTAATTTACCTGTTTTGTTGTATTTTTGATTTTATTGAAAAAATTTCCAGTTTTTTATTGATAATGTTAAATTTGTGAATGAAAAATGTGGTAAAAATGGTCATAATTTTGCAACAAAATTTCCACTTTGAACTCGAATTACTTCAGAATCGCTTTGAATTATAAAAAACGGTTTTCACTGTTCACTTCAGAACATTGAAGAGGGTTACAGTTCCGCGTCTTTGTCGTATTCAAATTTACACCTGTATATTCTTATTCATCCCGTTGAGCAACACCAAAGACATTATTTAGAAAAATATAATAAAAACATGGAAAATACATTCCATTTTATATTAACTATAGTATTAAAAACACTGTTAATTAAAAAACAATATTGCTTAAATTATTTTATAAATAACTGTATTATCAGTGAAAAACAAGAATGGCGTTACCCTTTCCTGTTTTTTCAGTACAACATTACATTTAGATGGGACGTCAAAACATTTCCTTCACGGAAAAGACATTTTCAGAAAATTAAGTGGTGTTTTTTTCTACTTACTACGCATCAAAAAATGAAACTACACTGACCGCTGCGTACTACATTAATATGAAGGTAACACTTATATAACGATTCCTTATAATTCCACTTTTGTATCTCAAAAAATGCCAAAAAAATCACATAACAGTTAATTTAGCTAAAAAATTATTCTAGCGTTACTTTAGCTACAAATTAATACAGGGGTTAATCAAGCTTATAAGTCTCTACAGTTACGCCAGCTAAAACTTCTCCATAGTTAAGAGTTACTTTCGCTTAAAACGTCTCCAGGGTTACTTTAAGGGATGAATAGGCTTAACATACGTATGTATACTTGAAAGCGTGTTTAGTTAAGTGATGTGCTTGGAGGGTGAGGAGCCTCCTGGAGTGGAGTGTTATGCTCCGACCTTGTTCCGTCGCTTGTTCAGTAGCGCATTGTTGCTTTGTTCGAGAGTTTTTATTTGGACCTGTAACAAAAAGGACAGACTATAATATATAAAAAAAAATTATCCATATATTTTATGACTTTCTGTTAACGTATTTCACTTAAACTTAAATTCATGGACATTTTTCAATTTTTAATGACGACGTACATTTGCTAACTGATAAAATCTTCTTTATTTATTTATCAATATCTTAAAGCGGTCCGTCCCTGGGATAAAATGATGGAGTGTCACTAGACAAATTCGTAACACTTCGGCATGCAAACTTAGTTTTCATGGGACACAGCATGGAGAAATGGGCACCTTCTCATCACCAATGTAGTGCTATTGTATTGGTGGGTATAGTGACATTGATTCATATTGGATATTTCTCCCATCCGCCTGATTATATAGGTTAGGTTCCCGCCCTAGGTTAGACCTGTCTTCACTACATCAATATAAAATTTTAATATCGTAAGCGGATGTCGATGGACCTGTCACAATTATTCTATTATCACCAAAAATTAGTTGGTATTTTAACTAATTATATTATTGGTTTTGTTTTTAACCTATAAAAGGACAAAATGTTTCTCTATAAATAATGTTTTTGTAACAAAACATCCCTTAAAATTTTTCAAATTAATTTGCATTTTTTTTTTATCATTAAACAATAAATAAATAAGAACGCAAACTGTCAAAAATCAGACACTAAAAAATTAAGAAATTACAGAAATTGTCAGTAATAAAAGCGTTATATAAATAAATTCTTTATTAAACTATATGTGAATAGTCTTCATAGCTGTTAAATATATTTCGCAAGTACAGATGTAGCTCTTCTGGACCCAATAGTTAATGTCGGAAACATTTGCTAATTGCTATCAACAAACGTAATATAATTATTGAATAACTTTTGTTTTAATTTAATCTCATGGAAATAAAAAGATTCATTCCAACATTCTAACCTAACACTTCAAGTTCAAAGTCCAGTACATTATCGTTGCGCTAAAGAAATACTTGGAAATAAAGGTATGTACACACTACATACATTTCCCTTATGCTAGTTTTTTGGTAATTAGGCAAAAAATGAAAAAAAAACTGCCAATGACATATATCTATAATTTATATTTATAGATATCTTTCCAGATATCTATAGCTAAGGAACTATCCAAATGCTAAATTTCCATCCATAATTTATTCCATCCATCATTGGCTATAACTTACATCCATCCATTGGCTCAAATAGAAGTTACCAAATAACGTGATTATAATAATTGAAAAAAACATTGCCATAAATTGTTAAAATAATTAACAATTTATGGCAATGTTTTTCTGTTCTGCCAAAACTCAAATTTGTTTGCAAGAAAAAAAAAACAAGTTTTGGCCATATCGAGCAAAACTATGGAGGATTCGGGAAATATTTTGCGAGGAGGTTGGCGATGAATGGGTTAAAAATGTTTGTTTTTAGTAAACATGTATTCACACTATTCTTAATTTTATGTAATAACCCAATTACTACATTGGCTTCAAATTCAATGTTGCTCATTTTATGGTGCATGTTGCTCATTTTATGGTGCATGTTGCTCATTTATTGATACCCTCACCTCTGACCTTGTGTAAAATTAGGGATTCGTAATGGTATAATCTTTTAGTTTAATTTTTTTTGTCAATATTGTTAATTGTCAGCACGATTTGGGACATTTTACTAAATCAACGACATCTTTGCGAACACTTTAAATTAAAATATCTTGTGAACCAATGATATTATGACAAAAATTGTTATATCATATTTTGTAAAGAATTAAGTTTTCTACAATTTCCTTTCCGTAATCAAAATTACAATTCGAGTTATAATGCATTGAAAATTATAAAAATTAATTTTTCAATTTTTTTTAGAAACTGCTGATCATAAACCATTGATACTAAAAAAATATTGAAATAAAAATTATGACCAATTTAGCACTAAACAAAATCATTTCATGTTTATATACAATCAGTTCTTAATGTGAAGCATTCAGCAAAAACAGTTCCTTGTTATTTTGATAAGCAATTTAAATGATGTTTATGATTATAGATAAAATGGCGTTTGTGATCAAAATCATAGAAAACGTAATGCTCTATGAGAATGCCATTGTTTACTTTAAATAATTTGAAAAAAATAACTTTCGTACATTTTGACACGCTATATCTATAAACTATATATATATATATATATATATATATATATATTTATATATATTTATATATATATATATACAGGATGTCCAGTGGCAGATTTCAAAGTTTGAACAAACATAGTTTCTGAACGCAACACATAAGAGGTGCGCGGGGGACGTGGTTAGAAGCGCAAGCGGGGCGGATGTTTTAGTAGCCATGGAACAGTGGAGTGGAGAGCACCGCGCTGTTACCGTCGAGGCGTACATTTCGAGTGGATTTTCGCTGTCAGTAGCACGCCGTCAATTTAATAATCGTTACAGTATTCGTCGATTACGTGATGGACCATCATCATGGAGCATTTATGTTGTGATGGAGCATTTATGTATATAGTTTCTCGGATGGCACTAAGAAATTCGATGAAATTTGGTATGTTTATTTCTACGGTGATTATATTAAATATTTTCGAAGATAGGCCATGTTGGTTAATTAAATATTGGTTGGTTATTAAAGAATTTTTGTCACAGAGCCAGCGATTTATGAGATATTTAATTTTAAAGTTTTCACCAGAGACAGCTGATTTAGCGTAACCTCCCTAATCACACCAGCTTTGCAAATTATTCAAGTGTGGGTCACAGAAACAAATTGTAAAAAAAAATAACAATATTGAAAAAAAAATTCACTCAGAGTAACGATGCAAAAATAAAAGTACGATTTTACTTGACTAAAACTTCATTTACTGGACCTCGAAGTCAACTAATTGTCAAAACATAATCGTCCTAATCCTTACCATACATGAAGTTGGTACCTGGTCATAATCGACTCGCATTGTCGCCAGCGAGCGTGTCATCTCGTCCTGCACCTCTGGCCAAGCATCTCCTGCCTCACGTAACAGCTTCCCCGTGTAGAGAGGCGTCTGAGGCACCTGCGTGTACTGCCGGATCCAACGACTGTTCATCACCTGAAACCGAGCAAACACTACTTAATAGATATACATAAAAAAGTAATGGCGGTGTGAAAAGCAGAGGGGAAATGGGGGAGAAGCTAAGGGGAAGATGTAGTTATAAAGAGGGGAAAGTGAAGGGTGGGTGAGGAAAGATGGCGGTTAAAGGCGGATGGAAATGGGAAAAAAAGGGGATATAAAGTTATAGTTTAGAAGGAGAATGTGTTATATGGGAATATGAAGGAAGTAGTGAGGGCAAAATTGGGGAAAGGGGATGGGCATTATAAAAGGGCAAGGGGAGGTGATGATGGGTGGTGCGCAGATGGGGAGTACAGTACAAGGGGATACAGTGAAGAGGGTAGGGCGGGAGAAATCAGGGCAAAATGGGGAAAAGGAAGGGACATTTAGAGAAGGGGAGATGGCAGTGATGGCAGATGAGGAGAGAGGAAAAGTGGGCGTGAAGGTATGATGAAGAAGGGAGAGTATTACATGGAAATATGAAGGAAGGAGTGTGTGCAAAATAGGGCAAAAGAATGGGCACTGAGAGAGGAGAGGGAAAGGAGAGAAAGTGAGACAGATAGAGAAGTAAACTCACTATGATATATAAAAGAGAATAAAATACAAGAAGTTTTCTTCTTAACTCTCTTTCTTGCACCGCTTTTGTTTTTATTAAGTACTATTTGATTATTTTGTGATTTCTCATGTACTTATACACCGACCTGTTCTATACTAAGTCGCGTGGCGGGGTCTACGGACAACATTCCTTTGATGAGGTTCTTAGCATCTGCAGAGACATTCGACCACTCCGGATCAGGAAAGTCGTACTGGCCCAGTCTTATGCGCTGGAAGAAATGACAAAAATTATAACATATAGTTTGAGATATAAATTATGTTTTATACTCCTAAGGAAGTTAAAAAAAATTGTTATGCTATCCAACCATTACCCACATTGGGTTCCACAAAAGGAAAAAAATGGAATCCTGATAAGATCACTTACGTGTTCATTCAGCTGTTCGTTACATTTGACGGATATAAATATGTATATAAAACTTACACCATATTTTCCATTATCCAATTTATCAAGGGTTGCCAGTCTTATACCAGTTTAAGTAGATCAGCAAAACAACAAAACATGTTTATCCATACAAAATAAAAACGTGCAGCACCGGTACATGAATATAAGTTTACGAATTACGGTTTTACTGCGATAAATAAGATAAACGTGACACAGAAAATTAATTGTACAAAATAGTATTATTTATATATATATACTAATATATACGTAAGATTAAAACTTACCTTTGCATAGCCTATAATTTTAAATGGTATGGCGTATGAGAAAATTATTGTCTGTACATAATTATCTGGAATTTTTTAATATAAAAAACTAAATTTTTATTACATTTAAAACATGTTTAATAGACAATTACGAAAAGTATTCGACATTTGCTTTGCCAATTGTTTCCATAGATGTAGAAATGCAACTTTCTCGAGGCTACTCACACTTCGATATCAGTCACAAATTGATTCAAATTTTTATAGATTTACCCATCTGCCAGTGATAATATTTCCATAGTTGACAGTCAAAAATATTTATATAGATATATTAGAGATAGTAACTGGCGTAATCAATTTTTTTTAAATTTCACGTGTCCTGCGGGATACCATTTGAAAGATCGAATTATATTCTATGGTATTCCAGTACGATGATGGGTTTCCAGTTTTCAGTATTTTATGGGAAAAAGCCCTAGAGATATTTACTGGAAATGTCCATAAGAATAATATGCATTATATACGATGAATTGTTTTAACGAAATAAACACTTTTTGGCCAAATAGACCAAAAAATGGAATAGAACCATAGCCTTAACTATGAATTACTTTAATTTTTTCCGCCACCTCTCAGTTTAACAAAATAAATTAAATGAATGTTATATTTCGTTTAATTGGATAATGTGAGCAATGTCAGTTAGATGGAGTTTTATGAAAAAATTTGTTCTTTCATAGGAGAAAGTAGCATACAAAATAATGTGGAATTTAACTAAACTTCATGTGTCTTGTCGATTATCAACTCTACTATATTCCGAGTTTAAAATGTCGGACAATGCCGCTATATTTAAAATTTGGAAAGTTGTAGAATGCTACTGCATCCAAAATTGAAAAAGTTGAAAATTGCTACCGTATTTATTCAAAATGTAAATAATTGAAGAACACTATTGTATTCAAAATATAAAAGGTTAACAATGCTATTGTACTCAAAATTTGAAAAGTTGTCAATATTTGTTGTATTGTACTTAAAATTTCAAATGTTCAAGTTGTTGTATTGTACTTAAAATTTGAAAAGTTCAAGTTGTATTGTACTCAAAATTTGAAAAGTTCAAGTTGTTGTATTGTACTCAAAATTTGAAAAGTTCAAGTTGTTGTATTGTTCTCAAAATTTGAAAAGTTCAAGTTGTTGTATTGTACTCAAAATTTGAAAAGTTCAAGTTGTTGTCTTGTACTCAAAATTTGAAAAGTTCAAGTTGTTGTATTGTACTCAAAATTTGAAAAGTTCAAGTTGTTGTATTGTACTCAAAATTTGAAAAGTTCAAGTTGTTGTATTGTACTCAAAATTTGAAAAGTTCAAGTTGTTGTATTGTACTCAAAATTTGAAAAGTTCAAGTTGTTGTATTGTACTCAAAATTTGAAAAGTTCAAGTCCAAAATTTAGAAAGGTTAAGAATGCTATTGTACACAATATTTATAAAGTTGAAAAATGTTCCTGTACTCAAAATTTAAAAATGTGTAGAATGTTACTGTACTCAGAATTTATAAAGTTGAAAAATGTTACTGTACTCAAAATTTATAAAGTTGAAAAATGTTACTGTACTCAAAATTTAAAAAGGTGTAGAATGCTACTGTACTCAGAATTTATAAAGTTGAAAAATGTTACTGTACTCAAAATTTATAAAGTTGAAAAATGTTACTGTACTCAAAATTTATAAAGTTGAAGAATGTTACTGTACTCAACATTTATAAAATTGAAGAATGTTACTGTACTCAAAATTTATAAAGTTGAAAAATGTTACTGTACTCAAAATTTATAAAGTTGAAGAATGTTACTGTACTCAACATTTATAAAATTGAAGAATGTTACTGTACTCAAAATTTATAAAGTTGAAAAATGTTACTGTACTCAAAATTTATAAAGTTGAAGAATGTTACTGTACTCAACATTTATAAAATTGAAGAATGTTACTGTACTCAAAATTTATAAAGTTGAAGAATGTTACTGTACTCAAAATTTAAAAAGGTGTAGAATGCTAATGCATCCAAAATTGTAAGTCGAAGAATTTTTCTGCATCCAAAATTTAAAAAGTTGAAGGATGCTACTGTATTGAAAATTTAAAAAAATTTAATGCTGATGTTTTCAAAATTTAAAAAAAATTTAGTTCTCCTGGAGAACAACCAGACTGATAATCCTACGAAAAACTAATGCTGTCCATCTAATATAGTTTGAAATATGTTCCATTACAAAAAGGAAAAGCACCTATGGGAAATTTGTGGTTTCAAAACACTTTTACCATAGTATTTTAGATTTTTCTAATTTTTTAAAATTTTTTTAATTTCGTCTTTTCACATTAGATAATAACAAAATTTTCCATATAGCTTACACTAATGATCTCATTTCTCCTGAACTTACATTGGTTTTATCTTTCATGTATGTTGTGTGACCTGACCCGCTTTTTTTAAATATTCCTTTGAAGAACTTTTGGCAAGTGTGAACACATTCTATTACTTCATAAGTTCTAAAACTTTATCATTAATATAATGTTCATTCCAAACGTAATTATATGTCTTACTCGATCTTTTTCCGACGTCTTTTATCTTGTTAATAAATAAACTGCTCACTCAAACAAATTATATCATTTGTTTTATTCTAATATTACCATTCTTGAAAAAACAATCTTTTTTTTACCACTTTCACACACACTCAAAGACATGTCTCACTCCATTTTTTTCCAACGTCTTTTATGTTGTTAATAAATAAACTAACCACCCAATCAAACTAAATTGTTTGTTTTATTCTAATATTACCATTCTTCAAAAAAATTAAGCCTCTTTTACCACTTTCACACGCACTCAAATTTACCAATATTTACGTTTAAATACATCTCTTTAGACATCCACAATTCTCAGATATTCCTTATAATTCGCAGAATTACATATCATATATTTTAGCACTTCGCAATTTTATTGACAAAACTGTCAAATGAAAGATTGAAAAGACGGTGACAAAATATTTTAGATTGAATGTAGTTACCTTCTTCATCCCCGGCGAGATGGCCAATCCGTGGTTGGAAAAGAAGGGTGGGAAACCGCAGAGCAGGATGTACATGACCACTCCCAGCGACCACATGTCGCATGACTTGTCGTATTTATCGGGACCTAATACCTGTAAATATTGAGATAGTTATGTATTTTCAATCCTTTATTGGAATTTTAACCTTTAGATACACTATGTACAGATCTGCCATATTTTAAAAAGCCCTTCCAAGTTTGCAGCTTTTCAAACTTTGAATATTTTAATTTTTTTTTAAATTGGCCATTCTGTTCAATTTTTACAATTCCTAATAAGATACCTAACTAAATCAAACTTGTTAAAATTCTCTTGTTACGACTTATTTTTTGTTATGAATTTTTTTCATGAAAATGTGAAATACGCATTTTGTTGTTAAAAATAGAAATAGTAGCTGAAAGCAAGAAAGAATAAAACTTTTTGAACAAATCAAAAGGTAGCGCTTGCCGTTTCCTGTTTGTCACCTAACATTCTTCGATGAGTGGTTGGTAGAATACAGCACCCAAAAGTGTTAACAGTATATTGAAATAATACGCTCACAAATTAGATTTATGGCTGTAATTTCCTTGAGTAAACAGTAGCAAAATCATTTAAATAAAAGTTATGAAATGAGCTACAAGCCATTATGAAAATTGCACCATATTTGGATTGCACACATCGCCCGTTTTGTTTATCAAATAAATATTTTTCTATTTATCTGTAAAAAGTTATTAATGGGGGAGTTTGTTAAAATTATCTTATTTTCCCACTACGTTTCACATTTCTGGCAGCTTTAAAACATTCAAACTGTCATCACACTAAAAGGAATCGTTGTATGAAAGTCGTAACATAGCTGTGACACACGTGAAAAATAACTGTCTTACAAAAAAATTCAATTGAATTCTATCAGAAACGAACAAGTAATTAGCTAATTCTTAACCAAAATTAGTTTAGAAAAATGAAAAAAAATCGGCTAAATATGAGCGGAACTTGTGTTATGAAGATTCTGTACACATTTATGTATATGTAAAAGTTTAATCATTTAAGGGTGCATGGCAGTCAAACTGTCACAAACGTTAATATTATTTTTCACTATATATTGTCTAAGACAACTTTCACAGGAGAAAGACAAATAGCAAGACAACTTTCACAGGAGAAAGACAAATAGCTTAGTCGGCTATATCTCTTCAATGTATTAAAACAAGTTTTATATTGTTGAACATACTAAATGCCGCTATTATAAATTTATTACATTTTGGGGATAGCTGTTAAAATGACACTAGAATGATATAGAAATGATTTTCCGATTTTTAGAAATATTTCTCAATTCAGAGCACAGCTTAAAGTGCTGGAAGTCCATGATCGGCGTAACCTACATATTCTTTAAGGTTTATTACAATATTTTGATCAGTCTACTAGATCTTAGAAGCAGATTTAGATACATGTCTGCACACGGTGTATGGATACACTCTGAAAGCCAGTTCAGTCACCTACCAGTACTTCTCTGTGCAAGGTGTAAAACTTTAGAATAGACTGGATCCAGTTATCAGGGACTCACCTTTTCAAAGGCCATATGGAAAGTCCTTCGTTTCATAATTCCTTAGTCTTATGCTTCCCCAATTGCATTTTGCTTCGTTTCCTTGTTGCTAACTATGCTATGTCAATATTTGTAATTAAGCATTTATTTTATATATACAGTCGAGTTTTTATTTATTTATTTTTGTATTTTTTTCATTTTATTAATATTTTATTTATAAATATTGCAACAGATTAGTTTATGTACGTGTTGTACAGTCTCAAAATTACACACAAAATTTTCACATTTAATTAGCGTGCTTGACTGAGAGATTGCTCATGTAGAAAAAAGTCTGCCAAAAGTGTTTATTTTATGTGCATTATGCACATAAAATAAACGCAGTGTTGTTTTCCAAAATCATTGCATTAACGAAGAGAGAAAAGAGACATATATTTTTCTATTGCGTGTAGAAGTCATTCTTTTTTTTTCTATTTAAATAACAAAAAATGAGCAACGGCTATACCCAAAAATTAAGCATCATTGAAAACATAAAATGGTCTTCCCAAAATTGTTGGATTGTCCAAAAGCTTCTTCGGTTCATGTAATAAAGCACATTCTATCACATATTGACTACAAAACTGTGACACATGCAAATAGGAAAATCATTCGATAAAACACTTTCCGAGAACACGGTCAGTACTCCGGTACTGAGGTTGCTTACACGTGAGTCAACCGTAAATACTGTTTGAACATGCTAATTTTGGTACAACGCTTTTAATGGGAAGTGACATCACTCACGAGCGTCCGGCCGGCCAATATTTACCGGGCAATTTGTTATCATTTGTAGTGCCTTACACTGATTTGTTCCGACAATAAGAATGTGTGTACATATTACACATGCTATTTATAAAACAATAGGAACAAAGTGAGATGACAACGTTCTACTTAACATTTCCTAGTAGTTTAGTATACATCATGTTCTTTTTCTTGCAATCGGATGACAAAAAAGATCTATACATTTACTAGTGAAAATTTATTCAAAATATTTAGATAAGTTTTAATAAATTAAAATTTAAACAAAAATCTAAAAGATACTGTTATGAAAATGGTACATTAATTGATGTGAAAACTGTACGAGCAAGTTTCCTTTTGATAATATAGGACAGTTACCCAATATTCAAACATTTAGTTGATGATTCTATTCAAAGAAGATTATAAAGTAATAACTTGGTGGCTTCGGACTCAAAAATATACGTGTGTAAGAATGTGTGCAACAGATGATGGTTGTCATGTTATTGTCGTAACTATAGTGATGCAGTTTTGATAATTTGATATTGGCACGTTAGTTTTGTATTGTCTTATTATTTATTTTAAGATAATGTTCATGTACTTCTTTTATTGATTGCAGAATAATTGAAATAATATAGTCGTTATTTGTAATAAACCAACATGGACAAAAAGTTACGTAAGAAAATATTTCAGTGAAAAATCATTTTAAAAAGCATTAAATATTTGAGAAAAATAAAAGTTTAGTGCACTCACAAACGCAAACGTATTTACTCCAATTATATTTGTAACGTATATATACTCGTACGGCATAATTTTTCTAATAAACACTTTTCTGTTCGTCCTTAAATGACAAGCGTAATTGTTTTTACAATTTCGGCTAAAATCTTTTATATGTTCGCGTGTGTTTTATTTTGCTGTTTGCAATTCCAAATTTTAAGTAATTTTAACTATTAAACGATGACTTCAAACATTAATATAGATAGCTGACTAACATATAAGCACATTATTAACTTTACAATTATTCACTCGAGATCAGCATTTCAAGGCTTCATAGACCTCTTCGATTGTGTTATATTTCTCTAGTTTATGACTAGTTTCATATGTCGTAAAGGAAATTAAGTCCTGATGATAAATGTAATAAATCCAAATATAAACCGCCTGTATCTCTCTCCCGTCGATTAAACCGTAAAGGACACGTTAAAATCATATATATAACAGAATTATATTACTAAGTCAAACCAGAACAGTAGTGGCTGCCTAGTCTACCTTGAGTTATTAACATCTCAAATACTATATGTATATTATATTTATAATACATTAAATAAATTATTTTTTTTGTTAAAATAAAATAAATGAAATATTTGGCAAAAAACATCAACAATAATCTTGCTTACATTGTTAAGTTCCTTGAAAAATGGGCTCAGAAATCTAAAGATCTCAGAGCTCTAAATCTGTTTTAACACAAGATAAAAAAAAAAGAAACATAACGAGAGAGAGAGAAAAAGGAAAGAAAAATCCACCAAATGATTTATGAAAACTGAGAATGAAGAATCAGAACCAAAGCAGAGTAAGAATCTCTTGTCAAGACCAGAGTCAGCCCAATAGAAAGATTCCAAGCAACTCCTAGAGAAGTTCCTGTACGCAATATCTGAATGCTGTCATAGTGCAAGATGCAAGCTAATACAGATTCATGATATGGAACCAGACCTAGGGAAGCAACGTGCAAGGCTGGAAATGCCTGGCGACTGGAGACAATTATTATGATCAACAAGCCCCAGCCCTTAATGGGCTGTAGCATTGGGGAAAACGTCTCTTACGAATTAAACACAGGTTGGTGAGAATCTTTGCTGTGCATTCGATAAAAACATTAGCTTAAATTATAAAAAAGATTATTATAAGATATTCTTTTAATTTTGCAGGTATAAAATCAAATTTTAAATATTGAAGTGGATTTCATATCCGATTCTTCCATTCCTCATATGAGATTTCCTTTAAATCTGATTTCGATCATAAATTTACTTCTGTAAATAATTAACCTTACACATTCGTCATGTTGATGAGAGCACTCAATAATTACCTCGGGTGCAACATAATAGGGCGTATAGCAAGGAGTTTGTAGTGTGTCTGCCTGCGTCAGGGTTTCCTTGGCGAATCCGAAGTCTGTGAGCTTGAGCAGTGCATCGGGCGCCTGGCTCGTATAAAGCAAATTCTCCGGTTTGATGTCGCGGTGTGCTATATTTGAGTCGTGCAGATGACGTACGGCTACGCAGATCGAGTGCATTATCTAGAAAAAACAGAAAAGAATTGTTTGTTTAAAGAATTAATCCCAAAAATCATTCAAATGTGGGCACTTAACGGGCGTTACGTATTAATTTCTGTGTTTGGGTTATTGAACGGAGCAGTCCAGTACATATAACACATTTTCTTGGTTTAGTCCCAGATCATCTCACAGATGTGTTTAAAATAATTACTACTTTAACGGTAATCAGTGAAGCTAGCACGCCAGTCTGTTCCTAATGTGCTAAATCCTTTCAGCATGCGTGTTGGGGATTGTTAAATAGTGAATGAGGAGCTAGCAACTGGCTAAGAATACAAAACTAGCGGATGAAAGCTATTTGCTGTTTCTAAGCAGTCCAGTATTTATCATTATGTGAATTAGCTTTGATGACAAGTGTTTATTGGTCTACACTCAATAAATTGTGACAACGAACTGTCAGCTGTAACACTTATAAATTCAATACCATTGGTCATAACAATATCCATATGATTTTTGACTTAAACTTCGTCATTTATAAACTGGAGAAATCTTACACGAAAATTTAGTCAAAGTGTAGGTTCGCATTTTCTATTTTAGCCATTTTAATTGTGAATGATTTATACAAATGCTGAAAGTTTCCTTGGAATGGAGTTCGTATCAGACAAATAATACCGAGGAAGTATTAGATAAATGAGTTTACTTCTTACCTATAGATAAAACAAAATGATGCGAGGTAGTCAGTCATCCTGAATTCTTATGGAATAAATGTTATTTAATACATTCAGATTACAGTAAACATGTATTTTAATGCATTCAGATTACAGTAAACATGTCTTTTAATGCATTCAGATTACAATAAACATGTCTTTTAATGCATTCAGATTACAGTAAACATGTCTTTTAATGCAATCAGATTACAGTAAACATATTTTTAATGCATTTAGATTACAGTAAACATGTTTTTTAATGCATTCAGATTACAAGTAAACATGCCTTTTAATGCATTCAGATTACAGTAAACATGTTTTTTAATGCATTCAGATTACAGTAAACATGTTTTTTAATGCATTCCGATTACAGTAAACATGTCTTTTAATGCATTCAGATTACAGTAAACATGTGTTTTAATGCATTTAGATTACAGTAAACATGAAACTGTCATTTGGACTTTATGTCAAAAGGAATATCCCGATTGCACAAATAAGGTCTAAATTTAATTAATGTTGTTTTTTTAAGTAGTATAAGCTGTAGTATATTCTCAAGTGTGACACTCAATGTTGACCTGGCTACATACTTAAAAATTCATTGATACATATACAGGAATAAATTTTGGTCAGTGACCGAATTTTAATTTGAGCACTGGAAAATAAATCATAAAACGAAAAAAATTAAGTTTTTTTTCCTTTTTTTTCATTTCATGATTTAGTTGCCAATTCTTAACCGTTCTTTCAAATGTGGTTACTAACCAAAATTTGATCATGTGTATATGTTATGGACAAAACGATTAATGAGGGCATTATGTAAAATGCCCGTGCAATATCAATAATGACAAGTCAAATTGGACCGTGTGGATTAATTAAAGTTCAAACTTCATTATTTACTCAGTGTCTGGGCATTATGAATGTTGGAAAGAGACTATTGGATAATTTTATTAATTCAGGTATTTTAGCAGAAGATGAAGTATGCGAAGCAGGAATAAACCTAAGTGAGGTTAGGTTAGGTTAAATATGTCAGGTTAGGTTAGGTCCGGTCAAGTTAAGTTAGGTTACTATTCCCGGACACCGTGTATATACACATTATTTAGAAGAGATATTTGCAATTATTCACGTTTCTGCTAAGATTTATGGTTAATTTATATTTCTATCAAAATAAATGTCAGGGAATCCCAATTTTATTTATTGCAGATTAATCGATCGTTCATGGAAAACCCATTCAATTTTACCGCATAATACAGTTTAATTACCATACACTGTAGTACCTACCTCAGCTGCTTGTCTCTCGGTGAAGGCTCCATCACGGTTGTCTTGAATACGTTGGAAGAGCTCCCCACCGTCCATGCACTCCATCACCACCAGTAAGCAGCGTTTACCTCCATATGTGTTGTCATATACGTCCACTATCTGGGGGAAGAGCGGAAGAAATTTTTTTACATTTTCCCATTATATTATTGTCGTTATTAAAGTGAAAGATGAACGAAAAGTATTTAAGGTCATTTATAAGAGCCGATGGGCACAATTTTCATTATCCAAAGGGAAATGTCTAGTCCAATCAAACATGAAAAACATGTAAAATTAATTACCACCAGTAAACATCTTCTTTATATATAGTAGCATATTTTAAAATTTTCAATTAAAATCTGTTTAATGATAAGTATATATATATATATATATATATATATATATATATATATATATATATATCATATATACATACATATATACATATACATACATATATATATATATATATATATATATATATATATATATAAAATAGTGACCCAAGATTAGTCCTTGTCAAAAATATAGGTATTTATTCATATTCCTTTTAGTTGAAGTTATAAAAAGCACACTAGTGTTAACGGTACGTGTATATGTTACACGGTCACCGTAATTATATTACATGTCGAATTTATTTAACACTGTATCCACGCGAGCTCCTTTGTGGTCATTATTGCTAGCACAAAGGTACATTAACCGTTTGAGTGCCGACGAGCGCTGTGGCGCTCGTGCGCGTACTAACTAAATTTGCCACGAGAGCGATGGCGCTCACGAAATCAGTTGCTGTTTAGCACGCGGTAGGGGAGGTCGCTTGCACCCATCGCAAATTTTTTATCTTTCTACGTGTTACATAAAGTTAAAATTTTAATATTATTAGTAACTACAATATGAAAAGACAATTTTTAACCCATAATGTCGTAATACGAAAATAATTCGAGTAACAATGATCATTTTCCAAGTTGTGAAGAAAGTGATAGTGGGAGTGACATTGTGGTGCGCTCACAATTTGGCGTAATGCTAATTTTGAGTGATAGTGATAATAGTGACGATAACAATTATTTTGCTGATACGGAAGATGTACTGCACTGCGAAAATACGATGTGACCTTGATTTCAGTTTTTGTTATAATTTTTGTTCACAATATATATTTCCATAATTTTGTTTGTATTTTATTATCCTTGTACAAGTTTTTATTAAGAAAACAATGAAAAAATTATTAAAA
Source organism: Druceiella hillmani (assembly GCA_039881145.1). Classification (NCBI taxonomy): domain Eukaryota; kingdom Metazoa; phylum Arthropoda; class Insecta; order Lepidoptera; family Hepialidae; genus Druceiella; species Druceiella hillmani. The sequence continues at coordinate 5,038,014 of JAYKKI010000051.1, read as the reverse complement.
TTGGATAATTTTTGGAAGAGATACAGTTTTTTTTCGAGGCAAGGGTAAATGACATCAAAAACAAAAGATTTCTTTGGCATTTTTAAGTATATATGAGTAAAAAACCATAGCACTAAAATGGTTAATAAAATGAATTATCCAATTCATTTTATTAACCGTTTCGTTTTATTAATTAAAAATTCATTAAAAATTTAATTAAATTCTTATTAATTTATAGCCATTGAAAATGGCGTATAAGTACTCGGATGATATTGATTTTATTTTAGCCTTTCATTAAAATTAGATAATTTCATAAAATTTATGTAAATAAAAACAAAAAGCCCACAGTCTTCGAAAAAATTGGAAAGATACTTTACACTCTTAGCCTTAAAATTACACTTCGAATTTGTCCTGTCCAATGCTACGTTTGGCAAATACTTCTATGTAGATCTAAGGGCTGGACTATTAAGAAAGATCTCAGGAAACATAAAGAAACATTAGAAATGTGGGTCTATAGATGCATGATGATGTCTCGATCTTGGAGTCAGAAAGCCACTAACGAGGAGGTTCTATGATTGGTTAGCTAGAAACAGAAGTTTTTGCAAACCGTCAAACAACTAAAGTTGCATATCTAGGGCATATACTCAGGCGTAACGGATACGAGCCTTTGCAACTAATAACAACGGTAACAGCTGCTCAGTGAAATATAGCCCGTTGTAGAAGAAAGTCATGGTTCCACAACATCCGAGAATGGAGAGGAAATACGAGTGCAGCCGAACTTTTTCACTGAGCCAAGGAGAAGAACCAATATACAAAACTGACTGCCACATTTCACAAATGTAGTAATACCCTAAGAAGGACAAGAAAGCCATTTTAGTGATTTGTAAAAATACTATTTTATAAAAAAAACCTAGTTGCGTTTATTTTTACATATCAAAGCATCTAATTGCATTAGACTAGCTTTTAATTTTAACAAAAAACTATAGCAAAATATACAATTTTGTAAAATTTAGTTTTTACGCCAAATTATTGTTATAATTCCGTTCAATTCAATTCAATTGAATACAGTGCAATGATAATTGGCTTTTCTAATTATTTATTTATAATTCTGTTACAATAATAAAAATAAAGTGTTCTAAAAAACAAAATGTTTGTAGAAAAACAGGTGCAAATTTACATGCTCCAGTTGTAGTTGCCGAAAGCATGTTTTATAAAAACAATTGCCAATAACAATTAAACAACAATGCACATAATAATGAAATTCAATTGGGTTAAATTTCGTTAACAGACGAAGTGACTAAAAAAAGATGAGACGATTCTATCAACATTTGCGGTCTGTACGTACATATAGGTGTGGTCAACTAATTAGGGACATTAGTATTAAGCATATTTTTTTTGTTAAAGAGCTACGTATGAAACGTATAAAGAAAGGAATTACAGCCAGAAACTTGCCTTTATTGCTAATTTAAACTAAATTTTTTTTATTTTCTGCAATAAAATTTAGTATCCATCCAATGTGGTTGCTATTGTTGGATATAAGCATAGGACGTAAACAATGCGGCATCGACACCGTCAAATGACTATGTTTTTATAGAAATGTTGTCCAAAACTTTTTTTTGGAAATTGTCGTAAAGCTGATTTATAGTGCGCTGGGGTGCGACGGGTATTTCTTAACACGGACTAATTAGCGATAAAAAATTTGACGGACTGCACTGTATATTTTAAATTGTTATCATGTTAAAAGGTTTGTATAATGTGAGGAGTTTCTTCAGGTAACATTATTTCCTGTAATATTAAGTTGTATTGGTACTGATCAAGAGTGACTAAAATTTTTTTTATACATTCCATTCCAAGTCCCGAAAAAGAGATGTAAATCTTTTATACCACTTTCGTGTTTTAATCCATTTTTTGTATATTCTGGGTTCATTTCTGCTTTTAAATGATGCCATATGTATTGTCCGCCATCCGATGAAATCCATCTGATCCAATTTATCTTGGTCTCGTCAGAAAATAATACCTGTTTTCACTGAGAACAGGTCCAATGACCATTTTTCTGAGAAAACGCCAACCGTGCTAGTTTGTGTTCCCTTTTCAGTAAAGGAATTTCACAATTAATACTCTGAACAGCATTGTTTCTACTATTCATTGTTGAATGGTTCTTGCTGACATGCCATCATTTGGTTCTAGCCTAAATATTTCCCTCTTAACTCCTCGAGGGAGCAGGTGAGTTTCACATAACATCAGCGCTCGTACCATGCTAATAAAATAATGAGTAACTCCAAAAACTTTAATTTTATTGTAATGAAATTATTTGCGTAGACAGAGAAGAAATTTATTTAAAAATAATTTCTCCTAACAATAATTATCTTATTATTAAATTTCTTCAAAAAACCATAGCGGCATACATTACTATATGCTACAGACGGCTGTACTAACATTTGATTCGTTATTTTGTTCTCTTTCCTATGATATATAACTGTTCATATGTTTATCTCCCTTAAACCTGAATATTTATGTTTGAGTAGCGCTAGCTGCCATGTCACTCCACAAGTGACATGTGCGCTCGAGAGGTTAAAGAGGAAGAAACCTTAGAAGAAAGAGAGCTCTGTAATCGAGACCATCATATGATTTCATTGCAAGGCTGTTTTTCTTGATTGTTGCTTTTTGGGAACGTTTTCAGTTGTATTATGCATTTTTCATGATGCATTGCATCATAACCCATATTTTTGAAACAATTTAGACTATCTGCTATTTGCACATTGATAAAAACTAATTATTACATCTTATAATATATTATATATAATATATTATAATATATTATAGACCCATATTTATTTTAAAAATTACAATGAAAATATGCAGACTAAATATGTGATAGAATGGTGCCATAATAGTGGTTGTGCTTGTTTCATCAAAATCTGTTCAGTCAATTTTGCACGATTGATGAATAAATTAACATACAGACTCAGAAAATTCTAAAAACAGGTTTTCTGGCTTCTATTATCAATCGCTACACCAAATCAATCACTCTTTTTAAAATTAATTTTCCATTTATAGAATTCCCCCTGTCACAACTTGTATATATATATATATATATATAAGAAGAAATACAAGGGTGCATTTTTAAGTTCGTGGAATTGGTCAGTAGTTCATTAATGAGGGTACTTTAATGAGACATAACGAGTTCAGTGACTCATTGTTAGCATAATTAGCGAGTTTTATCTTAATCAAGCCATTAAGCTTTGAACTATCGTCGACCAAGCAACTCAATGATGAAGGAAGTCAGAAATATGGAGAAAATTGAGTACCCGGGATGTTATAAAATTCCTTACCAAGCAAGGAAAGTTGGTTCAAACCACACTGGAAGAGATGGCATCCAATGGATGAGTAAACCATGATTTATAAATGGCACAGTATCTTTAAATAAGGCAAGGACTCACTTGAAGATGAACCACGAGCCGGATGGCCGATCGAAGTGACATCTCCGGAATCATTGAAAACGTCAAAAAATTAATATTGGGGGATGCTAGACTAAAGAAAAAACAGCTTGCAGAAATGGTCGGAGTGTTGGAGAAAACCATTTTTAAAATTCTTCACGATCGTTTTGAAATAAATAAGGTTAGCGCAAGGTGAGTACCGAGAATGCTTACTCCTTCTCAAAAATAACACCACATGGACTGTTCTCGTGTACTTTTGCACCTCGTGTAGACAAGGATGGACTATTCAATCGAATTGTTACTGGGTACCAAATTTTTGGGTTCATCATTATGAATGTGAGTTCAAACAGGAGTTTATGCAGTGGCACAAAAAAGGCACACCACGACCCAAGAACTTTAAGGTGTCACAGTCAGCTGAAAAAATCATGGTGGACAGTCTTTTGGGACTCAAAAGCGATACTGTTGATACAATATAAAGATAAAGACGTCTCCATAACTGGAGAATACTATGTTTCAATCCTAGAGCAGTTGAAAGAATTCATCATATAACAAGAAGGGGACAATTAACCAAAGGTATCCTCTCCTTCTGTACTCGTACTGCATTGGCTGCCTTGCATGAGGTGGGCTTCAATATTTTGGATCACCCACCCTATAGTGATTATAACCTATTCTCTAAGTTAAGAAAAGAACTTCGCGGGAAGAAATTTTCAAGCGATGAAGAAGTGAAAGACGCAGTTTTAACTTATTTTTTGGACAAAGATAAAACATTTTTTATGAAGGTATGCATAAGCTAATTGAAAGACGGGAAAAGTGTGTTAGGGTAGCAGGTGAATATATTGAGAAAGAAAAATAAATTTGTATTTTCCTTACCCCCCCATTTCGTAAACTTAACAACGTCCCCTCGTAATTTATAACTTTCAAAATTTTGAAATAAGAATTTTGTATTCTAATTATACAGTCAGACCAATTAAATGTAATAACCATTTTAATGTTCCTTATTATACAGTCAGACAGAAAATGCAGTAACTATCGATCTGCTGTGAGTTCTTATATTAATTATTTATAGAGATTATATTCATCTTTTCAATAACTATAAACTGCTAGCCAGGGTACTTGATAACGAACAGCATTACGTAATAACCATGATAAGTATTCCAGTTGACAAATGGAATGAACAATAAATTTTGTCTAGACTTTTGTTTGATTTTAAATAGTTGACCACGACTATATGACGTAGAGACCGGTGAAGAATGGTTGCGGGGAATTCGACATACAGTTTCAAAATTTTACATCAATATTTATTAATTAGTATAGGAATGTAGGTTACAGAACGGAATTTCCTCTCCATGATAACGTATATATATTATGTATTCAATGTAAAATACAACCAGCAATACTAGTTTTATCGACTGACTTCAGCTCTGTGTAATAAATAATACTATACTTCGGCTATGTATACTTTTTTGCTGGTCACTTTCACGTATTACATTATTACAAATGATTGAAGTATTACATTAGTATGAAGGAATAGTTGGTAAGGGTAGTAAGGGTGTTTTCATAGGAAATGGTAGTGGTTAAGCTTCGCTAATCACATCTGAGTCTTTGTGTATGTATGTATGTGCATATGCGAGCTTCCCTGATGGAAGCATTCCAACTGACTACAGACAGTTTTAATTTTACAGCGCTTGGGAGTGATTTGTAATGACTTTTTCACAAGTTCCATTACATTTGATGTAATATGATTTTATTTAATTCTCCAGTCCACAATATTAGCGGGCACGGTCGTATAATTCCTTTCTTTTAACTTCTACAGCAATTGATTTTGATCTCAAAATTTTTTAAATCTATGTATAACATGTGGATTTGACTGTTCGACATTAAATGAAAACCCAGTCAATACTAGTTATCATAAATACTATAAAATAGTGAAATAAACAATTATGTGAAGAATAAAAAAAATTCAATTCAAACAAGTTAAACAACATTTTAATATAAACAAAACATATGTTTATGTTATTGACTTTTGCTTGGCATTACACATTTAAAATCTAAACTATGTCTGAATAAATAAATTGAAACACACTTTTCGCTTTCACGGGGGACTCGTATCGTATTATCACACAGGTATACAAATTATTTTATTATTTGCTTGTAATTAAGAAATAAAATAACTTTACGGAAGCTGTTGATGTGGTAACGTATATAGGCCTAGCAAATTCTTGGTGAAAATACATCGTGTTTGAAATTACAAAAACCACTCAAAGCTATCCCTATGACTAAATTACTAAATTTTGTGATGAGTGTACGGTTGAGAAACGTTATCTCCTATATGAAGATTCATTTAATGTCCAACGGTCAAATCCACACAGTATATGTACCACAGTCATATACCACACGCAGTGATATACCACAAGCCAAATACTACTCATTGTGGAACTTGAAAATTGGGACTGTAAATACAGAACTACAAACCTGAAATTTGGAACCTACGTTTTCTCTTGGTTTCCAGGTGCTTGCTAAAAATAATTTTTCAAATTTCAACCCTTAAAGTTGTGAAAATGTGGGTAGAAAATTGTATGAAATTTTTGAAATAATTAAAGTTATAGAAAGGAAACTTTATACTCTCAGATAGTAACAACGAAACACCTGCTTCTGCATTTTTGGAATGCCCTAACAGTTCAAAATCATTATGTAAAAAAAGGGAATAAAACAAAATGCAACCATAGTTCGCTTTTGCCTTGGCAAAACTGGTATGGGCAGCCAATTATTACATGAGAGATTTCCTTTGTTTACAGCGTGGGTAAATACCCAGCAGCACTATTAACTTTATACACTTATGTTAATTAATGCAGTACTGCAAAATCCTGAGTCTTAGCATTTTTTTCTGCTCCATTGTACTTTGTGAATGCAATTATGAGAATGCAATGCTAGTTCACGGTCATCGGTTAGTTGAATATTAATTCCTACCGTCGTGTGTTTTAATTTTTCATCCGTTATAAAATATATATAAATATATAACATATTTTAAAAACATTTGTTTTTATGGTATTTACACTTTGAATCAATCTATAAATTGACTGTGGAGCTTTTACTGAAACTTCTTTGACCGCGATGAGAGTAAAATTATAAGGTCGAATTTTGTGCAACGTTTCTCATGCAACGTTTATTTGTAACGTCTGGATGTAACAAATTGATTGCAAGGACAGAAAACAGATACTTAACTAACAACCAAAAGAGATAAATGAACAGAAGAGAATAAGATAAGAAGTATTTGCATGTGTGAAAACAAACAAAAATGGTGCTCATTACTGCTATCAGCTGTTTTATACGTTATGTGTGTCAAAAGTAAACTGTCAAAATTTTGTCAATTTATCTATTTACGTTTAATCCATTACTAATTTTTCGTGTAGCCAACACTAGTGACTTGTACATGAAAAAAGCGTGGAAATAATCGATATTTTAAGGCCACCCCAAATTATTTTAAGCTTGTACATTGTTTAAGTTGTCAATGATAAAAAACAATCGAGCGCATACGCATATGGTGGCAGGTTGAATACAAGTCTTTACAGTTTGTTCAAACTCGCCACGTGATATCCCGTGGTTACCTCCTTTTTCGAAGTGCCAGGCCAAGCAATATCGCGTTTGGCAATAAACCCTACGCGATTCATGTGGTTTGGCAATGAATGCAAAACCATGTGATATCATGTGGAATAATGTTTATTCTATTGGAATTATACCATTGATATATATATTGCATTTCTCAGCTATTAGGCCGAGGGGCAAATTTACTCTTGAATCTTTGTCAATAAATTTAGAAATTTAACGTAGGAATTTTGTTCGATGGCATCGCAGAAAATACTTAAAACGTTTCAGTTTAATCTCACTTTAATCTTAGTCAATAAATTTGAAATTTAACGTAGTAATTTTGTTCGATGGCATCACAGAAAATACTTAATACGTCACAGTTTAATCTCACTTTAATCTTAGTCAGTAAATTTAGAAATTTAACGTAGTAATTTTGTTCGATGGCATCGCAGAAAATACTTAATATGTCTCAGTTTAATCCCACATTAATCTTAGTCAATAAATTTGAAATTTAACGTAGTAATTTTGATTGAAGGTGTCGCAGAAAATACTTAATATGTTTCAGACCATAGAAAGCAGTTCCACTTCAAGATATTTTATTACTTTTAAGCTTGCGTGCCACAAAATCACCTAAGGAAAAAATGCTCCATAGCTACTACGGATTTATCAGGTAGATTATTAGAAAGCAGTTTATGTTAAAAAATTAACAGGCATATTTACGTGATGCTTTCTTATATAAATTATTATTTAATTATATTATTAGTGACATTCTTATACATGGTAGAACGTATTCCATATATAGAGTATATTGTAAGTATTTGCGTTGTATTAAATTAAATGTTACAATTTGCTCTGCTTTCCATAAAACGATAAGGGAATCTTCCTTATCAGGTGTATAAACAGTCTATTAGAAAAAGAAACTGAACAAAATTACAAGTAATTTAACCCTTTTAGTGCCATTGTTTTTTACTCATATATACTTAGAAATGCCAAAGAAATCTTCTGTTTTTGATGTCATTTACCCCTGTCTCGAAAAAAAACTGTATCTCTTCCAAAAATTATCCCATTTTAATAATTTTTTCAGTGTTTTCTTAATAAAAACTTATACAAGGATAATAAAATACAAAGAAAATTATAGAAATATATATTGTGAACAAAAATTATAACAAAAACTGAAATCAAGATCACATTGTTATTTTTGCAGTAAGGTACATCCTCCGTATCAGCAAAATAATTGTTATCGTCACTATTATCAATATCACTCTAAATTTGCATTACGCGGTGTGAGCACACAACAATGTTACTCCCACTATCACTTTCTTCACAACTTGAAAAACGATCATTTTCACTCGAATTATTTTCGTATGTCGACATAATGGGTTAAAAATTTTCTTTTCCTGGATCCTTTTTATATTGTAATTAGTAATAATATTATAATTTGAACTTTATTAACACGTAGAAAGATAAAAAATTTGCGATGCGTGCGAGCAACTTCCCTACCGCGGACTAAACAGCAACTGATTTCACGAGCAGCATTGCGCTCGTGGCAAAGTTAGTTAGTATGCGCACGCGCGCAATGGCGCTCGTCGGCACTCTCACGGTTAAACGAACACTCTTTTAAAAATAAAATCATTTTTCAACACGTTATTGCTGGATTAAGCATCTGTATATAAGCAATCAACATCTGTACATACATAAAAATGTAAAATATTCGGAAAAACGCCCAAAATAAATATTTTTAATTACTAACACATCACAAGTAATTTAAAAATAACTGATGGAAAAATACCAGACAGCTAGGTTTCAACACCAATAAAATTTCTGATCCGTAATGCGTCATGTGCAAATTAAATTGCATCTACGGTTTTTCCATAATAATTCCTCAAGTTTTCCCACTGGGTCTCACAGCACTATAGTCAATATTCCCAACGTATTTGTCATTGTCTTGTCTATTCTTTTACATGCATTTCATGATTGCAATAATAACAACCTGTGATGATATCATGATTCAGCTATTCTATTGTTCGCAAATTTGCATAATGCCAAAGGGCTCGGAGAGCTTACGTGTTATGTTAATATGATGATAGAATTTATAGATAAAAAATTATAGCTCTTTCAATAATATTAACCAGCATCTTGTAATAATAGCTTCAGTATATCGTACTAGTAAAGACTATTTTATTTAATTTATTATAACTTTATATATTTATGAGGGTAACACTGAAAAAAGATCTTAGAACTAGCCATTTTTGTAATAATCGTTATAAAAAAAATTAAGATTTCGAAAATCAAAACTCTTTGGTAATCCATTATTAATCCATCTCAATCAGAGACAAAGTTTTGGAAAAAGTTTGGGAGCAACATCTTCACAATAAAATAACCCTTCATCAGTACAATGCCACTGCTCACACACAGATACAGCTGGACTAACAACATGATATTTGATACACCGAGTGCAGAAATTAAGGGTTTTTCGCAATACAACTCCAGCCCCACACTGTGTGATTTCTATTTATTTCCAGGAATAAAAGATAAACTACGAGGAATACGACACCGGAGAAGTTGTGACTGCCTTCGAAAAGGCCGTAGAAGAGACATCCAAGGAAGAGTGGGCCAACTGCTTCTCTCAAAAGGTTCTATCGGATAAAACAATGCCCAGAGTGTCACAGTTGTTGTAGTTGATTCCATTTTCGTTATTCCAAAAACTTTGAGTTTTACCTCTAGGAAACATATAAATTCAAATATTGAGTGACTGCATATATTTATGCTTCTTTTCAATCTCAGAAACCAGGTCTAGGGTCCCAATAGGTCCAAACCCAATCACCTCTTTTCCAAGCACACTTATATTTTCTTAATGATAAATCCAAGTTGCAAATCTTTAGAATCATCTGAATCCTGATACCAGGAACTGTCTTATACAAAGTTTTCGAAGGTTATCTGCAGAAACCCTACGTTCCCTTGACAACTAATGCTTATATCTCCTCATTTCATGGACATGATAAAGGATAAGGGCTCTACAAATATAATCAATATCTTAGAACTAGTCAAACTACTGTCAAAATATGACGTAATGTTGGAAGAATGCAGCTTGAACTTGGGGTATGATAAATCAACCAAAGGTGCCATATTTTTCGCCAGATATCCAAAATTAATTCGTAAATGTGTAGGACAAGGCTCTACAAATAAAGACAACATCTTGGAACTAGTCAAACTACTGTCAAAGTATGACATAATGTTGAAAGAATTCAGCTTGAACTTGGAGTATGATAAATCAACCAAAGGTGTCATATTTTTCGCCAGATATCCAAAATGAATTCACAAATGTTTTGGACATAGCTTTCCAAATAAAGACAATAGAACAATATCTCAGAACTAGTCAAACTACTGTCAAAATATGCCGTAATGCTGAAAGAATACAGCTTGAACTTGGAGCATGATAAATCAACTAAAGGATCAAGAAACCAGATATACAAAATGAAGTCATAAATGTTTAGGACATGGCTCTACAAATAAAGACAATATCTTAGAACTGGTCAAACTTCTGTCAAAGTATGACATAATGTTGAAAGAATACAGCTTGAACTTGGGGCATGATAAATCAACTAAAGGTATCTTATTTTTTGCCAGATATACAAAATAAATTCATAAATGTTTAGGACATGGCTCTACAAATAAAGACAATATCTTAGAACTGGTCAAACTACTGTCAAAGTATGACATAATGTTGAAAGAATACAGCTTGAACTTGGAGCATAATAAATAATGAAAAGTATCATATTTTTGCCAGATATACAAAATGAATTCATAAATGTTTAGGACAAGGTTCTACAAATAAAGACAGTATCTTATAACTAGTCAACTACTGTCAAAGTATGACATAATGTTGAAAGGATACAGCTTGAACTTGGACCATAGTAAACAACGAAAAGTATCATATTTTTGCCAGATATACAAAATGAATTCATAAATGTTTAGGACAAGGTTCTACAAATAAAGACAGTATCTTATAACTAGTCAACTACTGTCAAAGTATGACATAATGTTGAAAGGATACAGCTTGAACTTGGAGCATAGTAAACAACGAAAAGTATCATATTTTTGCCAGATATACGAAATGAATTCATAAATGTTTAGGACAATTCATAAATGTTTAGGACAAGTAAAGACAATATATTAGAACTAGTCAAACTACTGTCAAAGTATGACATAATGTTGAAAGAATACAGCTTGAACTTGGAGCATAATAAATAACGAAAAGTATCATATTTTTGCCAGATATACAAAATTAATTCATAAATGTTTAGGACAAGGCTCTACAAATAAAGACAGTATCTTATAACTAGTCAAACTACTGTCAAAGTATGACATAATGTTGAAAGAATACAGCTTGAACTTGGAACATAGTAAACAACGAAAAGTATCATATTTTTGCCAGATATACAAAATGAATTCATAAATGTTTAGGACGAGGCTCTACAAATAAAGACAATATCTTATAACTAGTCAAATTATGACATAATGTTGAAAGAATACAGCTTGAATTTGGAACATAGTAAACAACGAAAAGTATCATATTTTTGCCAGATATACAAAATGAATTCATAAATGTTTAGGACGAGGCTCTACAAATAAAGACAGTATCTTATAACTAGTCAAACTACTGTCAAAGTATGACATAATGTTGAAAGAATACAGCTTGAACTTGGAACATAGTAAACAACGAAAAGTATCATATTTTTGCCAGATATACAAAATGAATTCATAAATGTTTAGGACGAGGCTCTACAAATAAAGACAATATCTTATAACTAGTCAAATTATGACATAATGTTGAAAGAATACAGCTTGAATTTGGAACATAGTAAACAACGAAAAGTATCATATTTTTGCCAGATATACAAAATGAATTCATAAATGTTTAGGACTAGGCTCTACAAATAAAGACAGTATCTTATAACTAGTCAAACTACTGTCAAAGTATGACATAATGTTGAAAGAATACAGCTTGAACTTGGAACATAGTAAACAACGAAAAGTATCATATTTTTGCCAGATATACAAAATGAATTCATAAATGTTTAGGACATGGCTCTACAAATAAAGACAATATCTTATAACTAGTCAAATTATGACATAATGTTGAAAGAATACAGCTTGAATTTGGAACATAGTAAACAACGAAAAGTATCATATTTTTGCCAGATATACAAAATGAATTCATAAATGTTAAGGACGAGGCTCTACAAATAAAGACAATATCTTAGAACTGGTCAAACTTCTGTCAAAGTATGACATAATGTTGAAAGAATACAGCTTGAAATTGGAGCATAATAAATAACGAAAAGTATCATATTTTTGCCAGATATACAAAATGAATTCATAAATGTTTAGGACAAGGCTCTACAAATAAAGACAATATCTTAGAACTAGTCAAACTACTGTCAAAATATGACATAATGTTGAAAGAATACAGCTTGAACTTGGAGCATAGTAAACAACGAAAAGTATCATATTTTTGCCAGATATACAAAATGAATTCATAAATGTTTAGGACAATTCATAAATGTTTAGGACAAGTAAAGACAATATATTAGAACTAGTCAAACTACTGTCAAAGTATGACATAATGTTGAAAGAATACAGCTTGAACTTGGAGCATAATAAATAACGAAAAGTATCATATTTTTGCCAGATATACAAAATGAATTCATAAATGTTTAGGACAAGGTTCTACAAATAAAGACAGTATCTTATAACTAGTCAACTACTGTCAAAGTATGACATAATGTTGAAAGGATACAGCTTGAACTTGGAGCATAGTAAACAACGAAAAGTATCATATTTTTGCCAGATATACGAAATGAATTCATAAATGTTTAGGACAATTCATAAATGTTTAGGACAAGTAAAGACAATATATTAGAACTAGTCAAACTACTGTCAAAGTATGACATAATGTTGAAAGAATACAGCTTGAACTTGGAGCATAATAAATAACGAAAAGTATCATATTTTTGCCAGATATACAAAATTAATTCATAAATGTTTAGGACAAGGCTCTACAAATAAAGACAGTATCTTATAACTAGTCAAACTACTGTCAAAGTATGACATAATGTTGAAAGAATACAGCTTGAACTTGGAACATAGTAAACAACGAAAAGTATCATATTTTTGCCAGATATACAAAATGAATTCATAAATGTTTAGGACGAGGCTCTACAAATAAAGACAATATCTTATAACTAGTCAAATTATGACATAATGTTGAAAGAATACAGCTTGAATTTGGAACATAGTAAACAACGAAAAGTATCATATTTTTGCCAGATATACAAAATGAATTCATAAATGTTAAGGACGAGGCTCTACAAATAAAGACAATATCTTAGAACTGGTCAAACTTCTGTCAAAGTATGACATAATGTTGAAAGAATACAGCTTGAAATTGGAGCATAATAAATAACGAAAAGTATCATATTTTTGCCAGATATACAAAATGAATTCATAAATGTTTAGGACAAGGCTCTACAAATAAAGACAATATCTTATAACTAGTCAAATTATGACATAATGTTGAAAGAATACAGCTTGAATTTGGAACATAGTAAACAACGAAAAGTATCATATTTTTGCCAGATATACAAAATGAATTCATAAATGTTTAGGACGAGGCTCTACAAATAAAGACAGTATCTTATAACTAGTCAAACTACTGTCAAAGTATGACATAATGTTGAAAGAATACAGCTTGAACTTGGAACATAGTAAACAACGAAAAGTATCATATTTTTGCCAGATATACAAAATGAATTCATAAATGTTTAGGACATGGCTCTACAAATAAAGACAATATCTTATAACTAGTCAAATTATGACATAATGTTGAAAGAATACAGCTTGAATTTGGAACATAGTAAACAACGAAAAGTATCATATTTTTGCCAGATATACAAAATGAATTCATAAATGTTAAGGACGAGGCTCTACAAATAAAGACAATATCTTAGAACTGGTCAAACTTCTGTCAAAGTATGACATAATGTTGAAAGAATACAGCTTGAAATTGGAGCATAATAAATAACGAAAAGTATCATATTTTTGCCAGATATACAAAATGAATTCATAAATGTTTAGGACAAGGCTCTACAAATAAAGACAATATCTTAGAACTAGTCAAACTACTGTCAAAATATGACATAATGTTGAAAGAATACAGCTTGAACTTGGAGCATAATAAACAACGAAAAGTATCATATTTTTGCCATATATACATAATGAATTCATAAATGTTTAGGACAAGGCTCTACAAATAAAGACAATATCTTAGAACTAGTCAAACTACTGTCAAAATATGACATAATGTTGAAAGAATACAGCTTGAACTTGGAGCATAATAAATAACGAAAAGTATCATATTTTTGCCAGATATACAAAATGAATTCATAAATGTTTAGGACAAGGCTCTACAAATAAAGACAGTATCTTAGAACTAGTCAAACTACTGTCAAAGTATGACATAATGTTGAAAGAATACAGCTTGAACTTGGAGCATAATAAATAACAAAAAGTATCATATTTTTGCCAGATATACAAAATGAATTCATAAATGTTTAGGACAAGGCTCTACAAATAAAGACAGTATCTTATAACTAGTCAAACTACTGTCAAAGTATGACATAATGTTGAAAGAATACAGCTTGAACTTGGAGTATGATGAATCAACCAAAGGTGTCATATTTTTGCCAGATATCCAAAATGAATTCATAAATGTTTTGGACAAGGCTTTCCAAATAAAGACATCTTGGAACTAGTCAAACTACTGTCAAAGTATGACATAATGTTGAAAGAATACAGCTTGAACTTGGAGTAAGATGTAAATTTTCTCGTTATTTGCTAGGTTTTACCGAACCATCTAAAATCTAAACTTGTCTATGAAATTAATTTGCCAAATATTTTGATATAGCACAATTGACATTTCACGTATTGATCAAACGTGCGAACCATTTTGTTATGTGACAAATGATAACAAAAAAGTAGACGTCAAAGTAGTATTGTTTAGATTTTTTCCTTTAAAAGGAAAAAACCACCAATCTAAGTGATGAAATTCTTAAGAAGCTCGAAACGGACGGTTTAGATGTTATGAGGTGTCGTTGCCAAGATTATGACAATGTAATTATTATGAGCGGAGTACATGTAAGAGTATAAGCTATTGTACAAATTTTTATTGTATGAATTGATCATTCAATTCATTTATGTGGCCAACATCCATTTGCAAAAAATGTATCTCATGTAACATGAGACGGAACAATAGACAATTTTTAAATATTTTCTTGCTTCCACTTGCCACTGGTAGGTACTTATTAAACAAAGTGAAACATCTGTTAAAAGACTTTCAACAACGCATTGGAGTGCTTATTACGCTGCAGTAAAAGTACTGGCAGAAAGTTTTGATGGGGTTGTGGCTGCAATTGAGGAATTATGTAATCCGCATTGCTCATTTTGTTTAACCATAACACAGTCAAGATAATACTTGGTAAAGGAGACTGACAAAAATAGGCTGGGTGTTACAGAAATAGTACATAATAAAAAAGCTCATATTTTTTTAGAATACTAAAAAGCAAATAATTTAGTGTATGGCAATTAGAAAAGAACAAATGTGGCATTATGTAATCCGCATCATGCTCATTTTGTTTAACCATAACACAGTCAAGATAATACTTGGTAAAGGAGACTTACAAAAATAGGCTGGGTGTTACAGAAATAGCATATAATAAAAAAGCTCATATTTTTTAGAATACTAAAAAGCAAATTTTTCACTGAATGGCAATTATGAAAGAACAAAGAATAAAATATTATTTGCAACGATAATACAGAACAAATAAACTCATTTTCATAAATGTGTATATTATTTTTTTAATGAATCAAGAACAATACTTAATAAGAAATAAAAAATAAGAAAAATCTAACGAAGTACATAATAAGCTTTGGAAATGATTACAAAAAACTTATTGACATTTTTTTGTTAATTGACATTTGCTGTCTGTTGTTATCAAAACTAATGTCTCTTCTGCTCTTTTCGAGTTTTCAGGATCGTTTTCAAGTCCTGGTGGTCCTGCGAGTTTCATGGATCAGTATGTTTTACCTGTATGTAGAGGATACAATGTGACGTAATCAACAGTTTGTTTCATCTTGCCGGTTTAAAGAATTTCATAGAAACAAGTTTACAAATTACTATGAAAAATAAACTGACTTATCATAAAAACAATATAAGATTCTAGGAACTTTTGAGGGGTTTATTTTTTCATTTTGTTAATATGCGAGTGTCAATTTTATTCTTGTGACATGTGGGCCCAACTCTATATGGGCTTTTGCTGGCCCCCTTTTCTCTTTTTATAGTTCTTCTAATAATGTTTCCTGTTTTTTTTTAAATTGCTTGTATTTTTAATTAGTTAGGTTACATTAAAATCTCTTAGTCTTCCAAAAAACTAAATTTTTATATTTAAGCATTGCGCTCAATTAGGGGAAATTGTTCCTGTGGCAATAAATCCACTAAATTTATATATGTAGCGGAGTTTATTTTTTCATTTTTCCTATATATGTATTGTGACACATGGGCCTAACCCTATATGGGCTTTTGCTGGCCCCTTTTCTCTTTTTATGGTTCTTCTAATAATGTTTCCTGTTTTTTTTTAAATTGCTTGTATTTTAATTTCGTAAATTTTGAAATAGTCAGGTTTCACTAAAATCTCTTAGTCTTCGAAAAACTAAATTTTCACATTTAAGTATTGCGGTCAATTAGGGCAATTGCTCCTGTGGCAATAAATCCACGAAATTCAAATTCGTACATCAAGATATCAAGCAAATTCGTACATCAAGATAAACAATTAATCAGAGTTACTGCTACGCAAGAAATCTTTGCTAATCAATTGAACAGAAAGTAAGTTACATGGCGGACTCCTGAAAATGTAGACTACGCAAAGTGACAAATCACGTAGCGAAAGTTTTCTTAAAAAAAATAGTGATGTGATGAAAAATAAAAATAGTGATGTCCCTTGTTAAATGATACTTTTTATTTTTAATGTAATGTCATCTATATTGTAACAGTAATTAAGATTATCAAAGTTCTCATTTTGAATTTGCAATTAAATTAATTATATGAACAAGTCTTTATGTATATTCAACATGAAGAATTTACGCGGCAATCTTTACATCTTGCAAGATATTATTTGAAAAAGTAAAGTAGCTAAAGCCCATATAGTGTTGCGCTTAGGTGTTGAAAGAATAAATATGACACTCTTAAATATAGAAAATGAAAACACAAGGCTCTTCAAAGTTTTATTTAATCAGAAAAATTAAAAATCTTGCATTTTTTTATGAAATATCAGGTTATTTTTAAAAACAGTTTGTTAATGCTTTTTCTACAGAAATCTTTGAAACAGCACGATGAAATAAAGCATATATTATGTCCTCTATGCACAGATATAACATAGTAATGAATGAAATATGCAATCTCAAAAAAAACAAGTAAAACATATTCATTTTGACAACAAAAATGGATGTCAATATCACTTAACAGTTTCTTTTTAATTTTATTAGGTAATGCTACACATTTAAATTGACGGATGTTAATTAATTTTTGTAATAGTTTCTAAAAAGTTGTCATTCATCTAGTTACATTTTTATTGTTATTTTTGTTTGTTATTAACGATTCTTGGTATATTAAAAACATATTATATGCTCATTTATGAAGACAAGCTTTTTTGTTTTCGATTATAATTACAACTTGTATTTTATTTTTTGCCTTTTCCTGATTGTTAATGGCTGAATCGTTTGGTTTTTAATTTTTGTTTTTTTTGCAGTGTTTACGCATCATTGTTTTCATTTCAGCATAGTGCACCATTCTCACTATCCGCCCTACTTCTGTCTCATGTTGTCAATATGCCGCGTCATATTTTTCATGAATATTAATACAAGGAATTTATATGGGACATTATGTTTTACTACTGTCCCCCAAAAAAGTAAGTCAATTGTTTATATATAATATCTGTAATTGGCCACAACTGCCTAGTGCCAGTGACAGACTGTTTTTTTAATTTTCGTGAGGAATACTGAAAATAAAACCCTCATCAGGAGTTTTAAGTAATTCTCTGTCAATCTGTTATCAATTTGACTTGGAAACACACTACTGCATAGAAGTACAGTGGCTCTAGCTCACAGTTTAAGGAACTTAATAGTTCCAAATATTCCTCATCAATCAACCAAATCGTCCATTTTGAAACGTATTACATCTGCATTATAGCCAAGATAACGTCTGGAGAAGTAATTTATGTTATCACTGATAGTAGCAAGGTTTTTTCAAGCAGAGATAATGACGGCATATATACGTATATCTTTCAAACGGCAAACAGTTCTTCATGGAAAACTTCATAAACTTTATTCTGTTGTTCAAGGTTCAGAAATAATCTTTTTCATTTGCTCTCTTATTAAATAAAGCATATCCACATTGTGTATTCGGTATAGTTCAGCCATACAGAACATATAGTATAAAGGGAATATTTAAATTTGGAATATTACATCATTTTTAAATTGGTAGAACTTAGTATTAGCCAATCATTACAGAATATATAAATTATAAAGGGAATATTTAAATTTGGAATATTACATCATTTTCGAATTGGTAGAACTTCGTATTAGGCAAGCCATACAAAATATATATACTTAAAGGGAATATTCAAATTTGGAATATAAATCATATTCAAATTGGTAGAACTTAGTATTAGCCAATCATTACAGAATATATAAATTATAAAGGGAATATTTAAATTTGGAATATTACATCATTTTCGAATTGGTAGAACTTCGGATTAGCCAATCATTACTTATATATATATATATATATATATATATGTATATATATATATATGTATATATATGTATATATATATACATATATATACATATATATATATATATATATATATATATATATATACATATATATATATACATATACATATATATACATATATACATATATATATATATATACATATATAGTATAAAGAGAATATTTAAATTTGGAATATTACATCATTTTCATATTGATAGACCTTAGTATCTCATGTCAAAGTAAAATAAAGTTGCAAGTTGTTATGTTTGTATATATGAAAATACTCTGATCTGAATTCTAATTTATTTTGATTCCTTGCCATTATCACAATTAATTAGATTTAACTTTATTATTTAATCATTATATGCAAGTGTATATGTTTTTATTATAACGAAATTTTCTGAAAAATAAATTATAACTATAATCATACTGTTTTTGAAAAAAGGAAAATATTGGTAATACAATAATACTTTTATGATGAATGTATGTAAATAAACCAATTTGACAATTAACATATGGTTGACACAAATGTACATTCAATAAGTTGAGGATTTTCTACAAAACTCGTCATATTTCACCTATGATATTTTTAAGCCATGTAAAAATATTATAGGTGAAAAATATCAAAAACAACTTATCCAATTCACATGAAACTTTCATCATATAACTTATAATGTACAGTCAGTTTTCATTCCATTGCAAAATAATAAATAAATTCCATTGCAAAATAATATATAAAAGGATTGCAGACAATATGAAAATCTACAAAAAAGTTCAAGAGTATCTATTACTACATTTTAAACAAAGCAAAATGACAGTTCAGATATTGTGAACCTGTTTGTTGCATTGACATTAGTAATATAATATGTATTTATTTAGTATTTATGATTAAAATGTACAAGTTTTTTCCTAGTACATACATAATGCTGAACATTAACATTGAAATTTTTTCTAATGTCTTTTTTTTTAAATAAATATAAATAATTTTCGAAAATGTACAATCAAATAGGAGCACTTTTGCTCTTTTTCCTTATTATAAAAAACAATGTCATATAGTGTGTAAAAAACATATAGTTGTACAAAACTACAAATATCTGTTTATATACATATAAGTATATTTGTTATATACATATAGCACCAATGTTCTGTCTCGTTTACTCCATCTGCTTCATTTAAGTGTCATGTAGACACACAGTCGTATATCGTCCATGTCAAATTCATTACATGTTCAAATTTCAATACATTATAAAGTAAATGACGAATAGCATACTTCTTATGTGTCGGAAATCATTTTATATTTCACCATTCATTGTAGTAAAATAACAGTATAATATTGATATTCATAACATTATTTAGTGCGACAGTTTATTAAGTTTAAACAGTGATCATAGTACATGACTTAGAAATATCATATGTGAAATATAACGAGTTTTGTAAAAAATCCTCAGCTTATTGAATGTATATTTGTGTCAACCATATTTTAACTCTCAAATTGGTTTATTTACAAACATTCTCTTTAAAAATGGAATGGAGTATAAATATATTTTACATAACCATTTCTTCCTGCAAAAATTGGACCACAAAAGTATTATTGTGTTATCAAAGTAAACCGCGTTAAAATGATATTTGAAAGAATTGTATTAAAAAATTGTACATATGTAACAAAGTACCATAACGTACTTGACTAATTGTTGGAAATAATATATATTATATTAATTATTATATATAATATGTATTATGACAGAGTACATATAATATGAAGTGAAAAATTTTTTTTTTTCCGTTACCATGATGGAATACTCACAAAATGTTATACCTAGTACACTCTATTATTTGAAAATGGTTTTGTGCCCTGGAGTGATATGCCATTGTGGTTGTGTTTGGGGTTGTACCCATGGTGTGATGTGCCCATTGTGTTCAATACTAATAATATTGTAATTGCAAAAGTTTAGATATTTGTTACCTAATAACTGTAACCAAGCAACAAATCATTACCAAATTTGGTGTGTGTGTGTTTCGTGTAACGGAAGTAATACATAGACTATATATTATCTGCAGCTTCGCATATATGGAGAATTACTATCATGGGAAGTATATATGGATGTTTGTTACTGAATCACGCATAAACAACACAACAGGGGATTCAAACATGTTGTACAAATTTAACCCAAGAAATAACATTATTCCTGTAAAATAAATCATGGTCTTACTGTTTAGTAGTAAAGTTTATTAGTGCAACATATCACGAGATGGTCGGACCATAGGGTTAGAGGCAAATCCTATTGCCTTTAACCGAAAATCCACGCAAACAATACAGTGAGCAAAAAAGCTGGAGTAAATAGTTTAAAGCTACTTAACACCAGGAACCTGGAGTGCAGTTTAAAATATTTATCAAAAATATTTTTTTTATTAAATGAGTCTACGAAATAGTTAAGTTTGGAGTTTAATTAGCTATGTCCAGGGTTCCTCTATGAGATATGATCTATAATGAGGAGATCTGTAGAACAACTAAAGTCACCGACATAGCCCGTGAGATTGGTATGCTGAAATAGCAATGGGTAGGTCAAATTATACACAAAACCGACCACCCCTTTGGAAAAAAGGTTCTCGAACGGCGACTACATACTAGAACACACAAAAATGTACAGCCCTTCGCTAGGTGAACAGATGTCCTGATAAAGTGATAAAGGTCGCGGGAAGCCGTTTGATGTAAGCAGCACAGAATCTATCTTTTGTAGGAATCTATGGGGAAGGTCTATGTTCAGTAGAGGATGTTTTCTGACTGATGATGATGAAATGAGTCTATAAGGTGTAACCGTGTGTTTTCACTCCAATTTTATAACTAAACCTTCGCAAATACTGTTAATGTGCCACTAGTAATAACAAGAGCCAATTATTGTTGTTTTTTTGACATAAATTAAATATTTTCAGACTAGAATATTAAAACAGGAAAATTTAGTTATTGTAAAGGTTGACATAAGTAAAAATAAATCTGTTAATTGCAAGTAGAACTTGCATGACAAGTGCACCGTTCATGTTTATGTACATATAGGTGTTTAAACATTTAAATGTACATATTGCGATTAAACTATTTATAAATATTATTTTTCACCACATAAATATATCGCCTAGAATGTTGTATAATATGGGCTTACGATAAATATATTAGTTGTCTATCTATCCATTATGACTTTGCAATTGAATACTTGCTAAATGTCATTATCCCGACTTTTTTCACATTTCCAGTTCGTGTTTAATAAGAAATGTGGAGAGACACATTGCACAATGCTTTTGAGTCTCATATCTTATGGTGGAGATGCCATATAAGTTGTAAATGCATTTAAATATTTTTATTGTATTTTTAAAGATTTTTTCAATCACAGCCCACTAAATAGTGTTCACAAGAATAAAAATGTTCACGAGAATAGAAATATACTGTATTTTTAAAGACCTTTTCAATGACAGCCCACAAAATAGTGTTCACGAGAATAAAAATGACTCCTTTTCAAATTTAGTGAGAAATTATAAGTTTTGCATTTGCTATTTGGCTACAGAATCCTAAAAATATGATGAAATCATATTTGAGAACTTTTGGAAAGTTTCTACGAAACACTAATTTCGTATTGCTTTTTAGTGCCATACGACTTTTAGTTAGTAACAGCAGAGAATTCCAGAAATTATATGGTTAAGATAAATTGTTTCATAGATACAGAAAAGTACCTTTGAAGAAGAAAAAACTTTTTAACACATTCTCTTAATTTCGAATCTTTATCAAACTTTGTGTGAAGACACCTAATTTCAATTCAGCCCGTATTGTAGTAGACATTCAGTAAAACTATACTGAATGTCGGAACTAACCATACAATATACATATATATATACAAAATATTAATAACATCAGTCATCTATCACTGATCGCACTTGACTTACAATCTACACTATTCTAGATAAACCTCTAGTTTTCCACTCGCATGAGGGCATTAGGCGATGGGAGATAACGAGAGTGTTACAGCAAGATGCCTCTCTAATGGTGAACCATCCGACCAATGTCACACATGGACTGTTATCGGCTGATAAGATACTAGTGTAAATATCACCTGTAATATCAGCACTAGGTTCATGAGATTGAATCAATAATATGATTGAGCATTGCGCCACTTGTGTTTGGAATAGCATCATACTTTAGTGCTTCTATGCAAAAAAAAGTAATCATTCATAATTATAATGTTCTAGGTTCATTCAGGCTTGCTCATTTTAAAGAGTCCGCATAGCTTTCTAACTAGCTGTTTGGATTTACGTACTTTACATATTCACAAACTCTATATCTCAAGGTAGTGTAAGATTCATCTGGCAAATGTGGCGGACCTGATTCCTATTTGGATAATTTTTATTTTGAAAATTGAAAAGTTAAACCAAAACCTTGTTTTATTACAAACAATAAAAAGAGGAAAATGCCTTTTAATAAATAATTCTAACATTAAGATATGTTTGGAAAGAAAAACATTTTCGCAGGTCCCATCAAATTGTGGTAGTTGAATAATTTTTAGAAAAAACAGTGCAAGATTAAAATAAGTTTAAAAATTGATTAAGAAACAAACATTAAAATAAAATGTTAAAAAAATTTTAAAGGTTTTTTTTTTAAAGGTTTACAAGGTTTTTTATTGTATTATAAACAATTTATGTCTATCTTACTATTTATTACAAGATTTTTACAACAACCAATATTACATAACAATACAATACTCACAGCTACAACATGCCTGCAACCGCTGGCTCTCCAGTGCAGGTCCACTTCTCGTCT
Source organism: Druceiella hillmani (assembly GCA_039881145.1). Lineage (NCBI taxonomy): Eukaryota > Metazoa > Arthropoda > Insecta > Lepidoptera > Hepialidae > Druceiella > Druceiella hillmani. The sequence goes on along the minus strand of JAYKKI010000051.1, from coordinate 5,014,319 downwards.
AGCCTTTACACTGTCGTGTAGCACTTTCAATGCTCTCTTTGTACCTCGTTTCCTGTCCAGACATTGCACCACCTGGAAAATAATGACGTACATATTCAATACAAAATTTGTACAGAAGACAAAATAGTCTAAGTATGAATTGGAATCAAGTGCTTTAGTACGATAGCATAATATACGTAGTCTATCTTTTAAACTAAGACGTATGCACAATTTTATTGAAATCCATTAGGCCATTTAAGCATGAAAGAAAGACAAACAGACAATGTTACACTTTTATTATATTAGCAAGTATAAAGATGGTTATAAAAATAAATTTGGTTACATAATATTCCAGAGCATATACATGGTTTTAATGTTTATAGCTGTATAATTTTGTAGTCGTTTTTGTAAAATTTTGGCACAATTAAATGAAACTAGGTGATGTAGTATTATTTCTACTTTCTTTAAATTCTTTATCATGACCTAGGTTTCGTTGTATTACAACACTTTCAGGTGGGCTATTAGCAAAGATAATAGCAAAGACAGTAGTCCACCTGAAAATGTTGTAATACAACGAAACCTAGGTCGTGGCAAAGAACTTAAAGAAGGTAGAAATAATACTACATCACGTAGTTTCATTTAATGGTGAATAATGAATTTCTACAAAATTAACACCAAATATATTCAATATTTGTAAAATTTTGGTTTAAAAATTTGAGGTAAAGCTAGTCTCAGGATGACTGCGACTAAACCATCAATTCCATTGAATATGTCATAATATTTCCAGGCATCATCAAATATTCCTCTTTTAACCAGGATTCTTTCCAAGAGCTAAAGTACGAACAACACTTTCTGGAAATATTAAGTCTACTATTTCTGTTTATAAATAGCCTCCTTTATCCAGAACAGATCTGTATGTGTCTCCGTTCTGAAAAGGTATATTTTTTGCCTTTTGAAAGATAAATTCAAGTTGAGATATAAGTACACTTATCTCGATCAAATCTAAAACAATACTCATGAATAACGGTACGATCATCTAATTACACCAAAAACATTGCCTATAGAAAAGATATTCAACACTCAATTAAGTATATATTATTTCAGTTTTTTCATTGATTGAAATATTCACAAAGAGTTTCAATCGATTTTTACTAAAGAAAAACAAAAACCGTCGTTACCGTGGTGTATAGGGTTAACCACAAGGCATACGGCCTTAGACGACGCGACGCACAGCGGAGACTCGAGTTCGATTCCCAGCCGTTTGTCGAACGGGGCTGGACGGGATATTATGGTTGACTGTATGATATTGCTCTCGTAGCAATAAGTCCGCCATATGTAATTAAACTCAATTAGATACATTAAAGTAGAAAGATAAAAATAGCACTTTAATAAAGAAAGAGTTGTGAGTGGAACAATGAACCAAAGCTAGTAATATAAATAAAGGAAGTCTAGCATAACTCGAACAAAAATAGAATGTTAATACATTCTTATATCATAAAACTCTTTCTATTAACAAAATGAAAATGCCAGTCAGAACCTGGAGTTACTGACCGAGATCAATAATATTTTAAGAATGACATAAATTTTAACAAGAAAACAACTTTCAACAAAATTTTGAGAACACGAAGAACAAGCTTTGATACACAGCAATTACACAATAATTTTCTAAAGATTTTATTAGCCTTTTAATTCATTAAAATTATGAGAATGACTCGGATTAAAATCATTAGTAAGATATTCATATATATTTCGTGTTATACTATATTTTAGTTTCACTGTATATTCTCATGTTATACCACACTTTAATGTCACAGTATATTCTATTGTTATACTCTATTTTAGTATCACTATGTATTCTCAAGTTAGTGTTACTGTGTATTCTAATGTCATTCAGTGTATATTCTCATGTTATACTCTGCTTTAGTGTCACTGTATATTCTCATATTATACTCTACATTAGTGTCACTGTATATTCTATTGTTATACTCTATTTTAGTCTCACTATGTATCCTCAAGTTATACTCTACTTTAGTGTCACTGTGTATTTTCATATTATACTCTAGTTTAGTATCACTGTGTATTCTAATGTCATACTCTACTTAGTATCAGTGTATATTCTCATTTTATACTCTACTTTAGTGTCACTGTATATTCTCATATTATATTCTACTTTAGTGTCACTGTATATTCTAATGTTATTCTCTACTTAGTGTCACTGTATATTCTAATGTTATTCTCTACTTAGTGTCACTGTATATTCTAATGTTATTCTCTACTTAGTGTCACTGTATATTCTAATGTTATTCTCTACTTAGTGTCACTGTATATTCTAATGTTATTCTCTACTTAGTGTCACTGTATATTCTAATGTTATTCTCTACTTAGTGTCACTGTATATTCTAATGTTATTCTCTACTTAGTGTCACTGTATATTCTAATGTTATTCTCTACTTAGTGTCACTGTATATTCTAATGTTATTCTCTACTTAGTGTCACTGTATATTCTAATGTTATTCTCTACTTAGTGTCACTGTATATTCTAATGTTATTCTCTACTTAGTGTCACTGTATATTCTAATGTTATTCTCTACTTAGTGTCACTGTATATTCTAATGTTATTCTCTACTTAGTGTCACTGTATATTCTAATTTTATAACGTAGCTTAGCTTAGTGTTACTTTATATTGAATTGAATATGCATTTACTTAGTATGTTCCCCTACTGCTGGCATAAAAGTGCGATTGACAATTGAATTTGGACACCTCTCTGACAAAATTATTTCTTTTGCTCTCCTGTGTTTGCCATCGTGGTCCCATCCATAGCGTTCATGCCCATCCATGTTCAAGAACATGCTTCACAAATATTAACACAGCTCTGTAACCTGAACATCTGCATTAAACCTTCCTAGATAAATATTCTCTTTATCAGTGAAAACCAGATTAAAATCTATCTAGTAGGAATCAAGTTATAAGCGAACAGACAGACGAAAAGACATTATGTTTTATATTAGTTATTAGTGATGTTTAAGCGACTTAAGAAATTTAGATTTAATTTTATGTTATATTCCATTACACGAGAGAGATACAAGCGAAAGCAAAAACAATATTACGTATAAATAAATATACAACGTTAATTGATGTTACGACTCATCATGATAGTTCTGACTAACTGCTAATAATAATTTTCTGTGAAATTAAAACTTAATTTTATGCTATCTTCCGCTACAAGAGAAAGATGCAGGCAAAAGCAAAAATAACATCATTATATATAAATAAATATACCAAGTGATACCCCATTCAATATTTTAATTGATGTTACGACTCATCATGATAGTTCTGACCAATTGATAATGACAATTTTCTGTGAAATTATGGCTTAATTTTATGCTATCTTCCATTACATCCAAAAGATACATATTTATTCAATATTTTAATAGATTTTACGACTCATCATGATAGTTTTGACCAATTGCTAATGACAATTTTCTGTGAAATTAAGGCTTAATTTTATGCTATCTTCCATTACGTCCGAAAGATACATATTTATAAATAAATACATAAATTTATAAATAAATACATAAAGTGGTACCCCATTCAATATTTTAATTGATGTTACGACTCATTATGATAGTTCTGACCAATTGCTAATGACAAATTTCTGTGAAATTAAGGCTTAATTTTATGCAATCTTCCATTACGTCCGAAACATACATATTTATAAATAAATACATAAATTTATAAATAAATACATAAAGTGATACCTCATTCAATATTTTAATTGATGTTACGACTCATCATGATAGTTCTGACCAATTGCTAATGACAAATTTCTGTGAAATTAAGGCTTAATTTTATGCTATCTTCCATTACATCCGAAAGATATAGGCGAACGCAAAAATAACATCATTATTTACAAATAAATACATAAAGTGATACCCCAATCGATATTTTAATTGATGTTACGACTCATCATGATAGTTCTGACCAATTGCTAATGACAATTTTCTGTGAAGTAATTTTATGCACCCTTTCATTACAAGAGAAAGATACAGGCAAAAGCAAAAGTGACATTATTACATATAAGTATGTACACAAAGTGATAAGCCAATAGTAGCGAGTCATCATCACGGAACAGCTGACTAATTGCTAACGACTATTTTCTGTGACTTGTCCAATCAGCTGACTGCCAGCTGATAAGAGAGGCGTTTGGCAATGGTGCTGACACATATATTTATAATTATTGTAAGTATATTATGTCAACAAGAACTAAACACAGAACAGATAGTCTTGATATTCATTGCCAAAGTTATATATATATTACTTTGCATTATGAGTAGGCGAA